>CM032624.1:31394211-32014033 GCA_019097785.1 Fraxinus excelsior
GTTGGAGTCGGATAAGGAAACTAGAAAATTCGCGCCGAATTCATTCCTTGCGGCCGCAAGGACAAATTCCTTGCACCCGCAAGGAACAACTTTTTCTCTCTTTTTTTTCCCTGCCACCATGCTTGCGGCCGCATGGTTAATTATACCTTGCAGCTGCATGGTATAATTAATTATGCAAATTCTTCATTTTGGTCCTCCAACTCCACTTTTCTCTTGTCTTGACATCTTTTGTTCATTCTTTTCCTCCAATCATTCCATGCATTCTTCAATTTATGATTAAGCTTGTGTCTGTTCTTGAGTTGGCCTCGGGTCATCTTTTAGTTATTTGCATTTTGATCCTTGAACTTCGTTTTCCTCATTTTTAGCTCATTTTCTCTATTTTCCCTCTAGTTTCCACCAAAATCTTCATTGTTGTCCTACAAACACAATTTACACAAATTAAACTCTATTCCGAATGTTTATCGACAAATATTCATGTTTGTGAACCAAAATAAACGTATAAAAACACCCTTATCACTTACATTCGTGAATCTAATAGGTATTCTTTAATGTATTCGTAAAACAACCGAATATTTTAACCAAGCTGTCATGAAGCACCCATAAGAAGTAACAGTTTGGGGGGGGGGGGCTAATAATGATCAATTCAGAGCATTGTAATCTACATTGTTCTTGCTCATGTGTACGGTGCAATACATCAATAATATGATCCCTATGCTTGACCTATAGAAAATGAGAATCTATTCAAAATGTGAATTGATTAAATTTGGTGTGTAATTGATTCAAGAATAACAAGCTAAAAGTTTTGTACATCTATCACATTTTTGGTATTTTTTTGTAATTGTAGATGGCCTTTAGCCATTGATGAAATGGACCAATTTTATTTCTTCGATGAGTTATGGACAAATGCTATAGTGATGAATGAATTTCTGGACAAAAGATGTTCCTTTTCATTGTATAGTTCTTATTAGGATTTGTGTAATAATTTTGGTGGTTCTTGATGGACAACAACTCAATTCTTGCATAATTGTTTAGAAGATGAGTTTGTATGATTTTATCTTATTTTGGAAATGAAAATTGTGTGTTATGATTGTTTGTAAGATTTTGTGAGAAGAAGAGTTGTGAAT
Organism: Fraxinus excelsior; assembly: GCA_019097785.1. Lineage (NCBI taxonomy): Eukaryota > Viridiplantae > Streptophyta > Magnoliopsida > Lamiales > Oleaceae > Fraxinus > Fraxinus excelsior. The sequence continues at coordinate 31,395,336 of CM032624.1, forward strand.
CAACTATTTGTCATTTTTTATTAGTGTTTTGTCACTTTTTCGAATGTTTTCGATGGGTGTTTTGTCATTTTTTCGAATGTGTGCAGTTTTTTCAACTTTTGTCACTTTTTTTTAATATTTGTCAATTTTTTTAATTCATGTCACTTTTTCTATCACTTTTTTTTTTGTTGGTGTTAAGAGGTTTTGGTGTTGACTTTTGTTCTTGTAAGGAAAAGTTAAGACTCCAATTACTACAGAATGAGGAAATTCGTGAATTTCGTCAAAAGATTGTCACTTTTTTTTTTTTTTAAATTTTCATCACTTTTTTTACTGTTACTTTTTTTGGTTTTTTTGAATTTTGTCACTTTTTGAGCGTCACTTTTTTAATCTATATAACTTCTTTTGATTTGTGCCACTTATTTGAATTCGTCACTTTTTTAAAATTTGTCACTTTTTTTTAGTTTTTTGTCACCTTTTAAGTTTTTATCACTTTTTAAGAAGATAAAAAAATGAAATAATATGTTATATTTCCCTATAATCAGCATGTGGATTGACCTGAATGTGGTGATTATTTTAAGAACATGATTACTGGTGCTGTACAAATCGATGATATTATTTCGGTATTTGTCACTTTTTTTAATTTGTCACTTTTTCTAAAAAAAAAAGTAACATTGTGTCACTTTTTCATTTTAGCCCCTGTTTGAGCCACCTTTTTTGAAAATGAGAATGAAAAATATAGCCGTTATTGGGGCCCACACAAGAGATAGAGAATTTGAATTTAAATGTTGATGTGATGGATAACGGTCATATTTTTCATTTTAGTAAGGAAAAAAGGTGGCTCAAACAGGCCCTTACACAATATTTTTTACTTTCTAAACCCCGTGTATTTTCGTAAGTACCCCCCAATTAAAATCCAATCCTCCCGTTGATTCCAAGCCCTGAATAACCATGTCAACGACTCTCTCAACTCTCCACTTCAAAAGAATCACAAAACCCTTCTCACCAAGAATTTCACTGTTCACTCGCACTTACGGTGATTATATCCCGTTAAACTCCTCTTTACCAGCAGTAAATGAAAAATCTTTCAGGAAAATCAAAATCCAAAACACCCACAATTTTTCTGGGCTTTTCAAGATGAATTTTGGGATCCCTTTTGATGAAAGAAACAAAAATATTAGGTTTACTAGAAAAGCACAAAATGAAGATGAGATTTGTACTGATATGAGTGATAAGAAAGCAGAAGAGGAGGCTCGTGGGCAAAGCACTATGCCTGAAAGGTTCAGATATTTGACCAAAGAAGCTCCTGATAAGCCTGTTAGGTGGCCTTTGTTCATCGGTATGTAAAAAGTTTTATATAGCATACATAAAGCGTATACATAAATTGTTCAGGTGCAAATTCTTGTTGCATTATTGGGGTTTTTTCTTCCTGTGATGTGGAATTCTGTGTTGCATACGAGTCCATTTATCATCTAGTTTCCTGTATGTGGCATGTTTATACTCGCACTATAATTTAACTGGACAAGCTTAGTTGAAGAAGCTCTATTTTCTTTATTGAGAAATATGAGTCCTATATTGAGAGAATTAGAACCTAAAATTAAGAAAGAAAATGTGTCATTTTTGTGAGGCATAATTATTGCCTAGTTATTGTAAATCAGCTAATGCCTGTTATTCGCTTAATTTCCGAAGTATTAGAGAGTAGATGAAAAATTATTTTGCAGGAAAAATAGATCTTTTTGTTTAGATTTCTTTCAAAATATTAAAACCCATCCTTCTCCCTCTGACACTTTAGAATTAAGGAGGCTTCTCAAAATTCTATTTACTGCTTACATACATGTACTTCTTTGTTAAAAAATGAATGAATTATCTTACTTACTAACCCAATGGGTTATAACGAAGGAGGTACAGGCTACCGTCAATTTTTTGAATTTGGGATCAAGAATAGGTTGATATAAGATAGTGACAGCAGGTACTGAGTACCAACACCTAAATTTTTCCATCCAAAACCTCCAAACAATTTTCAATACTTAAACTATAACTATGATTCTTGAATGTATGCATTGTGTTAAAAAGCTATATGAGTGTTTACACCTTGAGGCCCCTCTTAACCTGGGGCTTTCATTAAAAGTCTTGAAGCTCAGGATAGGCTTTAAAATGTCTCGACGCTTACTCCTTACCTCTTTAGCAAACGTTTTAAGACATTGCTAGTATGTGAGTTGTTGTGTCTGAGGCTGGAACTAACTGTCAAGGAGCTAAAATTAATATTAATGCAAGATTAACACAAGGACACATGTAACATAAGATTTGCCATACAGCTGTTAAATATGAAGAGTGAAAATTTAAATTATATGAGGAGAAAAAAATGATGACGCGTGATTATTGTTATGAGGAAAGACGATAAACATCATTCAATTTCTGTCTGGCCTCTTTATAACTGGCTGTTGGTGGTGTGGGTAATGGAGTCATTTGTCTGGACTTATGAATGGGTTGCTTTAACAATGCTTTTGGATTTGACTGCGGCTAATGGGTTTGGACTTTTATGGGTCAAATGGTTAGGGACTGGGATTGTTGCTGTTTTTGACTGAATTTTGAGTTGCGGTATGTTGACTGGTGTGTTGGCATGGACTATGAGTGAGGTCTACTTTACAATGGCCAGTTGGGATAGAAGCTGGTTGCTGTACTATTGGGATGCTGCCAGAATTTTATTTCTTGGTTAGATGGACAAGAGGGATAACACATTTTTACCGAGGAACAATACTGAAGAGGATTTTTTTTTTCCCTTGCAACAGGCAACACCATAAATTGTAGCTTTTGAGGAGTTTTCAATAAGAGTAACGTCTAGGCAATGGTACCATTTGATGCAGATCAGGAGCGACAGAGGAGAGAGAACAAAAACAGAATGGAGTAGAATAATTTGGAATTCAGTAAAAGAACTGTAGGAGAGAATATCACTTAACATTCAAATCAACTGTTTAAATTGCTGAGACATCATAGTCCTATTAGACTTTGGTTTTTATATCCAAAAATGGAACAAGTAGAATGAAAATTTCTTAACCTAAGACTAATTTTTCTGGAAGAAAATAAATTAACTTACAAATAAATCAATCCAAATAAGTCACAATCTATTATTATTAGTACCCTAGAATGAGTGTGTATATTTAGCAGGTCTTCTATCAAATTTTTGTTGCAATCTCCATCAGAACGTTTTGACTTTCTTTATTACTAGCTATCATGAGAGTCTGAGACATAATTTTGCTTGGTGTTTAAAATCTGACAATCATGCTCATCGAATTTTTAGATTTCAATAAAAATAGGAGTTATTTGTGTTTTAAGTGGTTGTTTTAATAAATGTAGACTGAATGGGTGACAGAAAAATATTCATATAGCGGACGAAAATTTTATTGGAAATCAGACTTGACTTGTTATCATTGATGGTTACTAAAAAGGTACACGTGTCAATGTCTAAAACAATGGAAAGCAAAACACTAAAGAGACGACTGTAAGGTGCTCTTCTTTGATTTAATTCAATAGATATGTCTTGTATTTTGTTATATATGCGTTAACAGGAAGCTACTCTGGACTTTGGTAATACTTACACGGTAATTTTCTTCTAAATCATATACAGTTCACTTAGTCTTAAAGTTTCCCATCTATCAAAAAGATATGAATCCCGAAAGTCTAGTTATGACTCAATATGCCTGTGAAGTGAGACAACTTCACAATTATCTTGCTTGAGCGCTGGACTGCTTGATTTGTCCGTTTCATGTCGGTTTGAAGAATGGTGCCGCAAATCGTTGTCAGGTGTTTTTCTTGCACTAGACTGTACACACTAAAGCAATTTGTTTTTCTTGCTGGAGTGTTCTCATTGTATTGTGAAAAACTTTAATTATAAGAGTGTGGATACTAAATCATTTGACATTTTCTGCAGTTCTGGCTTTCATGCTCTATGCCTGGAGAACTGTCTTATGGGAACTTTCTAACTGGAGAAAAGCCGCAGCAGCGATTTTTGGATTCTTCGGTTACATTACAAAACTTATGTTAGCTCTTATATTCCATTTTATTGGGGATCCAATCACATCCTCAATTCGAGGAATTGAAACTATTTTCTATACTGTACGAGCTTTCTATTCCGGCATAATTGCATATGCTCCCATTCGTGAGCTGACAACAATCATCATACTGACTTCTGCTGTACTTGCTATTGCCGAAGCCACTGTCCCTGACTCCGTAAATAGTCAGCCATATGTTCTCACAGTAGCTGGCTTAACCGGCTATGCTGCTGTAGTGAACTATATCTCTGAGCCATTTTTCTGGACGTTACTTCTGGGTTTGTTTGGTTTTGCAAGGTTTATCAAGAAGAGAGATTATGTATCTTCTGCATTGCCAGTTGCAGCTGTTTTATCTGCTGTGGGAGAGCCTTGGGTTAGAGTATTGGTGATGGGTTCATATTTGGCATTGGCCATCTTTCACCACTCAAAGATCCCTTCGGCTCTAAAGGAAGAGGAAGACACTGGAACAGTTAATAAGGTTCCATTTCCCCTGTTATGTGCTGCATTGGCCATTGGTGTACGTCTTGGTGCTAAATGGGCTGGGTACCGACATTTGACTTGGATGATTGTTTAACTCGCCTGATCAGTTTGTCCTTTTAATTTCTGGGTCTAAATGCATATGTTGTGTACACTATGAATTGTATAGTGACTATTTTTTGTTCATGGCATCCTTTATGAATGTTGTTGACTAGTAAAGAGCAAAAAGAATAAAAAAATAAAATGATTTTGATGTTACCAGCAGATAGATGTATTTCTTCAAAATCCTCCTCTGGGAACTGACTATTTATCCCTGAATTTGTCTACACAGTTGTGTATATCTATGGTAGGTCCGGCCTCAAACCTTGTCAATTGCTCATTATGCCAGTTTGGACCGGATTACATATGAGCAATCCGACAGTTTGTTGGGTCAAATGTTTTCTGAAGCATATTCTTTCTAAAATGCATGGACTGTTTGTCATTTTTGGTAGAAAATGAGAAGTCTTTACGAGTACCCTTATTTCTTTGTCAAAATCCTAACTGTAGTACAAATGTCTAGATTGAACGATCAAATACTTTTGTATTTATCCATTGGTATGCTATTCTCTTCTAAAATTCGTTTTAAATTAACTTTTTACAATTTCATTATATTTGTGTCTCATTTGCTATACATACTTTATACATAGATTACTAATTTTACAATGATATAAGTGAAATACAAGCATGTCAATTGAGCCATTTATCTTTGAACCACCTATTTTCTCTAGTTTTGTTCCAATTAGATGATTTGGTATTGATTTGTTAGTATGGTATGATATCCCATTTTGGTGAAACTTCTCTTAGCGATTTGTTACGATTTAATTACTAGTGACTATTTACATAAATCGATTGAAATAATAGGAATTAATTAGGTCATGGACGCATATATTCCTCTGATTTTGAAAAGAATGTGACATAGGATGGTCGGCGATTGTTTTGATTGTGGGGAATTAGGTCATGTCGTGAAACGGGACCAAATTTGGCTATGACAATAAATGTTCGGGACCAAATTCACATTTATTGCTTGAAACCCTAAAACGCTCATCCCTTGAAAATAATTTCTGCCCAAATTCTCGTCTCTGAAGCCACGAACACAATTCTTTATTGATTCATCTTGAAGGAAAAACTCTACGAAAAAATTCGTCAGTTTCTTCTCAATATGTGATATCTTTTGTGTAGCCTTTCGATCTCCACGGAAAAAATTACGATTGAAGATGCAGCACGAATACTCGGGCTAAAGTGTCTAATCTGTGTCAACTGAATTTCAACATTTTTTTAATTTCTAAATCTCTAATTTATATATTCTTTATTATGGTATTCTAGATCATTTTAAAAGATATATTCTGCCAATGATGTTTGTTGGATAGTGATATGATCATTATTTGCATAGATCGAGCACATGTCTCCCTGAGGACTATATAAAGCTTGTTTAGCATGATTCAGCTAAGGAGTCCTTGGGAATGATGGGGTCTTCGGGACATAACCTGAGGACTAATATCATACTTTCATGATATTTGGTGGCGACCATCCTCGAGGGTAAGTCCTGGGGATATTTTGACCACTCTAGGACGTGACGTCCTCGAGTACTTCCCTTAAAATTCAAAGACCTTCCTATTTAAACACAAAAGGAACCTACTCTCCAAGGATTCTAAATCTATCCAAACATCTCAATCCAAGACTCCTACGTCTAGGACTCTATTTCAATAAATATTATAGTTGTATTATAATCAGACCCGCAATTATAGTGTAACCCCAACACCCATCTCAAGTAGAACTCTTAAGGACAAGGATATTCAACTAATCCAATCCTACTAAGATCCACTACCTAATTTTGTAGATACAAAGTTTTTGTTTATTATCCAAGTACGCTTTAACATAATTTTCAGTTTATAGTCTTACGCATAAATTCTCTCTAACTTAAAAATCAGAGGGACGACGAGGACACACATCAACGCCTTTGTTCAGGTACTGAAATGCTTTGTTTGTGCTCATCATTAATCATCAAGCTCGAGATTTCACATGGGCAGATTTTTGGTAGCATCATTGGCGCCATCTATGAAAAGCTCTACAAAAAGTCATGGTTAATACACGTTCATATCTTTCTCCAGTATGCTAATCCACTCCAAATCCACCTCCTATTGTGAATCCCCTAATTCACCTAGAAGAATCACCATAACTATTAGCCTCCAACCAGTAGTGATTACCTCCAGAGCATTCGAAAAACTTCGTCAACAAGTTAACACACTGACTCAATTGTTAAGTCAAGTAAATTCTCATCTGGCATCAACACCACTAGGAGGTTTCATGGCCAACGCTCGAGCTCAGGTCACTCGAGACGTCATAATAATGGTGGATCCAGTATCTCGGGCGCACCTCCAGTGACCTCGACCTTGAGATTAGTTACTATGCACTCAGACGAACTCGCCCGAATCATAGAGGATGGGATTATAGCAGGTCTACTACAAAATACCTAGGAAATAACAAGATTTACCCCTAACACTCCATTTACGCTTAAGTTACTCTCTTATCCACTTTTGGAAAGGTTCTGGTTCTCTCGCATAAAAGGAGTACGAAGGGACCACAAACCCCACCAATCACCTAAACGTATATACTGATGTTGATTATGTCCAAAGAATAATGTGGTAATTGTAGTGCAGTTTTGGGGTGTCGATTCCACGGGAAGATGGAAAATGCTCAAAGAATAAAAAAGTGATAAATTATTCTTTTCAATGTGTAGTGAAATTCAATGTTTGAAATATAAAATTAAAATCATAGTTTGAGGCAGTGAAGCGTCGGAATTCCCTCAATTGGATTGAATCATTCACATCAATTATTCCATTTTTATAACACAATTAGAGGCTTTCATCCCGACACTCTAATCGAAAGATATATCGTGAAAATCAATTTAATTTACAAATGTAATCCTAGAGTCTAGATTTATGACATATTTGCACAATTTTATTGGAATAAGATCAAAGATCGACCATATACATCAAGCATAAGGCAGTAATCAATCCGTCAATAAAGTAAAATTGAGATTAAAACTCAACAATTAGTTCAATCTAATGATAGAAGAAACGTGACTGGATCTATAAAGAATTTAATAATTGTTAAACCAATCTCAACAACAAGTAATTGAAATTGAAACTCAATAAATAGTTTGATTAAACAATGGAAAAAGTATGACCGAATCCATAAAAAATCTAGTAATTATTAAACCGATTTCAATATAAATTCATGAAAAGAAAAGTCTAAATCCTAAAATTATTCAGCAAAAAAAGACCAATTACATGAAAGAATAGATGTGAAATTACCATATCCAATCGAGTTCATCCCTTGCTTCACCAAGATTGTTAGTTCTTCATGAGTTTTTTGAGCCAAAATCAATGAAAAAATGATGAATAATGAAGAATTTTCGTTCTGAGACATTCTGGTGCCTTTTTAGGGTTGAAAAATCGTGTCATAATAAGTTACCATATCTGTTTGACATAAATTAAGAAATTGAAAATTTTTCCCCGATTAAGGGTGGGCGTGGGTTGGGTTGGGTCGGTTTTTGCCCCAACCCAAACCCAACCCAACCCGATTAAATGTTGAAACCCAACCCAATCAAGTGTAGGTTGGGTTGGTCGGTTTTGGAGTAATGGCTAAAGACAAGTAAACGAAGAATAAAAGAGGAAAAATTAGTAAATATGGCCATATGGGTTCACAGCAAAAGATTAACAAAGTAAATTTTCATCATTCACTTTAAAAAAAGATTAATGCAGAAGAAAATCCTAATGGGGATGACTTGTTATCTCAATCTTTTGAAGCTCAGCCTCTAGACTTGCTTTCTTGCTATTCTCCCAAGTCATACACCCCAGTGGAAGATATATTTTTCTGAACTCTGGAAATAATTTCAGCCTACATTTAATTTAATAAAATGCATACATAAATTATGTAGCCTAATATATGCTCATCCAACAAGAAGCAAAGATATATAACAGATTGCAGCCAACAATGAACAAACTAAGCCTTATTTAATTCTCTATAAATTTTGGGTCAACTAACAAATTTGGGCATTGTGGAATAAAATATTAGTCACCGAGTCTAATCGAAATGTAATTCATTTCAAGTCTTAGCACATGATATTTGGGTTCTTTTAGCCTGGAGTCTTTAGCTCATTTACCAAAACATTTCTTAGCCTTCTTCCCTTCCCTTCACTGCATAACATAACCATACATCATTGTTCACATGCTACAATATTTGTTGCAAAAATTTGGAAAACTACTAGCAAATTTCATGGATAAAAGAAAGAACATAGCACTGGAGTGGAAAACTACTTACAAATTTCATGGATAGTGGTGACAATGGGCCTAGCCGAGCTTCAGCTCGGCTCGTGGGATTTTGGGCGAGCTCGGCTTGTGCCCGAGCTCGCCCAAACGAGCCGAGCGCTCGGCTCGGCTCGTTTTTTTTTTTTATTTACACACATAACACACTAGTTTGATATATATATATATATACACATTTTGTGATTAATTTCTAAATATACATTTTCAAAAAAATTTATAATTTTTTTAAAAAATAAGAACAAAAATTGTTTTATTGAGTTACTTGAGTAATATGTTTTTTGTTTACCATTTTATACTTAAACTTAAAATATATATATATGTAAAGTATAAACATATTTTATAAACCATTTTTTAAATATACATTTTTCAAAACATTTTTATTTTTTATAAATAAAAAAATAAAGATAGGCCCTCCTCCTTTATTCGGGTTTGAGACCGGCTACTTCAATTTTTAGTAGGTGGAGTTAAAAATTGTACACGAACAACTTGTTACGTGTACAATTTTTTTTAAAATATTATAAATGTATGAAAATTAAATTTTGTGATGATTATGGTGAAATTAAATATCACTTACTTGATTACAGATAATCTCGACATATTTATTTTGAATTCGATAATTAGCGTCTTCCCAATCTTTTACGTGCATTAACGCTTCCAAAATATCTTCTTTGAGTCGACTCCTGACCTCAGAGAGAACCCTCTTCCCTGCACTAAAAGCAGACTCCGAAGCTACAGTGCTAACAGGAGGTGTTAATAGATCTTTTGCCATTGCAGAAACTACTGGCCATCGACGTTCATTATCTCGCCAAAATTTAATTACCTCTTCTGAATTTTTCTTAACTTCTTTGTTAGTAGGCAAAGTATGACGAAAGTAATCGATTAATTCAGATGGCAACGCATTTGGACTATTACTCGAAGTTTGAGTACATGCAGTGGATGACAAATTACTACTACTACCACCAGATGAACCACATACATATGCAAATGAATTAAATCTATATGAGTTCATGCTTTCGAATAAATCTAAAACTACATCGTCGTCATCCGTTTGATTAGTGGGAGGAGTAGATATAGGTACACGAGTAATATGTGTACCCATTCGTGAAGCATATAATTCGTACATTTCACGTAATGTTTCTTCCAAATTCCTATAAGTAATAGGTATACTAAAAGTTAAAGAATTTGAAATTTTATCAATTACAAATTTAGTACCCGATAAATTATATGGGGGTCCATGACGCATGCTAAAGGAAATAACATAGGTAATTCTTCCCAATATTTTCTGAATTTTAATTCCATGGAATATATAACTGCATGAAAATCGGGGTCATTTTGAAATCTTTTAAAAGTCCTAGCAATTGTATAAAGACGTTCAAGAACCATAAACTTGTAGGATAATAAACGTCAGACAATATATTTGTAGAATCATAAAATGTGGACAATTTTTTTTTTATTTTAAGAACTATATTCCAATCGGTTTCATTCAAAATAGTTTCGTCTTCATCTCTAACATGCCTATTCTTATAAAATTCAGTAATTAAATGTTCGAAACTTTCACATGATTTTAATAATAAGTAAGTGAAATCTCATCTATGGCCTACGTCAGTAATAAATGTTTTTGTATTTGTCATTCCATTTTCTAAACAAAATTCTTCATATGCTTGTTTTCAACTAGGTGTAATCGTGATATATATATATAAGTGCACTCCTAATTCAGTCAATTTCACCATTAACATGTTTTAAACCGTCTTGTACTACTAAATTAAAAATATGACATACACATCGAATATGAAATAAATAACCACCAAAATCAGGTTGAAGTACTCTATGCAATTTATCGATAACAACTTTATTTACGGTAGCATTGTCGAACGTTAAAGAACGAATTTTGCTCTCGCATTTATACTCTTTAACTATATTTATGATAGCATTAAATATAGTTTGGGCGTTGTGCGGGTACTCAACAATTTTAAAATCAATAATTCTTTTATGCATAACCTAAAGTGGGTCTACATAGTGTGCAGTTGCAGCAATGTAACATCTCTTATTAATCCCTTCCCACATATCAGAAGTTAAAGATATCACACTCCCATATTTCTGTAAATCATTTATCAATAGTTGTTTTGTATGAAGAAAATATTTAATTGTATCAGCACGGAAAGTATTTCGACTTACCCCAACGTACTTCGGCTGAAGATATGTTTTGACGTAGTTCACGAAATGTTGGTTGTCCGCTATTGCTAGGGGCAACTCAGACGCGGCAACAAACTTCATCATTCCCGTTCGAGCTTCCTCCTCTGAATACATCCATGTAGAAAGTGGCATAGTACCACTGGCGCCTGGAGAACCAAACTGTAGTTGAGTTTGACCAGCTGGAAGAAACCCATGTTTGGTCACACATGTTTTGTAGTGACGATTGAGGTGGGTAGTTCCAATGCCTCTTTACCATGCCAGTCGTTGTTGGCAGTATTTACATACTATTTTGGTTTCGAGGATTCCATCGACCAAACGACCGGTTTGAACCAATTTAAAATGGTCCCAACATTTTACCTTGTAAGACCCCTTTCTTTTCCCTCTTGCATCGAGAATATTTGACGTATGCTCTTCATCTTGTTCCAAATCAATTGGAACACTATGATCAACATCAACGTCATCCAAATCAATTGGATGACTACCTTCATGAACGTCGTAATCTTCAATATTTTCTGGAATTGGTAATTCATTGAGACCGGAGAATTCATTTCCAAATTGATTTTGGACAAGTGTTTGTGTTTCGTTCTCCATACCAAACAAGTTTTCAACAAATGATCGTGAATCCATTTGTTATGAATAATATAAATTGAATATAGAAATGTAGAAGATGATTATAGAATGAATGAATGAATGATATTGTTGATAAATAAATGGAGATTGAAGAATGTAAATTGTATAGAGTAGATAATGAGAGAATAGAGATTGATATTGGTGGAAAAAAAGTTTGATTTAGGTAGGTATTTATATAAACAAAAAAAAATTCGAGGACCAAAACGGTCACTGACATTTAAAATTTTTTTTATTATTGGTGAGCGGCTCGTGGCTCGTTATTATTATTATTTTTTTTTTTAAAATACCCACGAGCCGGCTCGTCTACAGCTCGGCTCGTCACCCGATCAGCCTAACTCGGCTCGTGCTCGGGCTCGTTTTTTTAGGAGCCCGAGCGGCTCGTGGGCGTTAACAGTACTAGCAGAGCGGGCGAGCCGACTAGCCGCTCGGCTCAATTGCCACCTCTATGGATACGGAATACGTTAGCACTGAAGTGTGGACGTTCGATAATCGGCAACTGGAAAATGAAGACCGCGTCGACGATTTGAGAGAAAATGCCATCTCTGTGTAATTTAAGCTCTTGGCTTGCAGCGTACAAATACACCACTTCAAATTTAATTAGGGTTCAAATTTAATTAGGAAATTGTTGATTTAAATAAGGATCTAGAGAAGGCTTTTGTGTGATTTCAGAGAAATTGTTGATTAGGGCTCGTTGGCTTTGCGGCGGGAGTGAAGAAGAGTAGAAAACCTAGGGACAAGTCACAAGAGTGAGAACTGAGAACTGAGGTATGAGAGTTTACTAGTTTAGGGCTTTTTTTTTTTTTTCTTTTCATTTCACGTCTTTTTCCTTTTTTTGTTTTTTAATGTTAGCGGGTTGGGTTGGGTTGGGTTATATCGGGATTTGCTTGTTAACCCGTAATCCGACCCGACCCGACCACTCAACCCAAAAATCGAAACCCACCAAAAAATGACAAAAAACGACCTAACTCGGTCGTGTTGGGTTGGATCGGACGGTTTCGTTGGGTTGGGTTGGATTGAGTTTTGCCTACCCCTATCCCCGATTTGGCCTGGGCGGGCGCCCAGTATAAAATGGAGTGGCTGTTTAGGGAAAAAAAAAAGGTTTCTGTATTTGAAGTTTAGGGTCGGGCATAACTAGAGAACCTTCAGTATTTTGGTCTTAACTTTCAACATCAATGTCTGATGAGACGATTCAAGATGCGATGGAAAGATAAATCAAAGAGCTACAACTTTGCTTTAGATAATATCTTCCAATTCGATTGTTTTCCTTGTAAAAAATTGGTCTCAATATGAAGTTAAAAACCGGTGTAACCTTTTCAACTTGAAAGTTGATATGTGATAATGTTTTGGCTATATTTCATCCATTTGACTATTTTCTTCATCCAATTGACCTCTAATACTCTCGAATCTTCATCACAAGATTAGAAACTAGTTTATAATATTTTTACTTTAGTCCCCGAACTATCACTTTCCTCCATTTTGATCATTTTTCGTTCTCTTCTTCTAGTTTTCGCCGTATTTGTCAATTTGCATCTTAAACCAAAATAAAAGTGTACTTAGAACATTTAGGCGCCAATAAATCATGAAAATACAATTATTAGTGGATGAAAGACGTGATAATTGCTCTATCATCACCATGTCAACAACTGTTCTCAATATGAGGCGAAAAATCAGTGCAAAACTTTTCAACTTGAAAGTTGATATGTGATAATACTTTGGCTATATTTCATCATTTTGACTCATTTTTCATCCAGTTGACCTCTAACACTCTCGAACATTCATCGCAAGGTTAGAAACAATTTTAGAATATTTTCACTTTAGTCCATGAACTTTCTTCCATTTTGATCCTTTTGCGCCATTTTCTTCTAATTTCCACCGTATTCATCCATCTGCAACCTAAACCAAAATATAAGTGTACTTAGAACATTTAGGCTCCAATAAATCATAAAAAATGCAATTATTAATAGATGAAAAATGTGATAGTTGCGATATTATCACACCCTCAACTTACTTATTGCTAGTCCCTAACAATTTAATGCAAAATAAAATGATCAAAGACTAGTCAATATATAAGTTAAATTATCAAGTTCTAATTTAACCAAAGTTCGTGCTCTTTTCAAACCTAACACCACAAAAAATTAACAACGTTATGATCATCAGGATATCAAAAACACATGCCAAATGTGTGAGTGTGTGTCAAACCATAGCCATCTTACCGCCAACCCTAACACATGCAACATTAAGTATATCTCAAACTGAAGGTTCAACTCCATAACTTACGTGTATCAAAGTGATTAGTGTGGAGATTATCTCTATGGAGTTGAGAAAGATGAACGCTCAAATTTGGAGGCTTAAACAATTATGTACGGGCAACAAGCAAATATTGATTTTGTGATAGGCATACTATCAAATGAGAATTCATCAACTTCTTATCACAACCTACTTGGAATCAAAACGGCCAATACAAAAGGTTGTAATGAAATTCAGGTTGGATCGTATGAGAAGAACGAATATAAAAATTCAAATACTTCTAAGCACATATTTAGATATCTTATCAAACATATCGATCGATTACAACTTTCAATAAATATCTATTTTGGCATTTCAAACCCCAAAATCAATCAATCTTTTTTTTTTCTCAAATACTTAAACTAGCCAAATCTTGTCGTTTTCCTTGCTTCTATTCTTCACAAATAAACATCTAATACCTACTACACACTTGGAAATAAAAATGTGGAAAAATACGTGCATAGGTTATACTTCAACATGGGTATGGATGACATAAGTGTATGAAGGAAAATGCTATTTGTGTGTATCGGCTCAAAATGGCTTCTAGGAGGTCGTACTTATTGAAAAGAAAGGCTTGAAAGGCTCAAATATCGATCCTAAATTGACCTCTATCATTTTCCAAGTAATCCACCATCTTACCACAAATTATGTAGTGTTATTCTCAAAGGAGTTTCCAATTTACAAGAACAATGCGCGCTTCTGCCGTATTTTAGTATATTGTGGTTCTCTATCCTTACCAACTTTCTCACATAAGAAAAATTTAACAAGAGATTCTCTCTATCTACATGGGTTAAACTACCATCTTACCACAAGGCTCGTGTGCACGAAAAGTTTAACAAGTGTCATGACATCTAAATTTTCACAAACAAAATTAATCTCTAGTGGCATATGTTGTCATTCAAGAGCATAAACATGAAGTAAATTAGAGACTTAAACAAAAAAAAAAACATTTCTCAAATTCACATGCAATTCAACAAAAATCCAAATTGATCCTCCCCCAACTAAATTTGTGCATTGTCCTCAATGCTTCAACATGATGCCAAAGAAAAAGAAAGGAAAGATGTCACCTGAGCATTGCATTGAATCGACATAATTGTGAAGGATGAGAAGCTTGAAAGTACTCAAATAGATGGTGATGTAAAGAAAGAAAATAAAACTACAACTAAAAATTGTGGAATGAAAATAGTCCTAGAGCAAATGCAAAAATAAAAAAAAAGGAAAGGAAAAAAATCTTCCCTTGGGTTGCCTCTTAAGAAATGCCTTTGTTTATCGTCATTGGCTCGACCCAATGTTCCCATTTTTAGCCCGCACCTAGCTAGGGCGATCCTAACTTTCCTTGCGATGTACCAAACGCATGGGACACAATCATTGGTACGGCTCATCCACCTCCATCTAATACATGTGTAGGGTTTCTAGGGAAAAGCTTAAAATCTGGAGTGGGGGCATGTTCATCGATGGCCGCGTCCACCAAACCATTTGGTTCTAGAGTTTCCTGTGCTGGTCCAAGAAACATATCATCAGCTACCTCATGAGTGACTACATCGATCATGTAGACTTTATGGCACTCGTCGTTGTCCTCCGGCTGGTTAGTGACATGGAAAATGTTAACTTCTAGGGTCATATTCCCAAAAGATAATTTCATGAGATCATTTATACAATTTATCAGAGCATTAGCAGTAGAAAGGAAAGGTCTGTCAAGAATGATATGAATCTTGGAGGTAACATTCACATCGGTTTTTACATCTACAACCAAGAACGAAGTAGTAGAATTGGTCAATTTGAACTAATACATCCTCAACTATTCCCCTATGTCCAATAGTGGACCTGTCAACTAATTGTAAGACAACAGAGGTAGACTTCATCTCACCTAAACCTACGGACAAGTAAATTGTATAAGGCATAAGGTTTACACTTGCTCTCAAGTCAAGAAGAGCTTATGCAAACTCATGATTCCCGATGACACGAGACACAGTAGGACAACTAGGATCCTTATATTTTGGCGGGTCTTTTGCTCAATCACGGTACTCACTTGCTCAATCAAGAAAACGGTCTTCTTGACATGATATTTTCTTTTGACAGTGTATAAGTCCTTAAGGACTTTAGCATAAGTAGGAACCTGTGAAATCACATACAAGAGTGGTAGATTAATTTTTACTTGCTTTATGTGCTCTAAAATCTCACTATAATGGCCAGCAGATTTCAAGGTAGACTTAAGAGCTTGGAGAAAAGGTACCCTCACTGGATTTACTACTACCTCCTCACTAGGGCTACTCTATTTCGGCTCACGAAACTCTTTTTCAGTTTCCCTAAGTTTGAAAGTTAGTTCTAAGAATTTTCTTGAATGTGTGGTTATGGCATTCACTTCCCTAAGATTGGTCTTCTATGGTCCTGAAGTTTGTGCCATGTACCGCCCTTTTGGATTTGGTTGCGCTTGAGTAGGAAATTTTCCACGTTCTAAGCATTTGTCAGTTTGGACATGTGTTTGATTTTTTTGTTTTCCTTAGCAAATTAGGTAATCATAGTCTCAAACTTTTGGTTTGTTTTACTTTGTGCCTCAATGAATGCATGTAGGGTGTCTTTTAAGGAATTCCTAGATGATGTAAGTTGATGCGAAGGTGCAGTGTAAGCTCTATTGGATTGGGCAAGTTGCTGGTTGTCGGATTTCTAGCTGAAATTAAGGTGATTCTGCCACCCTGGATTATAGGTTTCAGAGAAAGGAATGTAGGGCTTGTTATATATGCCTAGGGCATTGCAGTGTTTCTCATAAACCCCCATCATCTCAGCATAAGTATCACAATCATACGCTAGATGGTCACTCACACCACACAAAAGACAAGGATTTAGAGACTCAACACGGTATGCATTCTGTGTAGGTTTCGGACTCTTAGCACGTAGGGTTTCTAATTCTCTAGTTAGAGCATCTACCTTAACTCTAAGGCTGTCTTCCTCTCTACGATGATAGATTCTTGTATGTTAGAATTCTTAGTGTTGCGTGACCTATTAGTACTATCAGTAGCATTAGGTCTGGTCCAAGTGTAAGCTTTCTCCGCTAGGTCATCTAAATAATTTATTGCCTCATCAGGATCTTTATGTAAGAATTCACCGTTACATATCATTTCAATGAATTGGCGCTCCCTAGGTGTTAATTCTTCATAAAAGAAACTTACTATATGCCAACTCTCGTAACCGTGGTGGGAGCAAAGGGGTTGTAAGTTTTTAAATCTTTCCCAGGCTTGATATAAGGTCTCACTATCACTTTGACTAAACGTAGAAATTTGCTTCTTAAATGCATTAGTCTTATGGTGGGAAAAGTACTTATTGAAGAAAGCTTGGTTATTTCAGCCCAAATACCAATTGAATGTGGTTGCAACGAATAAAGCCAGCTCTTAGCCTATTTTTGAGTGAAGAGGAAAAAGATTTGAGCCTGACTGCATCCATTGTGCCATGTTGATTATGGAAGGTTGCTACCACCTTCTTGAATTCCCTAATATGCACGTACAGATTTTCATTTTCAAGATCGTGAAAAGTGAGAAGAAGTTGAATCATTCTTAGTTTAAGGTGGACATGGCATATTGGGTGAGAACATAATGCATGAGGGCGTGGAAGTGCGTGTAGGGTAAAGATAACTCAAAGTCCTATAAGGCGCATCGCTGTTCTCACTATAAGACATTGTGTTATGTGGTGTAGCAATAGATGCAATCTCAAATATAGGGTAAAAGGGATTTTCAAACACGGGAAAATATCCTTCAGTAGAGTTCTCGACCCCTGCTCATAAAACACGAGAACTAAACTATATGAGAATAAAAAAAAATAACAATGAAGAAAATTAAATTAACTAAAAGTAAAAATAAAGGAACGATGTCACTTTTTTCAGTTAATTCCTTGGTGTTTTATACCGTCTCCCCGACAACGGCGCCAAAATTTGATTACACCCAAAAAATAATGCGGTAGTTGTAGTGCAGCTTTGGGGTGTCGATTCTATAGGGAGATGAAAAATGCTCAAAGAATAAAAAAGGGATGAATTATCCTCTTCGATGTGTAGTAAAATTCAATATTTGAAATGTGAAATTAGAATCAATAACTTGAAGTAGTGAAGCATCGGAATTCTCTCAATTGGATTGGATCTATCACATCAATTATTCATTTAATAACTCAATTAGAGAATTTTCATCAAAACTCTCTAATTGGAGGATTTATCATGAAATCCAATTTAATTCAAAAATGTAATCTTAGAATCTAGACTTATGATATATTCACACAATTTTATTGGAACAAGATCAAAGATCGACTATATACATCAAGCATAAGGACTTGATAAAAGTTAAACCAATTTCAACAATAAGTAATTGAAATTGAAACTCAACAAATAGTTTAATTTAACAATGGAAAAGTCACGACAGAATCCATGAAAAATCTTGTAAATGTTAAATCGATTTCAATGTAAATTAATGAAAAGAAAAGTCTGAATATTAGAATTGTTCAACAATGAAAAGAACAATTACATGAATAAATTGATGCAAAATCTCCGAATTTAATGAGTTCCTTCCTTGCTTCACCTTGGTTTTTAATTCCTTATGGAAATTCTTGAGTCAAAGAGGAGAATAATGGTGTATGGAGGCGTTCTTCATTTTCTGGGACATTTTAGGGTTTAAAAACGCGTCCCCAACATGTTTCCATAAGTGGTAGAACAAATTTCGAAATTATAATTTTTTTTTTCCTAGAAATGTCCTATGTGACCGTAAGGTATAAACCCATGCGGTCGCATGGAACAAAGAATTGCTGCCCTTGAATTCTCGATAAATGACCATATGGCCGCATGGATTTATAAACTTGGGCATGGTTATAGTGTTTACCCCGCTAGACAGCTTTCAGCATTTTGACTATATCTTCCTTTACCAATATTCGATTGAAGTGATTCAAAATGAGCTGGAAAGCTAATCCCAAGAGATACAACTTTTCTTCAAATACCATCTTCGAATTCAATCATTTTCCATGTCAACAATTGGTCTCAACGAGGCTGAAAATCGATGCAAAACTTTTCAACTTGAAAATTGATATGTGATAATGTTTTGGTTATATTTCATCCTTTTGACTCATTTCTTCATCCAATTGACCTCTAACACTCTCGTCCCTTCATCATAAGGTTAGAAACAATTTTAGAGTATTTTCAATTTAGTCCATGAACTTTCACTTTCTTCCATTTTTTTCATTTTTGCCATTTTCTTCTAATTTCAATCGTATTCATCCAGTTGCAACCTAAACCAAAATATAAATGTACTTAGAACATTTTGGATCCACTAAATCATAAAAATGCAATTATTAGTGGATGAAAAATGTGATAGTTGCACTATTATCAGATGTCATACCTTACAGGTTGCGCCAGACCCCGGTGATGTGTAAGGCTTTTCCTCAAACTTTGAATAATGCTGCTAGAGATTGGTTCGCCACATTAGAGCCTAATTCTATAGCCTCGTTCTCGAACTGGACCAATAAATTCTCTCCTTTCTTCCCACATAGTAAGCACATCAGGAAGACAGTTGCCTCCGTCATGCAACTCCACCGGGGGCCGAATGAGACCCTACGAAACTTTATGAAAATGTTCAATAAAAAAGACTACAGAAACCCGACTTTCACATTATAGCAGGTGCTCAACTTTAACATATGCAATAAGGTGTGAACCCTTCAAGGTGTCTCTATCTTAGACCCCATCGAAATCAGTGACTGAACTCTTCACCCAAGGAAAAAAATACATCAACATAGAGGAAACAATAAAAATTGGCTCGACCTCTAAGAAGCCCGAATATAAGAGGCCACGTGAGTCAAATCCGTGACAAGATCATGCTCGGGGTAAGCAGAGATAGAAAATACCACCTACACCATTTATTCATCTAAATACGTCTAGGACCAACATACTGATAGAGATCAAAGATATGAAAGGGCTTAAATGACCCCCAATGTTGCGATCTTTCCATGAGACCAGGAATAAGAGCTTGTGACTACCACAGTGATCATGGGCATACCATGGAGGATTGCATAAAATTATAGTGGGAGATTGAAGCATTGATTAAAAAGGTATTCCTAGAGGTGTATATTGGGCACAACGAGCGTCCCAGGAATGACCACAACAAAGGAAAGATTCCAAAATCTAGGGGAGGTAACCATCCAACCACATGTACTATCAATATTATGGTCGGGGGAAGATTTAAATTACAGGCGTAAGTAAAATGCCTGATGGTACAGTTCAACTCCAAAGACAACTCTCTACAAAATTGAAGACATTATCTTTGGATCAATGGACTTGGAAGGCATATCATCTTCTCATGATGATAAGTTAGTCATAGCTGCCATCATTGCCAACTTTAAAGTAAGAAAAATCTTGGTTGACAAATGAGTGCGGCCAATATACTGTCTCATGAGGCCTTTACAAGGATATGTATTTCTTCCAACCTACTCAAGGCGGTCAAAACCCCACTCCAAGAATTCGGGGTGGAACAATCATCCCAGAAGGAGTCGTCAATCTTCCTCTCCATTGGGCTCAAATCAATTACAGTTGACATAAATCATACATTTTCAGGTAGTTCGTACTTCGATGACTTACAATGCCATCCTCGAGAGACTACTGCTCAATAAGATCAAAGCTATTGTATCTACCGTTTTATTAAGTTTCCTATAAGTAACAGTGTAGGAATTATGTGTGGAGACCAGGTAGCGGCTAGACAATGTTAAGTTACTAGCGTTCGGGGAATAAGCAGTGACGTTATGCAACTATCAACTCCTGAGCTTGAGATCCAGCACCAAGAGAAACTTGCTCCAATGGAAGAGTAGATAAAGGTCAAGCTCAAGCATGGTAAAAAATGATAGTCAATTGGGATCTTTATGACACTCTCATGGCCGAACTTATTCACTGTCCGTCTCCCAACAAAGTGCATTTGCATTGAAGGTTGATGAGATGATTGGAATAGATCCTGGAGTTGTGGCAACCCTTATACATTGGTCGTGAACAAATCACAGATGTCGAAATTTAGTCATCGCTAAACACTGAGCTCAGATTTTAACCGGCTAACAAAAATTACATAGATAGTCACTCTAACCATTTTTAAAGGTGATGATTCCAGATACAAATTCATATTCTCTACTTCGCTCATTCTCAAGTTCCCAACTCATCGAAATATTTGACCAATCAAACTAATCTCACCTATTGGTGAATTAAAGAACCATTAAAATCATGAAAATATATACATAACTCTGTTAAGCGATTTAGATGAAATACACGGTGATCAAGTGGAATTTAATTTTCCGCACGGTTATGCTATAGAATCAAATTCGACATACGGTCTGTTCAATACACCCAGTTGGTGGTCAACTAGGTCAATGAAGCATATCAAGCTAGAAAAGAAAGAATGAGCAAATACTCTCAAATCATGAAATGAGAATTCAACAACTTTGAAACGATATCCATTGAACAGATTCCTCGAACTCAAAACGGTCATGCCGACGCCCTGGCTCCATTGGCAACTAGTGAAGGAATAGAAAAATTCGATAGTATACCTGTGTCAATGATATATTGTCCAGCCATCGAGGAAACAAAAGTGGTCGTCGTGATAGCCGACTTAAAACCGACCTGGATAGATGACATTAAGTCTTTCTTGAGGGCAGGTAGTTGTCCAAAGGATTATGTTGAAGCAAGAAGACTTCGAATGAGGTCAACAAGGTATACAATGATAGATGATGTCCTTTATAAGTGAGGATACTCCTTACCATTGTTGAGGTGTTTAAATGAAGAGGCGCTGAGTGCCCTAGAAGAAGTCCACGAAGGAATATGTGGGAATCACACTGGTAGACAATCCCTGGCCCACAAAATTTTATGGTAAGGATATTTTTGGCATACTATGAAGAAAGATGCACTGGAATTTGTCAAAAAATGCGATAACTGCTAGCAATTTGCTCCCAACATCAAGCTCTCCCTAGGTGAGCTGAATTATGTAATGGCTTCTTGGCCCTTTTCCAAATGGGGGGTTGACTTGATTGGTCCTATGCCAACTAGAAGAGGGGGAACGAATTTCGCAACTGTAGCTATGGACTATTTCAAAAAGTGGGCAGAACGGCTCTGGCTAAAATAACTGAGTAGAAGACCACGAATTTTATTTGGATTTCTATCGAATGCAGATTCGAGGTACCACGTTCCATTGTGACTGAAAATGGGAAACAATTCGATAACCGTCGTTTCATTGATTTTTGTGATGAGTTCGGCATCCAAAAACACTTTCTACACCAAACCATCCTCAAGCGAATGGCCGGGTTGAAGCAATTAATAAGATCATCAAGCATAAATTGAAAGCTAAACTTGATGTTCTTAAGGGATGATGGCCAGAGGAACTCTCCAGTGTCTTGTGGTCTTACCGTACTACAACTAGGAATAGCATGGAAGAAACTCCATTTGCTTTAGCCTTTAGAGAGGAAGGTGCCATCCTTCTTCAGGTAGAAATTCCTTCTGCTCGAACGACGATATACTTGGAGAAAGAGAACAAACAAGTGTTACGAGGAGAACTAGATTTGATAGAAGAAAAAAGGGACAAGGCTGAGATCAGAAATGCAGTATATAAACAACACAACGCCAGGTACTACAATTAGAAGGTCAAAAAATGAGAGTTTGAAGTTGGCGACCTCGTATTAAGAAAGGTCTTTTTAGAAACAAGAGAACTCAATTCTAGGTCCTTGGGACCGAATTGGAAAGGTCCTTACAAAGTGACAAAAGTATTGCTTAAAGGAGCTTACAGATTGGAAGATATGGAAGGAAGACCTTTACTACATCCCTGGAATGCGGAGCACCTCAAAAAATATTATCAATAAAGTAACGGTGCCCTTTATAATGCGTGTTATGTATAATAAAAATGCGTGCTTTTGAGGTAGAGAATCATTAACATAATTGCCTAAGCCCTGCTCATGAGCAGGCCGAGCTAAGTTGCATGTGCTGCAACACTTGGTGGAAATTCCTATAAGGAATTGCCTAAACCCTGCTCATGAGCATGTTGAGCTAAGGTTGCACGTGCTACAACACTCGGTGGAATTTTCGTAAAAAGCTAAGTATTGTTTGCGAGCAAGCCGAACTAAGGTTATGCGAATTAAGAAGATTTCTTATAAAGAGATATTCTCAAAGGAAACTGATGTCACAATATAAACATTCAAGTAAATAGAATTATTGCTGAAGTAAAAACATTTAAGGAGTAAATTGGAAATTCCATTCATTGAAGTTAGGAGGTTGTGGATGTCTTGAAATAAAAACTTAAGTACAAGGAAGGAAACTAAGAGGGTGGGGGGGGGGTCTTGGGGAGGAACATAAACATGAGCTGTGTCCTCCTCAGCCGGAGTGATCCTGACTTCAGCTGTCTTGGATAGCTGTTCCAGTTCTGCCTGTTGCTCTTTATATGCCTCTGCTAAAAAGGCAGCATCCTGAGCTAGCATGGAACTCAATGGAGGCCCTCTAGTTCTCAATTGCCTTAGAAGCCCTTAGATTCGCCTCTTTCACTCTCTTTACTGCTGCTGTTGCCCGAGCTGTTGCTTCATCAGCTCTCTTCTTCTCACTTTCGGCTCGAGCATTAGCCTTCTCACCCCAATTTGTAAAGCTTTGTCTTTATCCATCAATCTCAACTCAGTAGTAAGGCGGGCATTGAGCTCGTCCCCCATTATGTTAAAACGATCTTCATAATTTTTCTCCTTTTTAGCAAAGATTGCCTTCTCTGCCTCCACTTTCTCAAAAAGGATATTGTCTTGATCTCTTAATTTGAGCATCTTGTCGAGCTCAGCTTTAAATTTAAAAATAGAAAATGTTATGTTAAAAGGTCGTCATATAAATAATAAAACTATAATGTTAAAAATCCAGGAGCTTTACCTTCTCGGTGACCGATGTCATGTGGAGGATCGCTCTATGGTTGTAGAGCTGAGCTGAAATAATACTTTCCCCAATAGGCATATCAGTCAGAAACTGTTGCTCTCTTTCATTCCAGCTCCTAGTCATAATAGCAGTGGACTCCCTCAGAAAGGATGGTAATGCAGAAATGGTTTCACTCGCTAGAGAAGGAGCTCGGAGGAAATCTAAGAAGACATCCTACTAGATCATCCACGCTTGGCCTCTGCAGATCGGCGCACCTTTCCTGGGGCTTCGAAGAAGAGGCTGCTGTCGTAGTAGGAAAGGGATTAGTTGAGGAGAACTGGATGGAAAGGAGGAATCAGCGTAGCTGATCGTTCTATGAACGATGTCTCTTCAGTGGCTGCTCCGCCTCGGGTTCCGAAGTGATCTCCACAGGCCGATTAGTAACTTTGGTATTAGCAACCTTTCTCTTCGCCTTAGTAGCTGCCTTTGCTACCCGAAAATTCAGCATGTCTGTGTTTTAGCCTGTGATAGAAGTCAATAAAAATGTTAGTTTAAAGCTTCTAAGTAATAAAAAATGATATGATAAGAGAGTCAATATGGAGTTGACTTACGAGATGAGGTGAGAGCGGTAGTAGTAGGACGGTTAGACGTCGAGGTTGGTGATAGCGTTCGGAGCAGGCCTGCTTGGAATAAGTTTGTGTCTGAAATCACGAACTTACAAGACCTCTGCTTGTTGGAAAGAGCTCGAATGGAGTCAGCTTGACTTTGGATGATTGAGCTCATATGGCATGCTCCATAAATTGCAAAAAGAGCAAAGGATGGTTAAGAGAATAACTTTCATAAGAAAAGTTTGAATCAGAAATAAAGTAAATACTACTTACAGAAAGAATGATAAAGAGTGGGGACTGTGTCCTCTCTATCCACTTCGGCAGGATGGTTCCCAGTCCCCCAGGACAAAGAAGAACTCCTCATTCCATCCTTTGCTTGAGGAGGGGATATCTACAACTAATGCCCCCCACCCTTCTTAGGTTGGATGTTTGTATACCACCATCCTATGTTCTTCCCATCCTCTTTAAAGGTAAACAAGGCGTTAAATTGGGACACATTCAGTTCGGGGTGACCTAATTGCTTCCACAGAATTAAAGTCGCTATTAAGGTCTGCCATCCATGAACAAAAGAATTAGCGAATAATCTTTGGGAAAGGAAGTCTCAACCCAGCTTTAAGAATCGCCGAGTTGAGGGCTACACACCCTGACGGTGGAGTGTTAGCTCAGTCGGAAGAGGATGGGATTACTAGTTCTACGGTATCAGGTATACTATACTTAGCTCGTATACTAGCTAGTGCGTCCCTCGTAATCACTGTTGCTCATCCCCCATTTTTAGTTCATATCCTTACTACCCCTTTAACCTCTCCTCCCTTATTTCCCTTATTTTTCGTCGTTGTTCCATACTATTGGGGGAGTTGGATGGTTGTGGATAAACAGAAGTTATGGGAATGAGAGTTAATACTTCTAAACAGTCTGAACTAGCGGAAGAAGGGCTTACGAACGGAGTGGACGATGAAGATACATTTTCTTCTTGTTGATTTCCCTAGGATTGAACTCGAGAATCGTCCGAACTCATATAAAATTTGGAAAAAAATATATAAAGCGTAGAAATAACTAAAGGTGTTTTGGGAGAAAAAACAATACTTGGGTAGAGTCAACCCCACATAGAAAATATGTAAGAAGGAATTTTTCTAGAGAGCGAAATCTGAAGATTCAGTGTGTAAAAGTGAAAAATGAAGAAATGAAAAGTTATATAAAGGAAGGAATGTTAAAGGACAGAATTCAAACCGTTCAAATAAAAAAATAATAAATGAATGAACGGTTGGACTGCATTTATACAATTCATTTAAAGCTTCTTGGAGAAGGAACCTACTGTACTTGACAGCTAACACACAAGTTATGGAGCGACACATGCTCCTCCACATTTATTGAGGTAATTACTAAACTGGGGAATTGTATTGAATAAGGTCAGTCCTTCCACTAGGTCAGCACTGACCTAGGGGGTAACTGTTGATGTCCGACCTCCGAGGTCGGTTAATTTTGGGGTATTGTAGAAGAAGAGTAGGTCTTAACCTGAGGTCGATTTAGTTGTTGGCCTTCGAGATTAGTTGTTGAAGTCAGCTCAGCTATCGTTTTGTTTGCACAAGAAGTTTGTGTAGTTTATCAAGATTGAGGGAAGCATAATGACTGAGAATCGCTGACAAAATATATGGATATCCAATTAGCTGAGTGCATATGTAAAGTTCTAATGTCATCGCCCACATAACCCACTAATCAAGTGATTAAGCTCTCTTTCCTAAGTAATTCATTAATTACTGGGGACCACTTGCAGGATTAGTTCATGATGATCTGACATTTCGAGCTCGTTAGCCAATTCGATTAGGGCAACAAATGTACTTTTTCAGCTCGGAATGACAAGCGATGAGACATGAATGGCAGGGTACATGCACATTTATTACTATAACTATAGGATTAAAGCCAAGAGAGGGGGATGACAATTTTTCTCTGGAGGCCTTACAATCTCTCATTGTATCTTTTAATCATATTTCAAATATCTCCTACATTAGAGAAACAATTATCTGAATTGTGATCGTATCAAGAACAATTACAATCTTTTATCACGATTGAAACTTTATTATCCATTAAGTTGGCTTGAAATCCATTTTGACAAATTTCAACGTCAACAAGCATAAATGATCGTTTTGCCCTTCTAATTATTCTCACTAACTTAAGTATCATTTTCTTTAACGATTCCATGAACAAATTACAGATGTAGAAGTTTAGTCGTCGCTAAACAATGAGCTCAAATTTTAACCATTCAATAGAAAATATTTAGGTAGTCACTCTAACCATTTTTAAGGGCGAAAGTCCCAACACGAATTTATATTATCTACTTCCCTCATTCTTAAATTCCCAACTCACCGAAA
Source organism: Fraxinus excelsior (assembly GCA_019097785.1). NCBI lineage: Eukaryota > Viridiplantae > Streptophyta > Magnoliopsida > Lamiales > Oleaceae > Fraxinus > Fraxinus excelsior. The sequence continues at coordinate 31,422,159 of CM032624.1, forward strand.
TATTTGACCAATCAATTTAATCTCGTCTATTTGTGAATCAAATAACTATTAACATTACAAAATGATATGCATAACTTTGACAAGGGATTTAGATGAAAAACATGCGATCAAGTGAAATATAATTCTTTGCACAAGTATGCTATAAAATTAAACTTGACATGTGGTCCATTCAATACATTCCAAGTTTACTAGTGTTACCTTTTCCTATTAATATGATAAGGATAAATTACAAACTCGAATAGTGTTGGTCAACACTACAACCTTCCAGTACAAAGTGTCAATTCTTATATATTGGTTATATACAAATTATTTATGATCAAAATATAAATTGTGTCACACTGTACTTCTCAATGCAAGTACACAACTTATATTATTACAAATGATTATAGACATTTTAATTCACATGCTCAATAATAAATAAATACAATAAATGAAATAAAATAATTTTATTTAATATAAGAATATTGCTATTTTTACATCAGCAAAACTATACTTTATGGGCGGATAACCTAACACATGACTAAGATTACCACAAAACTAAAACGTTTCATAAATTAAGAGTTTTATTTTCTAAAAAATAAAGAATTTAGAGATTGGTTTTTCTTTACTTTTGATGTAGAAACTCAAAAGAATTTTAAAGAAACGTTTTATAAAAATGTTCAATTATGCAGTATAATATACTTCAAAGAGTAGTTTGACTTGATAAAACCACACTGATAAAGAAACACAAACTTGGAAAGCCATGGATGGCCAAAGTCATGGAGCTTTTCATTCACTTGTAAATCCAGTTTTTGTTGAAAGCAAAATTGATGTTATGGAAGCGCAACCATTTTCAAAGAGGGAAGAATCAAGTATTGATAAAATTATTCTACAAACCAAATTTACAAAAATCGGTATACATCAAATTGGCAAACAACTAAATAGAATTCTATTTGTAAACAAGAATTGAAAAATTCTTTAAATCTTTCAAATCCTTCGCCATCTAGAGAAGTCCTCCATCCAGCTACTGTCAACCTAGTGTCTCTTTAGAACTTGGAACATTAAAATCCAGAAATGAAGAGTTAATTGATACTTTAGTTGAAAAAAAAAAAAGGATAGATGTTTCTGAAAAAGGGAAGGAAAGTAAATGTTATTACTAAAAATAATTATGATTCTGAAAGTCTTTCAAATGAAATAGAAAGTTCTGAAACTTCAAAAGATTATCTTCTGAAGATGATATATTTTGGAAAAACATGTTAATAACATTGAAAATATAATTTAAAAAATGAAAATCAGCCAAGTTAATACTTTGGATAAAAATAAAAATTTTTCAAAAGGTTAAAAATAAATCTACTTATAATTATTATCATAGACCTTCTATACGAGATCTTCTTTATGAAGAGTAGAAGGCAAGTTCCCATATAGTCTAAATGATGGTGCCATTTATGAATGGAACATAGATACATTATTTGAATATGGTATAATTAATCTTATGCAAAAAAATGCTTGTATTGTATGCCCAGATTCTATCAAATGGAACTACTAATTCACCTAGAAAACAAGCTAGCTAATTGTATTATCGTTGATTTTATTGGACAACTAAAAAGCTAGTGGGATAATTATCTCATAGAAAATCAAAAGAACGGAATTCTTTTTTCTACCAAAAATATTCCAATGACTAGGAATGAAGGTGTTGGTCCCAGATAAAACGATTTATGTTATGATTCAACCAAGTAAACGAACGATAAACAAAGTAAATTGCAAGAAAAATAAGAACACGAAAATTTTTCGACCCAATGACTTGGAGGTTCTGCGACCACTTATAATGCCTAACCCTCGTTGAGCATCCGTTAGGATATTGCTCGAATCCACTAGAATAGCCCAAAAACAGGCAAGATACAGGATTACAAAACAACACCGAATCTTCTGCCTCAAACACAAAAAACACTCAAAATTACAACACAATCTCACTAAGAGATTGATCTAATCTCTTTCTTTCTCACCAATATGATTTCACTCAGAAATTTACAGATTATTCACCACACAAAAAAGAATATCGTAGTCGAGAGAGAAAATGAGAACTAGGGTTACACAAGGAGACGATTACCCAGCCTAAAGAGTCAACCTTTCAATTTATAAGAAACAGCCAAATAATGAAGATCCAACGGTTGTCAATGTGCCAAGTGTAGATAATCCAACAAAACCGCCCCATGTTAAGATAAATTGTGTTTATTCAAACACGATTTTAACAATTTTGGAACCTTCAGTTTATTGGGTCGGGTCGAGTTAACTGGACCATTGCTAGCAGACTTGGGCTCACAATTGCAGCACCCCATCTTTACAATATCCACCTTGCTGAATTTTAGACCATGTCTAAGTGGATTCTAACAAGAGACTAACTTCATTTGCTCTTATTACTTGTTAAAAACAAAGTCCTAGAAAACCTTAAGATTCAACAATCTTAAAGAATCAATGAATTTACTAATAGGGATTACCTTTGTACCTGCATCAGCAAGATTTATTTTAGTGGGAGTTTTGACCAATTTTATATCACATTTTTCAACTATGTCTCTAATGAAATGAAACTTAATATCTATATGTTCAGTTCTATCATGAAAAACTGGGTTTCTACTCAAGAAAATAGCACTTTGGTTATCAGAACACAACTCCACCTGACTTTCTATAAGTTCTAATTCATTTAGTAAACCCTTCAGCCAAATGCCTTCTTTCACTGCCTCTGTAATAGCAATGCATTCAACCTCAATTGAGGATAAATCAACCAATTTTTTAAGTTGTGATTTCCAACTAATGCAAGTGTTCTTTATCACATAGTAATATGCAGTGGTGGACTTTCTGTTATCAGTATTTCCAGCAAAATCTGAATCTACATAGCCTCTCAACTTAACGCCATTTTTATTAGTTTTAAACATGAGTCCTAAGTTCTGTGTGCCTTTCAAGTATCTAATTAGATTTCATAGCTTCCCAATGAATCTCACCTGGTTTGCTCATAAATCTACTTAGTACACTTACTGCATAGGCAATATCAGGCAAACCATAACATACATGACTAATCCAACAGCATTTGCATATGGTACATGTTGCTTTCTTTTAAGTTCATCTTCATTCTTAGGTGAATGATCAATAGATAACTTAACACTTGTAGACAATGGTAAACTAACAGTTTAACATCATGCAAAGAAAATCTTTTAACCACTTTTTCAATATAAGCTTTCTAAGTTAAACATAGTTTTCTATTTAGTGTGTCCCTTTTTATTCCCATACTTATTATCTTTCTAGCGGGTCCTAGACCTTTCATCTCAAACTCAAATTTTAGTTTTTCTTTTATAGCATTTAAAGTAACAAAATTATGACCAATTAGAAGCATGTCATCCACATATAAGAGCAGATATAAAGATTCAAATTCTCCATCCTTTTTGAAATAAAAATAAGGATCATAATCAGATTTTCTAAACTTTAAACCTTGTATAAAAGAATCAAACTTTTTATACCATTGCCTTTGAGCCTGTTTTAGGCCATATAAGGACGTATTCAATAAACACACTAAGACCTTGTTTGAGCCACCTTTTTCTTTCATTCTCATTCTTCTATTCATTTTCAACCATACATTCTTCAATAAAATAATATTTTTCATCACATCAATAACTTTTCCTTCTTTTTCAACCACATATTCTCCATCACATCAACAGTAAAAATGCATTTTTTCCAAAAAAATGTGCACCAAACGGGGCAAAATGTTATTTTCCTTTAACTTGAAAACATTTTCACATCAAGTTGTTCTAACTCTAAATCAGATTGAGTTACAAGAGCAAGCAATACTCTAATAGAGGTGTACTTAACTACAGGTGAAAATATTTCAGTGTAATCTATACCCTCTCTTTGTGTAAACCACTTAGCTACAAGTCTTGCCTTGTACCTTCTATCATTTGATTTATAAGTCCCTCGTTAATCTTGTAAACCCATTTACAATTAATTAGTTTACAATCTTTGGGCTTTTCAACTAAGTTCCAGGTTTTATTTTTGTATAGAGAACTCATCTCATCCTGCACACTTGATAGATTTCTTAGAGGCAACAACCTCTTCATATGATTCAGGTTCTGAATCAAAAGAATCAATCTCTATTTGTGTAGATACATAACTGCAAATTGATACCTAGAAGGAGGTCTTATCTATCTTCTTTTTATGTCCTTAATTAACTGATAGTCCTGCAGGTTATGTGCATGCTCAAAATCTTGATTATTATTAGAAGACATCATCTATGATTAGCTAAGGCTTAGTCTAAGGTAGCTCGACCTCAATCTGAGTCTATTCAGTAACATTTTGATTACTAAAATCAATTTCAGTGTTAACATAATCATTATCAGTAATTTTTTCTACAAATTTGTCACTAAGTCAAGGAAAGTCTTCATTAAAAACTACCGATTTGCATATTATCACCCTATATCTTCTGAATTCTCTTACCCAAAGTCTATAACCTTTTATTCCTTCCCCATAACCTAAGAAACCACATTTATGAGACTTGGGATCAAGTTTAGACTCAGTTTGGTGAGCGTAGGCTGTACATCCAAAGGTTTTCAAATAACAGTAATCAAGAACAGATTCTGACCAAACTTGTTTAGGGACTTTATAATCTAAAGAACTAGATGTACATCTATTAATCAAATAGTATGTAGTTTTTACTCTCTCCCCAAATTTTTTTTTGGCAAACCTGAGCTAATCAGCATACATCTAGTTCTTTCAAGGATTGTTCTATTCATTGTCTCAGCAATACCATTCTACTGAGGGATAAGTCACAGTCTTGTGTCCAAGAATACATTGATTACTGCAGTACTGATAGGGGTGGCAAATGAGCTGAGCCATCTCGGATCGGCTCGTTGCCTACGAGCTTGGCTCGGCCCACGAGCTCGTACTGTAGTGAGCTGAGCCGAGCTGAGCTGATCGGCTCGAGCTCGCACTTTTTGAATTTTTTTTAACTATTCTTCTAAAAAAAATTAGACGAAAAGCTCGTAAAAAAATGAGCTGAGCAGGCTCGGCTCGCCTACCGAGCCGACCTATTCAGGCTCATTTTTTGACGAGCCCGATCGGCTCGTGGGTCGCTACAGTACAAGCTAAATGGTCGAGCCGACGAGCTCTCAGCTCGATTGCCACCACTAAGTACTGATCAAATTTAGTATTGTAGAATTCTATCCCATTGTCAGTTCTCAGAATTTTAATCTTCTTACCTTTTCTATCAAAGCTTTCTGGTCCTTAAAGGTCAAGAAAGTGTCAAGCTTTGATTTTAATAAGAAAATTCAAACCTTCCTAGATTATTCATCAATAGTAAGAAGATAATACATATAGCCAGATGCTGTAGGTACAAGACCAGTACCCCACAAGTATACGTATTCAAGTATATTTTGAACATTCTATTATGTTTCCCCATAATACAATGTTCACAAAAGGTCAACTTTTGAACATTGTTCCTTAAAAAAACACCAGCCTTTGAAAGAAGTTTTAAACTCTTCTCACTAAGATGACCTAATCCCTTATGCCACAATTCTGATTTAACAGTTTGTGTCACTAAGTTTGAAATAATATTTTGAAAATAGATTCAGGGTTTATGGTATAGATCCCGCTAATTTTTGGTGAACTGACAATAAGTTTCTAATTTCTGATTATATTTGTAAAACCATTATTTATCTCAATTTGATATTTTTCATCATCTAGCACCTCTAAAGAGAGAGAGATTTCTTCCTAGTGCTGGAACATACCTAATATGATTCAAACTTAGAAATTGACCATTTTTCATTTTTAGAACAACGTTACCAATTCCTTTTATTTGATAAGACTCATTGTTCCCCAATTTTACAAAACCATCAGTAAGATTTGAAAAATAAAAAAACAACAGATATTAGGATTTATGTGAAAAGAGCAGCCTGAGTCCAGAACCCAATTCTGATCAAGCTTCTCCAATGAGAAGACATATGCAACCCCAATATTAGCATTTGCTTCCTTATAGGATGCAACAACAGCTGAAGTCCCATTATCATGATTTGATCCACTTCCTAAGTCATTAGCTTTCTTCAAACAATCTTTTATTAGGTGTCTAGTTTTGCCACAATAGTAACATTTCCTGTTCTTAGCCTTTCCTTTATACATTTTCTTATCCTCCCTTTATCATTCCCCCATTTCTTCTTTGAATTTTTTTTTTATCTTTGTTGTAATTGGCTTGACTAAAATTACTCAAGCCTCTAGTAGGGAATTTAGGATTGGATTTCCTTATGTTCAGATCTAAGTTCTAAGTCCCTGTTCCCTAAAGAATTATTGATAATCTCAATAATTAGGTCACTTCTACCATATTCTAAGGCATTTTTGATATTTTTATACTTATCACCAAGGGCATTAAGTAGGCCAGTTCCTTTTGATCATCTGAGATCTTTTTCCCACATATAATAAGGTATTGAGTGATCCTATTAAACTTATCCATACTCTCTTCTAAATCTGCATTAAGATCAAACTTATAACAAAAAAATTGTTTCCAAAGAAAGCATTTATTAGGTAAAGATTTAGGGACATATTAGAATATGTATGCGGGTTTATACATAAAGTATAGATATAGTATGAGAATCGAAACACGGATCAAGTATTCACAATAGTTCAAAAACAACTTATGAATATCAATTCACATAATTGAAAGTTACAGTATGTAACAAGTAAATGATATAAAAATAAACGAAAAACACGTAAATGGATTTCTTAGACCGAACACTGATTCCCTCAGATTCTAGGGGTCTCACAGGGATCCCTAGACAAAAGTAAATCAAGGGGGTTTATCAGAAATCCCTAAATTTGTAATTGGAAAAACAAGATTTTACCAACGAGTACAAGAAAGGAGTTTAAGTAGTAGTTTACCAGAACTGCAAAGTATGTAAGGGATAATAAAAAAATACCAAAGATCGATCAAATATTCCAATTGAAAACCCTTTTTTCTCACACACACACACACACACACACACACACTAAAACAACAATAGATCTAGATCCAAAAATTTTCAAAACTGGAAGAATCAACAATAATAAATCGTATATAAAAAAATTAGTTGAATTTCATTTTTTGAAGAATTTCTAGCTCTAATACCATTGTTGGTCCTAGATAAAATGATTTATATTGTGATTCAACCAAGTAAACGAAGGATAAACAAAGGTCGCTTGTCATAGGCTAGGACTTGACCTATAGTACGACTATGGTAACAACGGTGAAAACCTTTAAATCCAGAAAGGTATGAAGCCTTAAACAATGAAGTGCAAAAGCTGCTCCATAACGGGTTTATTCGTGAAGCAAAATACCAGACGTGGATAGCTAACCCAGTCTTGGTAAAGAAAAGCAATGGTGATTGGAGAGTATGCATTGATTTTACCGACCTAAATAAGGCATGTCCAAAGGACAGCTTCCCGTTGCCAAGAATAGATCAAATGGTAGATGCAACGACGAGACATGAATTGTTGAGCTTTATGGATGCGTACTCAAGGTATATTCAAATCCCTATGTATGAACCAGACCAGGAACATACTGCTTTCGTGACGGATCGCGGGCTCTACTGTTATAAGATGATACCCTTTGGTCTCAAGAATGCCGGAGCGACTTATCAGCGTCTAGTCAATGCCATGTTCACCGAACAGATTGGTAAAATCATGGAAGTATATGTTGATGATATGTTAGTGAAAAGTATTAGTGCTGAAGACCATTAGTCACATCTTGCGGAAATGTTTAAAATACTAAGAATGTATGGGATGAAGGTCAATCCACACAAATATGCCTTTGGGGTGAGCTCAGGCAAATTCTTGGGATACTTGGTAAATTAGAGGGGAATTGAAGTCAATCCAGAAAAGATACGAGCTATCATTGAAATGAATCATCCAACAAAACCTACAGAGGTACAAAGCCAGACGGGACGAGTAGCTGCCCTCAATAGTTTCATATCTAAATTGACAGACAATTGTAAACCTTTCTTCGACGTCCTGAGAGGAGGAAAAAAATTCGAATGGACTTCTGAATGTCAGCGCGCTTTTGATGAGCTGAATTTGTAACTAACATAACCTTCGGTGTTTTCAAAACCAAAGACAGAGGAGGTTTTAATGTTGTACCTAGCTATATCTGACCATGCACCCAGCACCATCTTGGTAAGGGAGGAAGAAGGGGTTCAACACCCAATTTACTACGTAAGCAAGGTCTTGCATGAGGTCGAGCTCCGATATTCTCCCTTAGAAAATTTGGCTTACACCGTGGTAATAGAAGCAAGGAAATTGAGGCCTTACTTCTTGGAACCATCCGATTGAAATATTAAACAACTACCCATTAAGATAGGTATTGCAAAAACCAGACACTTCAGAGCAGATGGTGAAGTGGGCTGTGGAACTTGGCCAGTTCGATATAAGATATCAACACCGTTCTTCTTTGAAAGCACTGGCCCTTACCGACTTTATTGTAGAGTTCAGCTCAACCCCAACAAAAGAATCCCCTCATCAATCGCCTTGGAAACTCTTTGTATCTGGCTCTTCTACTGAAACACGATCAGGGGCTAGAATTGTTTTGATTAGCCCCAACAATCAACTGTTTTGCCAAGCATTGTCCTTCAATTTTAAGGCCTCCAATAATGAAGCTGAATACAAGCACTTATAGCCGGACTAAGGATGGCAAAAAATATGAAAGTTGCTCACCTAATAATCCACACTCTCAGTTGGTAGTCAACCAGGTCAATGAAGCATATCAAGCTAGAGAAGAAAGGATGAGCAAATACTGTCAAATCATGAAATGAGAATTCAACAACTTTGAAACGATATCCATTGAACGAACTCAAAACGGTCATGCCGACGCCCTGGCTCCATTAGTGTTTGCATTAGTATTCACCTTTATCGAGCCATTTCTTTCATTTTTTTTACTCTTAATGGCTTCTCCATCGAGGAAACATGTGGATGGGGGTCTTTTGGGGTAGATATGGCCTTAATATATGCTGAGACGGGTATTATCCCGGTCATTCCTACTTAGAGGATTATAGAGGTGATGGAGGGTCCACAGTGCATGGATGATGCAATAGGGTCCCATTGACTATAGCATTAGGTAGATGCCTCTTTATGGCCCACAGATATAAAGGAGAGCAAGTTAGAAATCTTTTGGGAGAGATATAGGATACCGGACAACGTAGAGATGTTCGTGCAGACCCCCAAAGAGAGGGCTTGTTTTCCTAGGGAGGGTTTTGTTACGGTGAGCGAGGTTATTCTTGCTGGAGGGTTAAGACTGACTCTACACCCTTTTTTTAGATTTATCCTTAGGTAGTATAATTTGGCTCTTACCCAGCTAGTGCCTAACGCATGGAGCCACCTAGCATGGACCTTCCTTCTTTGGAATGAGGTCACTCTTGGTGAAGACATGCCTCCCCACGTCTTTCAAACCCTTTTTCAACCTAGGGCTTCAAGTGGAGGGAGTGACAATAAGGGATTGTACTGTATGCACCCCTGGGGCCCACATTCTCCTTTCATTTGGGGAACCCTAACTTCTATTAAAAATGGAAGTCATCTTGGTTTTGGGTCAAGGGTCGCTGGCAAACGATTGAAGGAAATATGGTTCCAAAAATTACTGTATCGACTCAATATCAAGTACAGTGAGTCGAGTCCCCTTTCTTGCTATTATTTCGTTCATTAGCCTCTCCTTGCCTATGAAACTGATCATGGACTTTAGTTAACCAATTCGAGCTCGAGCCATCAGAGAGGCCATTATCCGGGCAATTTACAAGCTGCCCGTAGAGAAAAGATATTTCAAAAATGTTGTCAGTAAGCGGAACCTATTCATCACACACCAATTGATGGCTACTAAGGGTAAGATACGATGGTTCACTTTTCTTTTTCTTAGTTATCTTTTGTACGGTTTCCTCAAATGCTCTCCCTTTGTTTATAGGGCAACACAATAAAAAGGAGTATGTGAAGCTCAACTTACTCCAATTGAGGAGTTTGGGGAGGACCAGAAGAAAAAAAAAACAATGGCTAGCGGGTCGTCAACTTACAAGAATCAACGGGACGAGCTGGCCCACCTGTCCAAAATGAACCCACCGCCTCCTCAAGTGAAGATTGGAGAAAGGAGAAAGAGAGAGAGAGGGAAAGAGAAAGAGAAAGAAAAGGGCTCTTCGGAGATGCCTCCTCAAAAGGAAGTTAGTTCTGATGAAGAACATTGGGCCCGAGCCTTCCCCAAGTGCCAGACCACCATATAGGAGTCACTCAGACGACCCATCATGGCTAAACGAATCTCCTCCCTCAAGCTTGTGGAGTTAGATGAGGCGATTGATAAAGGAGCCAGATTGAATAGAAAGATGAGGGAGAAATAGGCTATGGGTGCACCCTTTGAGGGAATGGCTCAAAGGTTTTTGGGCGGAATGTCGAATGAAATTGTCTCTACCATTATAGAGATGTTGTCTGCTGAGGTTAAGGGGGCTATGAGGTTTCAGTATAATTGACAAGTATGCCTCGTATGCTGAAGCTTACGATGTAGTCGACATGGTGGAGGCGAGACTTGCCTTGCAAGCTCGTTCTCAGGGCGGAAGCGAGGCGACTACATGGCCTCAACGTAGAGTATCTTCAAAGAGCCCAGGATGTCGAGGCTGCCTAGCCAAGGCTAATGTTGAGGCCTCTTCCTCCAATGAGGTAATTGAATCCTCCAAGCTAAAATAAGCTGAAGTAGAGTCGAAGGTGGAAGCGCTTTCCAAAGAGAATGACGAACTAAAGAAGGAAACCTATCTTTGCAAAGTTGAGGTGAATGCCTTGACGAAATGTGTTGAAAAGTCTGATAATCTTCAGAAGACTGCTTCATCAGCCTTAGGCAGCTAGGAAAAGGATGAGCTGGGCATGTTGAGGGGCGAGTTGCTGAAGTCTTTGGCTTGGGTGAACGGCTACAAGAGGTAGGAGATGCAGCCATGAATGACTACATTGCCCACTTTCATGAAACCGTTGAGTATGACGGGCTCGGAGTTACTAGAGGAGGGTCGCTTACAACGAAGTCTTTGAGACGCTGGTTGAGCTGCACCCCCAATTAGATCTATCTTCCCTAATAGGCGAGTTCTTGGTGGATGAGCCCTCGACCCCGGGCAAGGAAGAGGTTGATGCTAAAGAGGAAGCCCAGCAAGATAGTATTGTCTATGTAGATTAGGCCATTTTGTAAATTTTTACCTTCACCCTGTAATGTGCTGATTGATTTCTAATTTGACCCCTTGCCTCAGTTAAGTAGACATTTCACCATAATTTAAACAAATCATCATGTTGTTCCTAATCACTTAGTCAATAATTAATGGGCTTGCCGTAATCGAATTAGAATTGTGAAGATGCGTGAGCTCGGCACTATCTGTGGGCCTATCATAGACGAACTTGATTAATCTTACTAAGTCAATTATTAATGGGCTCGCCATAACCAAAATTTGGGATGCTGAATTGGAGTAAAGAAAATACGCCAGCTCGTCATTGCTTATGGGCTCGCCAAAATCGAATTCGGTTAACATTCCAACGTTAAATATTAAAGCAAAAGGGCATATGCATTAATCATAAATGGTATACGTATTGAATGGAGTCTTACTAGCAATACACTCAAAGGTGTTCAACATTTCGAGGATGGGGCTACACCTTCCATCCAGATTTTCAATTAAAAAAGTTCTGGGCATGACCTCTTCTGAAATGCGGTAAGGGCCTTCCTAATTTGGACCCAATGGACCTATACTAGGCTCCTTAGAAGACAAAAGCACTCCTGAGCACCATGTCGCCTCTCCTGAATGACTTACATTTGACCGTGGTATTGTAGTACCGTATCATCTTTCTTTAGTAAGAGGCCAAATTGATTTGAGAAGTTTCTCTCCTTTTTTCAAGGAAATCGAGTTCACATCGCCTTATGTCATCGTTGGAGATCTCATTGAACTGCAAGCGACGGGGTGAGGAAAGACCCACATCCACTGGGCTCATAGCCTCCGCACCTATGCCATGGAAAAAGGGGTCTCTCCTATCGCGGTTCGACTGGTGGTGCGTATTATCCACAACACTTGAGGGAGCTCGTCTACCCATGCCCCATTCGATGCATCTAGTTTATTCTTCAAGAGATGCTTTAAGTTCTTATTAACTGCCTCAAATTGGCCATTTGCTTGGGGATTCTGAGGAGAGGAAAAATATTTTTTGTTGCCTAGCTCATCGTAAAGGTCTCGAAGCTTCTTGTTGTCGAACTGTCGCCCATTCTCTATGACTATTGAGTGGGGAATTTTGAACTGACTTATGATTTCATATGAATTTAGAGGTTTGTACCTTAGTGATTTTAGCCAATGGCTCAGCTTCGACCCACTTGGTGAATTAATCGATGGCGAAGATTACATAATTCACACCTCTTTCCTTTTGGCATGGGTCCTATCAGATCGACCCCCAATTGGCAAAAGGCTAGGGGCTAGACACCACGGTTAGCTCCTAGGATGGTTGCCTTTGAACGGAGGAGAAGCTTTGGCACTTATCACATCGCTTCACAAAATAGTACCCTTACCTTAGTACTTTGTGGGCCAACGTTGGGCTTCTTGTGTAGTTGCCACAAATCCCTTCATGGATTTCTCTCAGCATATAATCTGCCTCTTCTTCTCTAGTGCATTGTAGGAATGGAAATGAAAACTCCCTTTTGTAGAGGACCCCATCTTGCAGTACATAATGGGCGGCCCTAAGCGTCTGCGTTTAGATTTTTTGTCATTGGGATCTGAGTCATCTCGAACTTATCAAAACAAGGAGGATCAGTTCCATGACATTCTTCAAGTATGTCGCCATATCTTTACACTTGGCTATGAAGCTGCCGTTTACTTGGCTTACGAAAAGTTGAGAGTCGATTCGGACTGCTAGCTTTTGACTTGCATTTCTCCAGCTAGTCTAGGGCCCGCTAGAAGTGCCTCGTATTTAGCACCATCATTGGAGGTTTTGAAATCGAACCTCACTGTACAATTAAGTTTGTGGTCCTCAAGGCTTTCCAACAGCACTCAGGCCCTGACCCAGTTTCCCTAGTGGACCTATCTACATATAGCCTCTAGGTTGGTGGGTCTACTGGTTCCATAGCAACATTGATATCCATTGCCTTTGTAAATTTAGCAACAAAATTCGCCACTAGTCCCTTTATCGAAGTTCTAGGCTGGTACGAAATGTCAAACTCACTTAACTTCACATCCCATTTTATTAACCTCCCCGATGCGTCTGGTTTTTGGAGCACTTGTTTGAGTGGAAAGCTCGTTAGAACTCGTATGCTGTGGGCTTGAAAGTAAGGCCTCAGCTTCCTCGAAGCAATCATAAGGGACAAGGTGAGCTTTTCCACGTCTGTGTAACGTGTTTTCCACGTCTGCTAAGAGGGCCTACTCACATAGTAGATGGGACAAGGTGAGCTTTTCCACATCTGCTAAGAGGGCCTACTCACATAGTAGATGGGTAGTTGTTTGTTGCCCTCCTCTCGTACGAATATCGAGTTCACAGCATCAGCACTAACGGCCAAACATAGCAGCAATGTTTCTCCCTCCTTAGATTCAAAAGAAGGGGGCTTGCCCCAAGTGCTTCTTCAGCCTTTAGAGCGCCTCTTTGTATTCTTCGTTCCATTGGAACCTTTTCCCTTCCTTTAAAACCTTAAAGAAAGAAAGGCATCGATCCGTAGCTTTAGAAATGAACCAGTTCAGTGTTGCGAGGCATCTTGTCAAGCACCACACTTCCTTTGGTTTGCTGGGGAATTTCATGTTTAGCAAGGCCTTAATTTCCTCGGGGTTTGCCTCAATGCCTCGCTAGTTGACCATGTAGCCCAAGAATTTTTTGAAAGCGATGCCAAGGCGCACTTCAACGGGTTTACTTCCTTAGAATCTCAAAAGTGGCTTGCAAATGTTCAATATGGTTTGCTGATTTGAGGCTCTTCACGAGCATATCATCGACTACACCTCCATTGTCTTGCTTATAAGGTCGGAAAACATCTTGTTAACTAATCGTTGGTAAGTTACACCAGTATTTTCCAGACCAAATGACATGACTTTGTAGCAATAGAGTCCTCGATCAGTGATAAAAGAGGTGTGTTCCTCATCTGATGGATGCATGGGGATCTGGTTATACCTTGAATATGCTTCCATGAAACACAATAGTTCGTGGTATGCAGTAGAGTCGACCAGTTGGTCAATCCTTGGGAGAGGAAAACTATCCTTCGGGCAAGCTTGGTTGAGGTTGGAGAAGTCTATGCAGACCCTCCAATTGCCGTTAGCCTTCTTCACTAAAACGAGATTTGATATCCATTATTTTGGGTATGCTGCCTCTCTAATGAACCCATTGGATATAAGTTTCTGCACCTTTTCCTTCAATGCCACATACCACTCCGGGTTCAGGGCTCTCCCCTTTTGCTTGTGAGAAGTGAATTTTGGGTCTGTGTTGAGCTGATGGCAACTAATTCTAGGATTATGGCCCACCATATCTTTGTGTTTCTAGGTAAACACATGCAAGTTGTCGAGCATGAAGCCTTTAAGCTTGGCCTTTGATTCTAGTTCGAGCTCATTCCCTATTTGTAGTGACCTTGTGGGGTTGGTCGAGCTTATAGAGAAAAGCTCAAGCTCTTCTACTAGGGTCGCATGCGAGTTTGATTCTGTAACTTTGGGGGTCCAAATCTACCCCGATGACCCCTTCCTCAGGGCCATCCACCATGTTAACGTCCTCTTGTTCAGGGGTTAAGCCTTCTTCAGACGTGTCAACCATTTCAGCATCTATCGGGACCATGTTCACGCTTCGGGGTTTGGATTTTCTCAAAGAGCTAAGGTAACACTCCCTCGAACCCATATGGTCACCTCGTACAGTGGAAATTCCTTCCTTGGTAGGAAATTTCATACAAAGATGATGTATAGACGTTACAGCCTCTAGCTCTTTCAAGGTGGGTCGCCCTAAAACTCCATGATAAGCGAACCGGTGGTCTACGATAAAAAAATCCATGAAATGGTGAGCCTTATATGGGGACTCTCCCATTTCTACCACTAAAACTATACAGAGGAGTGGTCATGGAAGCGAGCTCGTGGTCCACCATCATCTTGTCGAAAGTGGTTCCAAATAAGATATTGACAAAACTTCCATTATCTACCAAAATATGCTTTAGGCCATTTCTGGCCACGACAGCTCGTACCACAATACGTCACAATGTGGGTAATGAACTCCTGTGGCATCGCTGGGGAGAAGATGATTGGGGGGTGTTCTCAGCACCTCGACTAGTGTTGTTGATTAAGTAGCTCGCCATAGGTAATCTCATTTGCTTCTTTCGCATAGTTCCTCAAAGCATTCTTTGAACTTCCTCCTATATGTAGACCATCAATTATGGTGTCAATTTCTCTAATGGCTTACTCTATTTCTGTCTTCTTCATGCTTTCTCTGAGGCGATTCGTTTCGACGGTTTCACCTCGCCTTATTGTGCCTAAGCTCTTGCCTAAGTAGGGGAGTATTTATTTGCACGTGGTGGGTATTTCTACCCTCGGTATAGGGGCTTGTAGGTTTTTCATGATATGGCATGGACATACAATTTTCAGTGCTATGGCTGCTGGTTCGGTGATATGTACAGTATTGCTTATCTCTAAGCTCTCTCATCCTTCCTCTGCCTCTGGGTAAGTTTGACTACCTGTGAGTATCAGGTCCAACCTCTTCATATGCCAAAGAAGGCACAATGTTTAGCGTAGCAGTGGCCAACGCTTGTCCCGAGGTGGAGGCTATGTTGTGTCATGCTGCATGGGTCCACTGTTGATCCACCAAATGAGAGACAGGAGCCCTTCGCCGCCTTTGGGGTAACGGGAGCCCCATTGAGGTTTAGTTGCAGTGGTTAATCAATTCCTCGTTGACAATTTCACTCTTCATCATCTCCACCAATGCATCATAAGAGGTGGGATTTTTATTCCATACGTCCTTCCAAAATAGAGTATTCATGTTCAGGCCTCTCCTTATGGTAAAAAGGGTCTCTTTATCAGGGACCTGCTCGCAATAGGTCGTCTCGTCTGTGAAACGAGCCAGGTAGTTTTTCAAGGTTTCCTCTGCTTGCTGCCTCATATCCTGTAGCCTCTAGATGGGGGCTTCTCATTCCTTGCTTGACAAGTATTGGTTTAAAAAGGCCTTTTTAAGGTCCGGTCAACTTCTAATGCTGCCAGTAGGAATACGACTGTACCAAATTTATGCTGCTCCTGCTAGTGTGAGATGGAAACCTCGACATTTTAACGCCAGCGATGCCCTTCGCATAGACATTTGGGTTTTGTAATTGTTGAGGTGTTTCGCTGGATCGCCTTTTCCTTCATATTTGTGTATTTTTGGTAGTACAAAATGGCTTGGAACCGGGGTGTTTCCCAACTCTTGAGAAAATAGCAAATTCTCATCATTGTTATCCAACTCGAATGATCTACAAGGACCGTTGAGTCATTTCCCTCTGCCTGATACTGAGGTTGTGATGTTCCAGCCTGATTTCTTGCATTCGCTACGTCTCTTCTCTCTCGCCTATTTCTAGGCGGTGGTGGCATCCCTGATGATCATACCCTTGATGTTGTTCTCGTCCTCTTTAAGCTGAGGGAGGCTGTCGGGACCTATTTCTAGGCCCAGAGGGTCCAAATCTATTGAACACGCTGGTAGACCTTTGAGGTTCGTGTTCCTGAGGATATTCAGTGGGAAAGTTTTCCTCCATTGGCATATCATCGTCAGAACAACTCGTAAAATAGTTAGTGGAGGTATTTGCTTTCACCTCTCTCTTCACTGCGTCGTCATTCATCCCATACATTTGAGGGTATCCCGTTGTATCATTTTCCTCGCCTTCTTGGGGAAAAGCCTTATGCTGAGGCGCTTGGGACCCAACCTGTTGGTGCATTTGCCTGAGCAACTGCTGTATTGCAGCATTTTGCTAAGCTATATTTCTCACATTAGTGGACATTTCTCCAACTTCTCTCGCCAGGCGTGTAGTGGTATCGCCTCTCCTGTGGCGGTGGTGGAGACTAAGCATGTTTACGTTCGTGAGGAGGACATCTTCTTCAGAGTCCTCCAGCTGCCCATCTCCACCATGTGTTCCTTGGTGACTTGAACTCGTTGTGTTTCCAAACTGTTCCTTTGCGACGATTCTTTCTTCAAGAACCAAACATTTCTCCATGGCCCTTCACAGATCTAGCTTTTACCACTAGGAACACGTGGTTATGGTATCAAAGATTTCCACAGACGGTGCCAATCTGTTGACCCCAAAAAATGGACCAATGATGTGGCCAACAGATAAGTAGAAATTAGCGTCCCCGTAAGCCGAATCACAATGTATTATTCAGATCAACTTACCAATTTTGCAGATAAATCAATGAAGGGAATGATTCCAAATGTTAATCAAGTTGCAATATCCTTATTCCGTTAATAAAAAGGGGTCGGTTTAGGAAGTGAGCATTAATTCACGAGAGAGAGAGAGAGAGGGCTTTCTTTGAATGTGTAAACTTGCATTACCCTCGAATGGTGTTAAGTGTGGCCTTTTATACTTAAAGTAAGTTAAACGAGGTCCGTTGGATAATGGGGTACGTGGTCCTGCCGTTGGCCCTTATAACATCAATCAGTCAGTCAATGGTTTTAAATGCTGTGATCTCCATATCTTTAACTCTAGCCCTGAGATTTGACATTATGTGTGCAGAGGCGGTGTGGCCATGTGTTGTCTTGTCAATCACTTCATCACAAGATGATGCTGGGGTCTGGGCTACTCGCATTAACATGATTAGGGTCGTGCGAGCCTCTGCTGCAAAGGGGATCGGTTCGCTTTGTTCCCTGAGAAAGGGTTCGTCCTAGGCTCGTGAGGTGTCGACCTATTCGTCCGCCACGTGGACATTTTTACTTATAATTATTTGTATGAGTAACAAAAGTCTTCTAAATAATTATCAGAAAAAGTTACTCCTATGGAGTTGAACCGCTATCTATGTCAATAAAAATTCTGAAATAGAAAGAGGAGCTCCCATGTTAGAATTAATTATAAATCTCTAAATGAAATTTTAGGTATCCTATTCCAAATAAAAATGATCTTCTAAAAAGGATTCATAACCCTAGAATTTACTTAAAATTTGATATAAAAGTAGAATTTTGGCAAATTCAAATCGATGAAAAAGATCAATATAAGACAACATTTACAGTTCATTTTGGTCATTAGAATGGAATGGAATGCCTTTTGGCATGAAAAATGCCTCTTCGGAATCTCAAAATATCTTACATATTGAAGATATTTTGATCTTTTCAAAAACTATTGATCAACATTTTAAATATTTAAATAGTTTCTTGCATATCATACAGAAAAATGGGCTACATATCAGATAAGAAAATTAGATTGCAAACAAAAATCAGATTTCTTGGTCCAAAAATTGAACGAGACGGTATTATTCCTACAAATAGGAGTATTGCTGAAAATTTTCCTGATGAAATTGAAGAAAAACTAAATTAAAATTATTTTTGGGAAGCTTAAATTATAATTCGAGTTTTTATCAAACTATTGCTTTTGATATGAAACCTATTTCTAAAAGGTTAAAGAAGAATCGTCCACCATGGAGTGAGGAACAAACAAAAGCTATTCAAAAAATAAAATTGAAAGTCAAACATCTCTCTTGCTTAAATCTTGCCAGTTCTAATTGTTATAAGATTGTTGAAATAGATATATTTGATTTTGGTTATTGATGTATTCTAAAACAGAAAAATCCTAATTCTTTGAAAGAATAATTAGTCAAATTTACATTTGGAGTATGGAAGAATGCCCAGCAAAACTATTTAACAATTAAAAAAATAAATTTCCTATTGTTCTTTGTGTTTCAAAATTTCAAGATAACTTAATCAAAAATTTCTTATTATGGTAGATTGCAAATTTGCTAAAGATAGTCTTTTAAAAGATGCTAGAAATATTGTGTCTAAACAAATTTTTGTTAGACAGCAAGCTATCTTAACGGTCTTTGATTTTAAGATTGAATATAGTAAAGGAGAATTAAATTCTCTTTTAGATTTTTTAACTCGTGAATTTTTGCAAGAAAACAGCCATGTCCTCTAAAAGTGGACAACAAACTCCTGGTATAAGAAGAGGTAGAAGAAAGGGATGAGAGTTAAACCTAGGATTGGACGAAACTCTCGAATCGAATCGGATACGAATTGAGCCGAACTGTACCAAGCGGTTCTTCTTAAATACCCGAACGAATATTTGAATCGAGAACCGATTGTTTGGTTCGATTCTCGGTTCAAGACTAAGAACCGAATCTCCCTAATTTTTTTTAATTGTTTATCTCAAATACGTCAAATTATTTTAATTTTTTAAAATAAATTGATAACTAATTAATTTAGTCAAAACACAAAATATGATTTTACTATTTCTAATTTTCAGCCAAATCCAACTTAATCAAATTAACCTAAGTTTTACCTAAATCTCTTATTCTATCGTATCGTCATTTCTACCGTTTTATTATTGTAAACTAGCTATCTTATTCTTTCTATGATTTTAACAGTCATATCTATGAAGAACTCAACAAAGAGAGGTGCAAAAGATATCATGAGATTGGACTACGTTATTTTGTAAGAGCTAAGATTGAATATGTCATGGTCGAATTAATGTAGCGTTGTTGTAATATAAAAAAATTAATTATTGTACGGAATCCCGAAATTGAATGGAACCGAATAGAACCTAACTTAGCCGAATGGAATCGAACCTGAACGGTTTCATAATTAAATTTAGATCTGACGGTTCCATTTATTTAATAACCGAAAGTTTCGGGTTTGGTTTGATTCTTTTTAGAACTGATGAAAATGCCAAAACTAAATTTTTTAAAGGGGATTACCTTTCATTCTCCAAACATTTCAAAATGTTGCAACCGAAGTCAAATGAATGGAATATATTCATATTTTTGTTAGTTGACCCAAAAATTGAGTTTGGCCATATTTTTGTAAAGGGTAAAATAATAACTTTCTATTTATCGCATTAACAATTAAAAAAATTACATTAAAAAATAAAATAATAATAATAATAAAAGAGAAATAAATATCATCTTTTACACTCATCCCCCATATCCCATCATATTCCATCCCATTCCATCTCATCCAAAACAAAATCAAAAGCACCGACACCACCAAAGTCAATTATGGAGTTAAATAAGAATAAGTTATTTTGTTGGGACTTATTTTTAAAGTAGTGAAAGAAAAGGATTTTAAATGGATTAAATTGAGAGTTGAGGACTTACTTAATTAACATTGGAAGTTGAGGGACTCTATTGGCAATAACTCCACTATCTAGACCATTCTACCCCATTGTCTCACTTCACACACACAGAGCACACAGAGAGAGGAGAGAACCGAGAGAAAAGGAGGAAAGAAAAGGGGGAAAGAAGAAGGAAAAAAGAGAGGAAAAAGGAGAAGAAGGTAAAGTGGGTGCTCTGAACTTGAATTCCATTGTTATTCTCGTTATTTTCTTTAGAAATAGGGGAGTATTATGATAAATTTCTAAGGTTTAAGATGTGGTTAAATTTTCAGATTTATGAGATATGAGAATGATTGGAGTTCATATTTATCGATTCTCTAGTTTCCATTTATATTAAGGTAAAAAATTCATTTTTTGTGGCAAACCCTAGGATTTTTAGTTGGATCCTTGTATGAAGGATTTTGTTGAATGTGATGGTGATGTTGAAATATTTATTTGGAATTATGAAACTATGGAACTAGATAAGATTTAATTGGGTGGATTGTAGTTACTTGTTGTTACTAGATTGATGTTAATGCTTACATTTATGCTTGGAATGAGGTTATGTTGATGCATGAGGTTATTAGTAAATGGATTAGAAAGTGTAATTAGTCTCATTTGATTAAAGGATAAGTGGGGACATTTATTCTAGTATGGAGAAAATTAGTTGAAATGTTATAGAATTAGATTTTAGAAGTTTCTTGACATAATAGTAGTTGATTTAGTTATCTGGTATGATTTTCAAGCGGTGATGTAGAAATTGGAAAAGTCTACCGACCTTCTTAGACGGTAGCTTGTTTTGAGTGAGTGGAAAAGTTTATTTTTCAGAAATAAATTTTTATTGAATTTATTATATATCAAAAAGTTAATTATTCCATATACTTGGTTTAATAGCATGATTTTAGAATCAAACGGATTTTATAGTCAATTCTTTAAAAGTTAAATCCAGTTCATCGAAATCAATTATCTAGCATGTTTTATTCATATTACATATTTTAATATGTTTAAAGTTATTTTAAAAACCACCAAAAAGTACCCAGGTGATTTTTACCCTAGTCTGCACTGGCGTGAATGTGTTTCCACAGTGGATGGCTTTATATGGTTATTTTACCCAATCTGCACTGGTGTAAATATGTTTCCACAGTGTATGATCAGTTATGGTGATTTTACTCGCTCTTGGTTTAATAGCATGATTTTAGAATCTAACAAATTTTATAGTCAATTCTTTAAAAGTTAAATTCAGTTCATCGAAATCAATTCTCTAACATGTTTTATTCATATTACATATTTCAGTATGTTTAAAGTTATTTTAAAAACCACCAGAAAGTACCCAAGTAATTTTTATCCCAGTCTGCACTGGTGTGAATGTGTTTTCATAGTGTATAGCTTTATATGGTTATTTTAATCAATCTGCACTAGTGTGAATGTGTTTCCACAGTGTATGATCAGTTATGGTGATTTTACCCGCTTTGCAATATTATGAATGTGTTTCCATAGTGTATGACCAGATTATAGCTCTACGCGCGTATGACTCAGAATTTTAGAATTTTAGAATTTCAGAATTACAGAATCCCAGAATTCCAGAATTAAATAGCTTTGCCATGTATATCGGTATTAATCAATACATGAGTAAGGTTATTCAGGGTACCTTTTTGGTGTGAGCTTTCAATATTTCTATAGCTTATTTAATTTCCTTAGAATTCAGATTATTCAGTTTACAGTATAAAAGCTTTCAGCTTATAGCTTGGAACAACAAAAGGTTTCATAGATTTTCATTTCTACTAGATTGCTTATATTCGTTATGCTTTATAGATACTTAGAATGAAGAATAAAGGATTTTAGGAGGCAATCATGTTCAAGTTTTTAAAAGTATTACCAAATTTCAAATTTTTTCAAAGTTCCAAAAGAGTAAGACTTTTTCAGAAAATATGCATAAAAGGAAGAAAACTATTCTTCTTTAAATATTATCCATTCACTGAGTTACAAGCTCACATATTCTGTTAACTCTTTTCTTATCAGATAGCAGCTGAGTTGAGTAGCATCAGAGCCTACTGATCCACTGAGCTAAGCCACCTTTTCTCTATATTTGTATGACTCATTTTGTCATCTTACATTGTACATATTTCTCTTGGGGTCACGCATTTGTTGTCAGAAAGTTAAAATTGTAATTCATGTATCCATGTCATAGGCTCATTGCATATTGTGTATTCTGAGTACTTTTGGACTTTTGGTTGTAAAGTATTTGTAAATGTCGACTTTCAAGTATTGTATTTTGAGCAGTTGGAGTTTGAGTGGCTGGTGTACCTTATTCTAAATTATTTGTACTGGTGAATGTTGAGTATTATTTCATGTGGTTTTAGTCCATATTATAAGGGAAGCTCTGTCAAATTTTTCATAAAAGTGAGTAACAGTTAGAACATGTCATAGTCGCCTTGGTGGTTTGTAGCGATCAAGAATTTTAAATTTATATTAAATTATACTTTCTCGAAAAATGTGTCGCTAAACTTTAAACTCTAACGTTCAAGTGAAAACGCGTTCGTCTAACCGTTATAAACGAATTTAAATTATTTTGAATCGAATTCATTTTCGAATAATTTTTAATTATCGATTCCTTATTATATTGTTTAAATCCAAATTTTAGCAAATTTAATTAAAAAATATATATTATGATTATTTGAAGCCCAATTAATTAAAGTCCAATATTTATAGTCCAATTACATAAGCCCAAAATTTAAATTATACTCTTTTTAAACCAATCCATTTAAGTCCAATTTAAAATAAGTCCAAAATCGGAATTAATTATTTTAGCCCAATTACCTTAGGTCCAATTAGAAAACCCCTAAAGTCCAATTTCTTGGCCCAATTACCCACCTAAAAGTTTGTGCCCTAATATTTCACTATTCAAATAAGCACCCTCATTTCTCCCTCCCACACATTCTCACGCAGCCAAACAGCCCTTGGGTAAGGAGACTTCATCTCTCACATTTCCTCTCATTTCAGTTCACTAGGAGACTCAAGTTGATGCTAAAATCAATTTTTAGCACCAACAACAATCCCTCAAATTTTAGAAACTCTTGATGATGCTAGAACAACAATTTCTAGCATCAACAACTTGTTGATTCCATAACAATTCTACAGCACAAACACCAACAATCACCAACATCACCAAATCGAGACCATCAATGCACTACAATCAAACCAAGTCTACTGCCACCACCAAGCCAAGCCAACCGAAACCTCAACTGCAAATGCACACACATGCCACCAGCCACTACACCTTAAAACCAAAACCAGACAAACACACGAGCTAAAAACAGCTCCTCATCGGGAGAAGAGGCGAAGCCCCTCCCTTATTTTTTTTTGATGTCGTCAACCTCTCTCTCTCTCTCTCGTTCTCTGTAATGAGAGAAAGAGAGAGAGTTATGGTTAAATGTTTTAATTTAATTTAATTTGATTGTTTTAATTATTTTATTTTTATAAATTCCCCTTCAGCCCTTAATTTCAAAAGTTATTTATTTTAGTCCCATAGTTTAGAAAGTTTCATTTTCAGTTTTTAAGTTTTATGAATTTAAATTACAGTTTCATAAAACTTTCATTTTAGTTCCAAAATCATTAAAAGTCACTGTTTCAGTACTTAAACTCTTATTTTCAGTTTTAATTAATTTCAATTTAGTTCGCAAGTTTAGAAATTATTATTTCAGTCTTTAATATTTTATTTTCAGTTTCAACAGATTTTCAATTAAGTCCTTAATGTATAAAATGTGTAATTTCAGCCCTTTAGTTCTATTTTCAGCTTTATTATATTTACAGTTTAGTCTCTAACTTTCAGAAGTTGCTATTTCAGCCCTTAAACTTTTATTTTCAGCTTTAATAAATTTCCAATTTATCCCATAAACTTTATTTTATCATTTTAAGCCATTTATTTCAATTTCGATAATTTTCAATTAAGTCCCAAAACTTTTTTTTTAACACTTTAAATTTTAAAGTTTCGAAATACTAATTCAAAACTTATTTTTCTATTTTTAGCTAGACGAAACTACGAACGATTAAGAGCTTGAGATCACTTTTCGCTTCATTTTTGCATGTAACTCGAGATATTGAGGTAGACTCGCCTCCATTAATTAGTTTAAATTATAATTGCATGTCTTATATGAATTTACATGAATTATATGCTTTAATGCATGAGATGAGAATATGTCATATGAGATATATGATGTTGTTATACTTGCCATAACTTGTATGTATTAAAGCATGAGAAAGACGAGAATCTCTTATGAGATAAGATGAGAATGTTATGCATAACTTATGTGCTTAAATGCACGAGACGAGACTACCCACACCCTATGTTTTTAAAGAGCCTATGATTTTCAAGAAAATGAGCCAAAGATGATTATGACGATGTCACGTTATATATTGCATAAGCATGTGTTCAATTATTCTGTAAATTAATTATCAGCGATGAGTCTACTGAGTATTTTTTCGAAATACTCATTCCGTTATTTTAACAATATTTGCAGATTTCGAAGATGGTCGGATGTGATGGGCAATGGTGGCATAATTTGAAAGTTGTAGTTATTACTTTCGAAATTTCCGCATTTGAAAAACTATTAATTACTTTGTAATTTCTTTTATTCCAAAAACTTGAGATTTAAATTTTAAAATAATTTTTCCAAGTTATTTAAATGAGTTTGTTGCCGATGATAATTATCGTTATAAATGTGATGTGATTTTTAAAATTTGGTTATTTCCGCAAACTTAATTATTAAAAATTATAGCAAAAGATGATGACGTGGCAATCTGGGTTAACAGAACTCAAGGCCCTACAGCTTGGTATCAGAGCCGATCTGTGTTTCTGTAGATTGGCAAATTTTCAAAAAGAGAAAATTTTCAAAGAGATTTTCTTATTATTATTTAATTATTGTTACTGAAAGTCACCACTACCACCATTCGATCCACCAACTCCGAAGGTAAAAGAAGTTTATGAAGCTTCACGTTATTTTATTTCGGATGCCTGTTTTACGATTTACAAGACTTAGAAGAAGAGTAAGAAATCGTATCTGAATTAGAAAAAAAGAAAGAAAGACGAGTTTTCGCATAATTTACAAGAGTTTTTAAATTATTTTATTTACGTCCTCATAATTTTAACTAAGAGAGATGAATAACCCCGCATAATTGGACTTTGCATAATTGGTTTAGGAGATGACACCCATCCGTAGAAATGCACCCAGTGACGCAGAACAAGCCGTTAGGGACTACAATCATTTCAGGCCTAGACTTGATTGGACTATAGCCCAACACGTAGAGCAACTGAACATTATACGTGATCGGGCCATACAACATGGCTATGTGACCAATGATCATCGATCAATTCATCATTTACTCTCGACCTTTCGAGGCGACTACGCGGAGATAGCTTGCAGCATATACATAGATGCTCTAGTGTCACATAATGTAGAGATTGAATATGACACCTTCTGCGTGAGATTTATGGCATATTGGCCCATGTATTTTGAGCACCGCTTTGGGGTTGCACCTGAAGGGGAGTCAGAATATGAGCCAATGCCCGAGCCCGAACTTGGGCAAGAAGATAGGTTAATACCCGAGGATGTTCCCGAAGAAGAACCCGAGGAAGACCCCGAGAAGGAACCCGAGGAAGAACCCGAAGAAGACACGGAAGAAGAACCAGAGGAAGACGCTGATCCAGCGCTTGAGAATTCTCAGACGCCGAATCATGTATAACTGAAGAAGAATAGAGAGATAAGATCTGGAGTAGGTTTGACATCTTCGTCAAAAAAATGGAAATGTTCGGTATACATGTCATTTTACTTATGTACCATCATTAAGAGAAGTTGAGTTATAAATGAAATTATGTTTAGTTTCCAATTTCCAATCAGTAGAAAGACAAGGACCAGAACAGAGAAAGGAAAGCAAGAGTATTTGCTATGGGTGCAGCCGAGGATTCTGATATGATAACAACTATACTATCTATTTTTGGTATCCCCGTATACATTCTAATATACTCGGGAGCCACACATTCATTTATATCTGATTCATTTAAGCTCGAGGTTAGTTTACTATCAGGAGGAACTATCGATACTAATAAGATAATCAAAGCGGTACAAATAGATTTTTGATGGTCAAGTTTTTGGAAGCAGATTTGAATATTATTCGAATGAAAGATTTCGATATTATTCTGGGTATGGATTGGCTCAACACCAATCGTATTGCAATCATGTGCTACGGGAAAGAGGTCATTTTTCGCAAGGATGGTGAAGAAATATTCAGGTTTTATGGGACGAGGATCAAGTCACTTCTTCGCCTTATCTCCACTTTACAAGCCGAGAAGTTTTTAGCCAAGGACAATTGTCAAGGCTTTTTGGTTAGTTTGCAAGACAAACCCGTAGAGGAGATTACTCTGGAATCAGTACCAGTAGTATGTGAGTACGGTGATATTTTTCCAAATGATCTACCCGGCACTCCGCCAAATAGACAAGTGGAATTTCCATTGACTTGGTACCAGGAGCTACCTCTGTTTCTAAAGCTCCCTACCGTATGGCGCCAAAGGAGTTGAAAGAAATGAATGTGCAATTGGAGGAAATGCTAGAGAAGGGTTTCATCATACCAAGTGTATCTCCATGGGAAGCATCTGTTCTGTTTGTAAAGAAGAAGGATGAAAGCATGAGGATGTGCATCGACTATCGAGAACTTAACAAGTTGACTATAAAGAATAAGTATCATCTTCCCAGGATCGAGGACTTATTCGATCAGTTGAAAGGTAAAGTTATTTTCTCCAAGATTGACTTGAGATCTGGTTACCATCAGCTAAAGGTTTCGCCAGCTGACGTACTAAAGACAGTGTTCAGGACATGATATGGACATTATGAGTTCGTAGTGATGCCTTTTGGACTCACGATCGCACCTGTGATATTTACGGACTTGATGAACAGAGTCTTCCATCAGTATCTTGATAAATTCGTTATTATTTTTATCGATGACATACTGATCTACTCTAGAGATTCGGCACAGCATGAAGAACATTTGTGGATTGTATTGGAAACCCTGAGAGCAGAAAAGTTGTACGCTAAATTCAAGAAGTGTGAATTTTGGCTTGAGAGAGTAGGTTTCTTGGGTCACATTGTTACAGCCAAAGACATCGAAGTTGATCCTTCTACAGTAGAAACTGTAACGAATTGGCCGACGCCTACAAATGTTGGAGATGTGAGAAGTTTTTTTGGATTAGCTCGATACTATCGGTGATTCATAGAAGGTTTCTCTAAAATAGCAGGTCCTATGACTCAGTTGACCAGGAAAGGAGTTAAGTTTCTGTGAACCGAACAGTGTGAACAAAGCTTTCGGGAACTTAAGAACAGACTTGTCTCAGCACCAGTGCTGACTATACCAGATGGGTCTGATGGTTTCGTTATTTACAGTGATGCATCCAAACATGGCTTAGGTTGTGTATTGATGCAAAATGGCAAAGTATCACCTATGCTTCAAGATAGTTGAAGCCACATGAGAAGAATTACCCAACACATGACCTAGAGCTCGCATCTATAGTGTACGCTCTTAAGATTTGGCGGCACTATCTGTATGGTAGTAAATGTGAGATTTACACCGATCACAAGATCTCAAGTATTTCTTCACTCACAAGGAACTGAACATGAGACAACGTCGATGGCTAGAGCTGGTAAAAGATTATGACTGCACCATTCCTTACCACCCGGGTAAAGCAAATAAGGTTGAAGACACTTTGAGCAGAAAGAACGCAGGACAGTTATCAGCTTTGGGAATAACGCAAGATCAATTGATTCGAGATTTTCAGAATTTAAGAATTAAAGTGCGAGCCCCATTAGTCCAAGGATCTATTAGATTGGCAAATCTGACCGTTAAACCAGATTTGAGAGGTCGAATTGTGACGGCTTAAGTCGGAGATAAATTCCTAGAAAAGATCAGATCCGAAGTTGGGACTAGCAAGAGAAAAGGTTTCGAGATTACCGCTGATAAAGCACTTATGTTCAGAGGGCGTC
This sequence comes from Fraxinus excelsior, assembly GCA_019097785.1. Lineage (NCBI taxonomy): Eukaryota > Viridiplantae > Streptophyta > Magnoliopsida > Lamiales > Oleaceae > Fraxinus > Fraxinus excelsior. The sequence goes on from CM032624.1 coordinate 31,450,410, forward strand.
TTTGTGTACCGAAGGATGAGCATATCAAAAATGAGATTTTGACAGAAGCTCATTCAGCACCATATGCATGCCACACAGGAGGGATAAAGATGTATCGTGATTTGTACAATACCTTTTGGTGGAGAAACATGAAGGGTTGCATTGCAAGGTTTGTCTCTCGATACATAACATGTCGCAAGTTAAGGCTGAACATCAGAGACCATCAGGATTGTTAAATCCCTTGGATATACCAGAATGGAAATGGGAGAAAATTTCCATGGATTTCGTAACAGGGTTACCGAAATCGGTGAAAGGACATGACGCTATTTGGGTTATTGTAGACCGACTTACGAAGTCAGCTCATTTCCTACCGATTAGAATGACTATCAATGTGGACCAGTTAACCCAATTGTATGTTAGAGAGATTGTTTGACTTCATGCAGTACCAGCTTCCATTGTCTCAGATAGAGACTCGAGATTTACCTCGAGATTTTAGAAGAGTTTACAAGTAGCTATGGGTACTAAATTAAATTTTAGTACTGCTTACCATCCCCAAACCGATGGACAGTCTGAATGCACTATTCAGACAATAGAGGATATGCTTAGAGCTTGTGTACTAGACTTGAGTGGTAATTGGGAGACTCATCTTCCATTAGTGAAATTTGCCTACAATAATAGTTTTTCAGGCTATTATTGGTATGGCACCATATGAGACACTTTATGGACGACGATGTCGATCACCAGTCTATTGGGATGAAGTAGGCGAGAGAAGAATTTTAGGTCCAAAATTAATTGAGAAGACCGTTGAGGCTATTGAAAAGATCAAACATCGCAAAACCGCATAAGACAAACAGAAAAGCTATGCGGATAAAAGGAGAAAAGACTTAGAGTTTGCGATTGGAGAGAAAGTATTCCTGAAAGTAGCTCCTATGAAAGGAACTATCTGTTTTGGCAAGAAAAGGAAGTTAAGACCTCGTTTTATCGGACCATTCAAAATATTAGAGAAAGTAGGTAATGTGGCTTATCGTTTGGCGTTGCCAACCGAGCTATCGATCGTACACAACGTTTTTCACGTTTCCTTATTGAGAAAATATATCCACGACCCAAATCACATGATAAATTTTCAGACTATTTCGATTCAGAGGAATCTGTCCTATGAGGAGACACCTATGTGCATTATTGATAGAAAAGTCCATGTCTTAAGAAACAAAGAGATTCCTTTAGTCAAAGTCCAATGGGGTAGACATGATAACGATAAAGCTACCTGGGAGAAAGAGGAAGAGATTCTGGCTAATTATCTAGATATATTAGATCAAGTAAGTTTAAATTTCGAGGACGAAATTATCTTAAGGGGGTAAAGTTGTAGCGACCAAGAATTTTAAATTTATATTAAATTATTTTTTCTCGAAAAACGTGTCGCTAAACTTTAAACCCTAACGTTAAAGTGAAAACGCTTTCGTCTAACCTTTATAAACGAATTTAAATTATTTTGAATCGAATTCATTTTCGAATAATTTTTAATTATCGATTCCTTATTATATTGTTTAAATCCAAATTTTAGCAAATTTAATTAAAAAATATATATTATGATTATTTGAAGCCCAATTAATTAAAGTCCAATATTTATAGTCCAATTACATAAGCCCAAAATTTAAATTATACTCTTTTTAAACCAATCCATTTAAGTCCAATTTAAAATAAGTCCAAAATCGGAATTAATTATTTTAGCCCAATTACCTTAGGTCCAATTAGAAAACCCCTAAAGTCCAATTTCTTGGCCCAATTACCCACCTAAAAGTTTGTGCCCTAATATTTCACTATTCAAATAAGCACCCTCATTTCTCCCTCCCACACATTCTCACGCAGCCAAACAGCCCTTGGGTAAGGAGACTTCATCTCTCACATTTCCTCTCATTTCAGTTCACTAGGAGACTCAAGTTGATGCTAAAATCAATTTTTAGCACCAACAACAATCCCTCAAATTTTAGAAACTCTTGATGATGCTAGAACAACAATTTCTAGCATCAACAACTTGTTGATTCCATAACAATTCTACAGCACAAACACCAACAATCACCAACATCACCAAATCGAGACCATCAATGCACTACAATGAAACCAAGTCTACTGCCACCACCAAGCCAAGCCAACTGAAACCTCAACTACAAATGCACGCACATGCCACCAGCCACTACACCTTAAAACCAAAACCAAACAAACACACGAGCTGAAAACAGCTCCTCATCGGGAGAAGAGGCGAAGCCCCTCCCTTTTTTTTTAATTTAATTTAATTTGATTGTTTTAATTATTTTATTTTTATAAATTCCCCTTCAGCCCTTAATTTTAAAAGTTATTTATTTTAGTCCCATAGTTTAGAAAGTTTCATTTTCAGTTTTTAATTCATTTTAGTTCCAAAATAATTAAAAGTCACTGTTTCAGTACTTAAACTCCTATTTTCAGTTTTAATTAATTTCAATTTAGTTCCCAAGTTTAGAAATTATTATTTCAGTCTTTAATATTTTATTTTCAGTTTCAGCAGATTTTCAATTAAGTCCTTAATGTATAAAAGGTGTAATTTCAACCCTTTAGTTCTATTTTCTGCTTTATTATATTTACAGTTTAGTCCCTAACTTTCAAAAGTTGCTATTTCAGCCCTTAAACTTTTATTTTCAGCTATAACAAATTCTCAATTTAGCCCATAAACTTTATTTTATTATTTTAAGCCATTTATTTCAATTTTGATAATTTTCAATTAAGTCCCAAAACTTTATTTTAACACTTTAAAACTTTAAAGTTTCGAAATACTAATCAAAACTTATTTTCTATTTTTGGCTAGACGAAACGTACGGACGATTAAGAGTTTAAGATCACTTTTCGCTTCATTTTTGCACGTAACTCGAGATATTGAGGTAGACTCGCCTCCATTAATTAGTTTAAATTATAATTGCATGTCTTATGTGAATTTACGTGAATTATATGCTTTAATGTATGAGATGAAAATATTATCATATGAGATATATGATGTTATCATGATTGTCATAACTTATATGTTTTAATGCATGAGAAAGACGAGAATATCTTATGAGATAAGATGATAATGTTATGCATAACTTATGTGCTTAAATGCTCGAGACGAGACTACCTACACCCTATGTTTTCAAAGAGCCTATGATTTTCAAGAAAATGAGCCAAAGATGATTATGATGATGTCACGTTATATATTGCATAAGCATGTGTTCATTACTGTAAATTAATTATCGGCGATGAGTCTACTGAGTATTTTTTCGAAATACTCATTCCATTATTTTAACAATATTTATAGATTTCGGAGATGGTCGGATGTGATGGGCAATGGTGGCATAATTTGATAGATGTAGTTATTACTTTCGAAATTTTCGCATTTGAAAAACTATTAATTACTTTGTAATTTCTTTTATTCCAAAAACTTGGGATTTTAAACAATTTTTCCAAGTTATTTAAATGAGTTTGTTGCTGATGATAATTACCGTTGTTATAAATGTGATGTGATTTTTAAAATTTGGTTATTTCCGCAAGTTTGATTATTAAAAATTAGGACAAAAGACGATGACGTGGCAATCTGGGTTAACGGAACTCGGGGCGCTACATGGTGGGTCCGACACTTAGCTGGTATCTACCATCGGGGCACGACACGTGTCAGGTCCGTTAGGGTGACTTGGGATGGGTCGTGTCGCCACCACATACCGCTTCAAACCGCAACCACCGCCTCATCAAAAACCTACCAACGTATGATTTTCTGATTAAGATTCTAAGACCAAATTCTTTTTTGTTCATTTGAAATTCGAGGCTTCTACATTCATCCACTCAATCTCTAACAATAAAAGATTCAAAGTTGTTTTCTTTGAAACTCCTCTTGTCTGTCTTGATTTTCTTGGGTTCGGAATAGTTACAATGAATGGAAAGGCTAGTAATATTTCTGGTGATAGTGGGTAATATTATTCAATTTGACGATAATTTTTGGGTGAAGCCATTGTTGAAGGGAAATATGTGGCGTTGAAGTGCGTGTGCAGCTAGGATGGTGGTTGTAGGATTTTCGATGATGAGTTTTCAATGAGGTTTTCAGTGGTGGCGATTCTGGAGATTTTGATTATATTTTGGGGTGGGTAGGTGAAGAAGATATATTTACTTCCTTTTTTAGTTTTTTAAAGTAGACATGTGGTAGATAAAAAGTTTACTATTTTACCCATTATAAAAATATTACAAAAGTGGTCAAACTCAATTTTTGGGTCAACTAATAGAAATATGGATGGATTCCATCCATTTGTGCTTTAGCTGTAATGTTTTGAAAGATTTGGTGTGACGATTGCAACAAATAAAAGGTTAGTGCACCCTTTTGAAAAATTTGGGAGCGCATATGCAATTATTCAATTTTAAAAATATGAGAATTGGTTCCCAACAAAATTAAGACTCTTGATAGAAAAGGGAAATCCCGTAAAGGAAGATAGAGTTTACTTCTTGAAATTATATCAATTTGTTTTGCAAATTATTCGAGACTCAAACCCTTGAAATGAAACACACATGGATTATCGGCATTGATAAAAGGGTCACTAAAAACATACCGGTTTCTTGTTTGGTGAAAAAACTTCTACCCAGCTATGAATATTGTCCCTAAAGAGTGGAAAACAACTTTCTCAATTTGTCATCGTTTCATAAAGGATAAAATTTTAATTAGAACAAAATTTTGTTAATCATGTTTGTAGAATATTTCATTCCCTAGCTATGGAAGTGAGAATTATGCTTTGTGTCGGTTGAAACCTCTTAGTTACCTTTTTGGTGGAATAAGTACGAATATGAACTAGGAATTCAAAATGTGTTGGATGACATCAAAATGTACCAATAGCTTGCTGAAAACAAGTGATAAGAAAAGGTTGATTCAACCATCTAAAATGTTATTACAATTGTCGAATCAAGCCTCGAGGGTAGAGAACCTGAAAAGAATACCTTCTTCTTAATGATATTTAAGAAGATTAATGTTGCCTTCCGAAGAAGAAATGTATCTTCAAGAGATATAATGTTTCAGATAATTTCTAGAATAACGAAATTATGGAAGCAGATATGGGGATTCAAAATCATTATGTGAATTTTCCTCAGAAGACTCCTAAAGGAAGATCGAAGATGAATGTGAATAATTTCCTGACATCTTTGAAAAAGAAGGAATTAATGACGATAAGAGAATATTATCTAATCTTTTTACGTACTTGTGTGGTGGTCCAAAATTGCCCATTGAGATCTCAACCCAATTCATAGCTATTGAATGTTTCGCGGCCCAAACTTATATATATGTATCACGCCAAAACCCACTCATAAATCTCACTTTATGTCCAACTTTCACATGATGCTACGTAGAGTCTAAAGGATGAACTTCTCAATATTCAAGTCATTTCAACTTCCTCCATCTTTTTCAAGGAAGCCATGAGCCAATAGTAAGACCAAGTCTTACCATGTGTGACTAAAACAACACTCCTTCAAATGGCTTAGCTTACTACATCCAAGTTGTTTGAGTTTTTCGAGACTCCAAAATGACTACCCTACTAGAATCTCAATTGTCTAATTCATCTAGCATCCACGTGTCCCACTATATGAGGAACCAACACCTTCAAAGGTCCTTCTATATCACATTGCTACCATAATCATTTCCATCCATCAACATTTATAATCATATCATCCTTTCATTTCGCCATCATTACTATTTTATCATTGTGATCGTAACTATCATATGTGCCAACCTTTCAAATCAATTGTAGATTCAACCATCTACAATTTGATGCCCACCATAGGGCTCGATGATTCTTGGCACAACAAAACATTCCACGAAAAATGAACATTTCAATTACAATGGCAGAATCCCTATCATCGTCATATCTGGTGGCCATGCTCATTCACTTTACTACTCAGGAGGCCAAAACCAAGAAAAGGGTTCTAGTAACTAAAGGTAGAAAATGCAGAAACTTAAGCAAAGGATTGGAGAACTCTCTATGTGTTAACATCAGCCAAGGTTGATCATGTCATGTACAATTTCATACTCCAGTGAAAGCAATGAGATGCTCAAAACACCGGAGCGCGACACACCAAGTATATGAAGATCTGACATTATTACTAACAATGTCAATGTAGGCCATGAACCGGACATAACAATGTCAATGTAGGCCATGAATCAGACATGGAAGACGAAGCGGTACCCACTAGTCATTGACTACCAAAGAAGTTGTTTCCATGACACAAACACGTATTAATAATATCAAAACACTCGTTGAGACGAAGAGCTTTGCTAAGTCTGATGTCATCAACGTTTTTCCATGATAGAAGCCATTATCAATTGAATCCTAAGAGTTCCACCCATATCAAGAAAAGCTCGACCAACAGCTTCGCAAACTCACCATTTGTCTACTCAATTGCTCTAGTTGACATGATAGGTCGATATCCTTTGAGAATAACCTACAAGGTATAGGTCTGACCTTGACTATGAACCAATCAGACAAAAGAGATGTAAGTTCACTCTTGAGAGAAATGAAATCATCAATGATGAAGTACAAAAGCTCATCAACATCACTCATTACGCGAATTCAAATATCTAGATTTAGCTACCCAACGTCGTCATCACCGAAAAGAAAAACGGTAAGTGGTTGATCTGTATAGATTTCACAAATCTCAACAAAGCGTGCCCGAATGACTTTTTTCTCCTCTATTTGACATTCTGGTCGACTTCACAGCAGAGCACGATTTGTTCAAATTTAGTGACACTTTCTTAGGCTACAATGAAATCCCGACGCATCCAAGTGACCAAGAAAATACATCTTTCGTGACGAAGAAAAGGATGTTCTGCTACAAAGTCATGCCATTCATTCTCAAAAGTACGGGGGCAACATACTAGCGGCTTGTTAATTCAATGCTTACCAAAATGCTCGAAAAAATGATAGAATATAAACGACAGATGCTCGTTAAATCACTTGAGGCAACTGACAGCATCAGGTGCCTCAAACAATCATTTGAAGTCATCAAAAGGTATAATAAGAAACTCAATCCCTCTAAATGCTCATTTGGTATCTCTTTTGGCAAATTCTAGTTTACTTAGTTACCAAGCGAGAGATAAAAGCAAATTCGGTTAAGATACGATCATTTTATCAACATTCCATCTCCCAAATGTATCAAAGTTGTTCAAAAGTTGATTGGATGAACTTACTCAACTGGTTCATATTCAAATATTTGGAGAAGAGCCACTTTTTATTCAGCATATTGCGAAAAAACAAGGAAATATGTTGGACTTATCGTAAGGACGCTCTAAAACAATTGAAGAAATATTTTACAAGTCAACCGCTCCTATCCAAGCCAATAGGTGAGAGACGTTGAGTTTCGGTAGAACAAGCTGGAAAAGCTAGCACTTGAGGATAGGCACGAGAAGGAGCTAAGGTCGTACTTTTAGGCACATTCCATTTCGGTTCTCTTGACCTTCCCATTAAAGACTATCCTTCATAAGCCCAGAATGTTAGGCCGACTTGCAAAAATGGAAAGTAGAGCTAGCGACTACGACTTGATCTACCAACCACGGGCTGCTATGAAATCACAAGTAATTGCTAACTTTATTATCGATTTTTCCACTGAGGAACATGTCTTATCCAAGAAAGAACTTCATACAGTAATAGAGGGCTCGCCATCAAAATTATGGACTCTAGTGATGGATGGATCGAGTAACTAGAGGGGAACCAAAATGGCTATATACCTCAAAATGGTGAAAGAACTTCAATCAACTTTCGAAGATTTTGACATAATCCACATTGCCAGACAACATCCATGTTATCGTGGTTGTAAATCTCGACTTGATAATCCAAACAATCGAAACTAAACAGTTCCATTAGTCTACCTACATTGGCCGCCCTTGTAGAAGGACAAGTTACGAAATGTCTCTACTTGTGAAAGTGGTTGCATCTAGATGACTCCAATCTTAGAATATATGTTGCACAACATCCTTCTTAATGACAGGCTGGAAGCGTGAAGATTAAAGGCTTCCTGATTCTCCATCATCCATTGTAAGCTCTACAGGTGATCTTTTTTGGGCCCTTATCTCCGTTCGTGTCTCCGAAAGTGGCAAAATACATCCTTACCAAGTAGCACAAAGAGAATGAGGTAACCATTCAGGAGTAAGAAGCCTTGCCTATCGAGCATCAACCATTGGCCAATAGACCGAATGATGTAAAATACATACTTATTGAGCAGTACAAAGGAGACTGAGGTAACCATTCAGGAACAAGAAGCCTTGCCAATCGAGCATCGACCACCAGCTACTATTGGTCAACAATGAGGGCATATTCCCAGACTATGTGAGAAAGTGTAACCAGTACATATTCGCTCAGGTAATACATCAATATCCTTACCATGGCCTTTTATGAAGTGGGTAATGGACATTGTAGTAAAATTGCCAACAGATCCCGGGCAACAGATTTTCAAGCTTGCCTTGACGGATTATTTTTCCTAATGGATCGAGGCTCAAGCTTTTCATCAAATCCAAGACAAGGAGGTGACAAACTTCATATAATATGCAGGTTTGGAATACCAAAAGAAATCATCATCGATGATGGGCTACAGTTCATCAGCTTCAAATTCTAGGACTACGATAAAGAATGGAATATCAATTTAACCTTTTCGACATCAAGATATCCACAATTAAATAGCCAGGTTGAATAATCCAATAAGAATGGCATGAATACGTTCAAGCAAAGATTAAAAAGAGCAAAAGAAGATACCTTACGCCTTCCTGCTGTTCTTTTGTCTTCCACACAATGACAAGAACCCCTACTAGTGAAACTCCATTCTCACTCGTATATGGAAGTGAAGTAGTCATCCTAACAAAAGTTAGAACTCAAAGTGCAAGATATGAATGGTACTAAAGAGCGAGATGATACCAAATTAAATTACTTGCTTGACATAATTGATGAATTTTTTGAACAAACTGCAAGTCGGATAACAGCATACCAATAACAAGTCGCTCAACATTATAACAAACTATCCATGCTACGACATTCAAAATTTGTGGCTAGGTCCTTAAGGGGGGATTTTCATAACACAAAGGAAATGGGAGCTCGAAAGTTGGCTCCAACTTGGGAAGGTCCATATGTCATCACAGAAGTGGTCACGAAAGGTGCTATAAGATGCAGTCAGAAGATGGTCGAGACATCAGTAGCGGTTGGAACACTGTACACTTGAAATAATATCATTTTTTAAACGCTTTGCCTTTACCTTTCATCTCTTTTTATTAATTTGAAAATAGTATCATAGAGGGAGTGTTCGACAATTGACCTACAAGAAAATCAACATGAGTTTCATTCAACGTTGAGAACCACAAAACAAAGTTACAAGGCTTGCCAAGAATATCCCACTTGCATGGTTGGAGATCACTTCCGTGCTAAAAAATAATTGCTTCTCATAGCCAAAGCCTTATGTAAACTTTTCCAAAAGAGATACAAATTTAGAATCTCTGTTAGAAATAACAGATAGTGGCACATCATGAAGTCTAATTATTTCATGTACATGAAGTTGTGCATCGATACCCATGGAATATGATGAGTGTTCTACACATGATATTTATGTCACTAAATGTGTTATTTTGTTATCCTTGAGAGAGTTTTAGGGCGTTTTAATGTGTATTATGATGTTGTGATATAGATTGATGAAATGGAAGGAAATAAGCAAAAGTTGGCAAAATTGGAGAAATGAGCTAAATTGTAAGAGATCCAAAGTTCGAGGATTAAGGCGCAAATACTTAAAAGTTGTGCAAAACCTCACGATGAAGATTTGAGAGTGCTCGGAATCAATTGGATGAAGGAAGACGTCAAGGGGATCAAATTTAATCAAAATATGATCACAAATCAATTTACAACCGAAAAGTTATGCTCCAGAGTTTTAGTCTCTTATTGAGACATATTGTTGGCATAGAAAGTGATCAAATTGGAGAATGATGTCTGAAACAAAGTTGTAGCTCTTTGATGTTTTCCATAGCATCTTGAATCACCTTAATCGGACATCCAATGAAAAAGTTATGATACAAATACTGAAGGATACGCAAAATAGAAAACGAGACAGCGAGGCTGGTGCCAGCAGAGAACATGGAAGACTATAAAGGTGGAACCAAGGCGTAGCGAAAAATAGGTTTTTAAAGAGATATCCGGCCCATTTCAATTCTAATTCGACCTACAACCATAAGGAACTATAAATATACTTTTGGGAAGACAAAAAAGAGGTTCTTGACGGCTAGAAGAGGGAAGAAACAAAAGGCAAAGTTCTTGAAGAAATTCATTGAAAAAGGAAAGATTGACAATCAGTTTTTCTAAACTCTTGTCTTTTTATTTATGTTTTTCATATTAAACTCTATGTTGTCAATTATATTTATCATGAACTAATACGTTAGATCTAGGGTTTGATGTAATCGACTTGAGATATGTTTTAACTCCTAATTATCTAGCTCTTTTGGATTTTTCCATCAATTTATTTACGTTGTTTGGATTTAATGCTTTCAATTACTTGGCCAATAGTTGAATGATTTGATGTATGAATTTCGGCACTCGAAAGAGGGAAATTTAGGCGCAATCTAAGAAATAACCTAGATCTCGTGGATTTCGAGAGAAAGTATGGGTCTTTGAGAGTTGTTTGAATTAAGAACCACGTGCATTATAATTTCTATATATTTAATTCGAAATAGAGATATTGGAATTAAATCGTAGAAATAAATTCTAGCTAGAACCACGTGCTATAATTCAATCGGACTCTTAATTTATAAGCAAGAACCACGTGCATTGTAACAGTAGGTTTCGATTTTCTACTCAATGCATGAGCTACAACATTAGCTTACCATGGTGATAGTTGATAACACTGTCATAGTCTTTTTGCCAACTCTAGCCATATTTGTTGTCTCGCATTCAATTCCTTTTGTGTGAAAAAAAAAATATTTAAGTTTTTTGTGATTAGTGTATATTTCACACTTTCTCCATACATTTAAGTTCAAACACAGCTACAGCAAGCTCCAAGTCATGTGTAGGATAATTCTTTTCGTACCCAACCATAGGATAATTCCTTTCGTATTCCCAACCAATCGAACATACTTCCAACCATTATTAGAAGCATCACTATAAACCATAGAACCTCCGGTACCATATGGAATCGAAAAGTCAATTTTTTCTTCAATTTTTGAAAACTTTATTCACAAGCATTTGTCCACTCGAATTTCATACTCTTTCTAGTAAATTTTACTAAAGAACAAGGTATTTTTGAAAATATTTCCACAAATCTATTACAATACCCAGCTAAAACCATAAAACTCAAAATTTTTGAAGGATTCATCTGTCGTAGTTAATTATTAATAGCCTCTACTTGGATCAACTGATATCCTTCCACCTGATATTACATGTCACAAAAGTACTACCATCTTACTAAAATTCACATTTCTTAAATTTGACATATAACTTCTATCCTTCAAGATCTAAGTACTATTCTCAAATGTTTAGTATACTCTTCGCTACTATGAAAATAGATAAGGATATCATCAATAAATACAATGGCAAACTTATCAAGGAAATCCTTAATTTCCCAATTCATCAAATCCATAAAAGATGCTGGGACATTTGTCAACCCAAATGGCATCACAAAAAATTCATAAATGACCATATCTTATACTGAATGCCATCTTAGAAACGTCCTCTTCCTTTACCTTTATTTGATGGACTCAGATGGCAAATCAATCTTTGAGAACATAGATGCACCCTGAAGTTGAGCAAACAAGTCATCAATTCTCGATAGTGGGTATTTGTCTTTTATTGTTATCTTGTTCAACTCTCGATAATGAATAATCTATACATAAATCTCATTGTACCATCCTTTTTTCGACAAACATCATTGGTGCATATAATCGGAAATCTAAAACCATTTCCAATCCCAATTATTGTAAATGGTTCATCTCCCAAAGGTTGAAAAGGTCACTGACTTTTTACAATCTATAGTAGTAGCTTGATATTTTGATAAACTAATCCATACCCAAAATTATGCCACAATCTTTCGTTTTCAATACCATTTACAACATAGAGTTCCCGATTTCTATAAGGATATATAAGCTCTTAAAATCAGATTTGTTTGTCGTACATCTCCAAATGCCAATAATCATTATATAATTGATCTCTCATATATATCAGATTTCTACCTAACCTCCTTGCATACTTAGTAGATATAAAGGAATGTGTAGCCATAGAATCAAATAGTGCAAGTAATGGAATGCCAAGGATAGAAAAATTACTTGTTACAACATATAGATTTATCTCATCTATTCTAATAATAATAAACTCTCTAGCTGACACTTTTTTCTGTTATGTAGGATTTAGATTATCTGAGCATGCTCTAGCAAGACGAACCTTTCCACAAATATAACATGTCCTAGTCTTTGTAGGACATGATACAATGTTTGTCCACCACATTTGGGAAACACACTTGTGATGTCGAAGCTTTATCCTGATCTATCTTTAGATGATTAATTTGATCCCACTTTGGTTGTTCTTGCCTTGATTGAAGTTTATGTTTGTTACTCTGCTTTGGAGTTCTCTCTCGTCATTTTTTAGGCCAACACTATACTTGATCTTGTCTAACTTGTAATAGAGCCTCTTGAGCACGTTCTTATTCAGCTTCTTCTGTAACTAATGTACTCTTCGTTATTTGTGAATATGATACGCATTGGATTCCTACCATGTTTACATTTCTATATAATTTTGGCGTCAATACCTCAAGAAGTCTTTCTACTCTCAGTGCATCAGTACTACTAACCATATGGGTAGTAAATCTTGATAGCTGTTCAAACTTGTGAATATGCTCTCCTAGTGTCATACCTCCTTGTCTTAGATGTATGAATTCATTCATCTTCATGGCTCGAATAGGAGCTATAAAATATTTGCTACACTATCTCAATTCATAGCGTGGACATTTTCTATGCTGTTCATTGCATCCCACTAGTGTACAGTAACTTCATGGCTCAAATTGTTCTGAGTCTTTCCCTGACTATCTCAAACTATTCAACTCTTCGTTGTGGTTGTAGAAATCTATTCATTTATTGTTCTCACATTTCTCTTTGTTGCCTTAATTGCAAAATTTGTTGTGATTGGCGTTCAACCAGTTTAGGAAGTCTATCAATAATATCTTGTTATTATCTGGGATATGTGCTTCTTGCCTTAGGGTCCTATCTCTACCACTGCTGTCACATCTAATTCTCACCATGACTACAATACCTGTTTGCAAAATAATCGTAATAAAGATTGGCCAATATCATCATGAAACATATAAAGAGTAATGCAACAATAAAAAACTCACTGGCATAGCTGTGCTCTTTCGTACGCCAAGATCATCATTTACATGGATGTCTATAGAACTATAAACTTGTGCTCTGATACCAGTCTCTATCACACCCCCTTTATATAAACAACTATACACACATATGTATAAAAGTAGAGATTAATGACTTGATCAAATATTTGTGTTTATATCTTGAAATAGTAACTTGGGGTATACACATTAAAATCTCTACGTATTCACATGATCACATGTAATGTTCATATAGAATGTCGGGACAAAAAATTATATACTGATATTCAAACACAATTACCAGTATTTACTAAATTATATACACAACACATGATCCAAAATATAGTACAAAAGAACAAGCCCCAAAATAACCTAGCAGGTCATCATCCATGTACATTGATCCTCGAAATCCTACAAGAGTTTCATATCTAGCCATGTCTTATATGAAGTTCCATACTCACCTACAATGTAAGAACTACATAAGCTAGCCCAATAATAAAAATTATGCATGCAATGAGTATGTGGCACCGTGCAAAAATGCATCATATTCAAATATTTATCAAAGTAAGCTCGAAATAATTTATTTCACTGATTATGCGGAAAGAGGTCTATGCGATATCCACATCAATAATCAATATTCCCTAACATCTCCTATGATTACCAAGTATATCACCCTTGATGCCAATAATATCATACATGCACACTCATAGTTGCAAATGAATTTTTACTTACCTTTCATCTTTGTTTGTGTGTGCTCTCCACAATTTGTAGACTTTTCGACTTAAAGTTGGTAAATAATGTGTATTACAATCTAATATCAAACACGATCCTCAATTTGATAATTTTAATGGACACAATCCCATATTACAACTATTAATGCCGAGATAATTTAGTAAACATTAGAATTTCAAGTAAACCGCCTGATAGCTCAGTTTTTTTTTAATTTTTTTCAAGTTCCACTAATGTAAACACGATCTAATTGTATAATTAATGATAAGAACCATGGTACGAAGGCTAGCAAATCCGTTGATTGTGGAAGAAGGACCAATGACGAGATCGCGAGCAAAGAAGATCAAGGAAGACATGTGATTACTTGTTCAAGATATGCGGGCCGAGTCTTTGATTTCACACAAGTAAAACATCAAGTTTTATGTTGGCCAAGGAAGAAGAACCAAGATTAGAACACTTAATTCAAAATAAATTAGAAAAAGTGAAGCCAGAAAGCACTCACAGACAGGCAAATCTATTGAGAGATTAAATCAAAATAGTGCTGATTTCTTCTTGTTCTTCATTAAACTCAATTTCGAACTTATTTCATCTTGTTTGTTCAACAAATTCATAGCAAGATTCATAGTTTTTGTAGTTAAGGTCAAGTTCTTCCATAACTTTAGTTCCTTGATTCAATAAATTTTTGGGTCAAGTTTCAAACTGAGATTTTAGCTTTCTTGGGATGTGATTCAATTGTTAACGACTGAACCCTGATTCAAATCTATTCTCCAAGCTTTAGAGTTGATTACGGAACATTTAAAGGTTGAAACTATGTAAACTATGAAATTGGACATTATTTTTGGGTTTTTATCACTGCTCAATTCATTTTCCTAACAATTTTCGCGCCCTTAACCACATCATTCAAATTTTTTTACCACACTTATATAACATGTATATGCCTTATCATGCCATACATTTCCCACAAATCAGATTCTAACCTATTAGAATTTATTTGCTCAAAGTGCTATAAAAAATCGAAGGTTGAATAACTAAATACATCAAGCAAGTCCAGAAGATCGAGAGATTATAAAACCCTCAAAAGTAATAAAAATTTGACACCAAAATCATGAGTCAACTCACCTACTTAAAATTCCAATTCCAATTCCAATTTATTTTCAACTTTTCAAGCTCATTTGCTTTCTATTTCACTTGGAGATTAATTGGGTGTAAATTGGAGGTGCTATATATATTAGGAGGTATAGATAATTATTAAAGTAGTTAGAGTCGTGAGAAATGCTTACGGGTGAAGAAAGTGGTTATTAAAAAGACAAATTCACATGCATTATTAGGTGGTTCCTTATAGGAAAAATCCGATTTTGTAAAGGCAAGAAAAAACAAGTGTCTACAATCTAATTCGATTTTCATAAGATCCCAAAATATTTTATAGAGCTATTTCCTTAACCGTTCATTCGATTCCTTACCATTGACACCAGATTCTTGACCGACTTCAACAAATTGCAATTTAATATTTATTATGTGAACTCCATTGCAGGATATACCCTAAAACCCACATAAGATTTTATAGAACCCAAAGAAAGCTAAATCAGATTAAGAACCTTGACCTAATGATTTCTTGAATCAAGAACCAATGCTGGAATGATTGAATGTTACAAAGATTGGAAATCCTTGATAAGTTCGGGATAGTTCAATTAAGAACAAGATAGAAAGCAAAAATCTCACTTTATAATTAATCTCAAAATAACGGGTTATTTTTTCTACAATTTTTTTTTTTGAATTTAGTTTTTTATGCAAATTTAAAGGAGAAGATTGAACACAAGGCAAGAAACCGAAAAACAATTGTGTTGGTGCAATAGGGTTAATGCACAAAACAAATTTTGAATGTTCTTGGTGTGATTTTTTGATGTGAATGACTCAAAGAATGTGATGAAGACTCAAAAAAGAAGACTCAAAAAAATTGAACTGGAAGCAAAAGAAAGTAAAGAACAAAAACATGATTTTAGAGCCAAAGCTCTAATGCTTACTATTGTGAACCCCGTTGCAGGATGTACTTGAAATCCATACAAGATTTGATATAACTCCAAAAAAAGCTAAAATCAGAGTTATAAACTTGACCTCAAACCTTGACAACGTCTTCCGTCAAACATATGCAGAATTGAAAAGGCTTTCGAATTGTACTCACATATGAAAATTTGACAATCGCTAAAAGTTATGAGCGTTTTTATACATCATCCTTATTCCTTCATTTTCCTAATTGGTTTAGGATTTTCTCTTTAATTGATTCGCATCATAAAGGATCCTTACTAGCTTACCCTCCATGGTTCTCATCAATTTATAACTTCATATGAACCTTATGTTATTACGTTGTGATCGTGCCACTTCATGTCTTAGGTCCCAAATATGTTAAAGACTTATCTAGAGTTTAGAATAATCTTGATCAAACCTAATCAAAAGCGTATAACCTTACCAATAATAATTGCAATTGTTTCAAGATTATAATTACTTAACCAATCAATATCCAAAATCTTCAATTGACCTTCCAATACAGCTTAATGTTATTCACCATCTAGGTACGAGATGTCGAAGATTAATGTCATATAAAATATTAGAACTTCAATGATCTAAATGTACCATTATAAGAGGAAACAATTATGAACTACCAATGCAAATGGCAATATAAGCAAATATCCAGCATTTTGGTATATTTTGATTCATTTTATACATTTCACCTAGTAGAATACATATAACATGTTTTCGATACATTTAGCAAAGTTTGGTACTCTTTTTTTTTTTTTTTTTTGTCATTTTTTGTACATTTTGCATACTAAGGCAAATTTTTACACTTATTGGTGTGTTTCGTGCATTTTTGAACATTTTGTAGTGTATTTGTACATTTTCTGGACTTTTGCTACATTTTGGCTTTTTCGACATATTTCATGCATCTTCGTATATTTTGGCACATCTTGATATATTTAATAGTTTGGTACATATTTGTGCTTTCTACATTTCATGTAAATTAGTCCATACTGACGCGTTTTAGTGTATTTTGCGTGCTTTTGTACATTTCGAGCCCTTGATGTACATTTTAGCACATCTGAGTAGTTGGTACATTTAGGCATGTTTTGGTACATTTTGAAAATTTTGGTACCTTTTTGGTGTTTTGGTAAGTTTGCGTAGTTAGGTACTTTTTTCGTGCATTTTGGAACATTTCATGCACTTGAGTACATTTTGGCGTATTTTGATTATTTTCACACATTTTGATTGTAATTCATGCAATTTCGCAAATTTGGCACGTTTTGGTACATTTTCCGTACTTTGGTACGTTTTGTTGTAATTGGCACATCTTTGTATCTTTTTGGCTCATTTTGGTATGTTTCGCAATTCACACAATATGTTCATTTTGTTGTATTTCACGCACTTCGGTATATTTTTGGCAGCTTTTGATGTATTTGGCATATCTCCCTATATCTTGGTTATATCTCGCACATTTTGATGCACTGTGGAGAGTTTTGGTAAATCTATAGTAAAACACTCATGCACATTTTGGTATATTTATTGGGATGCGTATATCAAATCTTGTTGTGAGTTCCGAGGTTCATCCTTGAAGGGTTCACATCACACATAATGGAGCATGTTAGTGCATTTTGTGCGCTTTGGTATATTTTGTCGCATTTTGGAATGGTTCAAGCACTTTTGTGTATACTGCATTTTCTATTACATTCCGAGCAATTTGGTACATTTTGGCTTGTTTGGTTTGTTTTATGGTCTTTTGCTATATGTTGTGCATATTTGTAAATTTTACTATGTCGGATAATTTCGTGAACTTAAGTGCATTTGGGAGTGTTTTGATACACTTGGGCATGTTTTTGTACAATTCAGACAACAACATTTTATTCATTTTGGTGTATTTTGGCATGTCTTAGTATAATTAGTACATTTTTTTTATATTTAGGCTCGTTTAGGTATATTCCGCGTATTTTTGTATATTTTGGTGTTATTTTGTGTATTTCACATTGTCTTGTATAGTTTTATGTGTGACACCCCGAACTTAAGTTTTGAGTGTCACGCACTAAATATAATAACTTCTACCTTTACTACATGTAAAAAACTCTTAAATAAAATGTATAATGGAAACTTATTTTCAATTTATTGTAAAATATCTTTGTAAAATTTAATGGCCAACAGAAGTGCATGCTGACCTGAAATTATTCTTTACATATATGAACTCGGGGCTGTCACGGCTAAGTGGGGCAGCCATTTCAAATATTTTTATAAAATTCATCCCAACTCCGTTTTCTATGACATTTGCAGTATTAGAAAGATATTTCCAAGTAGTTTCCTTTGTTAAAATATGGAAAATTTTCAAGATCATATGATATAGACGTTTTACCAAAAACAGTGAGGTACTGCACAGAAACTTCAGATTGACCTTTCGACGGTTAAAAATTTATATCTCAGGCTACAGATATCCAAATTGAGTGATTCTTGTGTTCATATAAATACAACTCAAAGAGGAACACATCAATATTTTTAGAGTCTCAAATAGGCGTTTATAGAGTTAATAATAGCATTTTGAATTGGCCCTAAAAACCTGTCCAGTTTCTGCCTCTTTTATCATTTGATGAAAGGTCCATAAAAATGCCTCTTAGCATAATATGAAAGATTCATATTACAAAATTTACTTCTAGTAATATATTACATCATATCTTAAACATGTTTATATATAATACCACAAGAAAAACATATGGAAACTAGTCTTCGAACAAAACATACGAAAAGGAAATTTTGATACAAAATAGCTTTGTCCTTAACCCATATCGAGTATGCCGACTAACTTCCACCAACTCAAAGATTATGGATCTAAAAATTTAGTATAAAATACTATAAGTGTAAAGAATACTCAGTAAGATACCATGATTGGATTTAACATGTTAATACTACACAAATAAAAGTATTCAGACACATACTTGCACATTCCGGCTTGCCGGTGCCATTCAGACTTGTCCTAAGGCATAAATAGATATCTAACTTTGTGGACTTGTCCACAACTTTCATATTATGGTTTTCATGCATAGCTTAAGCATAAATATTACCATGAAATTCTACCACTTTAGTATAGAAAGTATCTTACCTTAAACTTGGAGTAATTTTGGTTGAAATGTGTACTTGAGAGTGCTCGAATTTTGTTTTCCTCTTCACTTGGAGATAACTTGAAGAAACTTTGGTGTTACGTGTCCTCTTAAGAGGCTAGATAAAGGGTCTTAAGGGTTGGGGTCGTTCTTGATACTTAAGGATGAAGAAATTGGTGGTTAAATGACAATTGTCTCCAAGCATGATGTGTCCAAGCATGTTGTGGCTTCATGCAACCATACTTGACTTTTCCTTTCCCATATTTGGACCCTTATGTGACTTGTAAGATATATATCTATCCAATATAAGGTGATGAGGCTTTAGAAGATGTGATAGAAGCCTTCAGATTGAAGGAACTTAATGTTAAAGTGACAAATCATCACATACTAAGTGGGATATGACAAATCATCACATACTAAGTAGGATGTGTCACCTTCTAGTTACATTCTGATTTTGTATCACTCCTTGGGCTATTTGTATGACATTTATGGATAATATGTAACATATTTGAAGTCTTAAAGAAGTAGTAGACGTGGATAATACTTAAGAGTGAATGAATCTACCATTACAAGGATAAATCAACAAGTAGGAGGTGACTAAGCATGAGGTCATCTCTTGGGGGTTACAATTTGATTTTGCACATATCATTGCAGGTAAAAATCGAGTATCCTTGGCTTACTTTAATGTGTTTACAATCCAATTTACCTGCCCTAAGATCCCAAAATGTTAAATAGCATTACTTCCTCAACAATTCATTTAATTACGTGCCCGATTGATACCCGATTTCCGATCTATTTCAACAATTCACACTTCAACATTTATAATGTCATATAAAACCCATATTATTGTGTAGTAATCATGTCACTTCATGCTTCATGTCCCAAATAGGCCAATTACCGACTTAGGGTTTATAATGACCTTGATCAACCGAATGGAAAGTTAACTGTTATCGACACTAATTCTGACCTTTCAAGGTTCCACTTTCTTAACAAGTCAATATTCCACATCTAGATTAACCTAGCTTCTCTATCATTGCTCAATTTAGAATTCATCACCTAGGTTGAGGAGTCGAAGGCTAACACCATATAAAGATCTCATGCTCTCAATAATCAAATGTACAGTTTAAAAGAAAGCAATTAGGAGAAATGGATGCAAATGACATTGTAAATAGCATGCATGAATCATATTGGCCAAATATGTAACGTAAAGTTCGGGGTATTACATTATGTGTTTTGGATCATTTCATGTGGATTGATACATTTTGGAGTGTTTTGGTACAATTTTATGTACTTTGGTAGTTGGTGCGAGTGTTTTGGATCATTTCATGTGGATTGATACATTTTGGAGTGTTTTGGTACAATTTTATGTACTTTGGTAGTTGGTGCGACTGGAAATGTTTTGCATGTTCTAGTATATTTCATGCATATAGTTATTGTCATTGACATGTTTTGGTACATTTTACACATTTTGTATATTGTGGGGGCATTTTGTACATTGAACATTGCATGGTTTATTTCGAAGCATTTTGTACATTTTACGTAGTTTGGTTCTTTTTGGAGTACTTGCAACATTTTAGCTTTTCTTGATACATTTAGACTTTGTTTTAGTAAAATCACATAGTTTGATATATTTCAGTACATTCCACGCACTTCGGTACATTTTTGGCACCTTTTGGTGTGTTTGGTGCATCTCTCTAAATGTTGGATCCTTTTGGTGAATTTCGTGCATTTCGGTACCTTTTTTTTCATTTTAGTACACTTTGGTTCGTTGGATGTATTTTATGCATCTTGGTTATATTTTGTCATGTTGCATTTTGGTACATTTTGGTGAATTTTTGTATAGTTACAGTTTGGTTTATTTTGGTTATATATCACTCAGCTTGTTATATTGTCGCTTGTTTTATATATCACTTAGTTTGGTATAATATGGCGCGTTCTAGTACTTTTTTACACGTTATGGTACATTTTTTGCAATTTGGTACATTGTTGTCTGCATAAGTAAATTTCTTGCAATTCGATATATTTTGGCATGATTTGGTACGTTTGGTATATTTTTTGTAGTTTTTTTTTTTTTTTAAAAACTTTCTTTTGGTACATTTCCACCATGGTTTGGTGTATCTTACCATGTTTATTTACATTTCACAAATTCTTGTGTGGTGTGTTTTGGTAATTTTCGCATATCTTGATATATCTTTCTTATTTTTGTAAACGTTGTGTACTTTTGTACAATTTGGCATGTTTTGGAGCATTTCGTATGTAGTAAATTTTCTCGCATGAAGGTCTACTTTAGCCATTTTTGTATATTTCACACTTTAGTATATATTGGCACTTTTAAAATTTTTCGTGTAGTTTTGTACATTTTGCACACTTTTGTACATTATGGCTCTTTCTGTTACATTTAGTAATTTGGTACATTACGGCTTGTTTTTATTCATTTTCGCATTTTAGTGCATTCTACTTATTTGGTACCTGTTGGGGAGTTATGGTGAGTTTGTGTAGATAGGTACATTTTTGTGCATTTTGAACATTTTGTGTACTCTAGTGCATTTTGCGTACTTTGATACATTTGGCATGTGTTAAGTACAATTCAAGCAATTACGTAGCAATCAACATTTCGTGTACTTTCATATGTTTTTGAACGTTTTATTGTAATTGGCACGCTGTCTCTGTATATTTTGGATGTTTGGTACTCACCCTATGAAAGCTAAAATCACATCAAAGAAGCTTGAGTGCTTGACCATTGAGTTATTGAATTGAGAATAGAGGTTTTAGGATTGAACGCCAAAAAGAGGGGAATCTTTGACGGTTCTTGATAGTTCAATGAAGAACAAAAAGAAAAGTGATCCTCACTTTAATTAATTCACACAAATCAAAAGTTGAGTGTTGGCATCATAATAATGCCTTATATAGGCAAAATCAAAAGAACTCTAATTTACTCGAGCACTTTTGTATATTTTGGAACTTTCTATTACATTTTGAGTAGTTTGGTACATTTTGGCCTGTTTTGGCACGTTGCGCATTTTTGTACCTTCTACGGTGTTATGGTAAATTTGATTAGTCAGGCAAATTTTTGTGTATGTCAGAACATTTGGGAGTGGTTTGATACGTTTGGTACAATTCACACAACTTGGTACATTCTACGCATTTTGGTGTATTTTGATACACATTTTGGTGTAATTGGCACATCTTTGTATATTTAGGCTTGTTTTGGTATGTTTTGTGTATTTTTGTACATTTCACGTTGTCTCGCACATTTTGATGTGTTTCGGTACATTTTGTGTGGATGGATGCATCTTGGCATGTTTTGGTACATATCGAGCGGTTGATATATTTTGGCATGTTTTCGTACTATTTTACGTACTTTGGTAACTTATGGTGAAATCAAAAAAGTTTTGTATGCTTTACTATATTTCATGCATGTGCTTATTGACATGTTTTTGTATGTTATACACATTTTGTATATTGTGGGGGCATTTTGTACATTTCAAGTAGTTTGGTTTATTTCGGAGCAATAACTCCTTGTTTTTTAAGTTGTTGCTTAAGATTCAAATCATTACATATAGCAACTCCTTCAGTAGTACATACAGAGACTAATTCTCCATATGTCATACGGTCAAAGTTAATGCTAGTATTTCCATGTTGAGATATACTTCTATTCCTCACTCTTTCAGCAAACAGCTTAGGAAGTCCTGAAAGAGATTTTTCTTTCCAAAAATTGCTATAAGCATCGTCTCTTTAGTATACCAAAGAAATAAATGCATCTTTATACAACCTAAAATGAGTCAGAGATCTACACTTAATGTTCATAGGTTGACATCTATACATTTGCTTAAGAGGGGTATACACTTCGGTATATTTTGGCTTGATTCGGTATGCTTGGTATTTTTTTTTGTTTTGTAGCTTTTTAACCTTTTTGGTACATTTCCATGGTTTGCACGCCTGGTGCTTTTTTTTTTTACATTTCGCAAACATTTGTATATTTTGGAGTGTTTTGGCACTTTTCGAGTATCTTGATGTATCTTTGCATGCTTTTGTACACTGTGCACTTGGTACAATTTGGTGTGTTTTGGAACATTTCATGTTTAGTATAGTTTCTTACATTAAGGTCCGCTTTGACATCTTTTGTATATTTTACACTTTAGTACAATTTGGAACTTTTTAGAATCAATTTTGTACATACAATATTTTGTACAATATGGCGCTTTCTTTTTCTTTTTTAGAGTAATTTGGTACATTTTGGCTTTTTGTTCATTTTTTTCGTATCAGTAAATTTTGCTTATTTTGGTACCTTTCTGGCAGTTATGGTGAGATTGTGTAGTTTGGTACATCTTTGTCCATTTTTAACATTTCATACATTCTAGTACATTTTGTGCACTTTGGTATGTTTTGGCACGTTTATTTGTAATTGGCGTCTTTGTATATTTTGGTACATTTTCTTGCTTTTTCACACATTTTGGCATGAAAGTACATTTCAAATTATTTGGTACATTTTTATGTGTTTTGGCTCATTTCACGTGGATTCATATATGTGTGGCATGTTTTATTACAGTTCGAGCATATTGATATATTTTGACATATGCATTAACATATTTGTACATTTTGCACACTGGGTAAATTTTGGCAAGATACATAAATTTTTATACGTTTTTGGTGCATTTTATGCATTTTAGTATATTTTAGTAACATTTTTTTAAAATTCACATAGTTGGGTTCATTTCGAAGCGTTCTATACATTTCAGAAAGTTTGGTGCTTATTGGTGCAGTTGGATTCCAGATATGAACCCTTAAAAGATGACCTTGTAGTTCAAAACAAGATTTGATATACGTACCCTATAAGAAAGCTGAAATCACATCGAAGAAGCTTGATCCAATGAGTTATCAAGAACTGAGGTTTTAGGGTTGAACGCCATAAAGATGGAAATCATTGATAGTTCTTTATAGTTCAATGAAGAACAAAGAGAAGAGTGAATCCTCACTTTATTTAATTCACACAAATCAAAAGTTGAATGTTTACAACATAATAAAGCCTTATATAGGCAGAATCATAAAAAGGAAATATAATCTTAACAAATAGATCCAAATAAAACTAGGAAACTAATCGTGTAGCCCATTCGGACAACCATGCGTGCTCATGGTACCTCGTATTGCGGGCGCGTGGTTGATCATCTTCAGCTTCGAGTCTTGAAAAATTGAGCGTTGCACATGCAAGGGGCTTAAAGCAATACGTGCACATCTTCGTGGATTTGCTGCCTCTACCTTAGCTTGAATCAAATGCATTAAGGATAGTTATTCTCTTGTCTCCCTCATTTTGAAGGTTGATGTCTTGCTTGTTGCACTTAAGCTTTCGGCCTATATGGCTTGGTAAGTCCTTTTAATTTTACAAAGCTGCTTATTTGAAGACAAATGTGGATTACACTTATAAAGTTCTAAATTTTTTGCTAACTTAGCCTCTGTTTGGTGGTCTTTTTTTTTTTTGGAAAACGTTATTTTAAACAGTGAATTTTTGGAGAATGCGTGGTTTTTGGAAAAAGCTTGGGTAAACACGTGTAGAATATAAACACGTGTAGAATATTTTATTATTTGAATGTGGTCGAAAATGAGTATGTAGAAAAAGAATTTTGAAAGAAAGGTAGACAAGCAGGGTTTAGATTGTTTGAATTCATTGCTATAGTACTTAATCATCTAATAAAATTATTAAGAAAATTTGTTTTATTAACTATTTTCACCTATGTAAAATATGGTTCATCTTGTCATATATGGATTGTCCATTTTTAATTCGTTTGACCGTGTTTATGATTTGAGTGATTAATTACAAAGTGATATTTTTGCTTTCAAATTTACTCTTAATTGAACTATCCATAACTCATCAAAGATTCCCAGTATTTGTGGTGTTCAACCCTTCGAACCTTGGTTCTTGATTCAAGAAATCATTAGTCAAAGTTCTTCATTTGATTTTAGCTTTCTTGGGTGTCAAGTCTTGTTCTAGTTTCTAGGTTACATCCTTCAAAGGGGTTCACATCAAGTAAATTTTGGCTCGTTTGATACAATTCAACGTGTTTTAGTATGCCCTTGTTTGAGCTCCATTTTTCAAAAAAAATAAGTTTTGTAATGGCGATTTTATTTTGGAGTATGCTAGACAAATTATTTATTAGTAGAATGTGTGGTTGAAAATGAGTTTGAGAAAAAAGAAAAAAGAGTTTTTGGATAATGGGCTCAAACAAGAGCTACATTTATTCATCTTGGTACTTATTGGTAAGTGTTGGTACATTTTACTCAATTTGGTATATTTCGCAGCATTTTGTTTATTTCACGTAGTTAGGTTCATTTCGAAGCATTTTGTGCAATTCAAAACGTTTGGTACTTTTGGTGCATTTGGTATTTCATGAACTTTGGTACATTTGCTAACCTTTTGATATATTTGGGCATGTTTTACTGCAATTAACATAGTTTGGTAAGTTTTAGTACATTTCACGCACTTTTGAACATTTTTGACATGTTTTGGTATAGTTAGCACATCTCTCCATATATTGTTACATTTCATGCATTTTCTTATAGGTGACATAGTTTGGCTTATTTTGGCACATTCAGTTTCATTTTACACGATCCAACATTTTGCTCGTTTTGGTATTATTTTGTGTGCGTTTAGTACATTTCACGTAGTTTGGTACATTTGGTGCGTTTTTGTACATTTTGCAATATTTGTTACTTTTTGACTCATTTTAATACATTTATTGCACCTAACATTTTGCCTATTGTTGTGTAATTCATGCATCTTGATATATCTACACTAGTTTGGTACATTTTGGAGCCTTTGATTACATTTCATGCATTTTGGGACATTATGATGGTTTCAGTGCATTTAGCGCACATTTATGCATTTTGGCAGTTACGTTATATTTCGACCGGTTCGGTTCATTTTAAAATATTTTGATTCATTCTCTAGCCTTGAAGCGCAATTTCTTTCAAGTAATCAGTTCAATACCTATATCATCCATTGGTATCAATTTTGTCGTGAAACACTTTCTTGTGTTTTCGTTCAATTCTTTTGTTATTCCTTTCTTGAGTCTTTTTTCTCAAATTCCTTGTTCTTGTGGATATGAACCTCACAAGGACAAAGTTTTTGATTGAGATCAATTAGTTCCTCAGAAAAAGTTGTGAAATGGGGCCTAGAGGAGATCCTCAGAAAAAGTTTTTGATTGGAATTTGGGCCGTATTAAGATGAAAATTCCTTCATTATAAGGTAGAAATGACCCATGGGTGTATTTAGAGTGGGAAAAGAATTTGGAGTTGATATTTGATTGCCATAATTATTAGGAGGAGAAAAAGGTGAAACTAGCGGTCAAAAAGTTTACCGATTATGCAATATAACTTGAGGTGAAATAAAGGCTATCATGAGTAAGAGATTTGTACCTAATCATTAGTATATGGATCTTTATCAAAAACTTCAAATCGTTAGAGGTTTGAGGAGTGTGGAGATGGAAATAGCTATGACTAGGACAAATGTTGAGATGGATCGGGAAGCCACAGTGGCTAGGTTTTTGAATGGTTTGAATAGTGAGATAGCCAATGTAGTGGAACTATAACATTATGTGAAGTTGGATGACAAGTTACATGTGACTATGAAGGTGGAAAGACAACTTAAAAGAAAAAGAGCAGCTACGTATTCTTCGGGTTCTTCATATTCTAATCCTTCTTGGAAACCGAAGTGGGACAGTAACAGAGGTGATGGGGCTATTTCAAAGGTTAAGGCATAACAACCAAGGTGAAAAAAGAAAGTAGCTAGCAAAATAAAACCCTGGGCGGATTCCCAACCTTCTAGTGGGATATCAAGTGTTTTAAATATTTGGGTTTAAGGCCATTGCTTCTTATTGGCCAAACAAAAGGACAATGATCTTACGTGCAGGGGCGAATCTAGCCCTAAAATTCAGCACGGACGGCCGACGATCATTGACTGTTGACCGCAACAATAGGAATGACGATATTGATTATTAACTTTTAAAATAATATTAAAAAATTTTTGATTAATATAAAATACACTAAAATGTAGGAATGATATAATATGCAAATATAATCCAATACAACCCAAAAGAAAAAAAAGTAATACAACTTCACTTCGTAACTGTATGCTCAGATAATTGGAATCTACATGGTCTCATATTTTGAAAGCACTGCAAGATGACATCATTATCAATTTTTTTAAAAAAACTTATTTCTCAATGTACATTACCAAATTGTCATTCAACTGGCCATCTCCCATTTTGTTGTGCAAAAAAAAAAAAAATTCCCAAAATTTTCAATTCACAAATTCCCCAATTAACAAATTTTCAAATCCCTAAATTTACCAATTAACTAATTCACAATTTCCCTAATTCAGAAATTCACAAAATTTTCCACTTCATAAACTAGTCAAAGAAAAATATTGAAATAAAATAAAAAAACATCAAATTAAAGTAAGTTAACTAACTAAATATATTAAACATATATAATTATGCTATTAAAAAAATAGTGTTCACCAAATGACATTGTGACAAAGTTCAAATGAAAGATCATGGATTTGAATATTTACAATTACAATTGCATTAAATCGAGTCCAACCTAACATATATTATTTTGCTAAATTTAGTGTCAATATAAAAGAAGTGCCATAACGGTGAGGTATTCTCTTACTTAGCGCAAGGTCCCAAGTTCAAATCTCATCCAACCCTCTCCCTATTGCATTAATTTTAGTAAAAATAGTAGAACTAAAAATATATTTTAAACAAATATGTTGGAAGGGATTCGAACCTGGGACCTAAAACGTAAAAACTTGCCTTCTTACCAACTGATCTACAAATTATATCTGAAAAAGAAATGAATTAGTAAATAGCCTTAAAAGTTTATCAAAAAAAACAAAACATAAAAAATAAAAAAATTGCTCCGACGGATCTAGCACGGACGGCCACGAGGGCTGCCAAGTGCTGGATCCGCCCCTGCTTGCGTGATAATGGGAAAATAGTGAGTGATAATGATGAGATGCTCGAATTAGAGGATGCTAGTGATGGTGATAGGGTACTCACCCAATGGTAGGTGAAACACTGGTTACAAGACATTCTCTTTATACACAAATCAAGATGCATAACATGGAGCAGCAAAGGGATAACATTTTTCATACTAGGTGTTTTGTCA
Source organism: Fraxinus excelsior (assembly GCA_019097785.1). Taxonomy (NCBI): domain Eukaryota; kingdom Viridiplantae; phylum Streptophyta; class Magnoliopsida; order Lamiales; family Oleaceae; genus Fraxinus; species Fraxinus excelsior. The sequence goes on from CM032624.1 coordinate 31,478,774, forward strand.
ACAACAAGGTATGTAGTATGAATATAAATGGGAAAGTTGTACCAATGTTGCTAGTACTACCCTTGTAGAAAAATTGATTTTGACTATGCTAAAACATACCTACAGGTTGTAGTGGTTGAATGAATCTAAAGAGATTAGGGTTAATGAGCAAGTCTTGGAGCTTCACAATTGATAAGTATAGTGATGAGGTGATGTGTGACTTGGTTCCTATGCATGCTGTGTATGTCTTGTTAGGGAGTCCATGGCAATATGATAGGAAAGTGATACATGACGGGTACAAAAATTGGTGAGCTTTGTCAGAGATGGAGAATCTGTTACTCTTGTTCCATTAACATCAAAATAGGTCTACGAGGATCAATTGAAATAGAGAGGTGAGGAAAAGAAGAAGAAAAAAAGAGAGGTAAAAGGAGAGTGACATTGATATTTCAAATAAGAGAGAAAATAGTGAGGTGGCAGCGAAGCAACAAGATAGAAAAGAAAGAGTCTTCAGAGTGAAAAGAAAAGTGAAAAATGAGTATCTTTGCGAAAGAGAGTGAAATAAAGAGGGCTTTAGCGAAAACCAGCCTTTGATATTGTTGATCTACAAGGAAGCATACCTCAATTTTGAGGAAACTAACCAATCCTTTGCTAATTTGGCTATTTCTTTGTTACGGGAATTCAGAGACTTGTTCCTGAAGACATGCCTAGAGTATGGTTAGTACCCATTTGAGGTACTGAGCATCAAACTAATTTTATACCTGAAGCTATTATTACAAACTAGTCAACTTATAGAAGTAATCTCAAGGAGACAAAAGGATGATGTGAACTTACGTAGGAATATTAGCTTCGGAACCCACAAAAGATTTTCATTACAACCCCAAGAAAGCTAAATTCTTGGTTTAAAGCTCAACCCAATAATTTATTGAATCAAGGAACCAAAGTTATGGAAGAACTGTAAACGAAAAAGGAAAAATTAAACCATTTTTAGATTTTTGTACAATGTGCGCACGCCGTTTAGTTGATTGGCTACTGGTTGAAATTTTGCAACTGAGCGGGCGCGACCTATTTTGCGTGCGCTCGCGCGCCGCTTTCTAGCTACACACCAGGCTTCGCTTCCTCTAACTTAGCTTGAATTTAAGTGTACTAATCTTGGTTCCTCTTCAATGCTCAACATAAAGCTTGATGTTCGTTGCAATTGAAGACAGTCCACGTAGCTTGAACAAGTAATCTCATGGATTCGTTCGTCTTCTTTGCTCGCGATGTCGTCGTTGGTCCTTCTTCCACAATCAACATATCCTTGCTAGCTTTCATCCCTTGTTATTACATCATTCCATCACTCTTCAAAAGGATTCGTCCTAGAATTTCCACCTACATCAAATAGAGAAAGATCATAAACATTGAAATTAGCATAAATGTTATACTCACCTAGAAGATCCAATTTAAATGCATTTTCATTGATTTTTCAAGCACTTGGAATGGTCCATCTCCTTTCGGTTGCAATTTTGACCTCCTTTGGGTCGGAAAACGCTCTTTTCCCATATGCACCCAATACAACCTTCTTCTCTCATCTAGACTACCTCTTTCATCAACATGTAAAGGAATTAAATCTAAATGAGTTAATAGATTAAAACCATATACAATTTCAAAAGTGTATAAGAAGTAGAATGTATAGCAATATTATATGCAAATTCCATGTGTGGCAAGCATTCCTACCAATGTTTTAAATTCTTATTGACTATAGTGCTCAAAAGTATGTCCTATTAACTACATTAGTTTGTCCATCTGTTTGCAGGTGATAATTAGTAGAAAATAATGGTTTAGTTCCCAACTTATCCCACAAAATCCTCCAAAAATGACTAAATTTAACATCTCAGTCAGACACAATACTCTTAGGTATCCATTGGAGTCGCACTATTCCCTTAAAGAATACGTCGGCTATATTTGTGGAATCATCTGTTTTATGACAAGGAATGAAGTGTGCCATCTTACAAAACGTATCTAGTACCACATATATGGAATCTCTACCCCTTTTAGTTCTAAGCAATCCTAACACAAAGTGCATAGATACATCAACCCAAGGCTCAATGAAACCTTGTGGTAAAACCTTAGATTTAGCCATTTTACATGCACATCTACTACAAATGTGATTAACATCAATTTTCATTTTAGGCAAATAAATATATTTATGCAACATTTCTAAGGTCTTCTTAATACCAGAATATCCCATTAAACCTCCACTATGTGTTTCACGTACTAACATGTCTATTTACATTATTTAGACCGAATGACATAGAGCTGAAATAAACTCCATCCACCTCGCATGCCTCTTGTTTAATTTACCTTAGCCTTTAGCTATTTCCATGACTCATGATCAGTGTGGATTACAAACTCAATCCACCTTGCATGTCTCCAAAGATCGAACAAGTGTATAAAGTTCTTTGTCATGTAGAATAATTCAAAATTGCACCACTTAGCTTTTGACTAAAATAAGCTATTGGTCTCACATTCAGTCTCAAAAGTTTTTGTTAAAGTTAGGTAGTGCTAAAACATGTGCAGAACATAGCATATCCTTAATATTAAATGCACGTTCTTGTTCAATGCCCTAATGGAATCTACACTCTTTTTCACAATCTCGGTGAGTGGTGTGGTAAGCTGGCTAAACCATGAAAGTTTCTTACTTCAATTATACTTTTAGGTGTTGGCCACTCCTTAATGGCTTTGATTTTCTCCTCATCCACTTCAACACCCTTTGCAATAACAATATAACTAAGAAAAACAATTTTTTTCCATGCAAAATGTACACTATTTCAAGTTTGCATAAAGTTGTTTTCGCTTTTCAATACAACAAGTACATACCTCCAATGCTCTTATGCTCCTCTAAGTTCTTACTATACATTAGAATGTCATCAAAGTAAACTGATACGATATTTTACCGTTATGTTGTTGATTGCCATACAACCAATGCATATTCTCTTGTCCCATCCTTTTTAGGTACAAGTAGCACCGGCACATCACATGGACTCATGCTTTCCTCACATACCCTTTAGCTCATCAATCCTCCACTTTTGGAGCTCCTTTGTATCCTCAGGATTACAAATAAGCTGGCCGATCTGGAATAACAACCCCAGGAATAAAATCAATCTGATACTTAATACCTCGAATGAGTTACCACCCACTAGGCATGTCTTCAAGGAACAAAGCTCCAAATTCCTCCAATAAAGAAATAGGCAAATTAGGGAGGGATTGGCTAGTTTCCTAAAAATTGAAGTATGATTTATTGAAGACCAACAATATCAAAGCCTGGTTTTCCATTAAAAAAGCCTTTTTATTTCGCTCTCTTTTGCAAAGAAACCCACTTTTGACTTTTCTTTTCTCTCTTGTGGCTCCACTCTTTTTTCTTTATTTTCAACTACCTCACTATTTTCTCTCTTCTTGGAAATATTAGTGTCATTCTCCTTTTCCCTCTCTTTGTTTTTCTTCTCTTCCTTACCTCTCAATTTCAATTAATCCTCATATAGTTTGGTTGTTAATGGAATAAGAGTAACAAATTTCCCATCTTTGACAAACTTGTACCTATTTTAGTACCCGTCCTGTATTCATTTCCTATCATATTGCCATGGTCTCTCCAATAAGATATGCCCAGCGTGCATAGGAACCACGTCATGTATCACCTCATCACTATACTTCCCAATTGTGAAGCTCACCAAGACTTGCCCATAACCTCTCCACATTGGTACAACTCCCCCATCAATAATCATACTACATACCTTGTTGTTGACATGGCATCTAGTATGAAAAATGTTCTCCATTTGTTGCTCCATGTTATCTAGTTTGATTTGTATACTAAGAGCATACCTTGTAACCAGTGTTTCACCTATCACTGGGTACTCTACCCCATCACCATCGCTAGGATCCTCTAATTCGAACATCTCATTCTCCAATGTTATTTACCGATCCTCCTCAACATTCGCCCTAGTCATAGCTGTCTACATCTCATTGTGGTAATCATCCACACTCCTCGAACCTTGACCAAGGCTTTGAATTTTTTTGATAAAGATCCCTATAATAGTGATTGGGCACAAATCTCTTCATCATGATAGCCTTCAACTCACCTCATGTTTCAATAGGCCTATCATGATTCCTCCTCCTACTTATTGTTAATTGATCCCACAATATGATTGCATAGTTGATGAACTCTATCATAGCTGTTTTCACACTTTTCTCCTCTGAATAGTTATGGCAATCAAAGATCAACTACAACTTCTTCTCCCACTCTAAATACACCTCTGGATCGTTTCTACCTTGGAATGAAGTAATTTTCATCTTATTGCTACCTAAATTTGGATCAACCCAATCTCTACCAAAGTTTCTAGGATCTTCTTTTGGCCTTCTTTCACGTGTGTCTCCTCTATTCCTCATCGTAGCCATTTGGGCCTCCGATATTTGATCATCCTCATTATCACTATCCAATTCATTCCCATCATCAGATTCAATCCTAGGATCACGCCTACCTTCCCTCCTAACATTAAGAGCTCCTCTAGGTTAACCCATCTGTAAGTTAGCTATCACCGTATTCTACCGATCCATTATGTCTCTAATTTCTCCCAATACCACATTCATCCGCTAGATATTGGACTATGGGCATCATGAAGGCTTATTCTTCTTGATATTGATTCTTCTTTATCAAACATATTAATAGCTAGAATGTTGTATGTCTCACGTGTTTGCACTTGTGTTTCACTCAAGATTGGCCTTTTCCTTCTAATAATCTCATCACGCCGCCTTTTTCCTCTCAATGTTTCCTTTCAAGTTCTCTGAGGAACTAATTGATCTCAATAAAGAATTTCCGCCCTTATGAGGTTCAAACCTGAAGGATATTGACTCAAGGAAATTATTCAAGAAAGGAAGGAAGGGAAGAATTGAATGAAAACACAACCAAAAATTTCAAGAAAGTGTTTCTTGAAATCAATTTATACCTTTCCACAACAAAATTGATATCAACACGTGATTTAGGAATTGAATTGATTTCTTGAAAGTAATTTGTGTTTCAAGAATTTTGAAGAAAGTGTTTCTTGATTATACCTTTTCCACAACAAAATTGATCGAACGGATTATTTAGGTGTGGAATTGATTTCTTTTCTTGAAAGAAAGTGTTCTTCAAGAATTTTCAAGAAAGTGTTTCTTGAAATCGAATAATCCTTTTTTTTGGCTTGGAATTTTCTTTTTCCTTTTTGCTGGATTTTTTTTTTCGAATTTTCATTTTTTAGATTAAATATGAGGAAAATAAAAAATGCAAGAAAGATTGAAACAAAATTGTAATGGTGCACTAAATTTAATGCAGCAAACAATTCTTGAATGTTCTTGGTAAATGTGTTGATGTAAAGACTCAAGAAGATGATGAAGAGTCAAGAAAACGATGGAGACTCGATAAAGAAATGTGTAAAAATAAAGATATAACTTGATTTACAGTCAAAGCTCTAATACCAACTGATGTGAACCCATGTAACAATAGTAACTCCAGAACCCACAAAAGATTAAATCATAATCCCAAGAAAGCTAAAATCCCTGTTTTAAACTTGACCCTATAATTTATCGAATCAAAGAACCAATGTTATGGAAGAACTTAACCATTGAATTATCCAAATGATGACCCTTGCTATAAAACTGCTGAATACCACGAAGATGCCTTGATAAGTTCGAAATTAAGTTCAATGAAGAACAAAAAGAAAGCAAATATCGCATTATTAATTCTCTCAATAATATGTTGTTCTACAATGAAAAGGATGAGCCCTATATAGGGAACTCATAAATAATTGAAACGTAAAATATCAAACAAATAGAGTTCTAAACAAAAATAGGAAAAATTAAACCGCCTTCAGATTTTTGTATTACGCGTGTGCCGTTTAGTTTATTTGGCTATGGGTTGAATTTTTTCACCCATGCACGTGCAACCTATTTTACCTACGCTAGTGCATCGCTTTCGGGTTACACTCCAAACTTTGCATCTTCATGCCCAACATGAAACTTGATGTTTTGCTCATTGCAATCGAAGACATGGCCCAAGTAGCTTGAACAAGTAATCTCATGGCTTCCTTGATCTTTGCTAGGGATTTCATCATTGGTCTTTTTTCCACAATCAATTGATCCTTGCTAGCTTTCGTCCCATGGTTCTCATTAATGGAGTTTCAAAGGCAAGTGGGGAAATTGGTAAGGAAAGAGTATGTAAGGGAAATCATGAGTTCATGTGTCGTGCAATGCTGTACCTAGGTCCTAACTTGGAGAATATGCATTGACTGTAGGGCAATCAACTGCATAACGGTAAAATATCTTCATCCCATACCTAGATTAGATGATATGCTTGACGAACTGCATGGATCATGTATATTTAGTAATATAGATCTTAAATGTAGATATCATGAAATTAGGATGAAAGAAGGACAAACTGCTCTTAAGACTAAATATGGATTGTATGAGTGGCTATTATGCAATTTGGACTTACTAATTAATACATCTAGCAATTTCATGAGATTAATGAACCATGTATGGCATGCATTCATTGGTAAATCCGTAGTAGTTTACTTTGACGACATTCTAGTGTATAGTAAGAACATAATGCATAGAGAATTTGAGGTGTATGTTTGTTGTCTTGAAGCGGAAAAAGTGTACATTTTGCATGGAAAAAGTAGTTTTTATTAGTTATGTTGTTAGTGCAAGGGTATTGAAGTGGATGAGAATAAAATTAAAACCATCAAAGAGTGGTCAACACCTAAAAACATAATTGAGGTAAGAAGCTTTCAAGGTTTAGGTAGCTTTTATAAACATTTTGTTAAAAAAATTAGTACATTTGACACACCACTCACTGACATTGTGAAAAAAAGTGTAGGATTCAATTGGAGTATTGAACAAAAACATGCATTTAATAGGATAGTAGACCAATAGCTTATCTCAGTGAAAAACTAAGTGGTCTAGGTTTGAATTATCCAAAAAAGAGCTTTATGCACTTGTTTGAACTTTGGAGACATGACAGAACTACCCATCGCCTAAGGAGTTTATAATAATCTACACCGATCATGAGTGATTGAAACAACTAAAGGGCCAAGGTAAACTAAACAAGAGGCATGCAAGGTTGATAGAGTTTATTGAGACCTTTCCCTATGCCATTCGATATAAACAAGATAAAGATACATAGTAGCTGATGCATATCAAAGAGATATGTAGTTCTTACTTTTTTAAGTGTAAAGATGCTTGGATTTGAAATGTTAAGGATATGTATCGTCGACTCAGAAATCTAAGAAGAGTTAGTACACGACTAAGGTGAAGATTTAGGAAAAAAAAGTGTAAAAAATAAAGACATAACCTTGATTTTAGAGTCAAAACTCTAGTACCAACTGATGTGAATCCACGTAACAACAGTAGCTTCGAAACGTACAAAAATTAAATCACAACCCAAGAAAGCTAAAATCTGGATTTGAAACTTGACCCAATAATTTATTGAGTCAAGGACCCAAAGTTATGGAAGAACTTGACCCTTTAATTACAAAAACTATGAACCTTGCTATTAATTTATTGAACGCCACAAAGATAAAATCCTTGATAAGTTTGAAATTGAGTTCAATGAAGACAAGAAGAAACCAACCTTGATTTGATTTCATCTCTCAATAAATAAAGTATTGTTTTTACAAGGAAAATAATGAGTCCTATTTATTGGGAACCCATAAAAATCTAATTAAAATGGAAGTATATCTAAAAGATATCATAACAAGAGTTCTTCCAAAAATATATTTCTAGGAAAAAAAACTGAAAAAATGTTTCCTGAAAATGAAGTGACTGCATAGTTATAACTCTCGCGATAGCATAGAGCAACCAAAATTCTAATTCGTTATTTCAGGAATAGTACATACGACAGCATCCCTTTTATACTATGCGACAACACAGTTATCCGACTGGTCTTCCAATTTTGTTTTCTTGATTCCAATGCTGGATACATGTTTCCGCCTTTATGCCCAACATGAAACTTGGTGTTTGGCTTGTTAGCTTCAAACTCTTGGCCTCAGCAGCTTGAACAAGTAAATGCATGGCTTTAATGATCCTATTTGCTCATGATCTTATCATTGGTTCCTTTTCATTTTGAGCCAGATCTTTTTAAATTTGTTGCCCTCCACGGATCGTATCATTCCTCAACATTAGCCCTAATATCCCTCTCTTTATGGCAATCCTCCACGTTCCTTGAGCCTTGATTAAGGCTTTATAATTTTTCGTAAAGTTCTCTATAGTAATAACTAGGTATAATTATCCTCCTCATGAGAGCTTTCAATTCACTCCCTATATCTATAGGTCTACCAATTGATCCAACCATATAGTATAATCAGTAAATTCTATCACTATTAGTTTTACCTATTTCTCCTCAAAATAATTATGACAATCAAAGATCAACTCTAACTTTTTCTCCCACTCCAAATAAACTTTAGGGTCATTTCTACCTTGGAATGAAGGAATTTTCATCTTAAAGACAACAAGCACACACCTCAAATACTCCATATGCACCACTAGAATATCATCAAAGTAAACTACTATGAATTTACCTACAAATGCACACAAGGTAAATTAAGTACCCTCACTTTGTGATTCATGTGTGTTCACAAATATAATATTAGGAACACAACCTATTTTCAATAGACACCATCTACCTCGTATCCCTTTAACCTTCGGCCTTTATATGTTTCTATGACTCATGATCGGTGTTGATTAAGAACTCTTTAGTCCATAGGCAGTGCTATCATGTCTCCAAAGTAACATGTGCATAAAACTTTTTTGTGGATAATTTAAAGCTGCCCCACTTAACCGTTCACTTAAATAAGCTATTTGTCTCTTATGTATATTAAAAACATATCCAATTTCAATACTTGAAGTGCCATATTTAATCTCAAAATTTTTGTTAAAGTCAAGTAGTACTAAAATAGATGCAGAACACAACTTATCTTTAGTAGATTAAATGCATGTTCTTTGCCACTCCTTCATGACTTTGATTTCTCTCATCCACTCCGATACCGATTGTACTAACAATAAACCAAAAATACAAAAAACCATTTCCATGCAAAGTGTAAAATTTTTAAAGTTAGCAATATGTATGTTTCTGCCTCAAGAAAAAAAGCACACACCTCAAATGCTCTATATGCACCACTAGAATATCTTCAAAGTAAACTCTACGAATGCACACAAGGTAAATTAAGTACCATCACTTTGTGATTCACGTGTTAACTGTTCACAAATACAATATTAGGAACACAACCTATTTTCCCTAAAATTTATACATTGTGCTTACAAGATTTATCAATTTCACCTTTATCACATGTATTTATCAAGCATCTTTGCACATAAAGAAGTGAGAAGTACATACACCCTTAATAAGGCATCAGCTACCTTGTTATATTTACCTTCTTTCTACCGAATGACATAAAGAAATGTTTCAATAAACTCCATCTACCTCTCATGCCTCTTGTTTAATTTAACCTTAGGCCTTTATACGTTTCAATGACTCATGATCGGTGTGGATTACAAACTCTTTAGTCCATAGGCAACTATGTCATATCTCAAAAGTTCGAACATGTGCGTAAAAGCTTTTGTCATATGTTCCTAATTTAAAGCTGCCCCAGTCGGTCTTTCACTTAAATAAGCTATTTGTCTCCTATCTATATTAAAACATATCCAATTCCTATACTTGAAGCATCATATTTAGTATCAAAAGTTTTGTTAAAGTAAGGTAGAGCTAAAACAGGTGCAAAACACAACATAACCTTAATATTATTAAATGCATGTTCTTGGCCAAGTCTTGATGACTTTGATTTCTCATCATCCACTTCGATACACTTTGCACTAACAGTATAACCAAAAAAACAAAAAAAAACAAAAAAAAAAAGATTTTCCGTGCAAATTTAAACATTTTAAAATTAGCATATGTAAGTTTCTGCCTCAAGACAACGAGCACACACCTCAAATGCTTATGCACCACTAGAATATCATCAAAGTAAACTATTACAAATTTACCCACATTGCACACAAGGTAAATTAAGTACCCTCACTTTGTGATTCATGTGCTAACTATTCACAAATATAACATTAGGAAAACACCCTATTTCCTTAAAATTTATACATCGTGCTTATAAAAATTATCAATTTCACCTTTATCATATATCATATGACACCTTAACATACTCAAGCTCAAGTAGCTTTGCACATAAATAAGTGAGAAGTACTTACACCATGAATATTGCATGAGCTACTATGTTCTCTTTACCCTCTTTCTACCAAATGACACAAGGTAATGTTTCAATAGACACCATCTACCTCATATGCCTCTTGTTTAATTCAACCTTCGGCCTTTATATGTTTCAATGACTAATGGTCTTGATTACGAACTTTTTAGTCCATAGGCAGTGCTGTCATGTCTCCAAAGAACATGTGCATATAACTTTTTGTGGATAATTTAAAGCTGCCCCCACTTACTTTCACTTAAATAAGCTATTTGTCTCATATCTATATTAAAACGTATCCAATTCCAATACTTGAAGTGTCACATTTAATCTCAAAAAAATTGTTAAAGTCAGGTTGTGCTAAAATCGGTGCAGAACACAACCTATCCTTAGTAGTATTAAATGCATGTTCTTTGCCACTCCTTGATGACTTTGATTTCTCCTCATCCAATTCGATACCCATTGTACTAACAATATAAAAAAAAAATACAAAAAACCATTTCCATGCAAAGTGTAAAATTTTTAAAGTTAGCATATGTATGTTTCTGCCTTAAGACAAAAAGTACACACCTCAAATCTCTATATGCACCACTAGAATATCATCAAAGTAAACTACTAAGAATTTACCTACGAATGCACACAAGGTAAATTAAGTACCCTCAATTTGTGATTCACGTTCTAACTATTTTCAAATATAACATGAGGAACACAACCTAGTTTCCTTGAAATTTATACATCATGCTTATAAAATTCATCAATTTCACATTCAGCTACCTTGTTATATTTACCTTCTTTCTACCGAATGACATAAAGAAATGTTTCAATAAACTCCATCTACCTCTCATGCCTCTTGTTTAATTTAACCTTAGGCCTTTATACGTTTCAATGACTCATGATCGGTGTGGATTACAAACTCTTTAGTCCATAGGCAGTTATGTCATATCTCAAAAGTTCGAACATGTGCGTAAAAGCTTTTGTCATATGTTCCTAATTTAAAGCTGCCCCAGTCGGTCTTTCACTTAAATAAGCTATTTGTCTCCTATCTATATTAAAACATATCCAATTCCTATACTTGAAGCATCATATTTAGTATCAAAAGTTTTGTTAAAGTAAGGTAGAGCTAAAACAGGTGCAAAACACAACATAACCTTAATATTATTAAATGCATGTTCTTGGCCATGTCTTGATGACTTTGATTTCTCATCATCCACTTCGATACACTTTGCACTAACAGTATAACCAAAAAAACAAAAAAAAACAAAAAAAAAAAGATTTTCCGTGCAAATTTAAACATTTTAAAATTAGCATATGTAAGTTTCTGCCTCAAGACAACGAGCACACACCTCAAATGCTTATGCACCACTAGAATATCATCAAAGTAAACTATTACAAATTTACCCACATTGCACACAAGGTAAATTAAGTACCCTCACTTTGTGATTCATGTGCTAACTATTCACAAATATAACATTAGGGACAATGTATTTTCCCTAAAATTTATACATCGTGCTTATACAATTTATCTATTTTACCTTTATAACATGTATATATACATATATCATATGACACCTTGAGCTCATGCAGCTTTGCACATAAAGAAGTGAGATGTACACACACCCTTAATAATGCATCAGCTACTATGTTCTCTTTACTTTGTTTTCAACCAAATGACATAAGGTAATGTTTCAATAGACACCATCTACCTAGCATGCCAAGTTTAATTTCGAGAACTAGAATCATGGCAGCCTAGGACCGACAAAAAAGTTACGCGGATAAAAGGATAAAAGACTTGGTATTTAATGTTGGTGATAAAGTTTTCTTAAAAGTGACACCGATGAAGGGAGTTCTTCGCTTTGGAATGAAGGGAAACTTCGAATCTTCCTTTTGAAATTTTGCAGAAAGTTGGAAATGCAGCTTATCGGATTGCTCTACCACCAAATTTGTCAGCAATTCATGATGTATTCCACGTGTCAATGCTTCGACAATATGTGTCGGATCAAAGTAGTGAAGTAAAAACCAGAACATGACTTATGAAGTATTACCAGTAGTAATCTTAGATCGCAGAGTCCAACAACTAAGGACAAAAGAAATTCCATTAGTGAGAGTTCAATGGAGAAACCATAATGTTGAAGAATCAACTTGGGAAAGAGAAGAGGAAATCAAGACTAAGTATCCAAAACTTTTCAACTAAGTTCGAGGTAAACAAATTTTGAGGACGAAATTTTTTAAGGGAGGAGGGATGTAATACTCCGAAATTTTATGTTCATTTAACTTGCTCATTTAATTTTTAGTATGATAATTTAACTTTTCAAAATTTTATATGGCCAAGATTATTAGTGATTGCCAAGTTTTCATTGTTGGTTGATTAAAAGCTTGCCAAGATTAGTTAATGAGGTGTTAAGCAAACATGAGGTGTTTGTCTTTGTAACAAGCAAGCATGAGGTGTTTAGTGTTTAATATTCAAGCATGAGGTAACATTAACTAGTCTTTAGTGTTTAATATTCAAGCAAACATCTTTGTAGTGAGGTAACAAGAAAGCATGAGGTGTTTAGTGTTTAATATTCAAGCATGAAGTGTTAAGCAAACATGAGGTGTTTATCTTTGTAGTGAAGTAACAAGCCAGCATGAGGTGTTTAGCATAATATTCAAGCATGAGGTGTTAAGCAAACATGAGGAAACATCTTTGTAGTGAAGTAACAAGCAAGCATGAGGTGTTTAGTGTTTAATATTCAAACATGTGAGGTGTTTATCTTTGTAGTAACAAGCAAGCATGTGGTGTCAACTAGTTGCAAGCTATGTTTATAGTGGATTAATTTTTCCTAGTATGGCAAGCATGAAGTGTTTAACTTTAAGTATGAGGTGTAGATGTAGGCACCAAACTTTAACTTGATAGATAGTAAAGACACCTTACTTAGTCCATAGGTTTTCCTTACCTATAAATAATTAAGAAAGGTTTCCTTTAAATATCTTTGCAACCAAAAATTTCTTTCAAAGAAAAATAAATAGCAAGAGTTAGAGAAGGAAGGTAAAGAGAAAAGATAAAGTAAGAATAGAAAGAGAAGAGCAAAGGCTAGCACTTTCAAGTACACTAATTGAAGTGATGGGTCTGTTTCGATGGTTAAGACCGGACTACCAAGGGTAAAAGAGGAAATATCTAGCAAAATAAAACCCAAGGGAGATTTCCAACCTTCTGGGAATAAGGTTATCAATTATTTTAGATGCTTGGGTTCATGAAACATTGTTTCTCATTACCCAAACAAAAGGGCAATGACAGGGTACATTGCTTCTCATTATCCAAACAAAAGGGCAATGATCTTGCATGATAATAGGGAAGTGGTGAGTGATAGTGATAGTGATAAGATGCTCGAATTGGTCGATGCTAGTGATGGTGATGGAGGTAGAGTACCCAGTGGTAGGTGAAACACTTATTACACGCTCTCAGTACTCAAATTGAGGTGGATGAAATGGAACAGCAAAGGGAGAACACTTTTCATACTAGTGGGTTACCACCCATTTGAGGTATTGAGTAGCTAGCCAGCTTATAGAAGTAATCTCGAGGAGACAAAGAAATTTAAAAGGTAATTGGAGGAATTGATGAGCAAATGGTGAGGGAAAGTATGAGTCCATGTGTCATGCTAGTGCTAAATGTACCAAAAAAGGATGGGATTTTTTTAATTAAAGGAGGGCGAGACCTCCGAGATTTTATTAATTTGTCCTCACTTGTGGTGAAGGAATACTGTGGTTACACGCAATAATGAAAACAAAAAATGAGGAAGTACTACTTCCTTTACAAAAAGAACAACTGCAAAATTAGGCAAAAATAAGAATTGGAAATAAAATCAAAATTAAACTTTGGCACTGGGCAATCAATGTCCGTCAATTTGTACTAGTGCCCTAATATGTTGTGGTATGTCATGTGGTCCATATATCTTGTATCGTCGATGATCCCAACCCTCTGTAGTAAGAGCATCTGCAACCTGATTTCCTTCTCTGTAAATGTGAGAAATTTTATCTCCGTCGAAGGATATGATATCAATGATACATCTGAGTATGCCCTGAATAGTCGATAGTCCTCCTCCTCCAGTGATGTAGTAAATAGCTATTGTAGAATAAGATTCTACCTCAATCGCTGAAAACCCAAGACCATGAGCTAGTAAAATCCCATCAAGAATAGCTCGGATCTCTGCCTCTAATATCAAGCATGGTCCATACAAAGTTGAGAAAGCCGCAATACAGTGTCCTGCATGGTATGAGACAAGAGTACTACTGCCATGCCAATAACACATACTGGGATACTCCTGAAACCTCTGAGTGAGTAGGCGTGAGAATCAGCAGCTATGATAAACAAGGATGGCGAGATAGGATCTCCTTGTCTGAGCGCATGAGAAGAAGGGAAAAACCACATGGGTGGCCATTAAGGAGAACAGAAAAATGACACTCGGAGATGTACCGACTAATCCTATCAATCCAGATCCGATCAAAACCAAAAGCCTCTAATACAAAATAAATGAAGCTCCAATCCATGCGATCATATGCTTTAGTCATATCAAGTGTCAACATAGAGTTACCCCCTCGCATTCTACTATCCAAAGTATGGAGAAGCTCTTGGACCAAAAGAACATTATCCCTAATTAGGCGACCAGGAATGAACCCACTTTGTTGTGGAGAGATAATGCGCGATAACAAAGTACTCAATATGGTATTCAACAGCTTAGTAATAATCTTATTGAATACAGTATAAACTAATAGGTCTGAAGTCGGTTCATCTACAAGCACCATCCCTCTTAGGGAGCAAGACTCTATACTAATAGCAGCAAAATCTCGAGGAAGATGGCCGCCGTCAAAGAAGTCCAAGACAACTCTGTATACATCATCCTGGATAATGTCCCAGCAATGTTGGAAGAATAAAGATGAAAATCCGTCCGGTCCGGCAGCATTGTCAGCATCTATACTAAATACCATTATAAAGCTTATCTCCCATCCAAACTCAAAATATCGTCGACTAGTAATTTGTCCAAACGTGTTGAAATTGCTTGCGTGAATGCGAGTGGACTCAACATTAGTTGTTCACATCAACGGTACAAAAAACGAGGTCAACAACAACTACATTTCAACTACTTATTTTCATTTTATTTTTTTAGGTTAAGCGGATTATAATGGAATAAACTATCTATGACGTACAAAATCATTGACAAAAAATTCTTAAGCTATCCAAGTTCGGGGATCAATTAATTGTGCTAGTGTGGTGTACCGACTCTAGATAAATAAGAATCAGATGAAAGATTTGTTGCCACTTTTTTCTTGCAAGTGTTGACACTATTCAACTATCGAGCTGAATAAGCTAAACGCGTGTTTATCAAAAAATATTATCTTGACCATAAAGTAAATTATGGACATGACATCCTTCCTTTACTAATAAATGAGTTAATATATTTCAATGACTCATGATCGGTGTGGATTATTGATGGAGATCAAGGTGCTGACCAAGTTGATGCTCCCAAATATTCTCAAGATCCTTTGCAAGGAATTGGCGGTCCAATGACTAGGGCAAAGACAAAGAAGATGAAAGAAGCTTTGCAAGGTTTGATCATGGAAGTACAATACAAAGAGGCGATGCTAGAAGATCCTAGAACTAAATTCAAAGATTCCAAAGCTTCACCAAGGATGGTCAATTATCTTTTTATGCAAGGGATAAATCTGGAAAAGCAAGAAGATTTAATCTGGTCAATTAGGAATTTTTAACTTAGTCTTTTAATTAATTATGGGTTGTTCATGTTTTTATCAATTAGGATTTTAACTTTAGTCTTTTGGGCTCTTTTATGTTTTATCCACTAGGCCCAATCCATCTTTTTAAGGCCCATTTCGTTCTTTTCTTCTTCAATTAAGCAAGGGATTTGCCTTTAAACAGGGAGCCATGTTATTTGGAAACAGGACGTTTTTTTGAATTTATGGAAGAAAGCTCTTGCTTGCCTTTTTCTTGAGTTCTTGTTAGAATGCTTGAAATTTGACTTATCAAAGGAGTGATCAACCTTTGTGGCATCTCAAGGTTGGGGTTTTAAGGATTTTGTTGACATAAAGTTCTAATCTAGTCATCTTTCTTCACGTTCATACCAGGTCTGATTTCTTCTATTTTCCTTTGAATTTGTGGGTTTACAAAGGGGTCCTTGTCAATTACGAACTCTTTAGTCCATAGGTAGTACTGCCATGTCTCCAAAGTTCGAACAAGTGCATAAAACTTTTTGTGGATGATTTAAAGCAGCCCCCACTTAATCTTTCACTTAAATAAGCTATGTGTCTCATATCTATATTAAAATATATCCAATTCCAATACTTGAAGCGTCACATTTAATCTCAAATTTTTTGTTAAAGTCATGTAGTAATAAAACAGGTGCGGAACAAAACCTATACTTAGTAGTATTAAATGCATGTTCTTTGCCACTTCTTGATGATTTTGATTTCTCATCATCCATTTCGATACCCATTGTACTAACAATATAACAAAAATACAAAAAACCATTCCATGCAAAGTGTAAAAATTTTTAAAGTTAGCATATGTATGTTTCTGCCTCAAGACAAAAAGCACACACTGAGTGCTCTATATGCACCACTAGAATATCATCAAAGTAAACTACTACGAATTTACCTACAAACACAACCTATTTTCCTTGAAATTTATGCATCATGCTTATAATATTCATCAATTTCACCTTTAGCACGTATATATACATATATCATATGACACCTTAACATACTCAAGCTCAAGCATCTTTGCACCTAAAGAAGTGAGAAGTACATACACCCTTAATTAAGCATCGGCTACTCTGTTCTCTTTACCATCTTTCTACCGAATGGCATAAAGTAATGTTTCAATAAACTCCATCTACCATGCCTTTTAATTTAACCTTAGGCCTTTATACGTTTCAATGACTCATGATTGGTGTGGATTACGAACTCTTTAGTCCAAAGGCAGTGCTGTCATGTCTCAAAAGTTCGAACATGTGCATAAAACGTTTTGTCATATGTAGGATAATTTAAAGCTGCCCCACTTGGCCTTTCACTTAAATAAGCTATTTGCCTCCTATCTATATTAAAACATATCCAATTCCTATACGTGGATCATCATATTTAATTTCAAAAGTTTTGGTACATGTAGAGCTAAAAACAGGTGCAGAACACAACATATCCTTAACCAAAAAAAAAAAAAAAACATTTTCCATGCAAATTTAAACATTTTAAAGTTAGCATATGAAAGTTTCTGCCTCAAGACAACAACACACACCTCAAATGACATGCACCAGTAGAATATCATCAAAGTGAACTAGTACGAATTTACCTACAAATGCACACAAGGTAAGTTAAGTACCCTCACTTTGTGATTCACATGGTTATTCACAAATATAATATTAGGAACACAACCTATTTTCCCTAAAATTTATACATCGTTTTTATAAAATTTATAAATTTCATCTTTATTACACGTATATATATATCATATGACACCTCAACATACTCAAGCTCAAGCAGCTTTGCACATAAGGAAGTGTTCTACACACACCCTGAATATTGGATCAGCTACTATGTTCTCTTGACCTTGTTTCTATCAAATGACATAAGGTAATAAACCAATAGATACCATCTACCTCGCATGCCTCTTGATTAAATTGACCTTCGGCCTTTATATGTTTCAATGACTCATGATCGGTGTGGTTTACGAACTCTTTAGTCCATAGGTAGTGCTGCCATGTCTCCAAAGTTCGAACACATGTGTAAAACTTTTTGCGGATAATTTAAAGCTGCCCCACTTAACCTTTCACTTGAATAAGCTATTTGTCTCATATCTATATTAAAACATATCAATTTCAATACTTGGAGCATCGTATTAAAGTTTTGATAAAGTCAGGTTGAGCTAAAACAGGTGTAGAACACACCATATCCTTAATATTATATAATGCATGTTCTTGGCGACTTCTTAATGAATTTGATTTCTCCTCATCTACTTCGATACCCTTTGCACTAACAATATAACAAAATAAAAATAAAAACATTTCCATGCAAATTTAAACATTTTAAAGTTAGCATAGTAAGTTTCTGCCTCAAGACAACAAGCACACACCCCAAATGACGCACCACTAGAATATCATCAAAGTAAACTAGTACGAATTTACCTACGAATGCACACAAGGTAAGTTAAGTACCGTCACTTTGTGATTCCTATGCTAACCATTCACAAATATAATATTAGGAACACAACCTATTTTCCCTAAAATTTATACATCGTGTTTATAAAATTTATAAATTTCACCTTTATTACATGTATATATACATATATCATATGACACCTCAACATACTCAAGCTCAAGCAGCTTTGCACATAAGGAAGTGAGAAGTACACACACCATATTGCATCAGCTACTATGTTCTCTTCACCTTGTTTCTATCGAATGACATAAGGTAATAAACCAATAGATACCATCTACCTCGCATACCTCTTGTTTAAATTGACCTTCGGCCTTTATATGTTTCAATGACTCATGATCGGTGTGGTTTACGAACTCTTCAGTCCATAGGTAGTGCTGCTATGTCTCCAAAGTTCGAACACATGCGTAAAACTTTTTGCGGATAATTTAAAGCTGCCCACTTAACCTTTCACTTAAATAAGCTATTTGTCTCATATCTATATTAAAAGATGGATTCCAATTCCAATATTATTAAATGGATGTTCTTGGCCACTTCTTAATGACTTTGATTTCTCCCCATCTACTTCGATACCCAAACACTAACAATATAACAAAAAAAAAAAACATTTCCATGCAAATTTAAACATTTTAAAGTTAGCATATGTAAGTTTCTGCCTCAAGACAACAAGCACACACCTCAAATGCTATATGTGCACCACTAGAATAATAAACTACTACGAGTTTACCTACAAATACACACAAGGTAAATTAAGTACCCTCACTTTGTGATTCACGTGCTAATTATTCAAAAATATAATTGTAATACTCCAAAATTTTATGTTCGTTTAACTTGCTCTTTTAATTTTTAGTATGATAATTTAACTTTTCAAAATTTTATATGGCCAAGATTATTAGTGATTGCCAAGTTTTCATTGTTGGTTTATTAAAAGCTTGCCAAGATTAGTTAATGAGGTGTTAAGCAAACATGAGTTGTTTGTCCTTGTAGTGAAGTCACAAGCAAGCATGAGGTGTTTATCTTTGTTGGGAAGTAACAAGAAAGCATGAGGTGTTTAGTGTTTAATATTTAAGCATGAGGTGTTAAGCAAACATCAGGTGTTTATCTTTGTAGTGAAGTAACAAGCAAGCATGAGGTGTTTAGTGTTTAATATTCAAGCATGAGTTGTTAAGCAAATATGAAGTGTTTATCTTTGTAGTAAAATAACAAGCAAGCATGAGATGTTTAGTGTTTAATATTCAAACATGAGGTGTTTTTATCTTTGTAGTAACAAGCAAGCATGTGGTGTCAACTAGTTGCAAGCTATGTTTACAGTGGATTACTTTTTCCTAGTATGGCAAGCATGAAGTGTTTAACTTTAAGCATGAGGTGTAGATGTAGGCATTAACCCTTTACACCTTATTTAGTCCATAGGTTTTCCTTACCTATAAATAACTAAGAAAGGTTTCCTTCAAATATCTTTGCAACCAAAAATTTCTTTCAAAGAAAAATAAATAGCAAGAGTTAGTGGAGGAAGGTAAAGAGAAAACGATAAAGTAAGAATAGAAGGAGAAGAGCAAAAGGCTAGCACTTTCAAGTACACTTTTCAACCCCAAGTTTTAAGATAAGATACTTTCTATGCTCAAGTGGTAAGATTTCATGGTAATATTTATGTTTAAGCTATGCATGAAAACCATAATATGAAAGATGTGGACAAGTCCACAAAGTTAGATATCTATTTATGCCTTAGGACAAGTCCGATGGGCACCGGCAAGCTGGAATGTGCAAGTATGTGTTTGAATGCTTTCTTTTGTGTAGTATTTAACATGTTAAATTCGAGCATGGTATCTTACTGAGTATTCTTTATACTCGTAGTATTTATACTAAATTTTCAGATCCATGATCATTGAGTTGAGTTGGTGGAAGTCAATCGACATACTCGATAATGGGACAAAGTTATTTTGTATCGAAATTTCCTTTCCGTATGTTTTGCTCGAATACTGTTTTCCTTATGTTTTCTGGCGGTATTAAATATAAGCATGTATAAGGCATGATGTAATATGGTACTGAAAGTATATTTTGTAATCACATCTTTCATATTGTGCTTAAAGACATATTTATAGACGTTTTTCCTGAAATGATAAAAGAGACAGAAACCGGACAGATTCTTAGGATCAATTGAAAGTGCAATTACGAACTCTAAAGACAGCCATTTGAGACTCTAAAAATGCTACAGTATCCATCTTTGAGTCTTCTTTACATGAGCACAAAAATCACTCAATTTGAATATGTGTGGCACAAGATATAAATTTTTAAGTGTCGAAAGGTAAATCCGAAGTTTCTGTTACCTCATTGTTTTTGGTAAAATGTCTATATCATATGATCTTTGAAATTTTTCATATTTTAACATAGGAAACTACTTGAAAACATCTTTCTAATGCACAGATTTCATAGAAAACGAACTTGGGATGAATTTTATAAAAATGTTTAAACTGGCTATCCCAACCAGCCGTGACTGCGTAGAGTTCGCATATGTAAAGAATAATTTCAGGTCAGCATGTACTTCTGTTGGCCTAATAACTTTACAGAGATATTCTACTATAAGTTGAAAATAAGTTTCCAATATATATATTACAAATGTCTTTAAAAATTTTCATGTAACAAGGGTAGATGTTATTATGTTTAGTACGTGACACTCGAAGCTTAAGTACGGGGTGTCACAGCGTGGTATCAGAGCGGTTACACTTTTCTGTAGACTTTTTATAGATTTAATGAGTTCAATAGGAAATTTATATGTTTTTCTTTATGCATAAACTTTTTAAGAAAGTTACAGTCCATCAACATCGAACAAGCTAGCAACTGACTTTCAACCAGCGATCAAGGTAAAAAAAAATCATTCTCGAAGTGTATGAGTTTCTCATGCAATGACCTGCTATATCTATTGTTGGATATAGGAATATTATGATTATGAAGTCAGTACCGCTTATATATAATTATATTTATTAAAGCCTACTAGAGTAATGTGATTATTTTTTGTCCTAGTTATGGCAAGAATGATAAGAACCCCCACCAGGACAGAAGCTTGTGGTTTTGCACAAAGGCGGGATATGCTATTGGCATTCTATTATAATTATTGTATGCATCCGCTCCATAGCCTTGAGCAACATATTGATCTGCTAGACTGCATTATTTAGATGCTATGGGAGAGATACACAATAGCATAAGGGATAAGGTAAAGATACATAGGTTATATGAAACTGTTCCAGAACCTTGGGTTTCAGTCATAGGTGAGATTGTGCATTGTCTGATGATGACCTTTCATATGAGGACATTACATATTTACTTCGAGAAAGTTATGAAACTAGCCGCGATTTATGGCGAAACTTTAAGAAGACTATAACAGGATCCATGAATTAGTGTTTACAAGCTACCAATTCTAGGCTAGACAGTGGACCGTTGGCTAAGTGCTTTTCGAGAGTTCTTGATAAAAGTGAAGTGTACCATTCCTAGACAGTTCGGAGCAAAGTATGTTAGAGGAAAACCCAGATGATGACCCCCGAGGAAGATCCAGAAGAAATAGAAGATTAGAATCTAGCAATTTTTGTTTTTGGAATAGAATAGGATGTAGTACGTACATCTACTTTTGAATGTAAGATGATATATATAGATGAAGGAAAGTAGTCTTGGCCTTTGTTGTTTTTTTTTTCTAAGTTAGTATTACATTTTAAGATAATTCTAACGGGGATGAATATTTTTTCCTTCAAAGGAAATGCCTCTAAAGCGCAACCACGGAAGTGCACCAAATTCCAATATGAACTTAGGCAGCGGCAATGCTAATGCTAGTTCTAGTGGTGGTGAAGTTAATGTATCAAACTTTGCACGAGAACTGCTTGTCGTAATGCGAGAGTTGGGACGACAACAACAACAACAGGCACAGCCTTTGACTAAGTAACGAACACCAAATCAACAAGTACCAACTGATCAACAGGCACCTAACCAACAAGATATTCAACCTCAAATAGTACCTAACCCGAGGGATCGAACTAACATTGATAGATCAGTTTCGTAAAATGAACCCTCCATCGTTCCAAGGGAGCACAGATCCCTTAGCAGTTGAAGACTGGTTACGGGAACTAGAACGTATCTTTAAATTCATAAGATACGAAGATGCTGAGAAAGTGACATTTTCAGTGTTTATGTTAAAGAATGGGGCTAGCCATTGGTGGGACATGACTACCAGGTAGTTAACATCTGCTGAAAAACAGGCTATAACTTGGGTGAGGTTTAAGGAACTCGTAGAAGAAAAAATTTTCCCGACAGCTGTGAAAGATCAAAAGGAGATGGAGTTCCTCAGACTCCAGTAGGGAATCACAACCCTCGTGGAATATGAGCGCAAATTTGAGGAATTATCAAGGTTTCCTCCACATCTAGTGGATACGGAGGAAAAGCGGGCTAGAAGGTTTGAACGTGGGCTTCAACCTTATATTCATGATGTAGTGTCAGTTCTCGAGCTGAACACTTATCAAGAAGTCATGAAGCGAGCACAGACTATTTCTTATCAAAGAACTCAAAATGTTGAAAATTCTCATCAAGTTCAAAATTTCTCCGGTAAGAGGAAGTGGAACTTTGATAGACAGAATAATGGTAAAGGAAAAAGGAACAATGCACCTAAGAAAGGAAAGACAGAGATAGGAGTTGGTGGTGATAAACGTTATCCTAAGTGCGATAGACCTCACAAAGGAATTCGCTTATTGGAGAAAAATGTTTGTTTTAAGTGTGGAAAATCAAGACATTTTGCTAAAGAATGCCCCCAGAATCAGACACAGAAGGTTGGAAATGACAAGAAAGGAAAAGAAAGGGTCTTCTCTTTATCCAGGCAAGAAGCAGAGTGGGACCCTAGCAGGTATCGTCTCTGTTTCCAATATGCCTGCATTTGTACTTATAGATTATGGAGCTACACATTCATTCATCTCTTCTTCATTTGTTGCAAAGTCTAAAGTAGAATGTGAATTCCTTTCGTATACCTTAGAAATCTCTCTTACATCTGGTAAGATACTTGTTGCTGACCAAATAGCTAGAGATCTTAAGATGGAAATTGATGGTAGAAGTATAGCGGTAGATTTAATTCTGTTAACGATAAAAGACTTTGATATTATCCTTGGTATGGACTGGTTGTCTAAAAACTATGCAACTATTCATTGTACCAAGAAAGTGGTGATTTTTCAAAGACCGGGCGAGAAAGAGTTTCGTTTTGTGGGAACTGAGACAAATACTTTGCCTCGTATAATGTTAGCAACTCAGGTTAAAAGGACGTCGAGAAAGAAATTATGTCAAGGATTTCTAATATCAATGTCCAACATTAAACAAGATAAGTTGTCAGTTGAGGATGTTCGAATAGTTCAATACTATAAAGATGTTTTTCCAGAAGATCTTCTAGGTGTATCAGTAGACGGGCAAGTAGAGTTTACCATTGACTTAGTATCATGAGCAACACCTATTTCAAAGGCTCCATATCGTATGGTACCGTTGGAACTGCAAGAGTTGAAGGTACAATTGAAGGAGCTTCTTGATAAGGGTTTTATTAGACCAAGTGTGATAACCTTGGGGGTGCACCGATGCTATTTGTAAAAAAGAAGGATGGAACAATGAGGCTATGTATTGACTATCGAGAATTGAATCGCCTCACTATCAAAAACAAATACCTACTTCCGAGAATAGAAGATTTATTTGACCAACTCAAGGGGCTACAGTATTTTCAAAGATTGATCTAAGATCAGGATATCATCAATTGAAAATTAAGTCAGATGACACCTAAGACGGCTTTTAGAACGCGTTATGGGCATTATGAATTTATGGATCTAATGAACAGAGTATTCCATGAATACTTAGATCAGTTTGTCATAGTTTTTATTGATGACATCTTAATTTATTCGAAGAGTAATGAAGAACATGAGAAACATCTCACAATTGTCTTGGAAACTCTAAGAAAAGAGAAGCTTTATGCCAAATTCAAGAAATGTGAATTTTGGTTGAATAAGATAGGTTTCCTGGGGCATGTAATCACAGCACGAGGAATCGAAGTAGACCCAACTAAAGTTGAAGCGGTGAATAATTGGACAAGACCAACCAATGTTGGAGAAATACATAGCTTCTTGGGATTGGCTGGTTACTATAGAAGATTTATCGAGGGGTTTTCCAAAATAGTAGGACCATTGACCCAGTTGACTCGTGAAGGGATAAAATTTCAATGGACAGAGAAATGTGAACAGAGCTTCCAAGAGCTAAAACAAAGATTAGTTACAGCTCCAGTGTTAACAATACCAGACGGACCAGAAGGATTCGTTATATACAGCGATGCTTCGAAATAGGGCATAGGGTGTGTTCTGATGTAAAAAAGGAAAGGTGATAGCTTACACTTCCAGACAATTGAAACAATATGAACGAAACTACCCAACAGATGATCTAGAATTGGCTACGGTAGTTCATGCCCTTAAGATAAGACAACATCAAATTGATTTTATACCTAGAGCTATTATTCCAAACCGGCTAGCTTGTTGAAGTAATCTCGAGGAGACAAAGGTGTTTTAAAGGTAAGTGGAGAAGTTGATGAGTAAAGGTTATGTAAGAGAGAGCATGAGTATGGTGTGTTGCCAATGCTACTTGTGCCTAAAATGGATGGGACGTGGATAATGTGCATTAATTGCAAGGCAGTCAACAACATAATGATAAAATATTGTCATCACATACCTAGATTAGATTATATGCTTGATTAATTGCATGAATCATGTATTTTTAGTAAAATAGATCTTAAAAATGGATATCACCAAATTATAATGTAAGAAGGAGATGAGTGGAAAACTATTTTTAAGACTAAATATAGGTTATACGAGTGGTTACATATGCTATTTGGACTTACTAATGCACCATCATCAAATTAATGAACCATGTTTTGTGTGCATTCCTGCAAATTCTTAGTATTGAACAAGAGCTTTTGATTTCATTAGCATTGAACAAGAAAATACATTTAATATTATTAAAGATAAGTTGTGTTTTGCATCTATGTTAGCACTACAAAACTTTAAATTTGAGATTGAATATTATCCTCAGGAATAGGAATTGGAACCATTTTAATGCAGAAAAGGTGATTGGCTTTGAATTATCCTACATATAACAAAAAGCTATATGCTCTTGTTCGAGCTTTGGAGACAAGGTCGGTGGCTGAAGGCATTTTGTAATCACACTAACCATAGGCCATTGAAAGATCTAAATGGCCAATGTAAGTTAAATACGAGACACGCAAGATGGATGAAGTTTTGGTACAAACAAGGTAAGGAAAACATAGTTATTGATGCCTTATCAAGGAGGTATGTATTTCTTACTTCTTTAAGTGTCAAAATGCTTGGGTTTGAATTTGTTAAGGACATATATGCTAATGATGCTTATTTTTCTAACATATACGTATATATTTGATAAATTTTATAAGCATGATGGGTATTTGTTTAACGAAAATAAGTTATGTGTGCCTAATTGTTCCATGTGTGAAAATGTTAGAACATGAAGCACATAGTGGGGGCTGAATAGGACATTTTGGTATTAAGAAAACCTTAGAGATGTTGTATGGTCATCTTTTATTGGCCTATAATGAAAAGAAGAGATGTTAATCATATTTGTAGTAGATGCATTACATTTAAGAAGGTTAAGTCTAAGGTTTTACCACAAGGGTTTGATGTGTTTAAGGAAAGGTGTTGGGGTTGTCTAGGACTAATAGGGGGTAAAGATTCTATATCTTGGTAGTAAATAGGTTTTGTTAGATGGCACATTTCATTTCATGTCATAAAACAAATGATGCCACAAATATAACTAATTTATTTTTTAGATATATAGTGCTACTCCATGGGATACCTAGGAGTATTGTGCCTGATAAGGATGTTAAGTTTCTTATCCACTTTTGTAGGTTTTTGTGGGGGTAATTGGGAACTATGCTCTTATTTTCTACTACTTGTCACCCATAAACAAATGGACAAACCAAGGTAATTAATAGAACGTTAACTCAACTTTTGCGCGCTACATCAATAAGAATTTGAAAGTTGAGGATTGTTTACCATTTATAGAATTTGTATATAATAGGGTCATGAATTCTACTACTTCTTATTCGACTTTTGAAATTGTGTCTGGTTTTTTAATCCATTAACTCCAATGGATTTAATTTCTTTACCTTTTGATGAAAGATGAAGTTTGCATGGGAAGAAGAAAACTAAATTGGTAAAGTCAATCCATGAGAAGGTTCGACTTCAAATTGACGTGAAAAATGAACATTATGCATACCTTTTCTGTTTAATTGTCTCCCCGCCTTCATAGCCATAAGCACCATGTTTTCCAACTTCACATAATGTTGTAACTCAACTACAACTGTATCTCTATTTAATCCATTAAAAAATCTAGTTATTGTGGCCTCTCTATCCTCCTCAACATGTTATCTAATCATATCTACATCCATCTCTTTATGGTAATCCTCCACACTCTTTAAACCTTGACTAAAGCTTTATAATTTTTTATATAAAGGGCTCTATAGTAATGATTGGGTACAAATCTTCTCCACATGAGAGCTTGTTGCATATGATGTATCCTGGTTCCCACACAATTTGATAGAACCCCAAGAAGTCTAAAATCGGAGTTATAACCTTATTCCAATGATTTCTTGAATCAAGGACCAAGGTTGGAAGGGTCGAACCCCACAAAGATTTGGGGTTTTTGATAAGTTCGGTATAGTTCAATTAAGAATAAGATATATGAAAGTGAATAATCTCACTGTGAATATTAATCTCTCAAATAATGTCTAGTTTTTTTTTACAATGAATAATGCCTCATGTATATGGGCAATAATAATACAAAAAAAAAAAAAATCTTAAATAGAATTCTATACAGAAAATGAAAAAAATATGCCTTCAGATTATTTTATTCTGTGTGTACGCTGTATTGTGGCACGTGTGCGCTGTTAACTTGATTTGGCCTCGGTAAAAAAACATTATTCCCCCACGAGCACAATCCGCTTTCCTACTGCACTCTTGGCTCTACTTCTTCCAACTTAGATTGAATTAAGTGTAATAAAGTTAGTTCTTCCTTCATGCCCATCTTGAAGTTTGGTGCCTTGCTTGTTGTACTTAAATACCATGCCCATGTTGCTTGGATAAATATGTTGGGCATGGAAGAGGAACTAAGAGTAGTGCACTTATTTCAAATTAATTTAGAAAAAGCGAAACCTAGAGCCTAGAGTGTAAGAGTGTAACCGGAAAGTAGTGAGTAAGTGTGAATGCAAGATAGGTCGCGTGCTCAAGGAGGCAAAATTTGAACCAGCAGCCAAATCAATTGAATGACGCGTGTATGAGAGAATACATAGTCTACGCGTGCAGTACAAAAATCTAAAGGGGGTTTAAGTTTTCCTTTTTCGTTTAGAACTCTATTTGTTTGATCTTTTCCATTTTAATTAGGGTTTTTTATGAGTTGCCTATATGGTTTCATTCTTTCATTGTAAGTAAATTAATTTTTGACATATTAAATCAAAGCAAGGTTATTTTCTTCTAGCAAGGTTGAACAATTTCATAGCAAGGTTCATAATTTTTGTGATTAATGGATCAAGTTCTTTTATAACTATGGTTCTTATTCAATAAATTATTGGGTCATGCTTCAAACCGGGATTTTAGATTTCTTAGGGTTGTAATTCAATCTTGTGTAGGTTTCGGAGCTAATATTGCTATGTCTTCACATCAGTTGGTATTTGAACTTTGACTCTAAAATCAAGGTTATATCTTTATATTTTCGATTTTTTTCTAATTCACATCTTCTTCATTGAGTCTTATCTTCTTCGTTGAGTCTTCATCATTTTCTTGAGTTTTCATCATCTTCTTGAATCTTTTACATCAATTACCTCATTCAAGAATTGTTTTGTGCATTAATTTAGTGCACCAATGCATTTTTTTCCATTATTTCTTGCCTTCGTTGATTTTCAGCATATTTATTGTCAAAAAATGAAAATTTAGAAAAAAAAATGCCAGCCAAAAAGAGGCTTATTCAATTTCAAGAAACACTTTGTTGAAAATTTTTGAAGTGCAATTTCGTTCAATAAATCAGTTCAATACGTAAATCATCCATTGGTATCAATATTGTTGTGGAAGAGGCATAAATCTATTTCAAGAAAACACTTTCTTGAAATTCTTGGGATTTCATTCAATTCTTTTAGTCGTTCCTTTTTTGAGTCTGTTTTATCAAGTCATTATCCTTCTTAAATTCCATATTCTCATGGGCATGAACCTCACGACGGCGGAAACTTTTGATTGAAATCAATTAGTTCCTTAGAGAACTTGAAAGAAAGCAATGAAAGGAAAAAGACAAGAGTCGTGAGAGATCAGTAGAAGGAAAATGCCAAATTTGAGTGAAACGCGAGTGCAAACAAGTGAGGCATACAACTTTATTAGGCGCCACCTAGAGGAGCTCCCAATGTTAGGAGGCAAGGTAGGCGAGTGGATAGTGCTAATGAGGATGATCAAATATTGGAGGCTGAAATGGGTAGGATGAGGATTAGAGAAGATAGGCATAAAAGATCATAGAGACATTGGTGGAGATAGGATGATCGGAATTTGGCAGCACTACAATGGAAATTCCTTTATTCCGAGGTGGAAATGATCCATATATTTAGAGTGGAAAAGGAAGTTGAAGTTGATCTTTGATTGCTTGTTGTACTATTCGGAGGAGAAAAATGTGAAACTAGCGGTGATAGAATTTATTGATTATACAATATGGTGGGGTCAACTAGCAACAAGTAGAAGGATGAATCATGAGAGGCCTATTGAAGCATGGCATTAAAAAGGCTATCACGAGGAAGAGATTTGTTCCTAATCATTATTATAGGGATCTTTATTAGAAACTTCAAAGCCTTATTCAAGTTTCAAAGAATGTGGAGGATTACCATAAGGATTTATAGCTATAATTAGGGTGAGTGTTGAGGAGGATCAGGAAGCCACAATGGCAAGGTTTTAGAATGGTTAGAATGGGGAGATAGCCAATGTAATTACAACATTATTTGGAGTTTGAGGACATGTTACATGTGAGCTATGAAGGTGGAGAGGTAATTAAAAAAAAAAGAAGCAACTAGGTATTATTTGAATTCTAATCCTTTTTTGGAGACCGAAGTGAGATAGTAATAGAAGTGATGTGGTAGTTTCAGAGGTTAAGACCAAACTACCAAGAAGATTCATATCTATTTTTATTTTTTTTCAAAATACAATTTATAACGATTTCTGTATTTTAATACGCGAAATCCGTCATACAATTACATCCATCATCCCTTAAAAAATTTCGTCCTCGAAATTACCTCGAACTTAGTTGAAAAGTTCTGGATACTTGGTCTTGATTTCAGACTCTTTCCCAAGTTGATTCTTCAACATTATGGTTTCTCCATTGAACTCTCATTAATGAAATTTCTTTTGTCCTCAGTTGTTGGACTCTGTGATCCAAGATTGCTACTGATTTCTCCTCATAAGTCATCTTTTGTTTGATATCTAATGGTTGATAACTAACCACATGACTTTGATTTGACACATATATTATCGAAGCATTGACACGTAGAATACATAATGAATTGCTGACAAATCTGGTGGCAAAGCAATTCGATAAGCAGTATTTCCAACTTTCTGCAAAATTTCAAAAGGACCCACGAAATAACTCCCTTCATCGGTGATACCTTTAAGAAAACTTTATCACCAACATTAAATGTCAATTCTTTTCTCCTTTTATTAGCATAACTTTTTTGTCAGTCCTGGGTTGCCTTGATTCTAGCTCTTATTTTATCAACCGCTTGACTAGTTTCCTCAATTATTTTCGATCCTAAAACTCTCCGCTCACCTACTTCATCCCAATAAAGAGGAGATCTACATCTACTGCCATAGAGAGCTTCATAAGGTGCCATCTTTATCGTAGCTTGATATCTATTATTATAGACAAACTCTACCAAATGGTACATAACTTTCCCAATTGCCCCCTAAATCAAGGACGCATGCACGCAGCATATCCTCCAAAGTTTGTATAGTCCTCTCCGATTGTCCATCAGTTTGAGGATGAAAAGCTGTACTGAAGTTTAACTTGATTCCCATAGCTTCTTGCAAACTTTTCCAAAAATTTGAGGTAAATCTTGGATATCTATTCGATACAATTGAGGCTGGGATACCATGTAAACGAATGACCTCTTTGATATAATCGCGCGTATTGATCCATACTGAAATTCATTCTTACTGGTAGAAAATGAGCTGATTTTGTTAACCGATCCACTATAACCCATATAGCATCATTTTCCTTAGCTGATTTTGGAAAACCCATAACAAAATCCATAGTTATATGCTCCCATTTCCATTATAGAATTTTTAATGGTTCCAACAATCCAGATGGCCTT
The DNA here is from genome assembly GCA_019097785.1 of Fraxinus excelsior. NCBI lineage: Eukaryota > Viridiplantae > Streptophyta > Magnoliopsida > Lamiales > Oleaceae > Fraxinus > Fraxinus excelsior. The sequence goes on from CM032624.1 coordinate 31,509,617, forward strand.
TGATGTTCAACTTTCACTTGTTGACAAGTCGTGCACTTCCTGACAAAAAGACCTATGCACCGTTTGATATTTATCCACTAAAATATACTCCTTAGATCTCGATACATTTTTGTACCTCTTGGATGAGCCGTATATGGAGTTAAGTGTGCTTCTTCAAGAATTTCTTTCCTCAATCCCTCATCTTTTGATACACACAACATTCCCTTAAAGAGTAAGGCTTTATCAAGACCTAATTCAAAATCCTTTCGCTTGCTAGTACTAGCTTCAGATTTAATCTTTTGTAGATAAGAGTCACCATCATGTGCTACTCTTATTCGATCTCTAAGTGTTGGTCGAATCATTAGAACCGTCATCTTGGTGATAGTTTGGGTTGGTGGAGCAATTACTTCTAGATGTAAGTTTTCGAAATCCTTTAACAACTGGTCCTGCATAGTAATTAATACTGCTAATTGTCCAATCGTCTTTCTGCTAAGAGCATCTACTAGTACATTAGCTTTATCAGGATGGTAAATGATAGTGCAATCATAATCCTTCACTAGCTCCAGCTATCTCCTCTGCCTCATATTTAATTTCTTTTGGATGAAGAAGTATTTTAAACTCTTATGATCGATATAAATATCACACCTACTTCCGTATAAGTAATGACGCCATATCTTAAGGGCATGAACTACTGCAGCCAATTCTAGATCATGTGTTGGGTAGTTTTGTTCATATTGTTTCAATTGTCTAGAAGCGTAAGCTATCACCTTTTCTTTCTGCATCAGAACACACCCTGTGCCTTGTTTCGAAGCATCGTTGTATATAACGAATCCTTTTGGTTTGTCTGTATATAACGAATCTTTGCTTGTTATTAGGTACTACTCATACCAACAAGGTGCACCTTCTTTTCCGGAAGTCCATCGTTAGAAACTCCACAATTTAGTGTGCTTGGCTTGGAACAATTCTATGATGGGTGAACCCCTGTAAAGTTTTCTCAGATAGCGTGTGAGTGAGGAGAAAGTATGCTGAAAAGATCAATATTGGTACAGTGGGGACAATACGTCATCGATCTAACAGCTAGGACAACTTGTTAAGTAGGACCCGAGTCGTTACAGAGTCTCACCAGTTGGGGTCTTACTTGTACTTCAGATTGCCCACACCTTTGGTTGTGTAAAGTTTCCTCTTCAGAGTATGCTTTATAGTTTTATTCACTGCCTCAACTTGGCCATTGGCCTGGGGATGATGAGGGGTAGAGAAATGTTTCTTAATCCCCAGCTCTTCACAAAGATCTCTCATTTTTTTGTTATCAAGCTGTTTCCCATTATCTGAGACGATCAAGTGGGGAATACCGAACCGGTATATTATGTTCTTCCACTGAAATTTGGAGGTATTAACCTCAGTGATCTTCGCCAGAGGCTCAGCTTCTACCTACTTTGTGTAGTAATCAATTGCGACTATGGAAAAATTACCGCTTCCTCTCCCCTTGGGTAAAGGGCCAATGAGGTCCCACGCCCCACTTGCTAAAGGGCCAATGGCTGGATAATGCAGTAAGTTCTTGGGAGGGTTGTCTTTGGACATGGGAGAAACATTGACATTTGTCACACTTTCGAACAAATTGAACGGCATCCTTCTTCAAAGTAGGCCGATAGTATCCCTGCCTAGTGCCTTTTTCGCCAAAGCAAGCCCTCCCGAGTGGTCAACAAACACATTCGTGGATCTCCTGGAGTATGTAGTTGGCTTCCCCACCCCCCACACATCGAAGAAGAGGCGAAGAGAAACCGCGCTTGTAAAGAATATCGTCTATTAATACAAAATGGGCATACCTTCTTCTTAGCTTGTAAGCCTCTTCCTTGTTGTCTAGCAATATCTGATCCTTAAGATAAGATATGAGGGGCTGCATCCAAGTTGGGGTTCCTTCCACCTACATTACCTCTTTTGAAGAGGTGGATACCTTAAGAGGTGCTCGATAGGTACTGCCATTAACAATTCAGAATCCTTACTACTGACCAACTTGGACAAAGCATCAGTGTGGGCATTCTCAATGCGTAGGATTTGATTCAATTCAAATTTCTCAAAGGATGGGAGTAAGCTCATTACCAATTCCAGGTAAGCTGCCATAGCTTTGTCCCTGTCCATGAAACTGCCATTTACTTGACCTACAATTATTTGGGAGTCGCTGTTGATGAGTAGCTTCTTTACTTGCATTTCCTTAGACAGCCTCAGACCGACAAAGATGGCCTCATATTCAGCTGCATCGTTGGTGGCCTTAAATCCAAATCGCACAATGCTATTCAACTTGTGACCATCGGGGCTCACAGTACAACACATGCACCCAATCTTGTATCTCTGGAAGAGCCATCCACAATAAGTTCCAAGTAGGAAGCTCGACGGGCTTTATTGTTTAGTTCATTTTAGGGATATTGGCAAATTCAGCTATGAAGTCAGCTAAGGCATGACCTTTGATGGCGGTTCTTGCCTTGAAAAGGATCTCAAACTCGCTCAATTCTATGATCCATTTCAACAACCTTTCCGAATCATCGGGTTTTTGCAATACTTACCTGAGTGGAAAGTTAGTCAACATGTAGATGGTGTGGGCCTGGAAGTAGGGCCTCAATTTGCAGGATGCCATTATCAATGCCAAAGTCAATTTTTCCATATCTGGGTAGCGCGTTTCAGGAGCTAGCAGTGCTTTGCTAATGTAGTAAATCAGTAGTTGAGTCGAGCCCTCTTCTCTTACAATGACGTGCTTACAGACCTCATCTCAATCAATGCCTGAATCTTTTCGAGGTTTGCCTCTATGCCCCATTGGTTGACAATGTACCCCAATAACATGCTTGATGCAACTCCAAATACACATAAGGGGTTCAACCTCATGCGGTACTTTCGTAAGACGTGAAATGCATCATTGAGGTGAGTTATGTGGTCACCAACCTTCAGACTTTTAACAAGCATGTCATCTACATAAACCTCCATCGTTTGCCAAGTAGGTCGGCAAACATCTTGTTTATGCTTTGGTAAATAGCTCCGGCGTTCTTCAGCTCAAAGGGCAACATTTTGTAGCATTAGAGTCCCCAATCTGTGATGAAGAAAGTGTGCTCTTCATCACCTGGATACATGGAAATTTGATTGTAGCTGGAGTAGGCATCCTCTTTTGTCGATGCGAGGCAACTTTAGGATCAATTTTTAGGTGGTGGCAGCTGACCCCAGGGTTGTGGGCCATGTGATGCCTCCATGTCTTTACATAACAATTCTTAAACAAAAATCCCATAAGTTTCTCTTTAAAGTCTGGAGCAAACCCTCGGCCCACAACTTGGTGGGATCCGTTGGGTCAACAAGGAAACTTTCTAATTCCTCCATTGGGGTGGTCTGGGACTCAGTTTCAATGATGTGTAGGTCAAGCTCATCACATATAGGCATCTCAATGGGGCGCATGTGCTCACGTCTCACAGCACCATATTCATGTCCCTAGGCTCTACCTACCTAACGAAGTTCAAATAGCATTTCCGGGCTCCTCTTTGGTTACATTTTATCGTCGCCACTCCCCGGTCAATTAGGAACTTCATGAATAGATGATGGATGGAAGTGACAACTCCTAGGTCTTTCAATACGGGCCTTCCCAACACTCCATGGTAGGCGAACCTACCATCAACTATCAAAAATTCCATGAAGTTCAGTGTTGACAAAAGAGACTATCCCATCTCCACAGTGAGTGTAATTTTGCCCCTCGGGATTATGCTATCTCCCGTGAAATCATATAAAGAGGTATTGGTGGGGGTTAACTCGTGATCTAAAATCATTTTGTCGAAAGTAGACCAAAAAAGGATATTGACAGATCTACCATTATCCACCACTATTGCTTTAGCCCGTTTCGGGCCACCACGACCCTCACGACTAGGGCATTGCAATGAGGGTAATGAACGCCTTCTGAATCCTTGTGTGTGTTCACAATAGAAGGTGATTGATTCCTTCGAGAACTATTATTTACAATGTAACTAGTCAATGGAAGGGCCCTTTGCTTCCCAGGCGTAATTCCTTTGGGAATTCCTAGTCTCTCCACCAACATAAAGGCCTCCAAAAATAGTATCGATCTCATGGATGGGGGCATTTTCCAATTGATTGCGGTAGCCTCTTCGTTGTTCCTCATCCCTATTTTTGTCATCTTCATGTTCCCTCCTCCATCGAGGTAATACTTCTCGAGGAGATGAGTGGCCTCGCCTTGGCTATTGATCGTGCCTGGCAACGGCCTACTTTTCTGTCGAGAGTTGTCCTGATTGACATTTTGAGAATTTGATCCCCCAGGATGTTGCGCGATATCTCTACAGTCCGCAGTTTTTGTGGCTATATAAGTGATGATTAGTGTAATATTCTTGGGGGTTTGACCTGCTTCGAGGTCCCGAACCGCTCTCTTAGCCTCGTCCTCTACGGGGAGGCCTGCTGTGAGGGCTCGTTGGTTTGGGGGTTTGTTGAGGGCACATCTTCATAGGCCAGTGTTGGCACCGCATTCAAAGTGGTTGTGTCAAGTGCTTGGCCTGAGCTTAGGACAATTTCATTTCTGAATTGATTCCACTGGTGGTCTATCAAATGGGAGGTAGGTCTTCTTCCACGTTGCCTTTGTTGGGGCTGGAGACCTCTACTGGACCTATTTCTGTGGTCGATCAACTCTTCGTTGATAATTTCCCGTCTCATCATTTCTAACAGGGCATCATAGGTCGTGCGGTCCTGGTTTTGTACATCCCTCCAAAATAAAGTGTTCATATTCAAGCCTCTCTTTAGTGCTAACAAAGCTTTACGATTAGTAACTTGAACACAATACATCATTTCATCAGTAAAGCGGGACAAGAAGCTCTTTCAAGTTTCACCGGGTTATTGCCTCATGTCCTGAAGATGCTGAATGGGGCCTCTCCTTCTTTGCTTACATCAAACCTCTTCAAGAAGGTGGTTTTGAACTCGAGCTAACTCCGAATGCTCCCAGGTGTTGGCTATACCAAATTTCTGATGCTCCACTATGAGTTAAGTGGAAGGCTCTACATTTCACATCTGGGGTGGCGTCTCTCAGGCTCATGTGTGCCTTGTAACTATTCAAATGTTTAGCCGGGTCACCACTCCCATCATATTTTGGTATCTTAGGCATCACATAATGTCTTGGTACTTGGGCATTCCTCAATTCTTATGAAAATGGCATGTTGTCATCATCATCATCCAAGTTACAAGACCTCTGGGGACCATCTGAGTCATAATTAACTTCGACCTCATACTCGGGGATGGTGGTGCAGAAGGTCCTGCTTGGTCACCTGCCTCATCATCATTCCTTTGACACTCATTCCAAGGCGGGGCAACTCAGGGGAGGGGGGGACATATTCTTGCCTTTCCTTCGGTTGCAAAGTTTCAGGAGGTTGGGGCTGTGGCCTGTTCCAAGGCACTGGTATTTCATTTCGCTGCCTTGCCTCGGTACTACTGGGCTCAAGCTATCAAACACGCTGGCGAACCTCTGATGTCTTTGTTTTGGTTCATAATCTGGAGGAAAGTTACCCTCTACTTCAAATGGGGCCTCGGTGGGTTTGCCAGCGGCGTAGTTGGAGGAGACGTCAACTCCCACTTCCCTTTCAACGGGGCTTACCCCTCAAGCATGCCTGGGAGAACGAGCTCTTTGGCTTTGTACCTCTTATTGTTGGTATTGCTCCTGGGGGCATTGGGCGGCCTCCCTGGCGTTGCATTTGCATCAATAGCTCTTGTATCGCTAAGTTTTAATTGGTAATGCTCCTCAAGTTGGTTGCCATAGTTGCCATTTCTCTAGTAAGCTGGGCTGCCAACCTCCTTCCACCTCGTCTATGGTGGTGATGGGGTCGACCCCGAGCTACTGGAGCCGCAATCACTGTGTCTTCATCATCAGTTTCCCTTACGCGCCTTGGAGGGGCGTCCTCTTCTAAACTCATCTTTTATACACCTAAAACTTGAATATTTTCCAATTTTGGGGGCTTCCTCTTGTTCTTTTCTCAAGAACAAATCATTTTCCAAGGGGGTGCCCAAACTATTTTCTCAGAAAGCTTTTTCCACGGGGTTGTTCGTAGTTATAGTGTGGTTTCCCATAGACTGCGTCAATTTGTTGACCTCAAAAAATAAACTCAACAGATGCCGGCCTCACTCGTGCATACGTAAATCAAATCCAACGTGTTAATGCCGATCGACAGTCAGGATCATTCCAAAGTTTGAACGTGGGAGGAGCTCAATGACCAAGACGTTTCCGTTCGATTTTCGGCAAGATTTATGGAACAACATTGTATAATGATCAATGGACGAAAACAAAATTTGTAGTTGTAGTATCATAGTACAAGAGAGTGAAATAGATCGCTCTGAGTATTCAAGGTTTCATTAGTCTTTAATTGTTACATGGTGGGGGTATTTATAGCGTTACAAATGAGATGGTGACCCTTGGATCAAATTACACGTGGCCTCATCTACTCGGCCGAAGCATCAAGTCCTAGCCGTCAAGTTGACCTTCATAGCTTTTCAAAGTATTAAATGCTCTTACATTGAGAAGACAAGACACAAATACACTTTTTACAAGGGTCATATCAATCATTCAAATAAGATCTTCATCATGGGAAAATCTCTGCACGTGGGTCATTATTAGCTGCTGAAGAGCCTCAGATTCGTGGTGATTCCTCGAAAACATTTGGGCCTCGATTAGAGCCTATGGCCTCGGTCAATGTTTAAGCCTCGATCAAGCACAGGGCCTCGGAATGCTTGGGCCTCGGTCCATAGTAAAAGGGCCTCCTGATTTGTTTGGATCTGGTCCCACAACTTGATTGAGATGCCACGTGGCAGTTCCTAGTTACAAGTCATAACAACTCCAAAGGGCAATTTTTGCATGGCCAGGTCTTAAAAGCCCTCACCTATATTTATTAAGCACCTTGGGCATTTAAACGAGAGCTTATTGTAGAAGAATACATAGATACAAACAAGATTACATATATTGGATCTTGAAGAAGATGAAATTGAGGATTTTGATGTCGAATGCTTGAAGATTCCACAACTCTATGTCATGCATTATTTTCTTAATCTCGGTGATGCTGAGCTCTACTTTTACGAATTTTATTACTTTGACTATGTGTAGCCAAATCTCAATTAGCTAGGACGACGGTATAAACAATATTTTGAAACTTAAATTTGATTTTTCTCGTGCGAGACTTAAAAATTACTTTGATTGGTTGAATTATTGTTATTATTCCATTCAACTTTCAAATATTTAATCTCTATTTGACTTGTTGATGATGTATTTTTGCTTTTGGAAATTTAAAATAAATTCTAGCACTAATAGCAAATATCGTAAAGTTTGGTAAGGGATATATAATCTATTGCTGCTATACTTTGAATGATCCTTGATTGAATGTTTTAACTTTGATTGCGTTTTTGCTTATTCACAACTTCCAAAGAGATAGAGGTTCATACATAACAATTGTTTTAACCTTTGTTAGACAATTATGAACATTTATTATCAATTGAAAATAGTAGTAGTTGGAAAATTAATTATTAAAGTGGAATAATATAGTTGGAGTTGAGATCAAAGTCTCTTCATATTCGAAACATCTCCAATATCTTATGCAAACTTTAGATCAATCTGGTAAGTTTTTTGTTAAAAATATAAAGCAGTCAAACTTGGATAATTCGATTGAGGCTAGAATTAATTGAGTTCATAAATAAATACAAATTTCGTGAGATCAGCACTATATTTACACTTTATTACTTGTCTAAGATACAGTGGAATCGTGGATTCCAAGCGTAACAAAAATCAAGCACAATCCGGGTATGCAATATTAATCTCAAGTAGAAGGATATTGCTAAAAGGAGTTCTAAGTTTTAAAATGTTTACTATACTGTTGATTGTCACTATGCATAATAAAGGCTTTGCTACACGAACCGGGCAACATCGACCATGTTCGTGTCAATCGACCATGTGATAGGTGAGGGCCATTTGTGGCCCTGTTCGTTCAACTTTATTGGCATAATAATAGTATAACTTGTAAGCAAGATTCCGACAAATGGACTTTATCTGTAAGAGATCTGTCAAAGCCTAGTCTCCATGTTGGGTATTGAAATGAGAAGAGAGATTTATGAAACTGAAATTCTCATTTTACTCAATTGAATGATATACACGAATGTACATATATATATATATACAATGTTGAAATGGAAATGGCGCCAAAGCTAACAAACTAACCAGCTGGTAAAATAACAAACTAACCAGCTGGCAAACTAACTAATTAGTGGAAAATGTAACGTGATAGTACAATAGATTCTAATATGCCCCCTCAAGATGTGCCGTAAATGTCCTTTACACACATCTTGGACAACAAAAATTTCAATGTGGTGGCTGGGAGTGCCTTTGTGAAAGCATCCGCAAGCTGGTGCTTTGATCGAATAGGGAGGAGTTTCACAATTCCAGCAATGATTTTGTCATGGATGAAATGGCAGTCTATTTCGATATGTTTAGTCCTTTCGTGAAAAACGGGATTGGTGGCTATCTGAATGGCAGCATGATTGTCGCAATAGATGATAGCTGGTGATGTGGTAGGAACTCCAAAATCCTTCAGTAGTTGATTAATCCAAAGAATCTCACTGACAACGGCTGCAATAGCTCTGTACTCTGCTTCAGCAGAAGAACGAGAAATGGTTTGCTGCCTTTTTGATTTCCATGACACCATAGAATCACCAACAAAGACGCAGAAACCTGTAGTTGATTTCCTTGTATCAACACAAGACCCCCAGTCAGCATCAGAGAAGGCTCGTACGGCAAGAGGTTGTAGACAACCTATCTGAGGGGAAGAAAATACCATGTCCAGGGTTTCCTTTTAAGTATCGCAAGAGGTGATAAATTGCCTTCAAGTGAGGCAATCTAGGTTGGGCAGCATATTGACTCAATTTGTGTACTGTAAAGGTAATTTCTGGCCTTGAAAGTCAAATAGATAAGTTTCCCAATCAGCCTCCTATAAATGGTAGGATCTGGTAATAATTCTCCCTCATGAATGCTGAGAACCGACTTTGTCTCCATAGGAGTATTTACAGGTCTACAATCCAAATAATTTGCATCTTCCAGTAACTGCAAAACATATTGCCTCTGAGATATAACTACCCCGGAAGTTGAACGCGCAATTTCAATTCCCAAGAAGTATTTTAAATGTCCCAAATCTTTGAGTTTAAAATGGGACTGTAAGAAAGCTTTTAATGAAGCAATCAGCTGCATATTTGGGCCAGTTATGACAATATCATCCACATACACTATCAAAGCTAAGAATGTGTCACCAGATCCTTTTGTGAAGAGAGAATAGTCAGCTTTAGATTGGTTGAATCCAAACTGAATCAGAGAATCGGTGAACTTTTCATTCCACTGCCGTGAGGCTTGTTTAAGCCCATAGAGGGATTTATGTAACCTACACACCATTTTCTCGCCTTTCTTGAAGGACTTAAAATTCTCATAACCAAGAGGAAGATCCATGTAGACTTCCTCAAATAAGTCTCCATTAAGGAACGCATTGTTCACATCTAATTGGAAAAGGTGCCAATTCTGTTGAGCAGCCAGAGTAAACAATACCTTGATGGTCACGTTCTTTGCCACTGGGGAAAAGGTATCAAAATAATCCAAATCTTCCCTTTGTGTGTAGCCTTTTGCAACAAGGCGTGCTTTATGCCGTTCAAGGGATCCATCCGAGGAATACTTATTTTTATATATCCATCTACATCCAACGGAGTGTTTTCCAAGGGGTAAAGGCACCACAGACCAGGTGTGGTTGAGTTACATGGCTTCCAACTCAAGCTTCATGGCATCACGCCATTGTGGAAGTTTTATAGCCTGATGAAAAAATTGGGGTTCAAAGTGAGCTGAAATGTTAAGGATTAAGTTCTTGTAAGGTTCAGACAGATTTTGGTACGTGATAAAATGGCTGATGTGATATTGTGAATAAAGAACATGATTATCAGATTGGGAAATTAAGTTGCAGTGATAGTCAAGAAGGTACTTTGGTGGTCTAGAAGCCCTTTGGGTTTTTCGAATATCATGAATACAGGGACTGGGTGAAATAGAAGCAGTTGTTTGTGAAGAATGATCTACCTCAGAGAAGGAAATGCTTTGATCATCACCAGGTGTAGGAAGAATAATAGGTGTAGCAGAGGAAGAAGGATCAACATCAGTGATATGTGTATTAGGAGGTAGAGGCAATACTAGATCAGGAAAGGGGTCTAGCAATTGATCAGTATTAACAATAGTATGAAAAGGAAAAATCCCTTCATGAAATACAACATCCATGGACACAAAGATCTGTCTTGATTCAATGTCAAGCAATTTGTAGCATTTTATTCCTGATGGATACCCCATAAAAACACATAACTTTGCTCTTGGCTGGAACTTGTCCCTATGTGATCTGAGAGTAGAAGCAAAAACCAAACAGCCAAAAACTCTCAAAATGGAATAGTCAGCATTGCAACCGTGGAAGATCTCATAAGGAGTTTTATGTTGTAGCAAAGGAGATGGTGTTCTATTTATGAGATAGACTGCAGTTAATATGCATTCAGACCAATAAGTCACAGGAATTCTTGACTGGAAATATAGAGCTCGAGCTACATTTAAAATGTGTTGGTGTTTACGTTGAACCACTGAGTTTTGTTGAGGAGTTTCTACACAACTATACTGATGTACTACGCCTTTTTCAGCAAATAACTCCTTGAAAGATAACTCCTGAGCATTATCCGATCTGAAACTTTTGATTGAGGCATTAAACTGTGTATTAACCATGTTAAAAAATCGATGCACTGCACTCATGGCATCAGATTTTTGTCTCAACATGTAGATCCAAGTGAATCTAGAGCAATCATCAACATTGTTAAGAAGTATTTATATCCCGAGTAAGAAGGAACATGATACGGCCCCCATATGTCACAATGCAACAGATCGAACGGTTTGTTAGACATCTTGTTATTTGATTCAAATGACAGCCTTCTCTGTTTTGCAATAGGACAAATATAACAAGGGAGGTGTTTATTCAATTTGGAAACTTCACAACCTACTTGATCTTTTAACACATCCAAACTTTTAAAAGACAAATGGCCAAGTCTATTATGCCATACATGAGCAGAAACACTACCAACAAAAACATTTGAAACTGAATTAAGCTCCCTGACATTAAGCACATATAACTCTTGAACTTTATCACCCTTGCCAATCATCCTCCTGGTGGCAGCTTCCTGAATGGTGAAATGATCATGAAAGAAGCTTAAAGTGAGCTGAGATCCAATAGTTAATGCACTGACAGACAGCAGATTGAATTTGAACTGTGGTACAAATAACACATCACGCAGCAGTAGAGTTGGACTCAATCTGATGTCACCATACAAACTGACTGAAATTCGTGTGTGGTTTGGTAATATGATACTTGCATTATCAACTGGCCTCAACTTTATAAAAGCATCAGCAATGGAGCATACATGTCTTGTGGCTCCTGAATCTATTATCCACAACTCCTTATTAACAAAAACTGGATTAACCGAAAAAGAATGGCAAGTACCTGAAGTGTTGTGCCTGTTTTGAACAGTAGAATCATCATTTGAGTTTGTTAAGTGGGTAGACAACATGCTCATTAGCTGTTGATATTGATTGGTACTTAGGTTCTGCACAAAATTTTCCATGTTTGGCTGCTGATCAACATGAGGGAAAGCTGTCAATTGATTAACAGAATTTAAAGCACTCTGATTCTGGAAATTTTCCTTCAGTTTTGATTTAAATCCTGGAGGATATCCATGGATCTTATAGCACTTGTCTATGGAATGGCCATGAAATTTACAGTGACTGCAATAAGGTTTCTCTTTCCTTTTGAAGTTGTTATAATTACCAAACCTATTGCCATCACCACGAAAATGAGGATTGGATGCAGATTTTGAATTATCAGATCTTAGGGCAAACGCAGCTGCATTGTTAACATCAATCGCATGTGATTGGGTACTGAGCTTCCTCTGATTCTCTTCCTACGATGTTAGAGCAAAAACCTTGTTAATAGGTGGCATAGGATCCATAAGAAGTATCTGACATCTGGCTTGAGAAAAAGAGTCATTTAATCCCATGAGGAATGACATGATATACTCCATCTGATAATACTTATTCATCTCTTTAACACCACCACAGGTGCATTTTCCACAGCTGCAGGTAGGGCGAAAATTGCTTAACTCTTCCCATATAGTCTTCAACTTTGTGTAATACACACTAATATTATTCTGATCTTGTGTCAAATTCATCAGATCCTTTCTCAATTGAAAGATTCGTGGCCCATTGCTTTGTTGAAATCTTTCTTTGAGATCATTCCAGATCTCATAAGCTGTAGACGCATAGATAATACTTGCTGAAATTTCTTTAGAAATCGAGTTAAGTATCCATGAAATAACTATATTATTGTTACGGATCCAAGAACTGATCAATTCAGGACTCGCATCAGGACCATCATCTTCTGGTTTTTTCATAGATCCATCAATGAACGAGAGTTTGTTCTTCACCGAAAGTGCAATCATCATTGCACGGCTCCAGGATGAATAATTGTCTCCTGTGAGCTGTTGAGATACAAGAACAAGTCCAGGACTATCGGAATGATGCAAGTAATAGGGCTTGATGGTTCACCAATGGCTGATTTGGCCATCAATGACTGCAAATCAGAACATGTATCAGGTTGTATCGGATCCATTGATTTATGTGCGATCGGAATTGAAGAATTATCAGAATGAGCAGGATAAGGAGAAAACGCAAACTGGAAGTGTTTGCTCTGATACCATATTGAAATGAGAAGAGAGATTTATGAAACTGAAATTCTCATTTTACTCAATTGAATGATATACACGAATGTACATATATATATATATATATATACAATGTTGAAATGGAAATGGCGCCAAAGCTAACAAACTAACCAGCTGGTAAAATAACAAACTAACCAGCTGGCAAACTAACTAATTAGTGGAAAATGTAACGTGATAGCACAATAGATTCTAATAGGCTGATCCGATTCTATAGTTCTTACTATGAATGGTTGCCAAGCTAAGTAAATCAGAATCAAATATTTAGTTGGCTAAACCTAAAAACTTTGAGGGTAAGATTTTAAATGTTTTTTTAATTAACTAAAATAAAATATAAATATGATAATTATTTTGACAGTAAAATAAACGTTATACTCAACATAGTTAAGTTTTTATGTCAATACGTGTTTTAGGGGGGAAAAACATCATTTTTTAGCTTAACCAAATATGGCACAGTTGTGTTGAATAGAGCTTCTAGGTTAACTTTCGATAATAGAACTTTTGGTAGAGGAGATTTTATTAGAAAGTCGTCGACTGTTTGGTTAAGGATCCAAAAATGCTTTTGTTTTAACCTTATAAAGTTTTATTTATTTATTTATTTATGTATTTTGTTGATTAATGTATTTTTTTTTTTATTTAAAGCATCATTAAATGTACATTACAATTTCATGTAAAACTCAATTAGGGCTTTTTAGAGAATCTCAAAATTTGGACTTCTCTAAAATAGATTTTCTCAAAAAGTACTTTGACTTTACCCAAACGAACAATAATTGAAATAAAAGCATTTTTAACCTTTAAAAAAAGCTTTTAGAATTTAAAAATGCCCTTCCAAACACACACTTGCAATGGTCTCTTACTCGAGATCCTTCAGTAACCAATTTATCATTTAGTATTAAAAAAAATCTCAATACCAACAACTATAATGGTTTTTGTAAGAAAACCTAAAAGAATAATAGTAATAACACTAAGAATTCACATTGGTTGCATGTGTAGAATTCTTTCTTTTAATATTTTAATTCATTACGTTATTTTACTTTTTAAGATTGTACTCATATTCAGGTAGCAGTGAAAAACTTTTCGCAATGGACGAAATCTCGATAGAGCAATGTTGCATGGAGTTAGAAGGCCCACCTTCTTTTCTCCGAGTAGACACAATTAGGGCTGGACTTGAAAAACCACAGCCCGAAAATCGACTAGACTCGACCCGAAACGGGTCGAGTTGATTCGGTTTAGGGTTAAATTCGGGTCAGGTCGAGTCGGGTAAAATAATTTCAAAATAATTGCGGGTCGGGTTAGGTTTGGTCCAAAATCGACCTAACCCAATGAAAACCCTATTATTCAATCCTTCCATCTCTTTTTTCATGAATCAAAATTTTGGCAGCCCCCAAAAAACTCCCAAGAAACTGAAGAACCCAATGCCATGTGTAGAGAAGTAGCGGCTAAATTGTTTGTGAAAACTGTTACCTTGAGGATACTAAAATGTTTGTGAAAACTGATGATGAAGCAGCCACTGATATAACTACACTGATGATAGAAGTTTTCAACTGAAATGAGAGCCTTCAGAAGAGCTATATATTGTAGCGGAGTCTTATGGAGAAAAATATGATGTTACTGTTGGATTATAAGCTCTCAAGGCAATATAGGTTGGAAAACTAAAGCTCAAACTTGGAGGTAATCATAATTTTTAATCTTATTCGGAAATCCAATAACTTAAATAGATTTCCGTTCATAATAGTAACATTGATCTTAGTAGAACAAGTCAGAAGAGGCATTTATGGACCAAATGAAATGATCAATTGTGGAGGTAGTTGTTCTGGATCTGTGAATATCTAACAACCTTTGTTTGGCAATCAACAACGACCATTGTTTGGCAAGGCGGATTTGGGTCTTCAACGATAGATAAATATGGTTGATGCTTTAAGTTCTCCTCTCTTATCTCCTCCATTAATTCTCTGTTGAATGTTAATATTTTGTAGAGGAATCAAATTAAAAAAGAGGACCCGACCCGACCCGACCCGAATCGGGTCGAGTCGGGTCGGTTTAGGATACGAGCCGAGTCGGGTCGATTTTAGGTCAAACCCGACCGACCCGACCCATTGCCCACCTCTAGACACAATGACAGTATCTAGGGAATAAGCCATGACTAATTTTGTGCTAACAGCAATCGTAAGACAAAAGATGCAAGTTATTTAAAATGAATGAAAGTAAAGTGTATGCAAGTAGCTATTTTTATTCGTCATCAAATCCATAGCTCAATCCCCTAGAGTATTGTAGGGGTACAAAGAATTTTGGGTGGAGGAGTGTAATGTGTAGAGATTATATACATAATGACGAAAGCACCATGTTGGGCAAACACTGACACTAAGAATCGAAAGCTACGGAAGCGGGTGGAGTAGTCCTAGACATTTATTTTTCAAAGAAATAGTAATAATACTTGTGTTAACAACAAAACATTAAACAAAATACGAATAGACAAACATGTTATTTCTATGTAAAATGATTTTAAAGAAATTAAATACTATTATTAAGCTCCGGCTTTGTGTAGATTAAAATTAAATTTTTAATAAATTTTGATAAAAGTTAATAAAATGTGGGGCTGAGAAATTGTGTATCATATAAAATGTGAAGTTAAAATTAATTGTTGATTAGACTTAAAATTTTAATTCGATTTTGATCTATACCAAATATGGGCTAGATGTAGAATAAATTAGTCGATAATATTCTTTGCAAAATGACAATGTACTACAGGGTGGCATATGGAAGCCTAAGATAAGATAATTTCAGACTTTTTAGTTACTATTAATTCATATTTCTATAGGTGGTCTACATCATATTATCCAGCATCGGTGTGCTTAGTTTGATGGCAATGATCTCTTATGATATAACAATTTCTATTTGTAACATTTGTACGAGTACAATAAACCATGTATGTTGTTCAGTCTTTTTTTTTATTTATTTATTTAAAACTAGATATAAAATCTATGCATAATACTAAATGTACATTTATAATGTGATTATCTTGTTGACTTTGTTTTTTTACATGAACGACGAGGTTAACAGATTCCGACTTCACTCGCGTACATGCAACCTCTTTTAAATATGTAAATTATGTATTATACATTGGTCCTCAACACTCACCAATCATTCACATTCCTTTTGATCCGAAAGTTTGCAATTAAATCCCTAAACTTTCCAAACATTGATTTTACCTCCCAAAACTTATTAATTTTTATTTTTTTACCACTCAATTACAACCCAATTGATCACCAATTATTTCAAATCAACTCCAATTTAGCTCCAAAAAGGTATTTTCATGCCAATTGCTTTCAAATTGGGGGTTTACCTACAATTAACATATTTAAACCTAAATTATGTAGATATCTACTCAATTCATCATAAATAAGCAAGTAAAGAAGCCCTAAATAAATGCATAATATACACTTATCATATGTACCACCCAAACTCAATAATATTTCGGATTCCATAATAAATAATCATTTATATAAATAAACGAGTTAATATCCTAATGAAAAGTAACAATTGCATTTATGATCAAAATGTAAGAACTAATAGAAGTTATAAGACACAATGCTAACATCACCCTCCAGCGACAATGGATCACGCTCATGCTATTATTCATTGTCTCTAGCTCAAGTGCAATTGAGTTAGAACATTAAGGCTCCGTTTGGTACGGATTAAAATTCAATTAAAACTGAAAATATGACCGTTATTGGGTCCCATTAATCTAATAAAAGTCAACAATAACGGCTAATTTTTCAATTTTAATCTGATTTTAATACATACCAAACGGACCCTAAGTTTGATCTACATAGGAAATTCTTGAGAAGAAGCTACAAGTATGCCAACAAATATGCCAACAAATTGCTGATGTGCTAACCATTTTTTAATCTGTGGCTATTTCTTGCAGTGAAGTTTACACAATAAAATTGAATTTTTCTTTTTTCTAAATTCACTTTGGTTCAAACCCACTGAAAATTAGTCCACGTCAATACCTGACTTCTCCCATACTCACTAATGACATCGTAGAAAGTCATGAAATGCTTATGTATGAAACTTCTAGAACATTGTGTTGGGTTATGTGCACATCTATTAAAGATAATAATTTTAAAAAAATAAACTGTGATTAATATTTATTGTATTTATTTATTATTGAGCATGTGAATTAAAGTGTCCATGATCATTTGTGATTATATAATGTCTTCAAGGTTAATTGCATCGATGCTACATTTACCGTCTAATTGTGATAACTACCTTTGTTGGGACTAATTATTTTGTTTACAACGGAATGTACCTTAAACGCCCTAGACGATCAATGTGCCCATTAAATTTAATTTCAATATGTATATAATTTAATGAAATCTTGTAAATTAAATGGTCTAGTATTGTTAGAAAGATTTAATCTACGCATTATTGGAGCCATGACATATTCCTCATGTTAGGCAATAATTGATTTAATTGATAGCAAGTCAATAATTTGGGCGTTCCCCTAGGTAACATAGCAAATTTGGATGAGTTTTAATTGACAGATTACCATATTTTTAATCGACGAGAATTATAGGAACCAAGAAATACATATTTTTCAATCGGTTTTATTAACTTTAACGTTAGCCTTCTTTTAAGTATTTATCGTATTTTAAATATTATAACTGCTACATCAAATTGAGATGTTAATTGTGGTGTGGTCACCATCCTATTCGCGATGAATGAATAGAAAAGAATGTGTTTGTGTGTATATTAGCATTATATTATCAATTCATAACCTAGATTTACGTGTACAAAGAAATAAAATCACAACATTTATCTTTATCATTGTCTTCGTATTTGGCAATTTTGATCACGAAAGCTTCTGTTTGAAATATGGGATTTCACAAGTATTGAGCTAATTTTGTGTATTGAATTAGATTTTCATTTTGAAATTAAGAAGCTAGATCCCTCTTTCAAATTTTAGTTATAGTTACTTCAGAAATTTTTGAAATGATATTTTTCATAAGCTCACTTTATTTTTTTATGTCCTTTCGCGTCCCTTGTAAAGTTGGTGCTAATACCATATTGCTTTGGAATGCTATTAATCAATATTGGAGTTGGTAATTAATATAATTCATCATTGCTTCAATAATTGATGAGAAAGGCGATAGAATCTATATACAAGTATACTATTGCAAAGGAAGATAGATCCACAACGTGATACATCTTTAACAATCTATTTTTCTGTACTTTATAAATGAATAGATAAATGATAATGACTAGGATTTTAGGTACGATGACTTCATGGGTGACGCGTGACTTGTCATTCTAAATGTAAACCTCTAAAGGTCCGTTTGATTGTAAGGGTGGAAAATCGGTGGAAAGAAAATGTTTTACAGAGAATTGATTTTCCTAGAAAGTGTTTTACTGAGAATTGTAATTAATTGTGTTTGATTGGTATAATTTTCCATGAAAAATGTTAAAAGTTTGTTGTCCATTTGGCTTCGTTTTTTACGGAATTTGTCCATTAAAGTGATAATTTTTTCTACCATTGGGTCTAAAATTTATTCCAATTGTAAAAAAAAAAATATTTGAAAGAAGAAACTTGAAAAAAAAATTTCATACTGAATATCATTCGTTTAACTTTGTTTTGAATGGAAGTTGTCAATAAAAGTGAATTTTTTTTTACCATTGTATCTAGAATTTATTCCAATTGCAAAAAAAAAAAAAAAATGTGGAAAATATTTTCCCACCAAATAGGTGAGAAAACAAAATCAAGATTTTGTGCATCAAAGGATTGTACTTAGAAAAAGGTGGAAAACATTTTGTTAGGAAAATTTGTACTATCAAACACCATTAATTGGCTAAAGTTAGAAAATATTTTCCTTTTCCACCCATTTTCTAGACTATCAAACGGACCCTAAGAATTTTAGGTAAGTAAACATCTCCTTATTTTCATGTATACGTCATATGGTTAAATATATAAGCGTGTTACTTAAATTGTTATTATGTAAATATGATATTTGATCATTACTTTTAAATATTTACATAATATGATAATACATAAACATAATATTTGATACATATTATGTGACAAGGAAATATTTAATCGTTTTTCGCATTTATGATCTTAATAAGAGAATGAAGTGATAATACTTCTAGATCTAAATGTCTAGATTTGGGGGTGTTACAATGATCGTGCAGGTATTAAATTTCACTAGATTGATGTGCATTTAATCTAAATCCATTAACAAGATTATGTAATATATTTTCGTGATTTTAACGATTTTTTGATTCACCAATAGATGTAATCAATTTGATTGGTCATATATTTCGATGAGTTGAGAGTTTGAGAATGAGAGAAGAACATGAATTCGTGTCGGGCTCTGTAGCCTTGAAAAATGGTGAGCTACTACTTAAGTATTTGTTGTTGAATGATTAAAATCTAAGTTAAGTGTTTAACGACAGCTAAATTTCAACATCTGTCAGTAGGTCACGGACCATAGAAGAAAATTGTACTTAAATTAGTGAGAATAATTAGAAGGCAAAACGATCATTTTTGTTCGTACTTAATTATCAGATCTCGGATGGAGATAAAATACATATACGTTAGGTTGGTGGAAAGTATTACAAATTTGTTAACTTCCGTGAATGTATTCTGAGAATTCAGTATTTTACTTGTAGTGAAAAAAGCAAAAACTAATAATTAAATTGGGTGGTCTAAGGTAGACTAGATAAGATCTAATGATTAGAGTTTTTATAATATATGTTCGATCAGGTTCATGTGGTAGTTTTATAAAGTATTGGAACTTAATTACTATTATTATAAAAGTTTTGAGCTTAATTGTAATTATAATAAAATTTTGTATTTAATTGTAATTGCTATAAAGTTGTAAACTTAATTGTAATTGAAATTTTAGAACTATACATATAAATAAATATAAACTAATTGTATTTAGACTTTAATTAAAACTTCTATTTGAATTTTAATTAAGACTCATATTTGAATGTGAAATTCTTATTGTATATGGATTGAAACTATTTTATCTCCATAAATAGAAATAGATGGAACCTAAACATCCAAGTGAACACAACAAATCATAATACAATAATTCCATATTGTTCGAATTTGAATTGAGAAAATAATTATTCTTACTTTATTCAATTATCAAGTTCAAGATTTTTCTTAATTTAATTAAAAGAAGGTATCCATCTATCCTAGGGTGGAGCCAGCAGTTTGAAATTGGAGGGTCCCAAAACTGAAAATATAGAGATGAAGGGCGTGACCCCCGAATTTTTTTTTTTTTGGATACCTTATTAACTAAAAAACCAAAATCGTTAAATTGTGCTTGCCTAAATTATACATATAATTGTAAGCTTTAAGTTTCACCTATATATTTCACTATGCCACATCAATCCAGCCAATTATCTGACACCCAAAGAGCTCCAAAGAGACTCTTGTGGCTATAGCTGCAGCAAACCAGGGCCACGAACTAATAAAGGGATCGTGTGAGCGATCTACGAAATTTGTACAGAAATTTTAGCTGGCAGATTTCATGGTAATACAAGCTCAACATAAGATTGGTGAGATGTTTTGCATCATTCCTCCTCCTAGGGAACCACAAAAGTAAAAGGCTGTTAGGGTCACAAAATGGAGATAACATAAACACAATATAAGAGCACAAGGCTTACTTGCGGACAGGTGGGGAACTTCGGTTAAAATACTAGGATAAAGCTGCTTGAACAGGGCCAGCACCCAAAATACTATTTCTAAAATTCGTAGTTTCCAATTACATGAATAATTTTTTAGCTTCAACTTTCGAAGTTGGAAGGTGAAATCTTTAGAAGAATGTATATTTGTTGTACCAATAAAACTTTGCGTTTTAATTTTTATTAAAAATGCATATTAAACTATTCATATTATAAAGTTCATAAATTTGGTTATAAAACAAATAATAAAAAACTTGAAATTTGTGGAACTTGTCTCACAATATTTTGACTTTTTTCCTGCAAAACTTTGAATATTTAAATCTTACCATGGGAAATTCATTTGTTGAAGAACTTGATTCAGCTTTCACTGATGCTTCAGATATCCGCGATTCTGATTTCTCATTCGAGTAACTGAAAATTTTAAAATTGAAGTACTTGTTAACATTATTGTGGTAAAATTGATACAAGCATAAGTTGCATTTTCTGACAACATAAGTTGAATGTCAAAGGTATTTACGTTGACAGTATGGTGACCCATATGAGCTCCACACAATCCACCCATAGAAGTCTTTGCTCTAGAGGAATCACGCCATAAGTTATTACATGAGCAAAAGGCCAAAGCTTCCACCCTGCCTACCATATAACAACAAAGAAAATCAGTTCATGTCTATACACTGACATGAATGGAGGACTAACCGACTAAGCAACATCGACAATCTCTTTATTGAACTTGATCTGGGAACAGCCACAAATAAATACGGAGTCATGAATGGAAAATTTTTCGTTTTCGTTTTCATTTTTGTTTTTATATATTTATTTAATTCAAACATACAAACAATATTGAAGCAGCATGAACATGTCTCAGTCATTCTAATGGACTAATAACATCACTACCCACCAAAAAATTTATAATACATATCTCATTTTGTTAATAAAGAAATTAACTAACAACTGAGGAGTTGACTTCTAAAGGACAATCTTCATCTTGTTGTCATGAACAATTAGCTTCTACATGCAGAAAAGTTGACATAAAATATATGAATGATTTAGCAGTGTAACTATACAAGTCACAAGTACCTGAAATTGGCATGATACAAATTATACACAATGATGCACTATATTTTATGTTAGAACTGGATGCTGGACAATAGTCCATCCAACATAAGGAAATTGAGTCAAAAGTTAAAATGCTTCACACAGAAATGTCCTTGATATGATCTTTTGACAACATCAATTCATGATTAGTTGATTAGCAAACATTCTTTATGCATTTTTACCGGAGTCCAAGTATGAATATGGTAGCTAAATTATACAGTTCCAAAAATTTGTAAAACATATTTTTACAAAAACAGAGGACCAAATGCCAAAAATAGCATCAAGCAAGACGAAATGTGACGAACAAGAATAAGACTTGAGAAGAAAGGGAGAAAAAGACAGAAGAAAGGGGAGAGGATCAAGAAAAATTAGAGGGAGAAATATGAGTTTATCAATAATAAAGTCTAAGTATTATAATGAATATACCCTCTTTATTTGTAAACCTAATTTAAAAAGGAAACAAAAAAAATAAAATCTAATTTAAGTCAAGCTAGAAAATCTATTGAATAAAGCCTTAAATAAGCTAATTTAAATAATACTATCTTTATTCCTAATCAACTATGGATATCTATTATTATTCGTATCATTTTTCCCATCATTTCTCCCCAACTGAGGGAACTTGACTTCACAAGGTGGATTACAACTTCGAAGGCTGACGTGCAATTTTCCTATTTCGCTTAAAACTCTTTTTAGAAACCAAATCCAATGCGATTTTTGAACTAATTTCAAGGCATATAAATACAGAACAACCTCATACATTAGGAGACACCTCTCAAACTCTAATAATAATCAATTATCACAATCAAAGAGAGGCATAATCATTGTTCTTGTGAGAGAATCAAGAGGCAATTGCAAGAATTCAATTCATTGATAATTCAACCTTGATTTTTAGGCAAAGAAGAGAAGACGCAACTGAAATTCATCAAGAAGTTATTGAAAAGATTCAAGATTTCAAGATTTATCCTCTTTTCTTCATTAAACTAAAAAAACGGGTGATTTTATACCAATTAATCGTGATTTCTTGGAATTTTTCTGTACTAGGCTAGATTTTCAATTATTATTAAGACATAGATAAAAAAACCCCTTATTATGAACTTTTCAACACAAATTAAAAATTTTGACGTCCAATATGCATAATTTCTTGGATGATTGATCTTGCATTTAATGTTTTTTTTTATCGTTAATTGGATTAATTTGTGAGTTTTATTTTTATTGAGAGAAACAATATGATAAATAACACTTATAATAATCATTGTAAAGTCCGAAAGAGGATAGAATATACCTCTATGCTTTGCGTAATTTCAATAGATGTTCTTTTAAGTTTTATGCTCTAGGTCCAATCAACTTTGGACATAAACACTTTTAATATATATAATTGATGCTTAATTAAATTAATATTCTAATAAATTTAATAATAGAATTCTTAGATTCAAGTTTTGGTGATTTGTTAATCACAAATAGTTGTGATTGATAGATACAAATTACACATAATTGAATCTTAAATCGTTTATGGTCGTATGTAATAACAAGATATGGATATCATTATTATGGATAGACAATCACATGTGACATTTCTTACTTATGAAGTGCTGATCTCACAAGTTAAAGTATGGTGACACTTGAATGAACATGTGAATGTTTTGTTATTAAACAAAACATTGGAGACCCGCTGTGAGATTTCATATGGATAGTTATCTGAGTGTCAGTGGTAGACAACGTTAATAATTAGTCAAGATGGCATGTGAGGTGAGAGCCACTCGATATGAACTTTACGTAGAACCCCCCACGAGGATGTCTACCCCCATGAGGCCGGCTACTACCTCATGAGGTTGTCTACCACACCTATGAGACCCTCCATGTTCACATAGGTTGCCTAGCACCTTGAGGTCAATACTATACTTAACCATACAAGCGGCAATGAGTAGAACGGAAACCACCCAACAGCGAACGTGGACACAACCAACAGTTTGACGAGTGGGGGTCACCACGCTAGAACATGGCGAAAGTGGAAAGGACTATGTGGAACATGTGGCACCATTAACTGCCGAACACGAGCATAGCAACATGTGCCTATGAATACCCCTAAGGTGAGAAAGGTATGGTCTCTTGGAACCTGAACTACGTGAATTCGCATTATATTTTACCCCTTATTTCTCTAAAACTAATAACTGATTCTGACGCCGGAGGTACAACAGGGAAAAAGCCACGACCTCTTTTTGCAGGTAGCAACCGTTGATTGGAGCAACCGAAGTACCGTACTAGATAAGGTTAACTCGCAACCAATCACCAATGAATAGACCTCTTTAATTAGAGTTTAAGCAAAACTAATTTAAGAAGGGAATAAAACCTAATTTAAGTCAAAACAAAATCTATAAAATTAAACCCTAATTCTAGTAAATTAGTAAACTATAATATATTAAAATAAGCTCAACTAAGTTAAACTATCTTTATTTCTAATCTACTAAGGATATCTATTATTTTTATTGTTGAGATTGGTGCACGTGTGCAGTGTGTGCTCCCAAAATTGGCCTAGGAATGTGTTTGGTGAAATGCGATTTTATTAGTGAAGGCAATTGACCAGATGGCTGATGGCTTTCCATTGGATTTGCTTCTGGAATTTTCTGAGGCTTAAAACGTTTCTGGGCATTTCACTTGTCTTGATTCCCCATCACTAAGGTTATGAGTTTAAAGATAAAAATAAATACTGGTGTGAAGCTGAATCTGCAATGCATTATTCCCCTTGTACACAGGAATTTTTTGCAAGAATTTTTTACAGGAGATACAGGTGCTGCGCTGGCAGCACGTGTGGTTGGAATTTTTTTTCTTGCCAATGCCTAATGGAATAATGCCAAGTGTCCCCCTGTAATCTGGCAAAATTGCATGTACACATAGCACAGTTCATCTGCAATATGGATCATCATATTGAACTGTTCATAGATCATTAGACCACCAAACAACCCATTCCCAATTCTCATTTTCAAGGGAAAACATGGGAAAAAGAGGCAACATCTTATGAATTATTCGTAATGTAACATTTTGTTGATCACATAACGGCCTTGCTCATACGGAGTCAAACCTAAGCACCTAAACGAGAAGAAATATGTTAAAAGGGAGAGTTCTTACAGTTAACATAGGCCAAAATGTAGCTTTCAGCTCATGAAAAATATCGGCTGGGGATTCCAAGCGCAACAAACCCAAAACCATATAGTAAATGCTGTTCCAAACTGCAGCCCACACAGTTTGGTCAAATGCAACTTTGGCAGGGACCACCCACCAATCCTTGAAAGGAAAAAGAGCCTGTGAAGCCAAAGTAAACAATTTCAGCAAAACACAACTATTTTCAAAGTCAATTTTGGTTTGAAAAAATATAAGCCACAAACATCACCTCACAAATTTGGTAATAATAATGGGAAAGTGATCCGTGGAGGGTGAATCCGACGAGGCCAGATCTAAACATGCGTGTTCGATCAAATTCGAAAAGGGGTCTCCCTTCATAACACTGCAAATTAATAAGCAAATGAAAATGGAGAAAAACATACAAAATGAATACATATAATTTATGCCACAAAATACTAATCAAAATGACATTTGAGAATTATGAAATCCTTACTTGAGCAATCCAATCTCCTAGAGAATAAACAATCCAGCTTATCACCATTTTAGCAAATACTGGATTTTTTTTAAGAGCTTCCTCATAAGCAATCCAATTGTGCTCAGGCGCATATCTCAAAACCTCATAAAGAGTCCATCCCTGAAAATAGACATTTAGTGCACATCAGATTATTGAACATCCAATTTGATTTCATATCTTCCTCATTTTTTCAATTTTAATTTGTAAGATGTCAAGAGGGTTTTGAAATCACGTGCTAACCAATTTCTTTGGGCTAGATCCTTGAATTTTGAAACTTAAAGACATATAGGAAGTAATATAACCCAAATTTAGCCAAGCCCGCGCAAAATTCAATATAAACTTAATTACTGTCATTACCAGTTAATCAAGAACACCAAATATGTTAATTATAACAAGGAAAAAAAAATAAACCCACAAAAGAACAGAAAATATGAAGATGATGAGTCACCTGCCAGTAGTCATGATCAATAGTTAGCAACTTAGTGATGGCGAGAGTGCCAGCACCAAGAACAATAGCAGCATTAAGCAATCTATCTGAAGATGTAGATGTAATATTCTTGATGCCCTCTGATTCTCTTGTAGTTGATGCTTTATCTTCGACATTATCACTGTTTTCATCAGCTGTATCAACTTCTATGTCCTCTGTCACAGCATTGATGGGCAAAAAAGGTCCAGTTCTTGCTGCGATTGTAAAATTCAGAGATGGGTTTGATAGAGTGAAGAGTTTAGAAGAAGGGAATGAGAGAGTTAAAGGTTTTTTGGGTTCCGAAATAGGGTTTGGGGGTGAAGATGGGGAGAGAGAACGGGTGCTGATACTGGTAAAAACGCTCATCTTTACTTCGGGGAGGGGGAGAGGGAGAGGGACGGACAGGGACAAGCTATCCTCCCAAAGTAGTTTGTGGTATTAGTTTTAAGAGTTTGATTTTTTGATTGATGAATAATGACCGCCTCTGGAAATTTTATATTTTGCTAGAGTTTCTAGTACATTGTCAACAAAAACAGTTTCAGATGAGCACGTTTATCATGCCAAGAAGGAAAAGAAAAGAAGATCACGCAAGAAGGCACCGCCATGCCCAGTGTCCGGTTCGCAAAAAGTTCTGGTTCTATACTTTATTTTTGGGAAAATGTGTTTCATAAAGCTAATTTTTTTTTGGAGGTTATATAGTTTAAAAGTAAAAAAATTTTAAGTTTATGTGTAAAATTATTTTATTATGAGAATATGTAACAGATGCAAACAAAAATCGTGCCTGTTAATTTTCTAGCTTACGGATTGAGAATGAGCACGAACAAAATCTTCCAGTACCTGAAACATTGGCGTCGAGGTGTATGTCCATCACCCCCTCCAATACTTAATTTAGAGAGAGAATTTGAACGAAAGAATATATATACTTAAATTGTATGATAAAACGTACCTGAATAATGAATTAGGGTCTTGTACTATAACGGCGGGTAGTGCATTCTCTGTAGGACTTGATTAATATCCTTATCCTTAGAAGTCCTAATTGAGATAAGCATTGTGTGACAATTGTAAATCTAGTCACAGTTCAACTATGATCTTTTTAGAAACGGGCTCCTCCTACACATAGGAGTCGGGGATTGAGATATTTGCATAAATTTAAAATTCTGGTCAAATAAAATCATTCTTCATTTAGGCGAGAAGGCATTTGAGTTGGGGAAAGGAAAGTTCCCGAGGACAGAATGTCATAACATGTCCCGAATCATCCTAGTGTACTTGACACGTGTCATGCGCTGATGGTAGATACCAACTAAGTGTCAGACCCACCATGACCAGCTTTCACTTTGACATACTTTTATAAAAATATTTGACAAATTTTCCTTTGTATGGACTAAAAAAACCTGAACAATAATTAATTTCCTCAAACATGTATATATAATTTAAAATAGGGTACACCAGTCCTTCAAAGCACAAACTCTCCAAAATACAATATTCGTAAATTGACCTTTACTATTATTTACAAACAAAATTCTTCAACAGCACTAAATATATCAAATATACACCGAGCCCATGAAATAGATATATAAATATGAGTGAAAATATCCTTTCATGGTACTATAAGTTGAAATCTTTATTATGTAAACTGAATAAACTAAATCCTGTATTCTAAAATATGATAAGTTGTATAATACTAAAATTACACCAAAAAGGTACCCGAAATAACAATACTCATGTATCAATTAGTACCGATATACATGACAAAGCTATTCAATTCTCAAATTCTGTAATTCTAAAATTCTAGTCATACGCGCACAGAGTTGCCTGAAGGCTAAATCTAGATATACACTATGGAAACAAATTCACAATAGTACAGAGTTGATAAATTTCCATAATGGATGAACACTGTGAAAATGCATTCATACACTGTTAAAATCACCTTTTTACTTTCTGATAGTTTTAAAAATAACTTTAGATATGCTAAAACATGCTAATATATATAGCATGTCAACGAAATGATTTATCTGAACTGAATTTAACTTTTAAAAGAGCTAATTGTAAAATCATTTTATTCCAAAAATAATGTTGTCAGTTCAACTATAAGAAATCGGCAACTCTCTAATTTACTATAAATTTAGTAAATATTTATTTCTGAAAAATAAGTTTTTCTACTCAATCAAGACAAGTTACAGGTTATGGTCGACAAACCTTTTCAATTTTTCGTCACCACCATATGATGCAAAATAATCAATTCTACTTTCTAATACCTTCACCAATATTTACTATATCCAAATCTACATGCATACCGATCATAAAAATAATCACACCTTCCAATCTAGTGAAAACTATAAACCAACAACTCAACCTGCTTAACTTTCATCTTGTTCCATAAACTCATACTTTCATGTGAGTAATTCTATCAACAAAATATTCCCATGAACTGTTTTTTCTCAATAACCCAATTAAAAATTTTAGGGTTTGCTAATTACTTACCTTATGCAATTAGCTTAACAAATCAAGAATGTTAGATTGAAACTATACTCTTTCCACTTGTCTGAAAATCAAACCAACAACTTAGTGGGTGTTTGGTGGAGATTAAAATTAGATTTTTAGTAGATTGTGAAAGAAGTTTTTGAAATGTGTGGTTGAAAAGTTGTAGGACCCATGAAAGATATAGTTAATATTGATTGTTTGACTTTGACTTATATTAAAATCTAATTTTAATCCGAAACAAATAAAGCCTAAAGAACCCTAGAAAATCTAACATCACCATTCCATAAAAAAAAAAAAAATATTTACTTCTTTACCTCTTGAAGAAATAGAGAAATTGAACTCAAACTTGAAGAAGGTAGCATATAATTTCTTCCTCCTTTTTTTTTTTTTTTTTCCTTTTCTTTCTTCTTCCTTTTCTCTTCGCCGTTTCTATGCTTCCTCACCGTTTCTCTACCTCTGTTGTGTGAAAAAAAAAAAAAAAAAAAAAGTAAGATGGATTCAATTGGTGATAGTTAGTGGAGCACTAAGTCACATTTTACAATAAAGTCCCTCATGTTCTATTCTATACAAATTTAGTCTTTTAACATCTAATAATATGTACATCCCCAACTTTAAATTTAATCCATCTTAAACTTTAAATATTGTCAATTGTAAAATAAACCTCAATAAAATGATTTATTCAATATAAGTCCCTATTTGACTTTGACTAGTAGAGCCTTTGACTTTGAATAAGAAATCTTGACTTTTGACAAATAAAAAATGAGGTGTAACAATCTTACCACCTTAAAAAGAATTTCGCCCTCAAGATTCGATTGACAATTGACTAATAAATGAATAGATGAGGATATTGAACATGCATCTGATTCTCATTCTCCCATGTAACTTTTTCAACCGCCAAATTCTTCCAAAGGATAAGTGAAATTGTTTGGTTTCGTTGAATTTGCACCTTTTTTTTAGAATTCTCATCAGCTCTTCTATATAGGTCAAATTCTCCTTCAACTGAATTGGTTGAGACTTTAGAACATGAAAACCATCTGCAATGTACTTGTAGAGCATAGAAATATGGAAAACATCATGACACGCAAATCTAATTGATATCAATTGGACCAATCCGCTCAATAATTTGATAAGGTCCAATATATAGTGAACTCAACTTTCCTCATTTACCAAATCTCAACACCCATTTCCAAGGTGACAATTTCAAAGATACTTTATCTCCAACTGCGAATTCAAAATCTTTCATGTGCTTATCCGCATAACTTTTCTATCTATCTTGTGCTGCTTTCAACTTTTCTTTGATCAATTTCACATTTTCTAAAGCCATTTGAACCAATTCAAGGCCTACTAACTTCCTCTCACTTGTTTCATCCCAACATACTGGTGGTCTGCACTTTTTATCGTATAAAGCTTCAAAAGTAGTCATTTCTATACTGGAGTGGTAACTATTATTGTAAGCA
This sequence comes from Fraxinus excelsior, assembly GCA_019097785.1. NCBI lineage: Eukaryota > Viridiplantae > Streptophyta > Magnoliopsida > Lamiales > Oleaceae > Fraxinus > Fraxinus excelsior. The sequence continues at coordinate 31,539,249 of CM032624.1, forward strand.
AACTCTATCAAAGAAATTTGAGTATTTTCAGCTACCTCTGAACTCTAAAGCACAAGTCCTTAAAATATCCTAAAGACTATGTATGGTCCTTTTTGATTGACCATCTATCCGAGGGTGAAAATTTGTACTAAAATGTAGCTTAATACCCTTGGCTTCCTGCAAACTAGGACAAAATTTAGATGTAAATCAAGGATCTCTATCTGACACAATAGGTAATGGAGTACATATGAGCTGACTATCTCATATACATAGAACTTTGCCAACTTATTCAAAGTATAAGTGGCTTTGATGGGCAAAAACCTGGCAGTCTTGGTCAAACGATTTACAATAACCCAAACACGATGACCACTCTGAGTACGAAAAAGACCAAATAAAAAATCCATAGTAATGTGCTCCCATTTCCATTCTGAGATAGAGAATGATGTAAAAGTCCTACTATTTTTCTAGACGAACTAGCTTTATCTGCTGAGAGATAAGACATTTAGATACAAAATCGGTTGTCTCTCTTTTCATACCCAGTCACCAGTAATGATCCCTTAATGTGTGATATATTTTAATGCTACCAGGATGTATATTATAAGCAGAATTATGTGCCTCTTCTAAAATTTCCTTTTTCAATTCTGAAATATCTGGAACACATAATCTATTTCCCAAAGCCGACGTACCATGATCTCTAATCACATAATTTGTTCTTAACCCCCAACACTTACTTCTGCTTTCAATATTCTCAATATCAAATCTTGAGATTGAGCTTCTCTAACCTTATCAATCAAAGTAGGCCTTACCTGAAAATGAGCTAATACCATCCCTGAAGTAGTAGCGATAATTGAGCATGTAACTTTTTAAACTCACAAATCAAAGAATCACATATTGAACTTGATGAAGAGTAAAAACTAGTCTTTCTACTAAAAGCATCTACAATTACATTAGCTTTCCCAGAACGGCAGTCAATCTTGCAATCATAATCCTTTATCAACTCCAACAATCTTCTTTGTCTCAAATTCAATTCATTATGATCAAAGATATACTTCAAACTTTTATAATCAATAAATATTTGACATCTTTCACCATAAAGATAATGCTTCCAAATCTCCCGTGTCAACACTACTGCAATTAACTACAAATCATGTGTTAGGTAGTTTAACACACCCTTCTTCAATTATCTTGAAGCATAAGCTATAACATTTTCATTCTGCATTAGAATACAACCCAATCCTTGGAGTGAAGTATCACTATAAATTACAAACTTAGAGTTTTCTCAAATCAAACTAGTCAGAGAAAGAGCAATTTTAGAGAAATCCTATACAAACTGACGATAATAACCTACCAGTCTAAGGAAACTCCGAACTTCTGTTACATTAGTAGGGCGTTCCCATTTCATTATTGCCTCAATTTTCTGATGATCCACATAAATGCCTTCTTCTGAGTTGACATGACCCAAAAATACAACTTTATCAAGCCAAAATTTACATTTGTTGAACTTAGCATACAATTTACTCATCTTGCAAAATAATCTCCAAGTACTTAGCATGCTCATCACGACTGAGAGAATAAACCAATATATTATCAATAAAAACAATCACAAATCTATATAAATATGGGTGAAGCGCCCTATTCATCATATCCATAAATGCTGCTAGGGCATTAGTGTTGACCCAAATGGCATCACCAAAAACTCATAATGGCCATACTGCAACCTAAAAGTAGTTTTCTCTACATTAACACCCCTAATTTTGAGTTGATGGTACCCTGAGCACAAGTTAACCTTAGAATATGTTGCGGCACCTCGAAGTTGGTCAAGCAAATTATCAATATGAGGCAAATGATACTTATTGCGAATAATCACTTTATTCAGCTGTTTATAGTCAATACACAATTTCATTGTGCCATCTTTTTTTCACAAATAATACTGGTGCTCCACAAGAAGATACATTGTGTCTAATGAAACCCATATCAACTAAATCTTGCAACTGAACTTTCAATTCCTTCAGCTCTGCTGGATCCATTTTGTATGGTGTTTACGAGATTGGCGTAGTCCCTGAAATCAAGTCAATGGTAAACTCAACTTCCCTATATGGAGGTAAACCTAAAAGATCTTCAGAAAAGACATCAAGGAAATCTCTTACCACATGTATATCTTCAAGTTTTAACTTAGTAATTTGGGTGTCAATCACATGGGCTATTTATGACAACATTTTCTAAGCGATCTCCCTGCATCAAGCACGGATATGACACATGAAGGTAATATTCTTTGTTCACCACTAAGTTTATCTCTTCTGGCCTTCTGAACTCCGCCTCTTTGCACAATCAATTAACTAAAACATGATTTGCAGCTAAGAAATCCATGCCCAGTATAACATTAAAATCATGAATATTAAGTGGAATCAAATTAGCCTTCCACTCCTGATCATTTACCCTAACAACATAATCTTTGTACACATTCGTAGCTAAAATGTGAAACTCTTAAATGAGTCATTACTACCAAATCACTGTCTAACGGTTCCAACCTATGGTCCACATACATAGCAAATATGATATAAATGAACTTGAATTAATTAAAGAATGAGCATTTTTGCCAAAAATAGATAACGTACTCATGACTACATTCGGTGACTTATCAGCATCATGATGAGTCATAGCAAAAACTCTTCTCTAAGTCCTAGGACGTCTTGAGTGGCCATTCTCTCTATTGCCACTACTGCCAGCGACATCAAACTGAATAATAGTTGTAGGCACCAGCTTTACTTGCTGGTATCCTGGTTCTGATTCTGCCTAGAAATACCACCACCTGGTTGTGAAGATGCTCCATGTGATAAACCACCCTGCTGAAAGTGAATTGGCCACGCTCTCTTCATATGCCATGTCTGACCACAATGTACTCACTAGGATGAAATCTTCCACATGACTGACACTGAGTAAACTTGCAACATTGGAACTATCACCCTATCCAAGAGTAAATGATTTTTAGGAAGATCACTGGGTCTGAGTACGGCTATACCAACCTCTAGCTCAATCTCGAACGTCGACTTCCACAAGATTTAGATTTGAAGCTACTAGAAGTGGAAATACCTAATCCACATTCTCCACGATCCCTCATCGATGGTCTATTGATAAAGACTCCTACCCATGTCTGATTATCACCACAAACTATAGGCCTTATTTGATTTATCATTCTGAAAAGCTTTTTCCAGCTCTCAGAGCGGCCTTTACAAGTTTTCCAAAATTTTCATATCCTGTTATAGTCACCACTGATCCGATTTCTTTCCTCAAACCCCTGTTCAAACTTTTTTCACTTATCAGCTTTATCAACTACAAGAACTGCAACATACTTTGACAACTCTACAAACGTTTTTTGATATTCAACCACTGTGGACGTCTGTACTTGCCTCAAACATTCGTTTTGTTTTTCATTCTTATAGGAACAAGGTCAATAGTACTCATTGAAATCCTTCTTAAAATCATCATACGTTATCACAGAATGATCGATATATTTACTATGAACTAATCTCCACAAGCCATATGCACTCTCTTTTAGCAAGAAGGTAGAAAGACGTAGTTTCCTATTATCAGGACAACCCATAACATCAAACACTCTTTCAATATTTACCATCCAAGATTCGGCCACTACTGGATCAGCTGTAGTTGTAAACACATTATCTCCCAATTTAGTTGCGCATTCTATGCTATAACTATTTATATGAGTTGTGTAAAGCAGAAGCAACAGCTGTAGCAATCCTATCAACTATAAGATCATTCTGAGATTCATTCTCCTACTATAATTGTTCATAAATCTGATGAACAGGTTCTTTAACCCTACTATCTTCTCTAATAAGGAATCTATCAGGAGTAACTTGGGGTCGAGGCGGCACAGGAGCCTGCGAGTTTTACCACTAGAAGCTATGACTTTTTTTTTATAGATATGACATATTGAAAACAAAATCAAATTTATGCAAGTCTACCGACTCTGACTCTATGACCATGTTTTAATACCAATTGACACAACCTGCCCCGAATCACCCTAGTGGACCTGACACGTGCCATGCACCGATGGTAGATGCTAACTAAGTGTCGAACCCATCACCAAGGCAACTATGATCAACTTTGACTTTGACACACTTTTATAAAAATCTTGACAAACTTTCCTTTGTAATATGGACTAAAAAACCTGAACAATAGTTAATTTCCTCAAACATGTACATATAATTTAAAATAGGGCACAACAGCCCCTCAAAACACAAACTCTACAAAATACAATACTGGTAAATTGACCTTTACTATTATTTACAAAAAAAGTCACCGAGCCTATGAAATGGATATATAAATTACAAATTAACTTTTTTGACAAAAGATGTCCGTGTCCTAAAAGAAATATGAATTATTTAAACTGACAAAATGAGTCATACAACTACTGGCAATGTATGGCTTAACTCAGTGGATCAACATGCTCCAACGCTGCTCAACTCAGCTACTATCTAATAAGAAAAATGTGACAAAATATACGATCTCATAACTTAGTGAGTGGATATTTCGCTAATAAGTGTATTTTTTGCATTTATACAAACTTTCTAAAAACTCTTATGCTATTACAAGTTTAAAAAAGCTTGAAATCTGATAATATTTTTATGACTAAAATAAAATGGAATCATAAAATTCTTTACTCTTTATTTTGAATAAACAAGTATAACGTAATACGTATATAATAAATTTAATGTCAGTAAATAGGACTGAAAATATCATTTCACAATACTATAAGCTAAAATCGTTACTCTGTAAACTGAATAAACTAAATCCTACAGTCTAAAATATGATAGGCTGTATAATACTAAAAATCACACCAAAAAGGCACCTGAAATAACAATACTCATGTATCGATGAATATTGATATACATGTCAAAGCTATTCAATTATCGAATTCTGTAATTCTAAAATTCTGGTCATATCGCGCAGAGTTGCTCGAAGGCTATCTAGTCATACACTATAGAAACACATTCACAATAGTGCACAGCTGGTAAATCACCAAAATAGTCATACACCGTGGAAACATATTATCATTAGTGTAAAGCAGGTAAAATCACCTGGGTATTTTTTGATGGTTTTAAAAATAACTTTAGATACGTTGAAACATACTCATATAAAATGCCTACGAAATGATTTATCTGAACTGAATTTAACTTTTAAAATAACTAATTATAAAATTCATTTTTGGCATTGTCTCATGTCTTTGCTTATTCCTAGGAACTTCTAGATGAGGATTAGAATCGTGTTGTCTTCTGTGTTCGGGCTTTTTTGAGGTTGGATGATGAGTTCTTCTCGAATTCAATGTCTCATCTCCATATTAATATACTTTTCGACTCGGGTGAAGAGTTTGGTTACTGACTTTGGAGGGATTTTTGATAGGGACATTTTGAATTCCTCACATCTTATGGCATATGTGAGGATGAAGATTGTTGTTGTGATAAGAAGGTCATGTATCTGAAGTCTTTCCTTATTAAAACTTGTCATGAAGTTAAGTAGGGATTCATCTGGTCCTTAACGTAGATGCATGATGGAAGAGGGAGTTTTCTTGATGCGTTTTATATTTACAAAGAAGGCAGAGAACTTGTCGGCGAAATCAGAGAATAAAGAAATGAAATTGGGCTCTGGGGTAGAGAACCAATCACTAGCAACATTAGTCAAAATTTTGTGGGAAACCTTTGTACATCGCGGGATCTGGTGCATCTTGTAGATTCATGATGTTGGTATATAGAAATGATTAATCGAATATGTAGTTCCATCATACTTTCTTATGCGGGGATACTTGAATCTGTCCGGTAAGGGATATGATAATATCTTTATGGTGAACGGTATTAGAAGTAAAACCCGTCGACCTCTGAGTATTCCGAAGCATACGAATTACAATTTCGTCTTGGATGATCCTGGCAAGTTCGTGGAGTCCAAAGTAACTGATCTCAAGCCCGAGGTTGTGCGAGATACGCCTGAGGTTTCGGCATCACCGATGCCCGAAACGTTACATGAAGCTTGAGCTCAAGCATCTGTCATAAAATCGCTCTATGATGTTGGCACTAGATTCAGATTCCTTTGACTTAACAATTGAGCTAGCATAGCAATTTGCTAGTAGAGCTCCTCAAAAGCTCCAGTAGTAGCAACTGCTAGTTAGGGGTTGGTATTTCTGGTGATTCTTCTTGGGTAGTTGGAGGATCTTCAGCAGGAGGATGATTTGGAATGAATGAGTTTGCTAAAGGAAGACCTGAAAATGTATTAATTGTAACTTTTGGTAGTGTTTCCCATAGACGGCACCAACGCATCTAGCAAAAATCTTACTGGTTAATTTTTCGAGCTGCCTCGAGTAGTTTACCGAACAAATTGAGTTGTCGTAGAGAATGAGCACGAACAGAATCTTTCAATACCTGAAACAAAGTCGTCAATGTGTATCTTCGTCATTCCTTCAATGCTTAAGTCAGAGAGAGAATTTATCCGAAAGAATATATGATTAAGTTTTTATGTTAAAAGTGTACCTGAATAATGAATTGGGGTCTTGTACTTTTATAGAGACAGGTAGTGCATTCCTGGTAGACTTGGTTAATTAAGTATCCTTATCCTTAGAAGTCTTACTTGAGATAAGCGAGTAACAATTGTAAATTTAGTCACAGTTCAACTATGATATTTATTGAGGCAAACTCCTCCTAGATATAGGCGAGAAGGCATTTGAGTTGGGAAAAAGGAAGGCAGAGGACATAATGAAGTAAAGACAATATTCCGAGGTATTATCTCGAGGACAGTTGTCACCAAATTCCATAAGAACGATAATGAAAGTCCTCGAGAAACCTGGTTACATGGAGCTCAAGGATGAGATGTCTCTTATCAGTGAATATTGATGCTCGAGATTATAGTCCTCGAGCTTAAAGTATAACTATCAGTAACAAAAAATAAATTTGGAGAAAGATGTTATTTTAGAAAATAAGATACAAACAACGGCTTAACAGGGCTCAAAGCCAAATAGTTACTAGAGAACATACATCATAGGCCTACTGCCCCTAGTACAAGCCTTGGCAAAAAATTGGATGAACCTATTAAAATCGAGTGGAAATTGTGCACATGCTTGTTTTAGAAAATATGGATGAATTGAAAAATATTGATGTTCGTTAAATACTATAAAATTACAACCTCGATTGGCGCGTAAATGACTTAGCAATTACCGTTTATGTAATTTTGAATATGTACACACACACACACACACAAAAGCTACATTGTATTTAATTTTTTAAAGCATATTTAACTTCTTCTTTTTTTGACAATTTTATTTTCTACCATGCATTTCAATGGATACACTAGTACTATCGACTATTCATTTTATCTATTTATAAATTAAACCAATTATAAATTCTTCAATGTTATTCATGTTACAATATATTTGATTTTTTTTAAGTTGTAACTTACACTATTTTAATCCTATATCATATATGCAATATTTTAAAATTGTAATTTACACTTCGTGAAGTTTGTTAGTACATGTTAATTTTTGTTACAAAGTATGCAATTGTTTAGAAAATCACAATTACATAGATTTTCTATGACTAGATTCAATATACGACTATCTCAAACAAAAGAAGCAATAATATAACATGTAAAAAAAAAAAATTCAACCTGTATATTTTTAAAGGCCAAGATTTGCACAATAGTGAAAGTATGAAAGAGGCCACAAAAATTTAAAAAGATGAAAATAAAGATATAGCAGTTAAACAAAAATCGATGGACCATCTCAATTGCATCTACTTTGATATGATCATTTTATGAGCCTCTATTGACTTCCTCACAATTTGACTTAAGGTGTATTTGAGCTATATTATTTTGGAAGAATGCATTCTGAAACAGTAGATTGATAGAGAATGTGTTGTTGAAAAAGAAGAAAGAGTTTGATGTGATGGAAAATATTATTTTATTGAAATTGTGTGGTTGAAAATGAGTAGATAAATGAAAATGAAAATTTTAATGTGTACCAAACATGGCCTTATTAACCTACTGACCATTTTATTAAAGTTGTGGTTTGAGAAAATGCAATTTCCGGCTTTCTTAAAATCGAAATCCAGCCTTATACGTGGTTGTATTATGGATGTTAGATCTGTGGTTAAATGGGCATCTCCAATGTGAGCACCAAAACACCAAATTTCACCAAAATTTTGTGCAAAAGCGCTCTAATGTGACACCAAATTTTGCACCATTTTTCTGTAAAGTAAGTAGTGTTGCAAAATGGTGCAAAGTCCAATTTGCCCCTTTTTTTATTTTCCAAAAAAATTGTTGGAAGGTATTTTGTGTTATATAATTATTACTACTACTACTACTACTACTACTACTCATCCTACTACTACTACTATTATTATTTGTATTTAAAATAAATCTTAAATGTTAAAAATAATAATTACTAAATTAACTAAAATAAGAATAAAAAATTTTAAATATAACAAACACGATTATTTATAGTTTAATCATTGTGGGAAGAACATACAAATTTTTAGAATTAAATTGCAATGATATTTTGACTTCATGATATTATAATATTTAAATTCGAATTGCAGTGCACTATTTTTTAATGGCATGATTTAATATTTTCATTTTGAAGTGATTCTACTAATTGTACTATGTTTTAATAATATATTCATTAATGAATTTAATATTTTCTTTAATTTAACGTAATTATTTATTTAGTAATTTATGTATTTGTAAAATAAATAAATAAATAATATTTCGAATAAATAAAGGGGGATTTGCTTAAAAAATCTAGTCAACCATAATGTTTGGTAAAATAGCTTATATCAATACTTATTGTTCTAGGAGCCTATGGTCTATTAGATCATATATGACAAGTCTTAAATACCCTTAAATTGAAATGGCTAAAATGACCAATTTGAAGTTCAATATTTACCATATCCCCATAAATCCCTAAATGAGGATAAATCATTTTCTTCATTCTAACGTTCCAAACTCATTTTCACGATATTAGACCACCTTCAAATCCAACTTTCTTCCTCTTTATATACATTTTCTACACTGAAGTTTATTTATTTGAACCAAGGACAAATCAAGCATTGCAAATTTAGGAAGCGGGTGAGCAAGAATCGATTTCAAACAATTGAGGGTATGCTTTATTATTTGAAAATAAACTATTTCTTGTTATTTTCTAGTTGTATTCTATGAAAAATCAATTGGGTAAGCAAAATTTGCTGTGAAATATAAAAACGGAATGTTACCATTTTTCTGTAGTTAGGTGCCCTTTTTTTTAATGGGGTGCCATTTTTCTGTAACTGAGTGCTGTATTAATTTGATAATGGTGGTATTGATGTAATTGTTTGCATTATATTATTTGAAACAATTTTAAATGATAAATATACGTTATTTAACAATATTCGTTGTCTTTTGTTTATTATTGAAGCTCTATTTTATAGTCTTCGGTTTTGATAATTAATAGACTAATATGTTTTGGTGAATATCATTTATGGACTCTGGTGTAATGATTGTCATTTGTTATTTTGTTGAATTTGAAAAGAGTAATCAAGGTGGATAGATTTGGAAATGGATAGGGAATGATCAAGACACTGCAACAAATATTTTTGTGTCAAAAAATATTTCCTATATAGAGTTGTATGAGGAAGTCAGAAAAGCGGTTAAGGTTGATTTTTCTGTGTATGACATCGAGATGAAATTTTTTGTAACCAGCATGGCAAAATTATCAGTTCCACCAATGAAGATTAATTGCGATAGGGATGTTGTCAAACTCTTTGCACGACCAAGTTCCAATTTGTGTAACCCTAGTGGAAAAGGGTTATGTTGATGATTAACAAGGCATGGAGATATGGTAAATATTCAGGAGAATCGGGATAACGTGGAAGATATGAATGCAATATGCGAAAAGATAAGTCTGGTGACAATCATATGGAACTGTTATCTCCATTTAATCAAAATTGTGAAAATGATTGTGTTTCACTTTAAAAGTGATGATTATTGGGATGGGGTGGAAATAGTGCATAACAACAACGAAGATGATTTTCATGTGATGAATGAAGACAATGTTACTCATAATACACCGCTTACATTGGCAAATGGGATTATTAACATTTCACAAGATGTTTCTCCAAATCCTTGTAGAACATCATTTAAGATTCCTGACGACGATGATGTACACGTTAACCAAATTTTTCGCAACAAGAAGGATCCTCCAGACTTCACTACAAATGCTTGCTTTGATATACTCTTTTGAATTTTAGGCCACTAAGTCAAATAAGCGTACATATGTAGTAGTTTGTGTTGAGGAAATTTGCAAATGGCATTTGTGGGCAACATGGTTGAAGGAAAGTGATGAATTTGAGATTCGAAAGTACTTATGTTACCATAATTGTTCAATGGATGTTCGATACAAAGATCATAGATAAACTAGTTGTTGGGTGATTGGAAAATACATCATATCGAAGTTTGAGGATCCCAACATTATATACAGACCTTCGAACATTCAAAATGATATTCGTCGGGAGTTTGGAATAGATATAAATTATTATAAGGCGTGGATGGCTAGAGAATGTGCTTTAGCTATTAATGGTTCACCTGAATTTAGTTATGATAGATTGGCCAAATATTGCAATATTCTGAAGAAGGTACAGTGACGTTCATTGAGGTTGATAATGAGAATCGTTTCAAATACTTTTTCATGGCCTTAGGAGCATACGTGGGTTTCACTCATCAATGAGACGTGTCATTTCCGTGGATGGAACATTTCTCAAATCTAAATTTCGAGGTACGTTACTTGTTGCCACGTGTCAGATGCAAATCTTCAGATATTTCCTCTCGCATTTGGCAATGTTGATTCCAAAAATGACGCATCGTGGAGTGGTTCTTTGATAAGTTGTTTCAGATAACATGTATGTTGGAAAGGCTTGTTTTTATTTCTGATCGCAAGGATATCATTCATAAAGCTATAAAGATTGTTTATCCTAATGCACATCATGGATGTTGTATGTGGCATTTACAACTTATAAAGTCCAATTATCATAGGACTGATATTCTGCCATTGTTCATGGCAACAGTAAAGGAGTATAGTTTGATTAATTTTGAAAAATCAATGGAAAATCTATATCGTAAAAGTCCGGCAGTTGGAGAATACCTAGAAAAGAACATTGGGTATGAATTTTGGTCTCGAGCACACTTAAAAGGAATTCGTTGTAATATTATGACGACTAACAATGCAGAATCATTGAACTCGTTATTCAAGAATGCTCGCAAGTTTCCAATACTTGCTATGGTTGAGCAAATTAGAAAGACTTTACAGAAATGGTTTTATGAGAGACACATTGAGGCTGAAAAATGTGTATCTACTCTAACCCTATACCTATTGAGGATAAAATACGTACAAAGTATGAGCAAAGGGGCTGATAGTGGTACCGATAAATGAGTACTAGTTACACGTGGGTGTTGAAAATGAAATGCATATTGTTTAACTTGGAGGCAAGAACTTGTACTTGTAGAGAATTTGATTTGGAAAAGCTTCCTTGCAAACATGCTCTTGCTGCAGTGAAGTTTAAGGGAATATCTTGTTACAGTTTGTGCTCGCCTTATTATTAGTTGTACTAGTTTTCCAAGCATATGTCGAATGTATATATATCCAGTGGCAAATGAGGCTGACTGGGAAATCTCCAATCAAACTAAGGTGTTACCACCCTTTTTGAATTGACGACAATGCGAGCGCCCAAAAAACCGTCGAATTCCATCAAGAGGGGAGGGAAAAAAGACTCGTAAATGTAGTTGGTGTGGTCAGAGGGGCCATAATCGTCTGACTTGCAAAAATACTCTAGACTAGTAGACAGATCGTGGGACTTGTTTTTGTAGAACTGAATCTTGAAATTGTGGATAAATTATGATTGTTTTTGATAGATTGTGATAGTTTTGATAAATTGTTATGGATGAATGTTAATTGTTCAATCTCATCTTTATATAGTGATGGTTTTTTTAATAAATTCTGATAACTTTTTCGGCCAGATATTAGATAAATATGCAGCAACACTGTTTGTTTAGATTAAAACGATAGACGATCGTTTTAAACGTATGACTAACGTTTGTTCTCATTACTTGTTTATTTCTGTTCCTTCACGTTTGTTATGGTTGTATAAATTTTTAAATTGTGATGGGTTTTGATAAATTGTGATCAAGTTTTTGGTAACAATGAACCAGCACTTTGTTCAGACTAAAACGTCATCTAATCGTTTGAATCGTATGGCTGACGTTTTTACTAATTTAGAGTTTGTATCCATTAATTCAAGTTTTTTTGTATGGATGAGTGACAAGGGGTGAAATTGATACCCAGTGACTCAAAACGGCATATGGTCGTTGTAAATGTGTAGACGACGTTTCTGCTCATTCGGCGTTCGTTTGGGCTCATTCACGCCCGTAACCACGTGAGATGAAGGTTTTTAACTACTTTTGAACGTTGCGGTCTACACATTCGCTCACTCCATGATTCGGCTTGAAAACTACTCTACACTTGGCAACAAAAGAAAAACGTAAGTAGCAAGTATGGTATTCGAAGCATGGCGCGTGCAGTCCACCCAATGATAGTGAGTCATACATGGTGTTCCTAACACCGTTACACTAGTTTTGGAGTGAAATCGAAACCACGTGACCCAAAACGGCATCTGGTAATTTTAAACATGTAGACGGCGTTTCTGCTCATTCGGTGTTCTCGTTTGGGCTCATTTACGTTCGTAACCACGTGATAGTGAATGGATGAAGGTTTTTAACTACTTTTGAACGTTGTGATCTACACATTCATTCACTCCATGATCCGGCTTGGAAACTACTCTACACTTGGCAACAAAAGAAAAATGTAAGTAGTAAGTATGGTATCCGAAGCATGGCGCGTTTAGTCCGCCTGCATAATAGTGAGTCATGCATGATGTTCCTAACACCGTTACACTAGTTTCGGAGTGAAATCGATACCCTGTGAGCCAAAATGACATATGGTCGTTTTAAACGTGTAGACGACGTTTCTGTTCATTCAGTGTTTATTTGGGTTCATTCACGTCCGTGTAGAAGATAAAATTGTCCGGATGAAGGTTTTAACTACTGCTGTTGCTAAAAGTAAAGAGAATGGTTGCCATCTAGGTGCGCTGGAGAGAATTACAATAATGAAGCAGAACACATAAAAGTTGGTTTCTATGTACTCCCGTTTCGTTTTATTATGGATGTAATTTTATTGAGACATATAGTTCTTGGCAATGGGCTGAGCCGAGCCGAGCCGAGCCGAGGCCCATACTCAGATAAGCTCGGCTAGTGCTCAAACGAGCCAACTCGCGGCTCATGAACCAACGAGCTGAGCGGGTGCTTGGCTCATCGATTTTTGGGCTAGCTCGGAGCTCGCCCAAGGCGCCACTCGACGAGGCTTGACTCTCGGCTCATCTAAGATTAATTAATTTTTTTATTATAATAACTATAATTTATAAACTACTAAATTACTAAACTTAAAAATATATATACACAAATACAAACATTATCTATTTTTTTTTAATTATACATTTTTCAAAACAATTTTAATTTTTAAAATAATAAGAACAAATTTTATTTGTTGAGAAATGAGAACCTAAAGAAAAATATATATACACACATTTTGTAAACAATTTTTTAAATGTACATTTTTCAAAATATTTTGATTTTTTACAATTTAAATAAATAAAAAAAAGATAAACCCTCCTCCTTTATCCGGGTTTGGGATCGGCTACTTCAATTTCGAGTAGGCGGAATTAAAAATTGTACACGAACAATTTGTTACGTGTAAATTTTTTTTTAAAATTATAAAGGTACGAAAATAAAATATTGTGATGAATGTGGTGAAATTAAATATCACCAAGTACATGCAATTTCAACATATTTATCTTGAATTCGATAATTAGCGTCTTCACTGTCCTTCACGCACATTATCGCTTCCAAAATATCTTCTTTTATAGTCTACTCCTGACCTCAGAGAGAACCCTCTTCCCTGCACTAAAAGCATATTTTGAAGCTACAGTGGTAACCAGAGGTGTCGATAGATCTTTTGCCATTGAGGTGTCGTGTCCCCAAAATTCGAACCTGGCCTCTCCCTTAAGTGACACTTAATTGGAATCTTGATACCAATTGGACAACTTGCCTAATTGGTACCAGGATTTAACTTAAGTCTTCCATATGATCCGGTCTTGGGGTCGGATCCTAGGGGACGCATCAGAAAGTCGTGAGGGGTAAGATGGGCCTAAGCTCTCCCAAAGTGGACAATACGTACATATCCGATAACGGCTTCGGCACAAGGTCGGGTAGTTACAAAAAAACGTTCATTTTTTGTAACGACTCGACCTTGCGCCGAGCGATTATCATATCGTACGTATTGTCCGCTTTGGGAGAGCTTAGGTCGATCTTACCCCTCACGACTTTTTGATGCATCCCCTATGATTCGAAGCCAAGACCTCCATCATATGTGAGACTTAAGTTGAATCTTGGTACCAATTGGGTAAGTTGTCCAATTGGTATCAGGATTCAAATTAAGTGTCCCATATGATGGAGGTTTTGGGTTCGAATCCTGGGGGACGCGTCAGAAAGCCTTGGGTAAGATGAGCTTAGACTCTCCCTAAGTGGACACTACATACGATATGATAACAGCTCCAGAGTAAGGTCGGATCGTTACATCTATCGAAACTGCTACTTGGGCAGAACGATGTAAAGTGTGGACTCAAGTTTGGTTGTTATGTGGTTGTCACATGGTCATACTTGGAGCTTTGCTGAAAGATGTGTAACATTTATGAATGACAACTATACCCCTACAACCTTATATTTTATTACTCTTGTATTCCTTGTAGCCCTAATTCTTCAGTATAAATATGAGGCTTTAGTTCTCAATGAAATACTTACAAGTTTATTGACTTCTATCTTTTGTTCTCTTTTTCCCTCTAGTTTATATCAAAAAATATTCTCTATATTATAACACATCTTTACCTATATTATCAATGAACTTTCGTGATAGAGATTCACGCTCTCAAATAGTTCTTGAAGTCTTTCACTTCTAATCCACTTCAACAAAATTTATATCAATACAATATCTTCAGCTTATGAAAATAGAAGTGCAACTAAAATACGTGAATCCATCTACAAAATGTAAGGAAAAAATGAGGTTTCATCTCTATCTCTGTTAATCATAGCCTATAAAGAAATTCGAATGGACAAACTATATGGAAGTTTGGCTCTTTTAATCTTTGAATGGTTTTTACAACTTAAAATCTCAAACTATTGTACAAATATACAGAACGATAATAAACATCACCACTGTGAGAATGAACGAAACTACCACCTATAAGTCCAAGTTAGAGACCACTCTTAGAAGAACAATCACTGAGATCAAGTTTAGTGGAGTATTTGATACTATCATAATATCAAATAGGAGGTCAGTTTCTCCACCTTGCAACACTAAGTTACATTACCAGCCATATCTCTATTCAATCTTTATTACTGGTATACATCTATTATAAACCAAGTCGAAGTCAACCATGGATTTCACATAAAGTGGGTTTCTAACTTTTTAATCCAATATATAGTTTTTGACACATAAACAACAATAAGATATTCATATTCAAGTGCAACATCATCCAGCTTAAATACTTTCGAGCTAAATGATTTGAAAACTTATAGTTGAAGCACTTGCACCTTTAAAATATTAATCATCTATAAAATTAGTTTTGTGTACTTAGTACTTACTATCTGTTCTTCTTGGCCATTTTTTCATTATTCTCATCTATTCCGCATTTTTTTATCTCATTTAATACTTAAGACCCGAAATCTTATACCAACTAGAACATTACTATACAAGCATGTACCAATACCTTCAAAGTTCCTAACTATTGAGAAGAGACCAGTTTGAACTTAACACTCGTTTGAAAAAAAAAAAATATCACCAACTAAAAGTGTCAACATGAAGTTAAACCAACTCAGCTTAGTCATATTCAAGAATATGATCATCTATAACAAAACTTATCAAATCAAATGCTTAAACACTAGAATATATCTTTTCTCATACTTGACAAAGTTCTAGATCTCCATTCTTTAGAGTAGCATGACCTACGGTCTTCTATTGTATGGTTGATGCTTTTAGAAATCATCATGTTCTTCTAATACTTCCAAGATCTTGTTGTACCAAATGTTGTCACATTTATAAAGGTCGACAACTATATATTTTTTATACTATGATCTATTAGATTTTGAGACTGTTATTTTTTTAATCAATGCCCATTATGCGTATATACCATTTAGCATTAAATTAATACAATTAATGTATATGTTAGTTTAACGTCGAAAGTTTCAATCATCATTCACAATTCTATTGTTTCACTATCATAAACTTAATTTCATAATACTAAATTCAATAAGTTCTAAGCAAGAAATTCTTACAACCTTAGAACTCTCACTCAGTTGGTGGATGAAATAGTTCTTGATGAGACTTTCTCTAAATCTTTCATTCACTAGTTATCACTAACAATGAATATGTATAAGCATAAATCCCATTGATTCTACTAACTTTAATATTTATCATAATTCACGAATTAATAGATATCATGAAATTCAACAAGGAAATTTCATAATGTACAATAATTGCATAAATATGTATATTTATCCAATTATGATATCATGATATCACAAATTAATTCTTTCTGAAAATAACTCCAAATATAATCAAAAAAATAAACTCATATCATATAAGTTTTATTATACATATTCTTAATCTCACTCGTATCTCTAATACAACACAGTCCCAACAAATAAAAAGTTACATCATAATTCTCATATTCTGCTTATCACTATATATATAAAGTGTTTTGATATATTAAGCACCGTGCTTAGTTGGCATTTAGAGTTAAAATTTTAAAAAATCCAATTAATAATCCAACTAAATCATAAATAAATTAAACTAAGTTTCCCATGTATTTAAAATCATTCAAAGGTAATTAATTAGGGACCCACATAATTAATTAAAAGCAATTACTATCCCACAAACCCTTAGCAGCTCGCTCTCTCTCTCTCTCTCTCTCTCTCCCTCTCCCTCTCCCTCTCCCTCTCCCTCTCCCTCTCCCTCTCCCTCTCCCTCTCCCTCTCTCTTCAATTCTTTTTACCATTTTTCCCATCAATTCATATCACCATTCTTAATAACCAAATCAATGTGTGCACCTATTTCAGTAATTCAAGAATATAAGAATTAACAATAAGCCGAAAATAGAGATCGAAGTGAGAATACGATTTGTTCACAAACTGCTGAAAGACATTCACAGGAATTCCAAGTAGAGCATGAAAGCAAAAAAAAAAAAAAACTCAAAGTGATACGTTGATGCCTAACAACCTTGTTTGTTGTTGTTCCTTGTTCACTATCACATCAACTGCCTTCAGCAATATAAAGAAAATTTGTTAATATGTGTGGATGATAATTTCACGCCATTAGGTTACGAGATACTTCAGATTAAAATAGAAAAAAAAAACTACAACTATCATCCTAAGGTAAATTAATGAGGTGTAATATGGTTTATATGAATTCAGACTTCAGCTCATATTGTGTGCTTATTTTTTTATTCGTATATACGAGTTTCAATCACTAACTCTATAGTTCTTAAGTTCTCGTCGAGATCCTGAAGCCCAATTATCTATAAAATCATGTTTCTCAGGAGTATTTGAGAAAACGAGTGTAATCTTATTTATCATGGAAGAAGATATTTAGTCCAAATATTCACCCCACAAGTTGTTGAGGAATGCAAGCCTAAAGTTGGACAAGAGTTTGAAACAATTGAAGTATGAGTTTTAACAGTAAGAAGAGGTTGGGCACTAACGAACTTATCTGGAAACATTTTTTTTTGCTACAAAGAAGGAGAGACTGATGATACATATAAACAAAAGTATAAACACGCAGTTGAATGGACATGTGAAAGACAATGAGGCATCATTCGAGTGGGTTGCAAGGCTAAATTAACTGCAACGAGACCAAAATCTTCTGTAAATTGGATTGTTAGTAGCTATATGGAGTCATATAGTCATGCACTTACAACTCCTACGAGTTCACTTACTAAGATCTCATCGCCACATTTCAAATACCAAAAAGGCCTTGGTAAAGCAATTCTCTGAAGCAAATATATCAACTAGTCAACGTATAAATTTGATGGAGATTGGATATAGAGGTCCTCAAAATATTGAATGTATTGAGAGAGATATCAGAAATTATGAAAGAGATTTGAGAGAAGAAATGAAGGGAATTGACGTTGAGTCTTTAATTGAATTATTCACATTAGAGAAAGAAAGAAATTCAGGTTTTTACTTTGATTATGATAGAAATAGTGAAGAAAGATTGGTTAGGTGTTTTCGGGCTGATTATTGCTTGAAGCGAGCATATAACATTTTTGGTGATGTGGTTATTTTTTATACAACATATAACACTTAGATATGGGATGATTTTTCCTCCA
Organism: Fraxinus excelsior; assembly: GCA_019097785.1. NCBI lineage: Eukaryota > Viridiplantae > Streptophyta > Magnoliopsida > Lamiales > Oleaceae > Fraxinus > Fraxinus excelsior. The sequence goes on from CM032624.1 coordinate 31,557,746, forward strand.
CTGGCTGGAGTCAACCATCATGGCTAGACAATAATATTTGGATGTGGTTTTTTAAGTGACAAGACAGTAGAGTCATTTATTTGGTTATTCAATAGTTGGTTGACTGCTATGCATAAGTGTAATACTCTGAAATTTTATGCTCCTTTAACTTTCTCATTTAATTTTTAGTATGCTAATTTAACTTTTCAAAATTTTATATGGCCAAGATTATTAGTGATTGCCAAGTTTTCATTGTTGGTTGATTAAAAGTTTGCCAATATTAGTTAATCATGTTTTTTGGGATTAATGTCAAATTTTACACCTAATTACTATAGATAAGCATTTCTTTTCCACTTGGCCGAGAGTAGAATGTTACTTTGTAGTGAAGTAACAAGCAAGCATGGGGTGGCTAAGGCAAGCATGAGGTGTTTAGTGTTTAATATTTGAGCATGAGGTGTTAAGCAAACATGAGGTGTTTATCTTTGTAGTGAAGTAACAAGCAAGCATGAGGTGTATAGTGTTTAATATTCAAACATGAGGTGTTTATCTTTGTAGTGAAGTAACAAGCAAGCATGAGGTGTTTAGTGTTTAATATTTGAACATGAAGTGTTTATTTTTGTAGTAACAAGCAAGCATGTGGTGTCAACTAGTTGCAAGCTATCTTTATAGTGGAGTAATTTTTCCTAGTATGGCAAGCATGAAGTGGTTAACAAGCACTTGAGGTGTTTAGTTAAATTTATGAAGTGCATCCATGCAACTCACGTGTAGATGTAGGCACCAAACTTTTAACTTGATAGAAAGTCCTTTGCACCTTACTTAGTCCATAGGTTTTCCTTACGTATAAATAATTAAGAAAGGTTTCCTTCAAATATCTTTACAACCAAAAATTTCTTTCAAAGAAAAATAAATAGCAAGAGTTAGTAAAGGAAGGTAAAGAGAAAAAGATAAAGTAAGAATTGAAGGAGAAGAGCAAAGGCTAGCACTTTCAAGTATACTTCTCAAACCCAAGTTTTAAGGTAAGATACTTTCCATGCTCAAGTGGTAGGATTTCATGGTAATATTTTATGCTTAAGCTATGCATGAAAATCATAATATGAAAGTTGTGGACAAATCCACAAAGTTAGATCTATTTATGCCTTAGGACAAGTTCAAAGGGCACCGGCAAGCCGAAATGTGCAAGTATGTGTTTGAATGCTTTCTTTAGCATATAAACACTTTGATGCTCAGTAATTTATGCATGAATTGTCAATGGACTTTCGAGTTCTTTGTTAAGAGATAAGAGATCATTCGGGAATTTGAGATGACCTAAGATGGGTGTGTCGCTTGGTCACCAATATATTCCATAAGAGAAGAGTGGTATGAAGTATTATTTTATTGTATATAAGTGTATGAAAACTGCATGTATTTTACTAGGTATTTTTGCTTTAAAAATATTCACACTACAAAATTTTATAGGTTAGTTCGGGTCAATTGGAACTGTGGCAAATGGTAATGCAAGTGCCAAGTGTGATCGAAGAGATAAAATATTAATTTCATTTTCTTTTTTTTTCTTTAAATTATTAGTCACTTTTATTTGTTCAAAACAGTTACTAATTTGTGATTATGTTTTCATTATGGATATTTCAGTTATTTTTATTAAAAGAATGTTATGTTATCGTTCCGCAAAGAAATCGAATTTTTGGTAACACTCCAGTGTTTGTGAGAAATTTTGGGGTGTTACAGTTTGGTATCAGAGCAAAGGTTAAATCTTTATTTTTAAAAAAAATCCAGTCTAAAAATTCACATTTTAAGAGATTTCATGTTCGATTTATTGTTAGAGTTTTGTTTATTTGTATAATTGCAAAATTGAAAGGCTTTGTCAAAAAGACATAAATTGACTAAGAGATTGTGATTTAAGTGGTCCGTGTTGACCGTGATTTAAGTGGTCCGTGTTGACCCTATTTTTGGTGATTAAAAAAAATGCGGTATTTTTCATAAACATTAGGAGTTTATGGACAATATAAAATTTAAAGTCTTAAACATGTAATGAGATGGAGACTCCTTGGCACGTAGCACTCACTACTCGATCACTCTCTAATCGATCCAAGGTGTTGTGACTAGTATTTTGTACACGTTACCTTGTGATTTGTTTACTAGAAATTTAATTTTTATCAAATGAGATGGAGACTCCTTGGCACGTAGCACTCACTACTCGATCACTCTCTAATCGATCCAAGGTATGAAATGAAATATCGTTCTTTCATGATTATGAGTTTTCTTGATTTAGGTTATGATATATTGTAATTATGTCAATAATAAAGAATTTAAAACTTTTCAAACAGTTGAGGCAATTTCGAGGATGAAATTTTTTAAGGAATGGAGATTGTAACACCCCGAAAATTTTAGAAATAAAATTTTATTTGTTTTATATATAGTATATTTTTTCTATTTTGAAAAGTTGAGGGACTAAAGTGATATATGTATTAACTTCAATTTTTGGGCTAAATATTTAGATTTTGTTAAAGCGATGAAAAATATATCAATATGGGTCTCGTTGAATAGCTCGTGATTAATCATGTAAATTAAGCTTGAGAAAAAGTTATTTCGGATAAGTTAGCCTCAAGATATTGAAGTTCAAAGAAGTTGAAAGCTATTTATTTATTTATTTTTTAAGTAAATTGGGAGAGGGTTATCCACTCGAATAGATGTGGGATAATAATAATAATATTAATTCTATATATTTTTTAGAATTATAGTTAAAGTCAAGTCACTATCACATATTATGATTAGAACCATTTTTTTTTTGTTGTGACTAGTATTTTGTACACGTTACCTTGTGATTTGTTTACTAGAAATTTAATTTTTATCAAATGTGATAAATACGATTTTCCATTACAATTGCACCATGACTCAACCACTAGATTTTTCAATTATAAATAGTGTACAATTGTCCCACAATTCACTACCAAAGAAATTTTACACGACAGCTTTCATATAAAGTAGCTATAAATTTCTAGTATATATTTTTTTCAAAAACTTGTTTGATCGTAAGATATTTCTATGCAAATGGTTTGTTTCCTTATGTTTATGTTCAGTAATTTATGCATGAATTGCCAATGGACCTTCGGGTCTTTATTAAGAGATAAGAGATTATTCAGGAATTTGAGATGACCTAAGATGGGAGTAAGCGGTCATCGATATACTCCATAAGAAAATAGTGGTGTGAAGTGTTATTTTATTGTATATAATTGTGTATGGAAACTGTAAGTATCCTACTAGGTGTTTTTTTTTTAAATACTTATTCTTACAATTACAGGTTAGTTTGGGTCGATTGGAATAGTTGCGATGGTGATGCGAGTGCTAAGAGTGATCGAAGAGATAAAATATTAAGTTCATTTTCTTTAAATTATTAGTCAATTTTATTTATTCAAAACAATTATTAATTTGTGATTATGTAAACATTATGGATGTTTCAATTATTTTTATTAAAAGAATGTTATGTTATCGTTCCGCAAAGAAATCGAATTTTTGTTAACACTCTAGTGTTTGTGAGAGATTTTGGGGTATTACAAGAAATGTGTTGTTAAAAAGTAAGGAAAAGTTATTGATGCGATGAAAATGAGTTTTGAAATAATGCTTGGTTGAAAATGAGTTTTGAAATAATGTATTTTGAAAGAATATGGTATTGCAGTTTTCTTTATTTTAATTTCAATTTTAATACAAAATTAAAACTAATAATTTATTGTATAACGTATATTTCAATTGGATTAATGTTCATTATTGTGGGAGTTGATTTAATACTATAAAAGGACATATTTCATAACTATGACAACCATGGCTTAAAAAGAATATACTATATACATTTTCTATTCTATCATTTTTGGCAACTTGATAAAGTCTTGTTATTTATCTCTCTTTGGTCGTGTCCATAGAAGGAGAACTAACCGTAAGTCATGTGTTTTATCTTGAAATCATATGGCGTCAAAAGTTCCCGCTCGAAAGAGAGGCAACATGATTGTAATGTTTATATTATTATAATCATACATATAATTATTGAATTATGTTATTTATACTTATTAGTTGATATGTATTTAAATCTACATGTGAATCACTCATTTTTCTAATACTAATTAACTCAAGTAAAAAAAGATTCAAATAAGCATAGTTATGCTATATCGCAAATCCTAAACAAAAGTTAGAAAATAGTTCATGCTAAAACGGAAGAAAAGCTTAATAAAAGAGTTTAACTCCTATCCTTAGTAGATTTTCAGTCTTAGATTGTGGGGGCATTTTTTGCTTGGAAAATGTGGAAATTATTAGAAAAGTTCTCTTTCAATAGAAATTGTAGCACGTTAAGTTAACTTTCACACCTTTCAAACCAACTCAATATGACGTCAGATGAAGGAGATATGATGAGAATATTAAAAGGCAGTGTAGATATGCTTCTAATTCGGCTTAATTTAACCCCACAATGTCTTCCACTGATTTGCTACCTTCATTCACATCTCCTTTCTTGAGGGGGTTGGGGTCAAGCCCAGTTGAATTGATTCCTATCTTTTAGGCCTTGAGCTTTATTATGGCTTCATTTCTATAGTGAAATTATTAAAACCATAATTAGGATTGCCCATCGTTCAACTATAGAAAGATAAATCATTAACAGTCCCAAATATACTTATGCATTACCATATAAACATGAACAAGTATTAAAAATGCACTCTTATACACTCCTATCACACCCCCAACTAGCTTATTGCTAGTCCCTAGCAATTCAAGCGAAGAAAGTACTTGTAACGAGTCCCAAGTTAAAATCATTTACACGAATTAAGCAAAAAATTCAAAAACATCAAACAAAGCATTCACCAATATTTCTATTAAAGTTTGTCTATCAAAGCACACTCCCAAAATTCGTGTGTGTGTGTTAAGTCCTTCACCAGCTTGTATACTTAACATGCCTTCCCATAACATTATGTATAATCTTTTTGCACTTCTTCTCAGTTCAAAACTCTTCATTTCTTTTCCCTTCTTTTCATTTTTTTTAGCTTTACAACAACACACCTCGCTTCATAATACTTCTCGTACCTTTTCTTCATTAATTTCAGAGGTTTTTTTTTTCAACAACATATTCTCCGTACTGTATTTGAGATTTGAAGGTAAAGAGTTGTTCAACTTAGGCTCAATCTTCAATGTGGAATGGGTGAGGAAATAAATAGTTTAACAAAGAAATGGCTGAGATTTTAGATCAAAGTGGCTTCTATTAGATAAAATATGGGTTGGCTTGAAAGGCTCAAACTACATCCTAAATTAACCTTCATCATTTCTTGAGTATAATCAGGCCAACAAACCATGTACTGGCAGTAGTCAATCAAATTAGAAGGGTAATGATTCCATGTAACGAGATAATGCTGAAAAGTAAGATTAAGAATATCACAAGTCTCTAAAAAATGAGAATGGCCCTAATGTTAACAACTGTAGAAGGTTACAACTTAAATTTGAGTGTTCTCTAATTGTATGTGTTTCACATCCATCAAACCATAGGAGCTTAGCTTACATGCATGAAAAATAAAAAAATAAAAAAAATCCGAGGTGTTTCAATACCTTACTAAGATAGCAAAATTGACTAAAGCAAAAATACTTTGTAATCAAGCAATAATACCAAAACTAGATTCATGCATATTCATGTTCATATCCCCAACTGAAACCTAACATTGTTCTCAATGTACAACAAAGAAGCAAAAACAGGCTAACAAAAAACTTCCACGTTTACTAGCGCAATTGTATCAAACTTCCTCTTCCTTAGCATCTTCATATTCATGTACCGGAGCAAGGAGGTGGTGTTATGAATTATGGATCGCAAGATAAATGACGATAATGAAAATAATCAAGAAGAATATAAACACCTTACGTGGAAACCCAATACGGGAAAAAACCATGGGTAAAGGAAAAAAGTCCACTATAATCAACAATAATTGTGTTTACAATATCAAGATCTCAATACTCTCAATTGAAATATAGACTCTCTAACTCTCAAGATGTTGAATAATTATTTGTGAAGATATGATGTGGAATATATATATAAATCTTCTTTTGGAGTTCTAGATGAAGAAGTCTTCAAATTCGGAAAAGAAAAATAGAATTAAAAACATCTCCGGGTGCTAGGATTGGCGCCAGAGCGTCGGGCCCTCTATTTTGTTTTCCTTTTTCCGTTCCAATTTGATTTCTTCATCTTAAAGTCATTTTCCAAGCCAAAATCTCAATCATCGATGAAATTTAATCTTCATTAATTAGAACTCTCAAAACCCAAACTCCTTAGAATTCTTTTATCTAACCAAACCTAGATTACAAGGAATTTGGATCACACCACAACAAATCTCCACCTTGAAACAATTTCATCACAAGGAATTCAAGACACAACTCCAAGTAAACACCATTCATCCTCTTCCAAACAAGTCACAACTCCTAGTAAACACCATTCATCCTCTTCCAAACAAGTCACAATGGACTAAATTAACGACAAACGCCCACTAGATTCAAGCAATGTTCAAACTTAGCAATGAGAAGTGGTTTTGTCGTCATATCAGCAGGAATAATCCTTGCTCACTACAATATCACCACGAACAATCACATCACACACAAAATGATACCTTATATCAACGTGCTTAGTCAACTCATGAAATATGTGATCCTTAGTCACGAAAATTACACTCCGACTATCATAGAATACTGTAGATATCTGCAAGTCTTCACTGATTTCACAAATCAACACTCTCATCCACATAGCCTCCTTACATGCCTCTGTAATGGTCATGTATTATGCTTCTGTTGTAGACAAAGCTACTGTATTTTGCAAAGTAGCTTTCCAACTGATAGCATAGCCTCCAAGGGTAAACACATACCCTGTAAGTGATCTCCTCTTATCAAGATCCCCTGCATAATCTGAATATACATACCCAATGACTCCATCTAATTTTTTTGTCAAAATACAAACAAGCATTAGAAGAGCCTCTCAAGTGTCTAAAGATCCATTGCATTGCTTTCCAATGTTCCTTGCCAGGATTTCTCATGTATTTGCTAACTGTAGCTGCATGTGCCAAATCAAGTCTTGCACAAACCATATTATAATTAGTGAAACAACTACACTAGAATAAGGAACCTGAGACATGTAATCAATGTCTTCATTTGACCGAGGACACAAGTTATATGATCATTTGAAGTGGGCAACCAATGGAGTACTAACTACCTTCGCATTCACTATATTGAAGTTTTCAAGCACATTCTCAATGTACCCCTTCTAACTCAAATACAATCTACTAGCCTTTCTATCCCTCGAGATTTTTATACCAAAAATCTTCTTTGTTGCGCCCAAATCCTTCATATCAAACTCTTTGTTGAGTTGAAACTTTACTTTTCTGACATTTGCTTTATTTTTGGCTGTTATGAGTGTATCATCAACATATAATAACAAATATGTAGTTGATCCATTATCTGAAGAAACCATAAGTAGTCATGAATAAATCAAACATTTTATACCAGTGCATCGGTGACTGCTTTAGTCCATACAATGACTTCTTCACACAGTCTTCCTTTCCAAAGACTATGAACCTCTATGGTTGTTGCATGTAGATGCTCTCCTCAAGTTTTCCATGTAAAAATGTTGTCTTGATATCCATCTGCTCAAACTCTAAGGCTCCATTTGATAGGCAGGATTTTTCATGGAAAATATTTTCTATTTTTCAACTTTTGTAGTGTTTGATAGACAAAATTTTCCGGGAAAATATTTTCCAACTTTTCAAAATTTTCACATTTTTTAGGAAAATAAATTCTTGATATTTTGGTGGGAAAATATTTTCTAGATTAAGTTTTCACAATGGTAAAAAAAAAAATTCACTTTTATTGACAATTTTCATGCAAAACAAATGCAAACGAATGGTATTCGGTATGCTTTTTTTTCTCAAATTTTTTTTTTTTTTTGACAATTGGAATAAATTTTAGACACAATAGTAGAAAATATTATCACTTTAATGGACAATTTTCATAAAAAATGAAACCAAACGGACTCCAAACTTTCAACATTTTCCATAAAAAATTATACCAATCAAACACAATTAATTACAATTCCCAATAAAACAATTTCTAGGAAATTTTTTTCCCTGTAAAACATTTTCTTTTCACCAATTTTTCACCTTGCAATCAAATGGACCCAGTCATTCTTAGTCTCCACTCCAAGTAAAGCTTGGATGGAACTATACTTCACAACTAGTAAGAACACGTGTAAATTCAACACCTAGAATTTGGTTGTAGCCCTTTGCCACCAATCTAGCATTGTATCTACCATCTTCAATCCTTGATGTGCCTTCTTTTTTTGAACACTCATGTAATACTCCAAAATTTTATGCTCGTTTTACTTGCTCTTTTAATTTTTAGTATGATAATTTAACATTTCAAAATTTTATATGGCCAAGATTATTAGTGATTGCCAAGTTTTCATTGTTGGTTGATTAAAAGTTTGTCAAGATTAGTTAATTAGGTTTTTTGGGATGAATTTTATAAAAATGTTTAAATTGGCTGCCTCAACTGGCCGTGACTGCGTAGAGTTCGCATATGTAAAGAATAATTTCAGGTCAGCATGTACTTCTGCTGGCCATTAAACTTTACAGAGATATTACTATAAGTTGAAAATAAGTTTCCAATATATATATTTCAAATTTCTTTAAAATTTTTCATTTAACAAGGGTAGAGGTTATTATTATGTTTAGTACGTGACACTCGAAGCTTAAGTACGGGGTGTCACAGCATGATATCAGAGCGGTTATACTTTTCTGTAGACTTTTTATAGATTTGATGACTTCGGTATGAACTTTATATGTTTTTGATTATGCATAAACTTTTTAAGAAAGTTACGGTCCATCATCATTGAGCAAGCTAGCAACTGACTTTCAACCGGTGATCAAGGTAAAAAAATCATTCTCGAAGTTTATGAGTTTCTCATGCAATGACCTGCTAGATCTATTGTTGGATATATTTTGAATTTAGTCATACATGAGATTATGAAGTCAGTACCGCTTATATATAATTATATTTATTAGAGCCTAGTAGAGTAATGTAATCAATTTTCTGTCCTAGTTATGGCAAGAATGATAAGAACCCCTACCAGGACAGAAGCTTGTGGTTTTACACAAAGGCGGGATATGCTATTGGCATTCTATTATAATTATTGTATGCATCTGCTCCATAGCCTCGAGAAACATATTGATATGCTAGACTACATTATTGAGATGTTGTGGGAGATACATGGCATAGGGTATCAAGGTGAAAATACAGAGGTTATATGAAACTATTCGAGAAAGTTATGAGACTAGTCGTGATTTACAGCGAAACTTTAAGAAGATTATAACCTTATCTGAATACTAGTTTACGAGCTACACATTCGTTCATCTCTTCTTCGTTTGTTGCAAAGTCTAAAGTAGAATGTGAATTCCTTCCGATACACCTTAGAAATCTCTCTTCCATTTGGTAAGATACTTGTTGCTGACCAAATAGCTAGAGATCTTAAGATGGAAATTGATGGTAGAGGCATAGCGGTAGATTTAATTCTGTTAATGATATGGCGTCATTACTTATATGAAAGTAGGTGTGATATTTATATTGATCATATAAGAGTTTGAAGTACTTTTTTCACCCAAAAGGAATTAAATATGGGGCATAGGAGCTAGAGCTAGAGAAGGAATAATGATTGCACTATCCTTTAACAACCTGGTAAAGCTAATGTATGTAGTAGCAGATGCTCTTAGCAGAAATACGATTGAACAATTAGCAGTATTAATTACTATGCAGGACTAGTTGTTAAAGGATTTCAAAAACTTACATCTAGAAGTAATTGCTCCACCAACCCAAACTATCACCAGGATAGCGGTTCTAACGATTCGATCAACACTTAGAGATCGACTAAGAGTAGCACAGGATGGTGATTCTTTCCTACAAAAGATTAAATCAGAAGTTGGTTCTAGCAAGTGAAAGGATTTTGAATTAAGCCACGATAAAGCCTTACTCTTTAAGGGAAGGTTATGTGTACCAAAAGATGAGGGATTAAGGAAAGAAATTCTTGAAAAAGCACACTTAACTCCCTATATTGCTCATCCATGAGGTACAAAATGTATCGAGATCTAAGGAGTATATTTTGGTGGAGAAATAAGAAACGGTGCATAGGTCTTTTTATCAGGAAGTGCGTGACTTGTCAACAAGTGAAAGCTGAGCATCAAAGGCCATCTGGAACCATTAAAAATTCCGCTATGGAAATGGGAGCATATAACTATGGATTTTGTTATGGGTTTTCCAAAATCAGCTAAGGGAAATGATGCTATGTGGGTTATAGTGGATCGGTTAACAAAGTGGGCTCATTTTCTACCAGTAAGAATGAATATCAGTATGGATCAATACGCATGATTATACATCAAAGAGGTCATCCGTTAACATGGTATCCCAGTCTCAATTGTATGTGATAGAGATCCAAGATTTACCGCAAAATTTTGGAAAAGTTTGCAAGAAGCTATGGGAACCAAGTTAAACTTCATTACAGCTTTTTATCCTCAAACTGATGGACAATCGGAGAGGACTATATAGACTTTGAAGGATATACTACGTGCAAGCGTCCTTGATTTGGGGTGCAGTTGGGAAAATTATGTACCATAATTTGGGGCAGTTGGTAGAGTTTGCATATAATAATAGCTATCAGGCTACGATAAAGATAGCACCTTACGAAGCTCTCTATGGCAGGATATGTAGATATCCTCTTTATTGGGATGAAGTAGGTGACCGAAGAGTTTTAGGATCAGAAATAATTGAGGAAACTAGTCGAGTCGTTGATGAAATAAGAGCTAGAATCAAGGCAGCCTAGTACCGACAAAAACGTTATGCGGATAAAAGGAGAAAAAACTTGGCATTTAATGTTGGTGATAAAGTTTTCTTAAAGGTGGCACCGATGAAGGGAGTTCTTTGCTTTGGAATGAAGGGAAAACTTTGACCAAGATTCATGGGTCCTTTTGAGATTTTGCAGAAACTTGGAAATTTAGCTTATCGGATTGCTCTACCATCAGATTTGTCAGCAATTCATGATGTATTCCACGTGTCAATGCTTCGACAATATGTGTCGGATCAAAGTCATGTGGTTAGTTATCAACCATTCGATATCAAACAAAACATGACTTGTGAAGAAAAACCAGTAGCAATCTTAGATCGCAGAGTCCAACAACCGAGGGCAAAAGAAATTCCATTAGTGAGAGTTCAATGAAGAAACCATAATGTTGAAGAAGAATGAACTTGGGAAAGAGAAGATGAAATCAAGACTAAGTATCCAGAACTTTTCAACTAAGTTCGAGGTAAACAAATTTCAAGGACGCAATTTTTTAAGGGAGAAGGGATGTATAATACTCCGAAATTTTATGCTCGTTTAACTTGCTCATTTAATTTTTAGTATGATAATTTAACTTTTCAAAATTTTATATGGCCAAGATTATTAGTGATTGCCAAGTTTTCATTGTTGGTTGATTAGAAGTTTGTCAAGATTAGTTAATTAGGTTTTTTGGGATGAATTTTATAAAAATGTTTAAATTGGCTGCCTCAACCAGCCGTGACTGCGTAGAGTTCGCATATGTAAAGAATAATTTCAGGTCAGCATGTACTTCTGCTGGCCATTAAACTTTACAGAGATATTACTATAAGTTGAAAATAAGTTTCCAATATATATATTTCAAATTTCTTTAAAAATTTTCATTTAACAAGGGTAGAGGTTATTATTATGTTTAGTACGTGACACTCGAAGTTTAAGTACGGGGTGTCACGGCATGATATCAGAGCGGTTATACTTTTCTGTAGACTTTTTATAGATTTGATGAGTTCAGTATGAACTTTATATGTTTTTGATTATGCATAAACCTTTTAAGAAAGTTACGGTCCATCATCATTGAGCAAGCTAGCAACTGACTTTCAACCGGTGATCAAGGTAAAAAAATCATTCTCGAAGTTTATGAGTTTCTCATGCAATGAACTGCTAGATCTATTGTTGGATATATTTTGAATTTAGTCGTACATGAGATTATGAAGTCAGTACCGCTTATATATAATTATATTTATTAGAGCCTAGTAGAGTAATGTAATCAATTTTCTGTCCTAGTTATGGCAAGAATGATAAGAACCCCTACCAGGACAGAAGCTTGTGGTTTTACACAAAGGCGGGATATGCTATTGGCATTCTATTATAATTATTGTATGCATCTGCTCCATAGCCTCGAGCAACATATTGATATGCTAGACTACATTATTGAGATGTTGTGGGAGATACATGGCATAGGGTATCAAGGTTAAATACAGAGGTTATATGAAACTATTCGAGAAAGTTATGAGACTAGTCGTGATTTACAGCGAAACTTTAAGAAGATTATAACCTTATCTGAATACTAGTTTACGAGCTACACATTCGTTCATCTCTTCTTCGTTTGTTGCAAAGTCTAAAGTAGAATGTGAATTCCTTCCGATACACCTTAGAAATCTCTCTTCCATTTGGTAAGATACTTGTTGCTGACCAAATAGCTAGAGATCTTAAGATGGAAATTGATGGTAGAGGTATAGCGGTAGATTTAATTCTGTTAATGATAAAAAACTTTGATATTATCCTTGGCATGGACTGGTTGTCTAAAAACTATGCAACTATTCATTGTACAAAGAGAGTGGTGATTTTTCAAAGACCGGGCGAGAAAGAATTTCGTTTTGTGGGAACTGAGACAACTACTTTGCCTCGTATAGTGTCAGCAACTCAGGTTGAAAGGACGTGGAGAAAGAAATTATGTCAAGGATTTCTAGTATCAATGTCCAACATTAAACAAGATAAGTTGTCAGTTGAGGATGTTCGAATAGTTCAACACTATAAAAATGTTTTTCCAGAAGATCTTCTAGGTGTACCAGACAGACAAGTAGAGTTTACCATTGACTTAGTACCAGGAGCAGCACCTATTCCAAAGGCTCCATTTCATATCATATGGCACCGTTGGAACTACAAGAGTTGAAGGAGCTTCTTGATAAGGGTTTTATTAGACCAAGTGTATCACCTTGGGGTGCACCGGTGCTATTTGTGAAAAAGAAGGATGGAACAATGAGGCTGTGCATTGACTATCGAGAATTGAATCACCTCACTAGCAAAAACAAATACCCACTTCCTAGAATAGAAGATTTGTTTGACCAACTCAAGGGGGCTACAATATTTTCAAAGATATCATGAGATAAGGATATCATCAATTGAAAATTAAGTCAGATGATATCCCTAAGACGGCTTTTAGAACGTGTTATGGGCATTATGAATTTTTGGTGATGCCTTTTAGATTAACTAATGCCCCGACAGTACTGTTTGTCCCTTTTAACCAATTTTCAACTCCTAAGTTGAATGATTATGCTCCTCAATTTTGTCAGAATTCCCAAGAGATGAGCCATGAATCATAGCAAGTTCATCAAATACTGCATCTCTACTAACAATCACATTTCTTATCTCAAGACACCACAATTTATACCCCTTCACACTTGATTTATAACCGAGAAAGATATACTTTCTAGACCTAAGCTCCAACTTTTCATTATCCACATGAGCATAAGAAGGAACCTAAAGACCCTCAAATTAGAATAAAAAGAAGGTTATCAGACCATACCTATTATGGTGTCTTTTTATCAATGGCAACTGAAGGTGAGCGATTAATCAGAAAATAAGCCATAGTAGCAACTTTATACGAAAAAGTTTTAGGCAACCCAGAATTTGAAAGCATATAACGAATCTTTTCCATCAAAGTTCTATTCATCTGTTCTGCCTCACCATTCTGTTGAAGAGTTCTAGGCACTGTCGAGTGTCTCAAGACATCTTCAGTCTTGCAGAAGATATTGAATGCATCTGAACAAAACTTCAAACCATTATTTGTGCGTAGACGTTTCACCCGCTTTGGAATATGCTTTTCTATCAATATTTTCCACTCCTTAGAGGTCCCTAACACATCACTCTTCTACTTTAAGAAAAATACCCAAACTTTTCTGGAGAAATCATCAATCACTGTCAACAAGTAATAATAGTCTCATTTTGATGGTAACTTGGCTGGTCTCCAAAGATTTGAATGGATATATTCAAGTGTTCTATTCGTGTTGTGTCTTTCTTTCGTAAATCCGAACTCGTTTCTATTTTTCAAGGACATAATGCTCGCAAAAATTTATTTCGTTGGTCTTCTGCCCATCAAGAAGTCCCCTTCCACTCAACTCCACGATCCCAAATTATTATGGAACCATGCAAAATGTACGACTGTGTAGAGCTTTTATGTCCCCCTTTATGACAACAAAAACACCGGCTCACTTTTAAAACTCCACATTTACCAGTGTAGATATAACCATTTGAGTAAAATGCACTCAAAGATATGAGACTTTGCTTCAGTTCTGGAACATACCTCACATCTGTAAGTGTCCTGATAGCCCCATCGAACATTCTGATTCTGACTATACCAACTTCGACAATTTCGCAAGGCGCGTTGTTTTCCATAATCACCGCACCTCTTGAAACACCTTCATATGTTGAAAACCAGTCCATGTTAGGACACATGAAAAGTACAAGCCGAGTCAAGAACCCAATCTTTACAAGGTTCCAAATCTGTCATAAATCATAGGAAGATCTCCTTCACTTTGTCCATCTTCCACAACATCAATCTTCGTTGTGTTAACATGTTGCTTCCCTTACTCAATAGCACCGGTAGCTTTATTTTTATATTTCAAGGCATAGTAATCAGCTCTAATATGCCCCTTCGTCTTACAGTAGTGGCACGTCTAGATTTTCGATCCGTCCCTCATATTTTTGCTAAGATTCCTATCTTGATTTCTCCCACACAACCAAGTGCTCAGCATGATTTTCAGATCCTCCAGCAAGGTGCACCATCTTCTCCTTAGATAGTAAATCATCATAGACCTCTTCCACAATGAGAATGTCCCGACTATAGAGTAATAGTATCTCTAAAAGTCACATATGATGACGGCAGAGAACACAACAACATCAACACCAAGTCCTTCTCGTCGTACTTAACTTTCAATGTCTTCAAATCGGCCACAATTTCTTTGAACATAGTTAAGTGATCATCTAATAATGCATCTTCAAATATCCGGTGAGAATACAAGGGTTGTTTCAAGTGTAGCTTCCTGGTCAAACTCAATCACAATGCATCAACATTCCTTTCCTTTAGAATATCATGAAGAATTTGATTTGAAAGATGAAGATGAATTTGAGATTGGGTTTTCTGATCCCTACGCTATTTTTCATCCTGCATCCAGGTAGCAGGCTTCCTCCAAGTCCATATCTGCGCTAGAACCGCTTGCATCTTCACTTGCATAAGGTAAATCTCGCATTTCCATCCAGAAAAATTAACCTCGATCTTATACCAATTATTATGAATTATGGATCGCAAGATAATGGCGAAAATGAAATAAACAAGAAGAAAATAAATACCAAGATTTACATGGAAACCCAATATGGGAAAAAACCAGGGGCAGATGAAAAAAATCCACTATAATTAGTAGTAATTGTGTAAATACAATATCAAGATTTCAATGCTCTCAATTGAAATTTAAGCTCTCTAACTCTCAAGATGTTGTTGAATAATTATTCGGGAAAAAAAGGAATTAAAAACACCTACAAGCGCCTCAGCGCCATGTAGCACCGGGCCCTTTGTTTTATTTTGTTTTTTTCTTTTTCCACTCCAATTTGTTTTCTTCATCTTAAAGTCCTATTCCAAGTCAAACTCCCAATCCTTGATGAAATTTGTTCTTCATTAATTAGGACTCTCAAAATCCACACTCCTTAAACTTCTTTTATTCATTCAAATCCAAATTATATGGGATTTGGATGACACCACAACAGGTGAAGAATTGCGTAATTGCCACACCCATATAAAAAAATATTGAAATCAAAATACACTGAAAGTAATCGAGGAAGAGAATAATTTCGAAAACTAAATAAATTGCAAGGGAATAATGAAAATAACAAAACAAAGGTGTAGAATGCTCAAAATTGCCTTCCAAGGAGCACTTAATTATAACCATTAGCTTGACTATTGCTCTTCTTCTATGCTGGATCAAGAAGCACGATGATCTTCTTGCATTCAAATCCACCACTTAAATAGGGTTTCAAACGTTGTCCATTCACTTTAAATGTCCTACTTCTGATGATGAGTGATTTGTATTGCTCCTTGGGGAAAAACTTAAAATAACTCCATGGTACAATTCATACTCTCAAACGTAAGAGCGACGCCCAAATTTCTATTTGTTGGAAAACCAAAAAGGGTTAATTCCACAAATCCTCACCAAAAAAGGATTCATGTTAAAACTTCCTTGTGTAATTGCTCAATATTTTGGGTAGTTGATCGATCATTCAACCGGAAAAAACAAAAACTAATGAAGAGGAAGTATAGTGTGATGAAATTAATCACAACCGAACCAAAACAAAATCAATGTCATTTATTGAAGATGGAAAGTAGCATACAATCATTCGACTTGACTGGCTGCCATAAATTTATTTTGTAATTGAGGTCGATGAGAAGATCAAAGTATTCATAGTTTAGTTTCAGTCAAGGTGTGCAAGTAAAATCTTGTAGGGTAAACAGAAAATGGTGCAAAGTCAACATACAAAAACTAAGGCCTCCAAATCCTTATTCAAAGTGTCATGAAAAATCATTGCCTAAAGTCAAGTCCAAGACTATAAATTGAGCGTTTAATGGGATAACTCATTTTTTGTCATTTGCTTTCTTTTAATTAATCATTATATTTATTAAGTTAGGATGGTAATTAGTACGTAAGCACATTTAATTATTGTTTAGCTTTGTTTTTTAGTATTTTTTACTTAGGGCATTACTAGTGTCACATTTATATCGATAGAAAAAAAAAATCAAAATTTAAGATTTGGCCATAGCCAATTTTGGCTTTCGGTCGAACGCCAATGTTGGACCCTCGCAAAATGACCATGGGATCACAATTTGTAAAGCTATGCAATTGCATGTATTGATAATTAGTTTTTTTTTTTTTTTCCTTTCTCTTTAGATGTGTAATAGAAATATTCTATAGAATGAGTAAATAAGAATTAAGGAAGATAAAATGTTGAGTACTAGGAAGAGAATCATCATTTTGCTAAATATAAATACAATACAAGTGCACAGGAGAAAATAGAATTTGTTTCTGGTAAATCTTAATTTAATAATGATAATGCATTCCTTTGTAAATTAAAGATGATTATATAATATCATATTATCTTAAAAGTACATTTTTAAGAAATAAAATAATACATATTAAACTTGTTCTTTGAATTGAAATAACTTGAGCTTAACTTGTATGAACTTATATTTTCTCGAGCACACTCTATGTTATTTAATGCTAGCTACAAAATGACCCAAACAAAAATTACGTTGTAAATGAAATTAGCTCAAACAAAATAAAAATAAATGGACCAAACAATCATATTATCATATGAACTATATTGTGATTAACAAATTACGTTGTAAATGAAATTTTTATTTTCTAAACGATCAAATGATAACGTAATAAAATTAAGTCATTCACTTTTAAAACACATAAAAAAATTTGGAGTGTCTAAACCCAGCAGTGGTATAAAAATTTTGACTCATTTTATGACTATTTATGACTTCAAGAGAAGTAGTTATGATAGTTGTGTTTACTTTAAGAAGTGTGGTGATGGGTTTTTTGTATATCTATTCTTATAGGTTGTTGATGATAGATAGCAGCCAAGAATAAGGGAGAAATAAGAAAGGTAAAAGGCCAGTTCGGTAAAGAGTTAGATATAAAAGATTTAGGAACAATAAAGAAGATACTTGGAATGAGATCCTGAGAGATAGAAAGACAAGGAACTTATACTTAAGTCAGAAATGGTACACTAAGAAAGTTCTTAGTAAGTTCAATATGCAAAATGCCAAAGTTGTAAGTACCCCTTTAGCTGCTCACTTTACACTTTCATCTACATTGTGTAGTTTGATGACGAGGTTGAGTATATGTCATGAGTTCCATATGCTAATGAAGTGGTATCTATCATATATGCTATGGTTTGTTCACATTCAAATTTATCATATTAGTCATTGCAGTCAATAGATATATGAAAAATCCTAGAAAAGAACATTGAAAAGCATTTCAAGGATTTTCATATAACTGCGTGACTCTAATAATGTTTGTTTGTAATTTGGGAGAAATACAGATGAAGTTATTGGATATGTTGATTTTGATTTTGCTGAAGATAAGGGTCTAACATGGAATATTTTTACTATTGGAGGTTGTGCTATCAATTGGAAAGCTACATGGCTATTACAGAGGCTTGTAAGGAAGCTATTTGGTTGACAAGATTATTTGGTAAACTCAGTGAAGATTTGCAGATTGCTACAATCATTTGTGATAGTTATTAGAACACTATTTTTCTCACAAAAGATCAAATGTTTCTTGAGAGAACGAAACACATTGACGTGATGTGTCATTTTGTGCATGATATTATTGCTCGTAGTGATATTGTTGTGAGCAAATTTAGTACTCAAGATAGTAATCCTGCTAATATGATGACCAAGACAATTCCTATAACTAGGTTCGAGCATTGCTTGTACTTGGTTGGAATATATTGTTGATTTTGCCATTAGTGGTTTTTGTGGAAGAGGTGGCAAAGTTTTTTTTTTTTTTTTTTTTTTTTTTTGCAGAGTAGTGTTGTTCCTTGTAGTAAGATTCGTGTCATGGTGAATATTTGTTAGAATTTGGGTGTGAACCAAATTCTGTTGAATGTTCTATTTGAGGTTTATTGACAGTGGTAATATTAGTCTCAAAAGAAGTTTTGAAAGAGTTCAAGTTGAAGTAGGAGAAGGAATCGAGCAACCGACCCTCGCTACTCCCTCGAACACTCAAAACAGTGACTCAGTACTTGTTGATCACCGATCATTTACTCGAGTAGTTGGACGTCACTTGATGGGTGCTCAACCATTGCTCCAACCGAGTCCAATTTGGGTAAAATCGTGTTTGTAATTTTTGGCAGTTTTTCATCCCTAATTCGTTCCAAACACTCCATTATTTAGACCTTTTATATTTGAACTCCACCACATATGATGTTCTTCTTTGTACTGTAAAAATATTAAGAGTAATTACATCTTTGAGATCATTCAAACATTGTATTCCTCAATTGATATAGTGAATTTTTCTCCTCTATTCTTGTGTTCTTGTTCTTGTTATTTCATTTTCATATTGCCAATTCTAGTTTATTCATAATATTTGAGGACGTTAACTTTGTGGCTTTGTCATGGTCCTCGGCCGATGTTTAGAGCTCGATGACTGGGAGTTCATTAATTGTGAAAAGAATCTGATGGTTATCGTCGTGGTGAGAGGATCTGATTGGAGAGGAGTGAATGGAAGGAATAATAATTTAATGGAATTTTAGGGTTTCAGTTTTTTGTAAATAAAATTCTTACATTATTTTTTAATTAACATGTAGGTTTTTGGGGTTTTTTTTATTGCAATGGGAAATAAATAATGTAAAACACGCTTTCGACAATGTTTATTGCCCATTGTTATAAATAAATTTAAAAACAGGAAATAAACACTGCTAAAGAAGGATGTTTTAACAACATGCAATGAATGTTACAAAATACGCACTATATTAACAATTTTAACAACAGTCTTGCTAGTTGTCAAAGCTAAACCTTTAACAACATGCAATGAATGTTGTTAAAAGATGAAGTTTTGACAAACCTTAATGAACATTCCAGAAACGTAAAATTTGTGAACTTTTTTCAATAGTCAACGAATGTTGAAAAAAGAGGCATTAGCAACAAGCATTAATTTCAATTATGTTAATCAATGGTAAGATACACTTACTAGAATGTTGCGATAAACCACTTTAGCCATACTCAATTAATGAATATTGCCTTTTGCATGTTGCAAAAGGCCATTTTGTCGTAGTGGATGTGGAGATGTCGTTTATGGTACCACCCTCGTCATTTACTAATTTGCAAAAGCGTTAGTTGTATGGAATGTACGCATGGAATATATATAGTGGTTCAAAGGTAGTGGTTCTTGATTAAGAGTAAGGTTAGGATGAGGACACCGAGAAGCAATATGAAGCAATATGACCTCGACTCTGACAATGACAACACAATTGAAGATTTACAGAGGTGAAAAGAAGTAGACTCGGTGACTCTGATTGATTGTCACAACACTAGGGATGATGGATGGACTAGAATGGGATTGTCGAGGGTCGACAAAGGTCAAAGAGCCACGTCAAGCAGGGGTGATCCAAGGTACCACTCATAATCGAGGGCTTCATGGAAAGTTTCCCTTATGGAGTAAGGATCGAGTACGATGAATTGTGTTTTGAGGTGAGGCCACAGACCGTTAAGAAAATTAGTGATAGATATGTTCTAAGGTTCATCAAGAGCAATGAGGAGCAAAAACTAATCGAAATATATCTATAGTCAGATACGGTCGAGGAGATAAGTCTATGGTAAGGTGGGACGTACTTTTCAATGAGTTTTATTTTTATTTTTTCCCACACAGTGATAGGTTGTCCTAAACGTTCAAGGTTACATGTCACATTCTGTCTATAACCTTTAGCAGATTTGATGAGTTTCATTTTGGCGAAATAAATACGTACCAGTCAGGCATTTGCTGGCAATCAAAGTACTTGACATAATCCCTTCAATTTAAAATACTTCGGGGTCTAGAAGACCATCAAATTTAGGGGCATCTACTCTAACTCTTTTTGTTATATCTCGACGAGGGTCACTATGTCATATTGGAGGCTAGGAGGTTCAAGGCAATTGGTGCGACGGGCAAAAGGTTCAAGATGTTCCGAATGGTGTATGTGTTTAAGTTTAGCAGAATTGGTTTAATATACGCCAAGTTAGTCGAAAGGTTAGCGACTTGTCAGAATAAGTCCTTCTGGGAGCATTCAAGATCTTTTAGAGTCAATTTTCTTTTCCTTTCTACGTATTTATGATTTTATTTTTTAATGTTTAATTTATTTAAAATTTGGAACTAAAACTAGAATACTTAAAGCAAAATACTTAAATAAAAGAAAATTTCCAAAAATAAAATAATTAAACCTTACCAAACAATTAGGCCCTGTTTGATTAGGCTATATAAATATTCCATGAAAAGTGGAAATTAAATTCCATTTCCATATTTTTGCATGATTGATTGACTAAATTTTTCATGGAATTGGTTTTCCACATTTTCTTGGCTTTTCTGCAATGGAAACAATTTATATCTCCGATTGTAACAAATATTATCCCTTTAATGGACAATTTACATGGAGGAAAACAAAGCCAAATGAACACCAAAAGATCCAAAATTTCAATATTTTTCAAGCGAAAAATTATACCAATCAAATACAATTAATTGACAATTCTCACTAAAACAAGTTCTAGGCAATTCAATTCCCTGAAATTCATTTCCTTCCACCCAATTCCATTCTTCGATTGAGTGGACCCTTAGAAAACTAAACAACAAGATAAAGGAGAAAAGGAGCTCAAAGAGAAGAATTTAGACCAAAGAAAATAGTTTTGTTCATATAATTAAGATTTGTAAATATGTCATTAAATCCCTTTATATAGTCATTAAACAAATTTGAAATGAAAGGAACATTTTCAAAATCAAACTGCTAACAAAACTACTATAATCAAAATCAAACTACTATAATCCGGAAAAACTCCAATTGTACATACATGGTCATTCGCTCTGAAAAGACGTTTACCCGTTTCTCTGTTGCATCAACAAAACTATAACGAGAAAATTCTGAAGATTTCCTTTGCAGGCGATGCTACATCTTCATGATTAAGGTTAAGCATTTAATTCAGTCATTTTCCATTTTTCAGTTTGATCATACATAGAAATTACTTTCATTATGCTTTCTTTTTCATTAGGCTGTTCGTGTGCAAAAATTGAAAGCAAATGCGTAGATTACATTGTATGTGTTCTTGTTTGGTTCATGTTTGTTTAGATAGTACTGTTCTCAGGTGGTGAATTAGTGAGCCCTCGTCCCCAGAGGTAGTTGTTTGCTGCTCGGAAGAATCATTAGAGATCTTGTTGGAGAGTCCCTCAAGATAAATAGAGTTTAAAAGGGCTTAAGAATCATGTAAGGAGTTTTTTACTCTCTATTTAGTCTTTTTTTTTTTTTAGCTCAATAACACAGTAACTCAATGTCATATGAGTTTTTATTTTTTTTCTCTCGAAACATAATCAAAGTTTAGGTGGAATTTTTAGGTTTCCACCTTGATCCAACGAAAAATTGGATTTCACGATAATTTCTTATAGATTATAAACTAGATACAAAAAGGAGAAGTTATAAACTTTAATTGATTGATTTGATTGATTTAATCCAGCAAAACGATGCATTTAAGTTGCCCTTCCAAATGATTTAAGGTCATTGATCCCGTACAAATTTACTCATTTGCGAGCTAATCTAGTGCCTCTTTTTAATGCAATATTAGAGTTTGTAAAGATTTTACGTTAAAGTTTTGTATATCATATTGTAAAAATCTTGCTTGTCATATATACCTTTCTCCCAAAAGAGACTGTTTCAAATTGCCAGAGTCATTTTCACACATTGTTCCTAAACTGTTTTCCAAAACTGGCCATATACACTGCATATATACTTCTTTACCTTTTCTTAGAGCCTCTACTCTATCTAGAGAAAAAATGAAGCCCAATGATGATGACCACTACACCAAAAATGGCTTTTTGCAACACGCAAAAGGCAACATTCATTGATTAAATGTTGCTAAAGGGGTGTATCGTAACATTTTTGCATTAGAGAAGAAGAAGAAGAGTTCCGCAGGCATCTCCTTGCCCTTAGTTTTTTTTTTTTTGTAGATGTACCTTTAAATCCTTGGTGGATAGACTCGGGAGGTAGTATTTGCGAATTCTTTCAGGGTTCATAATCAAACGGAGGCCAAGTGAGAATGAAGTGAGCTTGTGTGTTGGGATGGTTGAGTTCATATGAGTGATGAAATTGTCTTTGGAGTTTGGTTTCTCTCTAATTTTGGAGAACACAATTTTTATATCGACTATGAGACGAAATTTAATTTCTATATTGAAACTTGATGCTTCTAGTTTTTCCTTTAATTTTGGCAATGGAATGGTTAAATTGTTTTTATGATTCTAATTTGATTGGAAATGGCCTTTTATGTGATGGTCTATACAAATTTGGCTCATTTTGATGAAATCTTTTGTGTTACTAATGTGGCAAAGAGGTCTCTAATCCGTGAATTATCATCTACGTTGTGGCATGGAAAGGATGGAGAGATTAGTAAAATTTGAGATACTTCCATTTCTAGACTTCTCTGATTTTGATACTTGTGTGGATTTCATAATAGGAAAGTTGACTACTTCCACAAGGAAAGTTTCAACAAGAAGCGATGGTATTTTATACCGATATTAGTGGACCTTTAACTTCAACCATATGTGGGAGCAAATACTTCATAGCTTTCATTAATGATTTCTCGTCCTATAGATATGTTTATTTGATTAATGATAAATCACATGCTCTTGATAAATTCATTTTTTTTTCAAAATGGAAATAGAGAAACGATGTGGGAAAAGTATCAAAGTTGTAAGATCTGACGTGCTGGTGAGTACTATGGGTATGACGAGTCTGGTCAAAATATGGGTGATTTTGCAAAGTTTTTACAGAGATGTGGTATAGTGCTTCAATATATCAAGCCTAGACACCCGATCGTAATGGCGTTTCTGAAATCTAGTCTCTTGAGAAGAAACTAGACCCAAAATCTACTCCGGTTACTTTATTGGGTACTCAGACTAATCAAAAGGATATAAATTCTATTATCTCAGTTGTGATACTGGAATTGTTGAGTCAATTACTAAATTTTTGGAGAATGATTTTGGTGTTAGGATGAGTTCTACATTGAAGGAACTTTTTGTTGAACCGAATCAACTTGTGGTTCCAGTTCCTATTATACAATAATTTATCTCAGCCAATTGAAATTATTAATGAAGAACCTAGGCACAAAGAAGAACTTTCAATTCCTCATACAACAACGACAAGTCAGAAGATCATAAAGGGAAATGAGGTCTACGTTGCCCAATGATTACATTACATATTTATTGGAGAGTGATTTTAATATTAGGCATATTGTTGATCATGTTACTTTTAATCAAACATTGACAATTCCTGAGTCAAATAAATGGATAAATGCTATGGAAAATGAAATGCATTCTATGGAATAGAATAAAGTTTAGGAACTTGTTGAACTTTCTCCAAATGTTAACACCATAGATAACGAGTGGATATTACTCGAAAGGAAATGTTGAATGAAAGAAGGCAAGATTGGTTGCAAAACGGTTCACTAAACGAGATGGCATTGACTATAATGCAACCTTCTCACCTCTTTCATCGTTAGATTCTTTTCGAATTATCATGGCTGTTGCAGCACACTATAATTTGGAGCTTCATCAAATGGATGTTAAGACAATTTGAATGAAATCTTTCTGAACAAGTTTACAAGAGACAACATGAAGGTTTTGTTGAATAAATCCTATTTGGCCCCAAGCAAGTATCTAGACAATGGTATTTGAAGTTTGATGAGGTTGTGACTTCTCTTGGTGTTATAGAAAATACAGTTGATCGCATTTATCTCAAGACCAGTGTGAGAAATTTTATTTTTCTTGTCCTATATATTTATGACATTTTGCTTGCTAGTAGTGACTTGGGATTATATTCTCTTGGAGCAAGTAGTGCTAGAATGGTTTAATATGCAATATCCACCTAGCGACGTGCCTATCATAAAAGGGGATAAAACAAAGCTCAATGTCCAAGGAATGAGCTCGAAAGGAATTCTATGAAGATGATACCATATGCTAGTGCTGTGAGGAGCTTGAAGTATGCACAAGTTTGTACTTGACCAGATATAGCATACGTAGTCAATGTTCTTAGGAGATAAGAAAATTATGAGATACTTGAAGATAACTAAAGGTTACATGTTTACTTTCCAGCGTTCAAATCATCTTGAGGTGGTAGGATACTCAAATTCTGATTTTGCTGGATGTTAAGATAATTTGAAATCAACCTCACGTTATATTTTCTTGTTAGCTGGTGGTACTATCTCCTGGAAAAGTGTTAAGCATACTCTATGGTCATCTTTTACCATGTAAGATAAATTTGTGCATGTTATAAAGCCATGGTCCAAGTCGTTTGGTTAAGGAATTTTATTTCTGGTTTGAAAGTTGTTGATTCCATCTCGAGGTCCATTACTATTTATTGTGATAATAACGAAACAGTGTTCTTTTCAAGGAATGATAAAAGTTATGGTGGGTCAAAACACAGTGAAATCAAATATTTGGTGGTTATAGACGGAGTTAAGGAATTACAGATGAAAATAGAGCATATCAATACGGAGGCGATGATTACAGATCCCTTGACTAATGGACTTGCTCCAAAAGTTTTTAAGACATGTTGCTAATATGGGTACTGTGGAAATCTTTAATATTTTTTGTTAGTGAGAGTTACTTATGTAAAAGAACTATTTTTTGCCTTGATCTCCTCACGGGGTACGTAAGCTACGTATTTTTCGAGTACAACCCTTTTCAATAATAAAATATACTTTCCCCATACATTTGCTTTATATCTTTTATTATGATATTATTATAGTTTTGAGATATAACAGTAATATATAAGATGAATCTGTATTAGAGACATGTGGCTTCATTTTGATTTGAAGCATTATTAGGACCGATATGAATTATCACAGTTTTTTCATCACATTGATGCTAAATTCATACTACATTAACATTGGTTGGAGGATCGGGGTCCACGTTGATAAGGATGTTAGTATTTGTAGTTGTGAGTGTCTTACATCGTTTAAATGGTGTAATGACTTCCATGTTCGATAGTGACATTATTGTTGGGCCGGATCGTGTTTTCTAAGGTGTTATCATTGGTGCCATATATGTGTGGTCACCTATGTAGTCTAACTAAATAATCAAAAAAATTTGTTTTATTATTTAATAGCAATCAAATGTTCACCCAAGTGGGAGAATGTTAGAATAATTTAAAAAATGTGGGCTTCCCATTTGATTGTAAATTCTGTGTTTTATAAAACAAGTTAGATGTATGGCTCAAATGATACTCTGGTTAATCCCAATATGTCGAGTGATCACTTGGGCCTTTTTACACCTTAATTATAGTATTATATTATAACGTGGTAATTTAAGTATTGGGCCATAAATATTAGATTTCCAGCCTTCTAGGCATATGAATATCAAAAGGTTTAAATGCTTGAGTTTGGGAATGTCAATGCCCGAACAAAAGGGCCATAATTATGTGTGACAATGGAGAAGTTGTGATAGTGATAGTGGCAAGATGCCCAGGCTAGATACCTAATAGAAGGTGAAGTACTTGTTGCAAGGTTTGCTCAGTACACATATTAAGATAGATGTTATGGAGAAACAGATAGGTAATATTTTTAATACTAACTGTTATGTTAACAAAAAGGTGTGTAGAATTTCAGTATGGATCAATACGCATGATTATACATCAAAGAGGTCATCCGTTTACATGGCAATTGTATATGATAGAGATCCAAGATTTACCTCAAAATTTTGGAAATTTTTAAAGCTATGGGAACCAAGTTAAACTTCAATACAGCTTTTCATCCTCAAATGGATGGACAATCGGAGAGGACTATACAGACTTTGGAGGATATGCTACGTGCATGCATCCTTGATGTAGGGGGCAGTTGGGAAAATTATGTACCCTTGGTAGAGTTTGCCTATAATAATAGCTATCAAGCTACAATAAAGATGGCACCTTACGAAGCTCTCTGTGGCAGGAGATGTAGATCTCCTCTTTATTGGGATGAAGTAGGTGAGCGAAGAGTTTTAGGACCGAAAATAATTGAGGAAACTAGTCGAGCGGTTGATAAAATAAGAGCTAGAATCAAGGCAGCCCAGGACCGACAGAAAAGTTATGCTAATAAAAGGAGAAAAGATTTGGCATTTAATGTTGGTGATAAAGTTTTCTTAAAAGTGGCACCGATGAAAGGAGTTCTTCGCTTTGGAATGACGGGAAAACTTTGACCAAGATTCGTTGGTCCTTCTGAAATTTTGCAGAAAGTTGGAAATGCAGCTTATTGGATTGCTCTACCACCAGATTTGTCAACAATTCATGATGTATTCCACGTGTCAATGCTTCGACAATATGTGTTAATTTCAAAGTCATGTGGTTAGTTATCAACCATTAGATATCGAACAAAACATGACTTATGAGGAAAAACCAGTAGCAATCTTAGATCACAAAGTCCAACAACTGAGGACAAAAGAAATTCCATTAGTGAGAGTTCAATGGAGAAACCATAATGTTGAAGAATCAACTTGGGAAAGAGAAGAGGAAATCAAGACCAAATATCCAGAACTTTTCAACCAAGTTCGAGGTAATTTCGAGGATGAAATTCTTTTAAGGGAGGAGGGATGTAATACTCCGAAATTTTATGCTCGTTTAATTTTTTTAGGATAGTAATGTAACTTTTCAAAATTTTTATATGGCCAAATGATTAGTGATTTGGAATAAATGTTAAATTTTAATGTGTAAAGAAGCATGATGTGTTAAATGTTTAAGCAAGTATGACGTGGTTAAATGTTTAAACAAACATGAGGTGTTGTTAGCAAACATGAGCTGTTTAAAATTAAGGCATGGGGTGATATTAATGCATGGATGAAGATGAATCAAAGCCCACGTGGAAGGCATAACCTTTACCTTGGTCAATAGTGACTTTACACCTTACTTAGTCATAGGTTTTCCTTACCATTAAATACTTAAGAAATGTTCCTGCAAATGTCTTTAAAACCAAAAAATTTCTTGCAAACAAAAGAAAGATAGGATACGTGAGAAGGAAAACTTTCAAGTACACATTTCAACTAAAAATTTCTCCAAGTGTTAAGATAAGATACTTTCCATGCTCAAGTAGTAGGATTTCATGGTAATAAGAGCTATGCATGAAAACCATAATATGAAAATTGTGGACAAGTCCACAAAGTTAGATATCTATTTATGTCTTAGGACAAGTCAGAAGGGCATCGGCAAGCCGGAACGTGCATGTTTGAATTCTTTCTTTTGTGTAGTATTAACATGTTAAATCCAAGCATGGTATCTTACTGATTGGTGGAAGTCAGTCGGCATACTCGATGATGAGACAAAGTTATTTTGTATCGAAATTTCCTTTTCGTATGTTTTGCTCGAAGACTATTTTCCTTATGTTTTCCTGGTGGTATTAAATATAAGCATGTATAAGGCATGATGTAATATGGCAATGGAAGCATATTTTGTAATCACATATTTCATGTTGTGCTTAAAGACATTTTATAGACTTTTCCTTGCAATGGTAAACGAGACAGAAACTAGACAGATTCTTAAGGTCAATTGAAAGTGCAATTACGAACTCTAAAGACAGCAATTTGAGACTCTTAAAAAATACTGCAGTATCCATATTTGAGTCTTCTATACATGAGCACAAAAATCACTCAATTTGAATATGTGTGGCATAAGATATAAATTTGAAGTGTCAAAAGGTCAATCTGAAGTTTCTGTGCAGTACCTCATTGTTTTGGTAAAACGTCTATATCGTATGATCTTTGAAATTTCCCATATTTTAACTTAGGAAACTACTTGAAAACATCTTTCTAATGCCACTGATTTTTACAGTCGTTTTCACACATTGTTCCTAAACTGTTTTCCAAAATTGGCTCTGTCACTGCATATATACTTCTTTACCTTTTCTTCTAATCTCTACTCTATCTAGAGAAAAAATGAAGCCCAATGATGATGATGATCTCACCACTACACCAAAAATGAAAAGGCAACATTCATTGATTAAATGTTGCTAAAGGGGTCTATCACAACATTTTAGCAAGTGAATGTTGCAATTAATAAACATAATTGAGTTTTGGCACCATTTTATAAATGAATGTTGCTAATGTAGCCTTTTATAACGTTTATTGACTGTTGCGAAAAGTTTTTTTTTCTTGCAACGTTTTTTGAACGTTGTTAAAATCTGGTTCTATAGCAAAGTTTAGTTCATGTTGTTGAAATTCTCAATATATAACATTTTGCAATGTTGCTAAAAGTTTTACTTTTTGTAACCTTTATTAAACATTGCAAAAAGTTTTGAAATGTTCGCTAATTGTTGCAAAAAGTCTCACACTTTACAACATTTATTAAACGTTGCTAAAAGTTTTACCATTTACAACGTTAGCTGAATGTTACGAAAAATTTCACTTTTTGTGATGTTTATTAAGTGTTGTAAAAATCTTTTTTTGTTTGTCCCCCAAATATATGGTCTCAAATTGCAGAAGCCAAAAAACCTGAGCCCAATACTTACCCTATAGTGGCTTTATTATAAACTTTAATCTCCTTTATTCAGTGGGAGATCCTGGAAGCACTTGTAA
The DNA here is from genome assembly GCA_019097785.1 of Fraxinus excelsior. Taxonomy (NCBI): domain Eukaryota; kingdom Viridiplantae; phylum Streptophyta; class Magnoliopsida; order Lamiales; family Oleaceae; genus Fraxinus; species Fraxinus excelsior. Next base: position 31,587,194 of record CM032624.1, read on the forward strand.
TTGATGGGTGATCATTGATATGCCTCAGTTGTCTAGCCCAGTGCAAAGAGGCTATCGACCTACTGCTGCTCCACGACCCGATCCGAAGCCAAAGAAGACTAAGACACAAGCCATACAAAGAACCAGATGTACTGCAGGGAGGCTAATGTTGTTGTGCTAGATGATGATGATGATGATGAGAGCGGTGAAAGAGTTGTTGGTAAGTTGAAGAAAATGAAATTCCTGGAGTCGATCCTTGTGGAAGCACTGCTCCCATTCGGAAAAGGGTTAGTTCAATTTTTGTTTCAATGTCTGTTCTTTTTTATTCCGAATTTCCCTTTTGGTGATAGATCCATATTGTGTTGTTTTTTGTGATTCATATAAATATTTATGGATGAGACCGTCTTTGCTGAACTGAACTATATAATTATTGCCTTTTTGTTTACCTGAATTGGTTTGCATTGCCTTATTTTGTTTCATTTTCTTCACGGAATCTATTTGAGAGGCCTATCGGAGGATTGAGAGAAAGGCTACAAGTATTTTGATGTTGAAAATGGGAATTCATAGTGTTATTGTGTATTGATGCACCTTATAAGGGAAAGTTTAATTTTTTATGGGCATTAATTACAACTGCTCGTAATATGATCCTGGGAATTCATGGTACTTGTTGATCTTGCAATTTTTTTTAGAACTGCTCCAACTATACAAACTAGAAGAGGAGAGAGAGCAAGTTTTTATTCCCTTTTATGGAAGTAATTACTTTGTGACTAACATTAAAATTTGCTGTAACTAGGTTCTTGAGTTTCTGATCAATTGAAACTAAAACTTCCATGGAAGTGGGGTGCTATAACTATTTCAAGTGGGATTCTTGTTATTTCATCGCTCATGGGGAAAACATTCCATGCCATAATGAATCGGATTGCTAAAGTTGAGGATGATTACTATGAGATGATGGAGCTAAAAAAACGTGTAGAAGCTATTGATGTAGCAAAGTCACATGTATTGGCTTCTTTTACTTCATCCTCAGAAGTTACTAATACATCCTTAAGTGGCCTATAAAACCAATTTGTTGTATTGTAGTTTCTTACTATTGTTTCCTATGAAATCAGAACCCCAACGAACGATTTTCTTGGGTAGTGTATTTATTTCTTCTTCCTTTGGCAATATATTTCAGCTTCTCACGTCTCATTGAAATCACAATCCAGAAGATTGATGACAATTTATCTCATTTACTCTTCCATGAATGCTTCATATGCTTATGGATACAGATTTAGATGAAACTCAAAAAGATTATGTAAGAACTGCTGAAGAAAGTGGTAAAGCTTTAGTTTCGTTCATAAATGGGATTTGTGTCTTAAACTAAATTTGAATAATTGAACATTGAGTTCAGGTTGGGAATAAAGTTAGTTAGGCTAAAATTAATATTTGGGTTGTGCTAAAAAAATTATTCCTTTTTTTATTTTTACCTAGAATTTGGGCTAAGTCTTCCAGTTTTATTTAAATGATCTTATTATTTGTCCATTTAAATTCCACCTTTCATATATTAAATTTAAGAACTATACAAACTCACTTGATTGTTCTCGAAGAGATTAAAGTTTACAAACTTTCATTTTAATACGTATTGAAATTTTTGTTACTGATTTCGTATCACAATCACAACTGAACTCTGCCTTCGATTTTATCAAGTTGATGGTTATGATTTATTGCATAATTATTGTTTTGTGATTGAACTTTTCCATAGATTTTAAGACTATCCTTATTTTCCCATTAAGAGAAACATTTTGAAATTAAAGTGGGTGGTAGCTATCAAAGTGGCACACTCATTGTTATATTTATTTGTTCTTCTTTCTGAAAAAAGGTTAGCATCTCATTTTTAAATTATTGCATACAATATCTTGCCCAAATGTGTTATTATATGTGATAATTTGAAAAACGGCATGAGGTAGTTAATGAGATTGCTTTGGACTAGAAATCTCATTTTGCTTAAAGGTTATGACATGATACGGCATGAGGTAGTTAACCAATGTGATTCTGTTAATTAGCTTGATGATATGTTTTCTGAGTGTCTTACAACATATTGTATTGTCAGTCCAAAGGTGACTTCATAATGATGCACTTAGACTCTTACCATAATAAGGTCATATGGTTTTAACTTTAATTACATACTATTTAATTAATAGCCCATGTTAATTAGATGGATATGATAGTCCATTGACTGCATGCATTATGTTTGTTGTTTTATGTTGCCACAGTTTTAAGTGCATCATCTCTTTTGTTTTTTCATTGACTGGGAATAATTATGTGATGGGTTTGAATTTTATAATGGAGAAGTAGCCTTCAAAACCCACAGATTCACTCTTGAATATGTGACTGAGTATGAAAAGTGGGAAAAGGCTAATAGAATTTGTTTGAAAATTATTAAGCGTTTTATATCCGATTCCATTATGGGTGCAATTCCAGACAATAAAATGCCAAAAGTTTTGTGGATGTCATTGGAAAGAGATTTGTTGAGTCTGATAAAGCTGAAACTGGAGATCTGATGGACAAACTTATGAGTATGAGATATGATTGTATAAGTGGAGTTAGGGAGCACGTTATGAAGATTATATAAATATTAAGACGCTTATCATAGAGCCTTTTATGGTCTATCATGTTCTAAATAGCCTTTCTAGCCAGTTTAATCAGCTAAACGTGGCTTATAGTGCTCAATGATATATTTGGAATTTGAATGACTTTATTACTGTATGTGCGCAAGAGGAGTATACGATGTGGTGTGAGGCTATTGAAACTTTTGGATGTTAGACCTCTGGTAGTCCCAAAGGAACTATGAAGAAAAAAGATCAATGCAAGTTCTGCAAAAAGAAAGGTCATTGGCAAAGATACTGTTTTAAATTTAAGGTTTTGTTAGAGAAGAAGAAGAGTTCCGCATGTATCTCCTTGCCCTTAGTTTGTTTTGAGTCTTTTTTTTTTTTGTAGATGTACCTTTAAATTCTTGGTGGATAGACTCGGGAGGTTGTATTTGCGAATTCTTTGTAGGAACATAAGGAAACGGAGGCCAAGTGAAAAGGAAGTGAGCTTGTGTGTTGGGAATAGAGTTCAAGTGATGGTTGAGTTCATAGGAGTAATGAAATTGTCTTTGGAGTTTGGTTTCTCTCTAATTTTGGAGAACACAATTTTTATAACGACAATGAGATGAAATTTAATTTCTATATTGAAACTTGATGCTTCTAGTTTTTCCTTTAATTTTGGCAATGGAATGGTTAAATTGTTTTTATGATTCTAATTTGATTGGAAATGGCCTTTTTATGTGATGGTATAGACAAATTGTCTTTGGCTCATTTTGATGAAATCTTTTGTGTTACTAATGTGGCAAAGAGGTCTCCAATCCGTGAATTATCGATACATTGTGGCATGGAAAGGATGGAGAGATTGGTAAAATTTGAGATACTTCAATTTCTAGACTTCTCTGATTTTGACACTTGTGTGGATTTCATAACAGGAAAGCTGACTAAGTCCACAAGGAAAGTTTCAACAAGAAGCGATGGTATTTTATACCGATATTAGTGGACCTTTAACTTCAACCATATGTGGGAGCAAATACTTCATAGCTTTCATTGATGATTTCTCGTCCTATATGCTTATCTGATTAATGATAATTGACATGCTCTTGATAAATTCATTTTTTTCAAAATGGAAATAGAGAAACGATGTGGGAAAAGTATCAAAATTGTAAGATCTGATGTGGTGGTGAGTACTATGGGAAGTATGACAAGTCTGGTCAAAATATGGGTGATTTTGCAAATTTTTTACAAAGGTGTGGTATAATGCTTCAATATATCAAGCCGGGACACCCGAGCATAATGGCGTTTCTAAAAGATGTAATCAAACGCTGAAGGATATATGGCAATAGCATGATGAGCAGAAGAAATTTGCCATAGTATCTATGAGGTGAAGCTTTGAAAATTGTCGTGTACATTTTGAATAAAGTTCCAAGTAAAGTAGTTGTAAAGATGCCTTTTGAATTATAGACAAGACATAACTCAAGTTTGGCTCATTTCAGAGTTTGGGGATGTCCAACTGAGATTAGGATTTATAATCCTCTTGAGAAGAAACTAAACCCAAAATCTACTCTGGTTACTTTATTGGGTACTCAGACTAATCAAAAAGATATAAATTCTATTATCCCAACCGTGATACCAGAATTGTTGGGTCAATTACTACTAAATTTTTGGAGAATGATTTTGGTGTTAGGAGTTCTACATTGAAGGAACTTTTTGTTGAACCAAATCAACTTGCGGTTCCAGTTCCTGTTATACAATAAAGAGTTATATTGAGAGCCAATTGAAATTGTTAATGCATAACCTGAGCACCAAGAAGAACTTTCGATTCCTCATCAACAACGATTGATTGTTTTTGAGCCACAAGTTAGAAGATCACAAAGGGAAATGAGGTCTGCATTGCCCAATGATTACATTACATATTTATTGGAGAGTGATTTTAATATTAGGCATATTGTTGATCCTGTTACTTTTAATCAAACATTGACAAGTCCTGAGTCAAATAAATGGATAAATGCTATGGAATATGAAATGCATTCTATGGAATAGAATAAAGTTTAGGAACTTGTTGAACTTTCTCGAGATTAACACCATAGATAACGAGTGGATCTTCGAAAGCAAATTGGACTCTAAAGGAAATTTTGAACGATAGAAGGCAAGATTGGTTGCAAAAGGGTTCACTAAACGAGATGGCATTGACTATAATGAAACCTTCTCACCATGTCGAATTATCATGGCTTTTGCAGCACACTATAATTTGGAGCTTCATCAGATGGATGTTAAGACAATTTGAATGAAAATCTTTCTGAACAAGTTTACAAAAGACAACATGAAGGTTTTGTTGTGAAGGAAAAAGAAAACTTGGTGTGTAAGTTGAATAAATCCTATTTGGCCCCAAGCAAGCATCTAGACAATGGTATTTGAAGTTTGACGAGGTTGTGACTTCTCGTGGTGTTATTGAAAATACAGTTGATCGCATTTATCTCAAGACCAGTGGGAGAAATTTTATTTTTCTTGTCCTATATATCTATGACATTTTGCTTGCTAGTAGTGACTTGGGATTATGAATATCTTGGAGAAGTTTCTTATTTGCTTGGCATTGAAATACATCATGATAGAAATTGTGTCTTATTGGGACTTTCTTAGAAAGCATAAATACTGTTCTAGAAAGGTTTAATATGCAGAACTATCCACCTGGTGATGTGCCTATCATAAAAGGAGATAAGTTTAACAAAGCTCAATGTCCAAGGAACGAGCTAGAAAGGAATTCTATGAAGATGATATCGTAAGCTAGAGATGTGAGGAGCTTGAAGTATGCACAAGTTTGTACTTGACCAGATAGTATGACGTAGTCAAATGTTCTTAGTAGGTTTCAATCGAATCTAGGACAAGAGCATTGGAAAGCAGATAAGAAAGTTATGAGATACTTGAAGATAACTGAAGGTTACATGTTTACTTTCCAGCGTTCAAATCATCTTGAGGTGGTAGGATACTCAAATTTTGATTTTGCTGGATGTCAAGATAATTTGAAATCAACCTCACGTTATATTTTCATGTTAGCTGGTGGTACTATCTCCTGGAAAAGTGTTAAGTAGACTCTGTGGTCATCTTTTACCATGTAAGCTGAATTTGTGCATGTTATAAAGCCATTGTCCAAGTCGTTTGGTTAAGGAATTTTAGTTTTGTTTTGAAAGTTGTTGATTCCATCTCGAGGTCAATTACTATTTATTGTGATAATAGCGCAATAGTGTTCTTTTCATGGAATAATAAAAGTTATGGTGGGTCAAAGCACAGTGAAATCAAATATTTGGTGGTTAGAGACAGTTAATGAATTACAAACGAAAATAGAGCATATCAATACGGAGGCGATTATTACAGATCCCTTTACTAAGGGACTTGCTCCAAAGGTTTTTAAGACGTGTGTTGCTAATATGGGTATTGTGGAAATCTTTAGTATTTTTGGATAGTGAGAGTTACTTATGTAAAAGAACTATTTTTTTTTTTTTTTTTTTTTTTTTTTTTTTTTTTTTTTTTGCCTTGATCTCATCATGGGAACCGTAAGCAACCCATATATTTTTCAGGTGCAACCCTTTTAAATAATAAAATATATTTTCCCCATCCATAAATTATTTTTGAGCATGCAAACTTTATATCTTTTATTATGATATTATTATAATTTTGAGATATAACAGTAATATTTAGATACTCCTGTATTAGAGACATGTGGCTTCATTTTGATTTGAAGCATTATGAGAACCGATATGAATTATCACAGTTTTTTCATCACATTGATGCTAAATTCATACTACATATTATCACATTGGTTGGAGGATCGGAATCCATGTCGATAAGGATGTTAGTATTTGTAGTTGTGGAGTGGTCTTACATCGTTTAAATGGTGTAATGACTTCCATGTTCGATAGTGACATTATTGTTGGACCGGATCGTGTTTTCTAAGGTGTTATCATTGGTGCCATATATGTGTGGCCACCTATGTAGTCTAACTAAATAGTCAAAAAATTTGTTTTATTATTTAATAGCAATCAAATGGTCACCCAAGTGGGAGAATGTTAGAATAATTTCAAAAATGTGGGCTTCCCATTTGATTGTAAATTTTATGTTTTATAAAACAAGTTAGATGTATGGCTCAAATGATACTATAGTTAAGCCCAATATGTCAAGTGATCACTTGGGCCGTTTTACACCTTAATTATATAGAGGGTTATATTGTAACGTGGTAATTTAAGTGGGCCATAGATATTAACCCTAATTAGGTTGGAGTCATTAACGGGAAGGCTAAATAAGTTTTTTATATAAGAAACTAGGTCTCCTATCCTCTCCTCTCCATATATTTATTAGTTTGCCCCATTGATGGCTAATACTCTTGTGAGGAACAAGGAGAGGAAAATCTAACTGCTAATATTTGCATTAAAGATGTCTTTTACAGGTACATCTCTTGAACTATGAATTTAGAATTGTGATTGTTGATTCTTAGCATGATTATGATTTTAAGTACAACAATAGAAGTCAAAAATCTAGAATAGAGGTAGTAAAAGAAGACGGCATAACAGGTGACTAAGGGAAGGAAAATGATAAATGTAAATTCCACACTTATTCATGCTCAATTATGATAGCTTTTTTTTTCCTACTTCGAGGGTGTTGGAATAAAATTTATTGATTATAGGTCGTTTTCATGATTGTAGGATTAAATCCCCGAAGTAGTACTTGTTGTGAAATTGGCAAGGAAATGACAAGTTGAGATTTTGAAGTAAAATCAAGAGGCTAGCATTTGAAAATGAGAAAATCAAGAAGAAATAAGGTGTGTTGGTGCCAAACAAGAGTTGCAAGAACGAATACACACCTAGAAACTGAAGAAGCAAAGAGAGGATCTAGAGTGCGAAGCGTGTGGAGAAATAAATTGTTGAGATCAAAAGGCCTCAAATTAGGAATCCAAGTCATTTTACAGATTGTTTTCGTTAATGCTATTCGGGAGCAAAATTCTTGTGCTCGAGTAGCAACTCTACTTTTGGCTATAAATTCTATTTTAGGTAGCTATCCTTGGGGTCAAGTTTTTTAAATGATTCTATACCCCAATTTTATGTCTATGTGACTATATGTACTATATCTCTTGTACACCAAAGGGGATATTCTCACAGAGAAACACAAAAACCAACTTAATCTAATGTTTATCTTCTTCTTTTTCTTTCAGGTGATTTTTTCTACTTTATCTTACGATGTAATTTGAATATGCATAGCTAATTTTCTTAGAGTCGTGTTAGAAATTAAAACCTCAAGAATCTTGATGTCAAAAACCTTCTTTGGTGCCAAAATTCTATATGTCAATCATCAAGAGAATTAAAAGCGGAATATTGGGATGGAGATTGATTGCAAGTTCTTAATCTTCAACTTCAATACGATTTCTCTTCAAAGAAAAGTCTTAGTATTTATCTAATAATGGGATGGCAGATAGAATGAGAAATTACGTATGAATTGGGGACCATAACCTTAATATATATTCTGATATGTATTTTGGCCCATCATAAAGTACAATTAAAGGAAAACATTACACATAATTAAGCCCATCATAAAATGTGCTTACTCCCACTGAACTTATGGTATATACAATCATCAACTACATTCATCTTAAAACCAAATGAGACAATTATTTAATGAAATTTGTGATACCGCTGACAGGAAGTCTACTTAAGCCCATGAATGATTTCTTTAATTTGCAAACCATCTTCTCTTGACACAGTTTTTTGAGCGTACCATATAAATCGTTTCATCAATGCCTTTTTGAGAAACGCCCGGCTTTACGTCCATCTGATATAGTTTAAGACCAAAATATGTTATAAGTGCCATAATAGTTCTGAAAGAGTCTTTTGTGTTGAAATCGGAGAGAATCCCACTTAGTTTTAAATATACTTTTACAACCAATGGACTTTTCACTTTCAAGCAATGCAACAAGTTCCCAAACATCAGTGTCTTTAATGATTTTATCTCTTCATTCATGGTATTAATCAACTTTTGAGAATTAGTACTTTACATGGTTTGATGAAAGTTGATTGGATTTTCTTCTACCAATCCAATGTCGTACACATTCTTGGAGTAAGACTATAAAGTCGTCAACAATTGTCTTTCGCATATCTTCAATGGATTTTCTTAATGGTATTTGTTCTTGAGATTGTTGAGTTTGCTTTTTTGGAACAAATTCTTGATGTTGAACAGGAGGATCTCGAATATTGTCTTGATCTAGACCTTCTTCATGAACAAGATCGAGAATAGGTATTTGTTCATGGTCCTGATCATTGTCAATGGCAACAGAAAGAATAGTTACATATTTCTTCTCGAAGACGAAATCCCTAAACTTATCTCTCTCGGTAAACTCAACATCCTCAAAGAATCGGGTATTTCCTATTTCGAAGATTGATGTCGTAGTGGGATATAAAATTTGTAACCTCTTGACCTCTCAAAATATCCAATGAAATAACAAATGACGGTTCTGGAGTCCAGTTTCGTTTTATTTGACCTATAAATTTTTGCCTCAATTGGACAATCTCAAATGTACAAATGCTTCAAACTAGTCTTCTTGTCTGTCCAAAGCTCATGAGTGATTTTGACAATTGTTTTACTTGGAGTTCTATTAAAAATATAAGTTGAAGTCTTTAGTGCTTTTCCCAAAAGAGAATTTGGTAAGGTGGAATGAGTAATCTTGTTTATTACATCTTTAAGTGAATATTTCATTTCTCAACAACATAATTCATGTTAGGGGATCCGACATGGTATATAATGTGGGACGATTACAATTCATTTAGGTATTTAGCAAAATGTCATGGACAATGTTCTCCTAATTCGTCATATTTACCGTAGTATTCACCACCATAATCAAATAGGGGATTCGACACGTGTTTAATTCTTTTGTTGAGTTGAAACCTTAGCCTTGTCAAAAACTACGACTTCTCGTGAATGAGATACAGGTAGCCATAACATGAAAAGTCTTCTATGAATGTGATAAAGTACTGTTGACCATTCCAAAATAGTTCTAAGACATTCGAGGTTCTATTGACACCTAGTCTTCTTATATTTGTCTGTTCCCAATTCATACGATTAACGCAAACATCAATGTCTGAAAGATCAAGAGTATCAAGAATCCCATCTGACATAAGCTTTTCAATTCTCTTTCATAAGATGCAACCTAATCGTTACTGCCATAACAAATCGGAATTCTCATTAGTTATTTGTGTTTAATACAACGTGAATTCACATACAAGATTTTCATTAAACGAAACAACCATATTAAGAAAAATATAGGTTATCATAAATAGATAAATAACCGATATCCATAGCATTTGAATTTAAAAAAGGACTAAACTAATTATTTTCAAATGAATAAGAATAACCGAATATGTCACATACAGAAATAGAAACCGAATTCCGTCTAATAGACGTTACTACAAATGTCTATTTCAAACCCAAATAATAATTCGTCTTTAATAAAATAACCTAAAAGTCCGTAACTGATTTTCCAACGCCCACATAGACGAATCTTTCGGCATCATTTAGCTTTCTGCATAGACACACTTATATGAGTAGTAGCACAATATCCACCAAGTGTGTCTAGGTGCTGAAATGAAATTAATCTCTACTGAAATTAAATTAATATCGGAACAAACCAAACTGAGAAGTGAACCTTTCATCACATGCAAAGCTTGGCATTTTGTACAATCTCTCTTCATGTGTCCAGGATTTTCATGAAAGTAACAGCCAGATGCTTCATCATTTTTAGGCTTTTGCTATTTCTTTTGAACTAGACCAGTTGCATCTTCCTTATAATATCATTTTCTTGAAGTTGATCTTGTACTTTCTAAGTAAGTACCTTTAGTTGTAACAAGACATGGGCTCATTAAGATACCAATTTCTGCTTTTGACAGTTGTAACTGACCTTAAATAGGGCTGAATTGTGCAGGAAGAGAAATCAAAACTAGATGTACGAGCAAATCCTCAGATAGCTCTAGATTTAGTGCATTTAGTTTTGCAACAAGATGAGACGTCTCAATGATACTCCCTTATGTTTCCTTTAGCCTCATACCTTAATGAAACCAAGTTCGCCAGAAGTGTACTAGTTTTAGCCTTATTGTTATTCACAAAATGCTTTTCATTTCTTCAAGGAACTCCTTGGTAGTAGTAACCTTTTTGGACACAGCGCCCTTGAATGTTTCTGGAATTCCACACTTCATAGTCATAAGAATCATGTGATTTGAAGGATCCCACTTATCAAAGTCCTCCTTTTTTTACCAGCAAAACTCTTTTTTCGTAATAGCAGCAGGTTGTTCAGTCCTTAATGTAAGTTCTCCCTTATCGTCCTTACCACATGTGTACATATAATTCTACCAAATATTGACATTCTCTTAAGTTAGTCAGTACATGTATGATTTACATACATACAAACCATCTTAATATTTCAAATAAATCAATTTACCGAGAGAGATTACTTTTCTAACATGTTACTTCAACTTATCTATTTTAGAATATTAGATTTTTGAAAGAAACTAATACTACCAAGATTTTCATTTGATTGCCCCATTTGAAAGAAATTTTCATCAAATTAGAGTTCGGCCATATAAATACACTACTCGAGCACTAGCTTGGTGTTTGTTGAGTGATATGTTTATCTCTCAAGTGACAAAGAGGTGACTACCAAGCGTCAGATCCCTACTTTCAGTGCTCGAGCACTTGCTAGCGGGTAGCGAGTGTCGGGTCCTTGCTTTCAGCGCTAGTCGACGGCTAGCGAGAGAGCATTGCCACGACTGTTCCTTAACTTGAAAAAATAATTCCTTAAAATTGAATTTCGAAATTTAAAACTAAAATTCGTTTACCTAAATTAAAAATTGTAAAACCCAATGTATGAATTTCATCCCTAAAATTCTTTCTTGTGTCTTAATTGTTTAATATGAAGTATGCTTCGATATCACTAGTTAGAAATTAAAAACCCCAAGAATCTGGATATAGAAAATCTTTTCTTTGTTGCCAAGATTATCCGGTCAAATCACGAAGAGAAATAAATGTGGAAGCATACCTTGATATGGGAATAGAGATTATTTGTAGATTCTTGATCTTCCCCTTCAATGTGGTTTCCCTTCAGAGAGAAGTCTATGTGATGAGAACCATGTAGTAACGAACACTACGCAACCCACAAGAAGATTGAAGATCCCAAGAAAGTCCAAAAGATAATCCCAATTTTGAGTTTGAACCAAAAATTAAATGAATCAAGCAATCAACCAAAAATGGTGTTTGAAAGATCTCTTGATTACACAATACGTTGATCCGCACTCGATGTTGAACACCACAAGAATCCTCTTGATAAGTTCAGATTGTTCTAAGAAAAATAAAGTTGAAAAGCACAATAGCCTCTCGAATATATCTCAATAAAAAATTTGTCAAAATGTCCATAAATTGAATAATGAAGTCCTATTTATTAGTGGCCAGAAAACCTAGTAAAAAAGTAATTAGATTACAAAATATTGTAAAATTGAAAAGAAAATAGAATTCTAGTCTAACAAGGAAAATCGCAAAAATCTACATGCGATTCACTCATTTTTCTAATGCTAATTAACTAAAGTAAAAAAAAAGATTCAAATAAGCATAGTTAGGCTATATCGCAAACCCTAAACAAAAGTTAGAAAATAGTTCATGCTAAAATGGAAGAAAAGCTTAATAAAAGAGTTTAACTCCTCATCCTTCGTGTCTTTCAAGCCATAAAGACAAGGAAAGAAAAATCAATCTCGAATCTAACTCCTCAATTTTGTAGATTTTCAGCCTTAGATTGTAGGGCATTTTTAGCTTGGAAAATGTGGAAAATATTACAAAAGTTCTATTTCAATAGAAATTGTAAGCACGTTAAGTTAGCTTTTCAACATCTTTTGAATCAACTCAATACGACATCAAATGAAGGAGATATGATGAGAATATTAGGCAGTGCAGATATGCTTCTAATTCGGCTTAATTTAACCCCCATTGGTCTTCCACTGATTTGCTACCTGCATTCACATCTCTTTTCTTTTGAGGGGGCTGGGTCAAGCCCAGTTGAATTGATTCCTATCTTTTAGGCCTTGAGCTTTATTATGGCTTCATTTCTATAGTAATATTATTAAAACCACAATTTAGATTGGCCATTGTTCAACTATAGAAAGATATATCATTAGCAGTCCCAAATATACTTATGCATTACCATATAAACATGAACAAGTATTAAAAATGCACTCTTATACACTCCTATCACACCCCCAACTAGCTTATTTTCAGTCCCTAGCAATTCAAGAGAAGAAAGAGTACTGTAACGAGTCCCAAGTTAAAATCATTTACACGAATTAAGCAAAAAAATTCAAAAACATCAAACAAAGCATTCACCAATATTTCTATTAAAGTTTGTCTATCAAAGTACACTCCCAAAATTCGTGTGTGTACAGCCCTTCACTAGCTTGTATACTTAACATGGCTTCCCACAACATTATGTTATTCTTTTTGCACTTCTTCTCAGTTCAAAACTCTTCTTTCCTTTTCCCTTCTTTTCATTTTTTTAGCTTTACAACAACACACCTCGCTTCATAATACTTCTCGTACCTTTTCTTCATTAATTTCAGAGGTTTTTTTTAATAACATATTACCCATAGATATTTGATATTTGAAGTAAAGGAGTTGTTCGACTTAGGTTCAATCTTCAATGTGGAATGGGTGAGGAAATGAATAGTTTAACAAAGAAATGGCTGAGATTTTAGATCAAAGTGGCTTCTATTAGATATTTTTTATGGGTTGGCTTGAAAGGCTCAAACTACATCCTAAATTGACCTTCATCGTTTCCTAAGTATAATCAGGCCAACATACCACAAACCATTTACTGCATTCTCAGTAGTCAATCAAATTAGAAGGGTAATGAGATCATGTAACAAGATAATGCTGAAAGTAAGATTAAGACAACTCTCTAACAAATGAGAATGGCCCTAATGTTAACAACCGTAGAAGGTTGTAACTTAAATATGAGTGTTCTCTAATTTTATGTGTTGAAACATCCATCAAACCATAGGAGCTTAGCTTACACGCATGAAAAAAAAAAATTCCTAGGTGTTTATATCTTCACTAAGATAGCAAAATTGACTAAAGTAATAATACTAAAACTAAATTCATGCATATGTTCATGTTCAACACCCCCAACTGAAACCTAACATTGTTCTCAATGTGCAGCAAAGAAAGCAAAAATAGGCTAACAAAAAACTTCCACGTTTACTAGCACAGTTGTATCAAACTTCCTCTTCCTTAGCATCTTCATCAACGCATTCAGGTACCGGATCAAGGATGTGGTGTTATGAATTCTGGATCGCAAGATAATGACGATAATGAAATAATCAAGAAGAAAATAAACACCAAGACTTACGTGGAAACCCAATATGGGAAAAAACCATGGGTAAAGGAGAAAAGTCCACTATAATCAACAGTAATTGTGTTTACAAATATCAAGATCTCAATACTCTCAATTGAAATATAGGCTCTCTAACTCTCAAGATGTTGAATAATTATTTGTGAAGATACAATGTGGAATATATAAATCTCCTTTTGGAGTTCTAGATGAAGAAGAAGTCTTCCAATTCGGAAAAGAAAAACAGAATTAAAAACACCTCCGGGTGCCAGGATCGGCGCTGCAGCGTTAAGCCCTCTGTTTTGTTTTCCTTTTTTTTTTTTTTTTCTTTTTTCCATTCCAATTTGTTTTCTTCATCTTAAAGTCATTTTCCAAGCCAAAATCTCTATCATTGATGAAATTTAACCAAACCTAGATTACAAGGAATTTGGATCACACCACAACAAATCTCCACCTGGAAACAATTTCATCACAAGGAATTCAAGACACAACTCCAAGTAAACACCATGCTCTTCCAAACAAGTCACAATGGACTAAATCAACGACAAACACCCACTAGATTTAAGCAATGTGAATTTAGCAATGGGAAGTGGTTTTTTTCGTCATATCAGCAGGATTATCCTTGCTTACTATAGTATCACTACGAGCAATCACATCACACACAAAATGATACCTCATATCAACGTGCTTAGTCAACTTTTGTAACATGTGATCCTTAGTCAAGAAAATTACTATAGATAGATGCAAGTCTTCACTGGTTTCACAAATCAATACTCTCATCCACATAGCCTCCTTACATGCCTCTGTAATGGTCATGTATTATGTTTCTATTGTAGACAAAGTTATTGTATTTTGCAAAGTAGCTTTCCAGCTGATAGTATAGCCTCCAAGGGTAATTTGAATATACATACCCAATGACTCCATCTAAATTTTTGCCAAAATACAAACAGGCATTAGAAGAGCCTCTCAATATCTGAAGATCAATTGCACTGCTTTCCAATGTTCTTTGCTCCTGATTTGTCGTGTATAAATGCTAACTGTACTAACTGCATGTGCCAAATCAAGTCTTGTACAAACCATATTATACATTAGCGAAACAACTACACTAGAATAAGGAATCTGAGACATGTAATCAATGTCTTCATTTGACTGAGGACACTAGTTAGACGATAATTTGAAGTGGGCAACCAATGAAGCACTACCTCCGCATTCACTATATTGAATCTTTCAAGCACATTCTCAATGTATCTCTTCTGACTCAAATACAATCTGCCAGCCTTTCTATCCCTCGAGATTTTCATACCAAGAATCTTCTTTGTTTCACCAAAATCCTTCATATAAAACTCATTGCTGAGTTGAAAGGAAGATAATGATCTTCCTTTCCGATGTACACACAATTATCATAATTATATCTAAAGAAACCATGAGTAGTCATGAATAAATCAAACATTTTATCAAACAAGTACATATAGTCTTCCTTTCCAAAGACTATGAACCTCTATGGTTGTTGCATGATGCTCTCCTCAAATTTTCCATGTAAAAATATTGTCTTGATATCCATCTACTCAAACTCTAAGTCATTCTTAGTCTCCACTCCAAGTAAAGCTCGGATGGCTTCACAACTAGTGAGAACATGTAAATTCAACACCTAGAATTTGATTGTAGCCCTTTGCCACCAATCTAGCATTGTACCTACGATCTTCAGTCCCTGATGTGCCTTCTTTTTTTGAACACTCATTTGTAGTGAACAACCTTTTTACCTCTAAATAATTTCACCAAGTCCCTAGTGTTATTTTTTCTTATTGACTCCATCTCCCTGCATAACAATCATCCATCTCTAAAATCACTGTAACTGACTGCCTTTGAATATGTAGCAGGCTCCTCGGTGGAATCAATGTCTTCATCCATACTCAATGCATAAACTACCAAGTCTGCTTTTCTATACTTCTATGGAGATCTGTCTGCGAGATCTATCCTTAGCTATAGGATACTGTGGTGCTGGTGTTGTAGGCAAGTGGGCAAGATATTACTGTCTGTCAACCCCCGAACTGGACTGATCGGTAGTAAACTGTTATGCAACCTCTGTTTGTCCCTTTTAACCAATTTTCAACTCCTAAGTTGAATGATTATGCTCCTCAATTTTGTCAGAATTCCCAAGAGATGAGCCATGAATCATAGCAAGTTCATTAAATACTACATCTCTACTAATAATCACATTTCTTATCTCAAGACACCACAATTTATACCCCTTCACACCTGATTTATAACCAAGAAAGATACACTTTCTAGACCTAAACACCAACTTTTCATTATCCACATGAGCATAAGTAGGAC
The DNA here is from genome assembly GCA_019097785.1 of Fraxinus excelsior. Taxonomy (NCBI): domain Eukaryota; kingdom Viridiplantae; phylum Streptophyta; class Magnoliopsida; order Lamiales; family Oleaceae; genus Fraxinus; species Fraxinus excelsior. The sequence continues at coordinate 31,603,475 of CM032624.1, forward strand.
ACCTAAAGACCCTCAAATTAGAATAAAAAGAAGGTTATCAGACCATACCTATGGTGTCTTTTTATCAATGGCAACTGAGGGTGAGCAATTAATTAGAAAATAAGCTGTAGTAGCAACTTTAGCCGAAAAAGTCTTAGGCAACCCAGAATTTGAAAGCATATAACGAATCTTTTCCATCAAAGTTCTATTCATCCGTTCTGCCACACCATTCTGTTGAAGAGTTCTAGGCAATGCCGAGTGTCCAAGACACCTTAGTCCTGTAGAAGCTATTGAATTCATCTTTAAAAAAATTCAAACCATTATTTGTGCGTAGACATTTCACCTGCTTTGGAAACCTTTCTATCAATATTTTCCACTCCTTAGAGCCAAACATCTTCTGCTTCAAGAAAAATACCCAAACTTTTCTGGAGTAATCATCAATCACTGTCAACAAGTAATAATGGTCTCCTTTTGATGGTACCTTGGCTGGTCCCCAAAGATTTGAATGAATATATTCAAGTGTTCCATTTGTGTTGTGTCTTTCTTTCATGAATCTGAACTCTTTTCTATTTTTCAAAACATAATGCTCGCAAAAATATATTTTGTCGATTTTCTGCCCATCAAGAAGTCCCCTTCTACTCAACTCCACCATGCAATGCACTCATATGCCCATCGCATATGCCAAAGTTTTGTAATTTCATCATTTGTCAAAGAAGAAGTAGAAATTGTTGCATCCCAAATTATTATGGAGCCATGCAAAATGTACGACTGTGTAGAGCTTTTATGTCCCTTCATGACAACAAAAACTCCGGCTCACTTTTAAAACTCCACATTTACCAGTGTAGATATAACCATTTGAATAAAATGCACTCAAAGATCTATAAGTGTCTTGATAGCCCCATCGAACATTCTGATTCTAACTATACCAACTTCGACAATTTTGCAAGGCGCATTGTTTTCCATAATCATCATACCTCTCAAAACACCTTCATATGTTGAAAACCAGTCCCTGTTAGGACACATGAAAGGTAAAAGTCGAGTCAAAAATCTAATCTTTACAAGGTTCAGAATCTGTGTCAGAAATCATATGAAGCTCTCCTTCACTTTGTCCATCTTCCACAACATTAGTCTTCACTATGTTAATAGGTTGCTTCCCTTTCTCAATAACACCGGTAGCTTTATTTTTATTTTTCAAGGCATAGCAGTCAGCTCTAATATGCAGAGTCTTCTTACAATAGTGACATGTCTTCTTAGCATGTTTAGATTTCAATCTGTCCCTCATATTTTTGCCAAGACTCCTATCTTGATATCTCCCACACACAACCAAGTGCTCAATATGATTTTCAGATCCTCCAGCAAGATGTACCATCTTCTCCTTAGGTAGTAAATCATAATAGTCTTCCACGGTGAGAGTGTCCCGACTATAGAGAGTATTAGTATCTCTAAAAGTCACATATGATGACGACAGAGTCAACAACATCAACGCCAAGTCCTTCTCGTCGTACTTAACTTTCAATGTCTTCAAATCGGCCACGATTTCTTTGAACGTAGTTAAGTGACCATCTAATAACGCATCTCCAGATATCCGGTGAGAATACAAGGGTTGTTTCAAGTGTAGCTTGCTGGTCAAGCTCTTTGTCATGTAAAATTGTTCCAACTTTAATCACAATGCATACATTCCTTTCCTTTAGAATATCATGAAGAATTTGATTTGAAAGATGTAGATGAATTTGAGATTGGGTTTTCACCCTACGCTACTTTTCTCTTGCGTCCAGGTAGCAGGCTTCCTCCAAGTCCATCTACGCTAGAACTGCTTGCAGATCACTTGCATAAGGTAAATCTCGTGTTTCTATCCAACAGTGGGATATCATATTTCATTGTCGTTATGCAGAAAAATTAACCTCGATCTTATACCAATTATTATGAATTATGGATCGCAAGATAATGGCAAAAATGAAATAAACAAGAAGAAAATACTTCCAAGATTTATGTGGAAACCCAATATGGGAAAAAACCATGGGCAGATGAAAAAAAATCCACTATAATCAATAGTAATTGTGTAAATACAATATCAATATTTCAATGATGTCAATTGAAATTTAGGCTCTCTAACTCTCAAGATGTTGTTGAATAATTATTCGGGAAAAAAGGGAACTAAAAACACCTCTGAGCGCCTCAGTGCCATGTAGCACCGGGCCCTCTGTTTTTTTTTTCTTTTTCCATTCCAATTTGTTTTCTTCATCTAAAAGTCCTTTTCCAAGTCAAACTCCCAATCCTTGATGAAATTGGTTCTTCATTAATTAGGACTCTCAAAATCCACACTCCTTAAACTTCTTTTATTCATTCAAATCCAAATTATAAGGAATTTGGATGACATGACAACAGGTCTAATTGCGTCATTACCACACCCGTATAAAAAAATATTGAAATCAAAATACACAGAAAGTAATTGAGGAAGAGAAGAATTTCGAAAATTAAATAAATTGCAAGGCAATAATGAAAATAACAAAACAAAGGTTGAGAATGCTTGAATTACCTCCAAGAAGCACTTAATTATAATCATTAGCTTGAATATTGCTCTTCTTCTATGCTAGATCAAGAAGCATGATAGATTCTTGCCGTCAAATCCACCACTTAAATAAGGTTTCAAACGTTGTCCATTCACTTTAAATGTCCTACTTCTCATCGTGAGTTATTTATATTGCTCCATGGGGAAAAATTTTTAATAACTGCAAATGGGCTTGAACATCGCGATTTGAGCTTTCCTGGAAAGAAGCAAGCCTTGAATTATAAAGTAAAACTTGTTGTCTAAGTAGAAACTTCTTTGAGATGTGTTTATCATGCCGAGCCTTGTTCTACTCCTTGTAAATCTTTGCATTAATCATTTTCTCTAGAATTTGCTTTACCTCCCAATTTGATAACTCTGCTTGTCCATTTGTCGAAGGATGATAAGCCAATGTTAAAATGTCTAACGCCATATTTTAATAATAGAGTTTCAAATTGCTTGTTATAAAAGTGAGTCCCTTCATTTAGCTCCCTAGGAGTCCCAAATCTGGTAAAAATATTCTTTTTGAGAAAATTCAGCACCACTTTTCCATCATTAGTAGTAGTTGCAATTACCTCTACTCACATAGGCATATAATCCACTTCTAGAAGAATGTATTTGTAATAGTAGGAAGAAGGCAAGGGCCCAATGAAGTCAATACCCCCAAATGTCAAACAACTCCACCTCTAGAATATTCTGCAAAGGCATTTCATTTTGTTTAGATGTTCCCAGAGCTTTGTCATCGAGACAAGCTAATAAAAGTATAAGAATAGTTGAACAATGTTGGCCTATAGAATTCAGATTGGATAACTTTAGCTATTGTCCAATGAGCTCCAACATGCCCTCCACATTCTAGTGTATAATGCAACAAAATATCTGCCATCTCCTCTTCCAGAACACATCATCTAATGATTTGGTCCGTACAATGCCGGTAGAGTATGGGTTCTTCCCAACAGTAATGTTTTATGACACAATCCATCCCGGATTCCCTTAGTGGACCCGACACGTGGCATGTGCCGATGGTAGATACCAGCTAAGTGCCGAAACCACCACCACGATAACTATGACCTATTTTGACCGTGACATACTTTTATAAAGATTCTGATAGGATTTTCTTTGTAATATGGACTAAAACCACCTGAACAATAACCAATTTCATCAAACCAGTACATATAATTTAAAACAGGGTACACCAGTCCCTCAAAACTCAAATTGTTCAAAATACAATACTATCAATCGACCTTTACTATTATTTTAAAAATAAAAGTCCCAAATGTACTCAAAATACCCAATATGCAGCGAGCCCATGATATGGATCATGAATTACTGAATAAACTGAATTCTATAATCTGAATAAGTTGTAGTAATACTGAAAAATCACACCAAAATGGTACCTAAAATAACAATACTCACGCATCGGTTAATATTGATATACATGACAAAGTTATTCAATTCTGAAATTCTAGTCATACACGCAGAGCAGCACGAAAGCTATAAAATGGTCGTACACTATAGAAACACATTCATAATAGTGTCGAGCGAGTAAAATCACCATAACGTCATACACTATAGAAACACATTCACACAAGTGCAAAGCGAGTAAAATAACCATATGGGATGATACACCGTGGAAACACATTCACACAGGTGTTGACTAGGGTAAAATCACTTAGGTACTTTCTGATGATTTTAAAAATAACTTTAGATAAGCTGAAATATTTAATGCTGATATTCTAAACCAATGAAATGGTTTAACACTGAGTTTAACTTTTACAGGAATTACTTTAAAAAGTAACTTTATTATGAAAACCGTGCTTTCTAAATCAATCATCTGAAATAAATAACGTTTAAAGCTTATATGATTTACTATAAGAAATATAATAACAATTATTTCATATAAGCTGAAGAACTAATATAATATAAATAAGTGCTTATTTAAAAAAATAAATAGATATCCACTCACTCAATACAAGTTATAGCTAGGATGACCGATGGGATTTTCCAAATTCTTCTTCACCACCTGAAATACAATGTAAAATAACCAATTTGAACTACTGTATTAAGTAACTTTGAATATTAATAATCAAATACTAAAACTTAATTTCTCAGTACTAGAATAATTTCCCCAAATTTCCTTTAATCACTTGAAGCTGATTCCACTTTCTAGTCCCTTTACTATTAGCCAATTCATCAAAATAACCTTCACCCAAAGCATAAAATAAGTATCCCATTCTCCATCTAGTGAAAACTAGCAACCAACCTTACAACCATCTAAACTTTCATTTTGTTCCATAAATACATGCTTTCAAGTGAGTATTTCATCAACAATATCATTTCTCCAAACAATCTTTACTCAAGAACCCAATTAAAAACTCTAGGGTTTTCCAAAAATGGTATTTCTTATCTTAATGTAAACGGAAGTAACCAATCAAGGAAGTTGGACTAAAAATAGTACTCCTTCAACATAATCTGAAAATTAAACCAGCAAATTAGAACCCTAGAAATTTAACACCATCATCATTCCATAAAAATGTTACTACTTTACCTCTTGAAGAAATGAAGAAATTGAAGTCAAGCTTCTATTGGCACCTAACTTTCTTCCTTTTTCCTTTCTTTCATTTTCTTTCCTTTTTCCTCTTTTTCTCATTTTTTTCCCACCGTTTCAGCATTTGTTTCGGTTTTCTTGAGCTTCTTATGCGTGTATCCTTTGAATTTGAAATAAACTATTGAGTTTGACTTGTATGAAATGGGGGTGTAACACTTTACTTCCAAGAAAAATCTATTCTTTTGTTAGTAAGAAAGTCGGGGGGGGGGGGGGGGGGGGGGGGGGGGGGGATGATTTTTCTTGCAAGAAAATGTACATAATATGTATACCAATGTAGAGGCTTGTTAGATGAATGGTATAATAAATGGTATGAAACTGCTTGTTCTTTCGTTGTCCCAATACCGCACCAACCGCATAGTCACTTGTATCACACATCAATTCAAACGATAGATCCCAATCTAGAGCTATAACAATCGAAGCCGACACAAGGTTCTCTTTTAGTGCTCGTTCGGTATAGATCTTAATCCAATCAAAATTGAAAATATAGGCATTATTGAATCTCACTCGTCTAATAAAAGTCAACAATAACGGCTAGTTTTTCAATTATAATCCAATTTTAATCTCTACCAAACACACTCTTAGTAACAACAAGATCGCCTTCTCACATTTTTCATCAAAAACGAATGGTGTTTCTTTCACAAGCAAGCTACGAAGGGTTTTGGAGATCTTGGAAAAGTCCTTAATGAGTCTTCTATAAAATTTGGAATGTCCAAGAAAGCTCCTAACTCTTTTTATTATTATTGGTGGTGGAAGCTTCTCGATCATCTCATTTTTTGCTCTGTTCACTTCAATTCACTTAGAAGAGATCCAAATGACCCAAGACAGTTCCTTCTTTCACCATGAAGTGACACTTTTTCCAAATAAGCACAAAGTTCACATCTCTCCAAAACTAAGCTAAATTCCCAAGGTAAACATCAAAACAAGATCCGAATGCAAAAAGGTCATCCATGAAAATTTCAATAATTCGTTCTACCATATCCGAAAAAATTGCCATCCTACACTTTTGGAAGGTGGCTGGCATTGCAAAGACGGCATTCAATGGAAAGTGAAAGTGTCGTAAGGGCATGTAAAGGTGGTCTTCTCTTGGTCGTCCAGTGCGATTATGACCCGAATAGCCATCTAGTAAACAATAGTACTCATGCCCGACTAGCCTATCCAACATTTGATCAACGAATGGCAAGGGAAAGCAGTCCTTCCGAGTGGCTTTGTTCAATTTTTGGTAATCCATGCAAATTCTCCGCCCGGTGATGATTCTTATAGGGATCAACTCATTGTTATCATTCTTCCCAACTGTCATTCCTCCTTTCTTTGGTTAAGTCACTCCAGCATCTAACCGTTTTAAGACCTCTTTACACAACACTTCCTTCACTGTCGGAATGAGTTTTCTTTGGTGCTTCATCGTTGGCTTCCACTCTTCCTCTAGCAAAATTCGGTGCATACAAATAGAGGGGCTGATTCCCCTAATTTCTGCAAGTGTCCCATAATTGCTGCCTTATGTTTTCTGAGCACTCTCAACAATCTTTCTTCTTCTTCAGTGGAAAGGTTGGATGAAATAATTATTGGAAGAGTAGATGATTCGCCAAGATACACATATTGAAGATGTTCGGGTAAGGGCTTGAGCTCCAATGCGGGTGGTTTCTCAATAATTGCAAGGGGCCGTGAGGTTCCATGTCCCAAATCTTCAAAATATTTTCTGTTGTAAGGACCAAAAAAATCCATCCGTGAGCATATTCTAACAATTCGGAATCCTCTACCATAGTCGTATTGGGACTAACCAAACAAGTTTCCAACGATTCTTTTTTGTTGATTAAATACTTTAGTAACCAAAGAGCCAATTACTTGGATGCCGAAACAACTCTTAATTGTATCCAGATACTTGATGGCATTCAAAATATGAAAGGTTACTTCTTCTTGTACCCTTAATCACAATTCTCTCCTTTGGACATCAATTGGAGACTAGTAGCTAAGAATGGTCTACCAAGAATGATGGGAATTCTCGTATGCTGTTATGAATTGGTTGGTATTAGTTGCCAATTGTGCCATTGCTTCTTCAAGTGTCGACTTCTCCATTATTGGGTCACTAGATGATGGACCAGGTGGAGGCTTCAATACATTTTGATTATTCCATGGAAAATCGGGATGATTTCTCCATTAGAGGTTGCATGTTGTACTATATGGGTTGTTCAGCCGGTTGTAATTTGCAACAAAATGTGCTTGCTCTGCTTGGGATTGAGAGAAGGGTTTTCTACTTGACATTCTTCACTTGGATGGTTTCCATGGCAAAAATCAAACTGGCCACGTCAAGTGAATGGCATTTGCTGTCAGTTGGTTAGCCTTCAATTGTTGAGTAAGATTATGAACTTAAGTTGTTAAGGTAGTGATAGCTTCGATTTCATGCACTCCTACTACCTTATTCAGTAAAATTCTCTCACTCGACCACCGATAGTTGTTCATGGGAATTTCCTCCAACGGATCATATGCATCATCTAGAGATTTGCCCACCGGTGGAATAAATTTTGCAAGAAACTACTAAGCTAAATCCTCCCAACTAGTGTTGAATCTAGGCATTGAATTTAACCAATTTTTTTGCTCAGGTTAGAAGAGAACGAAAATTACCGGAGGCGAATGGCATCATTAGTAACACCAATTTCCTTGAAGGTGTCACAAACTTGTAGAAAACTTGCTATACGGGCATTGTGGTCATCACTCCAAAATGCATGGAATTGAATTGATGTCTAAATCATTTGTAGGATAGCCGACATAATCTCAAAGTTGTTGGCTACAATGGTAGGCTTCCTGTAACTAAATTGATTCATGTGACCTGTTGTAGAGCAATATCATTGGAGCTCGTGTGTCACGTCTTGGGTTCTCGTTGTTTGCCATAGTTTTTTTATTTTTTGAGCTTCTCGCTTCTTTTTCCTTTGTCCCTTTGCAGTTTTCTCAATTTCTTGATCATAAGGTAGTTCCAAACTCTTGCTAATCTCATACACTGTGAGAAAACCTGAAAATTAATGACAAAACAAATCAAATTAGATCAAAGTTAACTAGTATTGATGTTATCAATAATTTCATCTACTTCCTGGCTATGATGCCAAAAACTTGTCGGTTGAAATCACAAGTGCATGAAACATAACAAGAAATAAAGTGAATGAGTAAGATTATCGTCCCACGAGGAATGAGAATTCACTAATTAGAGTCAACATTTATTAAATGATGATTTCATAATTCGAATATGAATGAATTGTTGATTGGGATGGAGAGGCCACAACGACAAGATTTCTGGATCGATTAAATCGGGATATAGTCAATGTAGCTAAGTTACATCATTATGTGGAGTTGGAGGACATGGTACAATGGCTATAGAAGTGGAAAGACAATTAAATAAGGGAGCAGCAAAATATTCATAGGGTTTTAATCTTCCATAGAGACCGAAGTAAGATGATGATGATGATGAGTAATGGGGTTGTTTGAAAGAGTAAGATCGAACCACCTATGAGGAAAGAAGAGATAGCTAGGAAAAACAAACCCAAGTCTGATTTCCAGCCTTCTAGGAATATGAATATCAAATGCTTTAAATGCTTGAGTTTGGGGATGTCAATGTTCGAACAACAGGGCAATAATTATGTGTGACAATGGAGAAGTTGTGATAGTGATAGTTGGCAAGATGCCCGGGCTAGAGGATGCTAGTAACGGTGATGGGATAGATACCTAGTAGAAGGTCTTCAGTACTTGTTGTAAGGCTTGCTCTTAGTACACATATTAAGATAGATGTTATGGAGAAACATATAGGCAAGTGAGCTTTACTATTGAGAGGTATAATGATAAAGTTATGTGGTCCCTATGCGTGCTTGGTATATCTTGTTGGGAAGGCTATGTATGGTAGTACGATAGAAATGTGATGCATGATAAGTTTAAGAATAAGTACAACTTTGTCAAAGATAGAAAATCAGTTACTCTTGTTCTTTCAACATAAAAAAGGTCCATGAGAACCAATTGAAATTAAAAGGGGAGAGAGAGAGAGAGAGACTGAAACTTCGGGAAAATAGAGAGTTAGAGAAAATAGAGAGGTGACTGAAAATCATATTAAAAGAGTTGAGTCACAAGAGAAAAAAGAGCCTATAGACAAAAAAGGAAAAAAAAAAAGGGAGTTTTTTTTTAACAAAAGAGATTGAGATTACGAGGGCTTTCATGGAAACCCAGCCTCTTATATTGCTAGTGTGCAATGATTCATTCATTAATTTTGAGGAAACTAACACATCCCTCCCTAGTTTGACTATTTCTTTGTTGTAGAAATTTGAGGACATGTTCTTTGAAGCCATCACCCATTAGAGACATTGAGCATCAATTGATTTTGTAAATAGCTATCATTCCAAATCGACCATCCTATAGGAGTAATCTTAAGGAGACAGAGGAGTTTCAAAGGAAAGTTGAGGAGTTGGTGGTAAAATGGTATGTGAAGGAGAGAATGAATCCATGTGAGGTATCGTGCTACTTGTGTAATACCCCGAGCTTTACGTTACATATTTGGCCAATATGATTCATGCATGCTATTTACAATGCCATTTGCATCAATTTCTCCTAATTGCTTTCGTTTAAAACTGTACATTTGATTATTGACAGCATGAGATCTTTATATGGTGTTAGCCTTTGACTCCTCGACCTAGGTGATGAATTCTAGAGAAGCTAGGTTAATCTAGATGTGGAAGATTGACTTGTTAAGCAAGTGGAACCTTGAAAGGTCAGAATTAGTATCGATAATGGTTATAGCTTTCCATTCTGTTGATCAAGGTCAACATAAACCCTAAGTCGGTGATTGACCTATTTGGGACATGAAGCATGAAGTAACACGCTCACTATAAATGTTGAAGTGCGAATTGTTGAAATAGATAGGAAATTGTGTATCAATCGGGTAAATAATTAAATGAACGGTTGAGGAAGTAATGCTATAAAATATTTTGGGACTAAGGCAGGTAAATTGGATTGTAAACACATTAAAATAAGCCATACTCGATTTTTACCTGTAATGATATGTACAAAACCAGATTGTAACTAGAAGGTGACACATCCTACTTAGCATGTGATGATTTGTCACTTTAACATCAAGTTTCTTCAACCTTAAGGCTTCTATAACATTTTCTAAAGCCTCATTACCTTATATTGGACACCTCATGCTTGGAGACATTTGTCCTTTAACCACCAATTTCTTCATCCTTAAGTATCAAGAACGACCCCAACCCTTAAGACCCTTTAGCTAGCCCCTAAGGAGGACACTTGACCCCAAAGTTTCTTCAAGTTATCTACAAGTGAACCCAAGTGAAGAGGAAAATAAAAGTCTAGCACTTTCAAGTACAAATTTCAAGTGGCAAGATACTTTCCATGCTCAAGTGGTAGGATTTCATGGTAATATTTATGTTTAAGCTATGCATGAAAATCATAATATGAAAGTTGTGGACAAGTCCACAAAGTTAGATATCTATTTATGTCTTAAGACAAGTCCGAAGGGCACCGGCAAGCCGGAATGTGCAAGTACATGTTTGAATGCTTTCTTTTGTGTAGTATTAACATGTTAAATCCAAGCATGATATCTTACTGAGTATTCTTTATACTCATAGTATTTTATACTAAATTTTCAGAGTCATGATCGTTGAGTTGGTGGAAGTCAGTCGACATACTCGATGATGGGTTAAGGACCTATTTTGTATCGAAATTTCATTTTCGTATGTTTTGTTCGAAGACTAGTTTTCATATGTTTTTCTTGTGGTAATAATATATAAACATGTATAAGACATGATATAATATAGTAATAAGTAGATTTTGTAATCATATCTTTCATGTCATAGCTAAGAGGCATTTTTATGGACCTTTCGTGCAATGATAAAAGAGGCAGAAACTGGACAGGTTTTTAGGGTCAATTCAAAATACTATTACTAACTCTATAGTTTACCTATTTGAGACTCTAAAAATACTGAGGCATTCCTCTTTGAGTTTTCTTTATATGAACTCAAGAATCACTCAATTTGGATATCTGTGGCCCGAGATATAAATTTTTAATCGTCAAAAGGTCAATTTGAAGTTTCTGTGCAGTACCTCACAGTTTTTGGTAAAACGTCTATATCATATGAATTTGAAAATTTTCAATATTTTAACATAGGAAACTACTTGGAAATATATTTCTAATGCTACAAATTTCATAGAAAATGGAGTTGGGATGAGTTTTATAAAAACATTTGAACTGGATGCCTCAATTAGTCGTGACAGCCCCGAGTAAGTTTCCAGTATGTATTACATTTTATTTAAGAGTTTTTACATGTAGCAAAGGTAGAAGTTATTGTGTTTAGTACGTGACACTCGAAGCTTAAGTTCGGGGTGTCTCAACTTGTGCCTAAAAATGATGGGACATTGAAAATATGCATTGATTGCAAGGCAGTCAACAATATAATAGTAAAGTATCATCATCCTATACCTAGATTAGATGATATGCTTGATGAATTGCATATGTCATGTATTTTTAATAAAATAGATCTTCAAAGTGGCTATTGCCAAATACGATGAAGTAAGGAGATGAATACAAAATTGTTTTTAAGATTAAATATGAATTATATGAGTGGTTAGTTATTCCATTTGATTCAAGAGATTAATGAACCAAGTTAACCTCTTGAAGAGATTGTTTTTAAGATTAAAAAATTGTTTTTATGATTAAATATAAATTATATGAGTGGTTAGTTATGCCATTTGTTTTTCATGCATTCATAGGAAAATTTGACGTAGTTAATAGAACACTAAGTTAACCTCTGCGTACTGTAATCAATAAAATTTTGGGAGTATTGTTTACAACTTATAGTATTTGCATACAGTAGAGCCATACATTCTACTACTTCCTATTCTCTTTTTAAAATTGTGTATGTTTTTAATTCACTAACTCCATTGGATTTAATTTTCTTATTGATGAAAAATGTGTAGTTCAGATGCAAACAAAAAGGATGAATTGGTTAAAAAAAGAATGAAAATTATGTTTTTCAAGCTAAGGAAGGAAGGGTTTGGGTGCACATACAGAAAGAGCATTTCTCAACCCAAAGATGGTCTAAATTACATCCTATGGGAGACAAATAATTCAAAATCCTTCAAAAGATTAATAAAAATGCCTACAAAACTAGACCTAGGTGAGTATAATGTGTTTTCTACTTTTAATGTTGTTGATCTTTCTCTCTTAGATGTAGGTGAAGTTTTGAGGTCGGCTCCATTTAAAAAGGGAAGGACATGCATGAAGGACAAGCTAACAAGGATCTTTTACATGTTTCAGATGCACCAATGTGGTTCCACCACACTTTTGGTCGGGTTTTTTTCGGTTATTAGTTTAAAGGTTTTTGAGTCATAACAGTACCGGTTTACTAGCCGGTTCCCGGGTTTTTCAATTGAACCGACTTGTGTGGTCCGATTTTGACAACATTGAATTTTACTCCAGAAAAATTATTTAAGAAAATACGAATATTGATCTCCAAATTAGTATGAATTAATTCAAATTCTTGTATTGATATTAAAATGGAAGAATATATGAAAATTCAAAGTCCTAATGCTCGTCATTAATTGAGTTTCAAAATTGCACAATTAGTTAGTTTAATAAATTATATTAGTTATATGTTTAATTTGCAATCATCCCATCTCTATAAAAAAAAAAATCTATTTGATTAAAGTTATTTTTAATTGGTTTTAATTAAATACTTAGTCGTGTTGAAACTTGGACTTACATCCACCAATAGCATCCACTTTTGGGATTTTAGCATAATAAGTTTTTGACGTTGGTGCTACAGATTATGTTATTTACATTAAATTGTTTTTATTAATTCTATTTTTTTTTCTTTTTCCGTTGATTTACTTATTTTTCTTAGCCCTTGTTTGGGCTCCATTTTAATGATTTTTAAGGAAAAATGTATTTTGAAATAATAATTTTTTGGATTCACGTATAATATTAATTTATTAAGAATATGTGATTAAAAAGAAGAAAAAGAGAAATACACTAAAATTTTACTGGAGCCTAAAAAATGTATTATTTCATTGACAATGAATGAAAATATGTAAGCCAACAATAATATGAGATTAGAGATCCCAATATTGATGACGACAACATTCTTATTGGGATTTCGTCACCTACAACAATTAAAATGAAGGGATCTGATGCACTTTTTGAAGTTGTTCAAAATGGCGTGCCCTTGGGAGTTTTATGGGGATCGCATCTATCTAACTTTCAAGTACAAGATGTGAATGAATTTTATTAGGATGACGTGCCCTTGAAAGTATTGAGGGGGTCACCTCTACCGAGCTTTTGAGTAGAACATGAACTGATAAATCTTTCTTGGATTGATATGTAGAAATTGATGAAGATAACATGCCTTTGGGGGCGGGGCGGGGCCATTAAGGGTTGCCCCCACTGTGCCCTTAATTTTGTCTTAAAAAAAAAAGGGTTGTCCCCACTGGGCCCTTAATTTTTTGCCTTAAAAAAAAGGCCAACCCAAATCATAATATCTTGTCACAATGCAAAATCCCCAGTTCTTACCGCAAGCTCCCTCATCTTGCTGATTGTAGAAAATGGAAAGCAAATAGAAAACAAAATCACCAAAAATAACAATTTTCAGATTTGTACAATGCCCATAAATTTTCTCTATGTAGAACATTTACCTATTTTCCTTACTTTTATTTACCCATTTTCAATATTCTTCAAATCTGTGCTTTTTTTTTTTCTTTTCATTTTTTAAAATTTAAGTTTACATTGTGTTATTTTTTATAAGATTTCTTTGTTGTGGCTGGCGGTTATGATTCAAATCCCTTTGGTGAAGAAGAAGTTAACCCATTTGAAGTAAATTCTTTGTTTACGTGTTTATGCATTTGAGATACTCGAGATGGAATGCTTTGTGTGATAAGGTTTTTTTCCCCTTCCTTTTAACAATGTGATTGTGTTAATGCAATGTGGATTTGGATTATTGACGTTTTTCTGTTTGAAATATTAGATCTGTTTAGTTAATTATGTTTTTGTTGTAATTTTTTAGTATATCATTTTTGGATGTACCATAGCTGTTTGTGGAAGAAATGATTGAATATACCAGGTGACCCGGCCCATTTTCCCAAATAGCCTTTGACCAATATTAAAAAAAAAAAAGGAAAAACTAATAAAACTTAAAAGGCAAAAGACTTTCCCAATTTTACCCTCATGTAAACTTGGAAGAGTGAGAGAGACGAGAGAGAGAAAGCTTATTCACCGACGAAGACCATCTTTGACTAACCGACGACCAAAAATCGACGACTCAAACTCCGAGATCGCCATTTTCTCTTGAAGAATGTGAGTGGTTTGGGAACTATTATATGTATTTTTTACAAATCATGGTTATATTTTTTTGAATTTTTGTTGATACTTTGAATAAATAGTTGTAAATCAATTATTTATGGGTGAAATGTTCGAAATGACATGTTTGGGTGAGGTTTGGGCCGTCCGGGGTTAACTGGGCCGCTGCCAGACGACCCAGTTAACTTGAACTGGCCCGTCAGCACGACCCAATTCAATTTTTTTTTTCTAATAATATTAAATAAATATTTATTTAATTATTTATTTGATATTTAATTTTAAGTTAATTTCTAAATATTAGATAAACAATTTAATTTAATTTTTAAACAACTTGAAAAATTCACGAAAAAAGAGTTTGTAAAATATAAAATATTATTTAGTTATAAAATTAACTATTAAATATTGGATTGTTTATTTAATATTCAATTAATTATAATTAATATTATAAACAATTATAAATTATTCTTTTACAATGAAATATTAAATAAAAAATTAAAGAATTTATTTTAAATTACTTATTGAAATTGTTTATAAAACATTAAATGAACAATTAAAATAAATTATTTTATTTATTAGTTATTTAATTTGTATATTTTAATAGTTTGATTACTATTTAGTTACAAGAAGTAGTTTATTTCAAAACAAAATATTATTTAGTTTTTAATATGTTATTAATAATAATTAAATATTATATAAACAATTAAAATAATGAATTTAATTATAAATTCTTCTTTTACAATGAAATAATATTAAGTGAACAATTAAAATAGTTATTTGAAATTATTTATTGAAATTGTGTATAATAAATAATGAAATATTCATTTAAAAATAAAAATAAAAAGAATAAAATTTTATTTAGTTGTAAATAATAAAATATTAAATATTCGATTGTTTATTTAATATTCTATGAATTATAATTAAATATTATATAAAAATTAAAAAAAATATTCAATTAACGTTTAAATAAGAAATAATGCGATAATCAATTGATTATTGCATTATCTATTGTTCTATTTTCTATTGATTATTGCAGATAATAGTGAATGTCATTCGGTTAGTTTAATTTTCTCATAATATGTTTTATCTATTATAGCTTGCACAAGATTCTAACATTTGAAATGTTGTAGGATGGATTACCATTTGGACGATGCGGTGAGACATATACTTGGCAAAGTTACAGTGAATTGTAACTTTGTCATCTTTACAGTGGTACTAGATTTGCTCGATGAGGAGCACGCAGACATATTGAGGAGATCTTTCTTATGGCCATTGTATTCATTGCGCGGCATACATTTTTCTGAGCAGCTACTCGATGTATGCCGCGCAATGATGTGTAACAGGCGAAGAAGCAGTACGGGACTGTATTCCAAGAAACAAGAGGCTACTGAATGAATATTTTCACGGGCAGGCGGCGGTCACTTCTGGGTAGTTCATAAACGCATTCAAGGCATGCGAGGATATGTTTGACAGGTTGAAGTTGGGTATGGTACTTATCGTCGAGAACGTACTCAAGTGCCATTACAAGAAGACGTCGATCGACTTTTTTCATTTGGAGATTGTTGATGATATCGATGCCTTCAACAGCTATCCTTGGGGGCAGAGATGTTTTGCGGATATCTTAAGATACTTCAGGAGGGGGTATTCGATGCCTAAGGGGGATAGACCCGAATGCAAGTACCATGCATATGGCCTGCCGTTGGCATTACAGGTAAATGTTAAACACAATAAATTATTATTTTTTTATTAAATTCTATATATGATAATTGTAAATGTTGCATGTAAATGCTAGCTATAAAATGACCCAAATATTTACTTTTTCCTTCTCCTACTAAATTAGCTCAAACAAAATAAAAATAAATGGACCAAACAATCATATTATCATATGAACTAAAAATAAATGGACCAAACAAATTACGTTGTAAATGAAATTTCTATTTTCTAAACGATCAAACGATAACATAATAAAATTAAGTCGTTCACTTTTAAAACACATAAAAAAATTTGGAGTGTTAAACCCAACAGTGGTATAAAAGTTTTGACTCATTTTATGACTATTTATGACTTCAAGAGAAGTAGTTATGATAATTGTGTTTACTTTAAGAAATGTGGTGATGGGCTTTTTGGATATCTATTCTTATAGGCTGATGATATGTTGATAGCAGCCAGGAATAAAGGAGAAATAAGAAAGGTAAAAGGCCAATTCAGTAAAGAGCTCGATATAAAAGATTTAGGAAAATGTAGATCCTAAGAGATAGAAAGACAAGGAACTTATACTTAGGTCAGAAATGGTACGCTAAGAAAGTTCTTAGTAAGTTCAATATGCAAAATGCCAAAGTTGTAGGTACCCCTTTAGCTGCTCACTTTACACTTTCATCTACATTGTGTCCATAGTTTGATGACGAGGTTGAGTATATGTCATGAGTTCCATATGCTAATCGCATAGCCAATTTGACTTTCGGTCGAACGACAATGTTGGACCCTTGCAAAACGACCATGGGATCACAATTTGTAAAACTATGCAATTGCATGACAATGTAAATAAACTCGAATTTCTCTCATTCCATACTCACCTATGATTGTATTGATAATTATTATTTTTTTCCTTTCTCTTTATATGTACAATAGAAATAATAGAATGAGCAAATAAGAATTAAGGAAGATAAAATGTTGAGTACTAGGAAGAGAATCATCATTTTACAAAATATAAATGCAATACAAGTGCACATGAGAAAATAGAATTTGATTATGGTAAATCTTAATTTAATAATGATAATGCATTCCTTTGTAAATCAAAGATGATTATATAATATCATATTATTTTCTTTTCCTAGTCATCTTAAAAGTACATGTTTAAGAAATAAAATAATACATATTAAACTTGTTCTTTGAATTGAAATAACTTGAGCTTAACTTGTTCGAACTTATATTTTCTCGAGCACACTCTATGTTATTTAATGCTAGCTATAAAATGACCCAAATATTCACTTTTTCCTTCTCCTACTAAAAATTAGCTCAAACAAAATAAAAATAAATGGACCAAACAATCATATTATCATATGAACTATATTGTGATTAACAAATTACATTGTAAATGAAATTTCTATTTTCTAAACGATCAAACGATAACATAATTAAGTCATTCACTTTTAGAACACATAAAAAAATCTGGAGTGTTAAACCCTAACAATGGTATAAAAGTATTGACTCATTTTATGACTATTTATGACTTCAAGAGAAGTAGTTATATGATAATTCTGTTTACTTTAAGAAGTGTGGTGATGGGCTTTTTGGATATCTATTCTTATAGGTTGATGATATGTTGATAGCAGCCTCATAAAGTCTCAATAAGAAAGGTAAAAGGCCAATTCAGTAAAGAGCTCGATATAAAAGATTTAGGAAAACGGAGATCCTGAGAGATAGAAAGACAAGGAACTTATACTTAGGTCAGAAATGGTACGCTAAGAAAGTTCTTAGTAAGTTCAATATGCAAAATGCCAAAGTTGTAAGTACCCCTTTAGCTGCTCACTTTACACTTTCATCTACATAGTATCCACAGTTTGATGACGAGGTTGAGTATATGTCATGAGTTCCATATGCTAATGCAGTGGAATCTATCATATATGCTATGGTTTGTTCACATTCAAATTTATCATTCAGTCAATGCAGTCAATAGATATATGATAAATCTAAGAAAAGAACATTGAAAAGCAGTTCAAGGATTTTCATATACCTGCGTGACTCTAATAATGTTGATTTTGATTTTGCTGAAGATCTTGATAAGGGAAGATCTCGAACATGGCATATTTTTACTATTGGAGGTTGTGCTATCAATTGGAAAGCTACTTTACAGACTATAGTTGCATTGTTTATTATAGAAGCTACTCATATGGCTATTACAGAGGCTTGTAAGGAAGCTATTTGGTTGGCAAGATTATTTGGTAAACTCAGTGAAGAGTTGGCAACACTATTTTTCTCACAAAAGATCAAATGTTTCTTGAGTGAGTTGTAATCGTCAATTGATATAGTGGATTTTTCTCCTCTATTCGTGTGTGTGTGTGTGTGTGTGTTTTTTTTTTTTTTTATTTTAAATTTGAGTTTTCACGTAAATCTTGTGTAAGAGTTCTTGCTATTTCATTTTCATATTGCCAATTCTAGTTTATTCATATTATTTGAGGATGTTAAACTTTGTGGTTTTGTCATGTCCTAGGCCGATGTTAAAGCTCGATGACTAGGAGTTCATTGATTGTGAAAAGAATCTGATGGTTATCGTCATCATGGTGAGAGGATCTGATTGGAGAGGAGTGAATGGAATGCATGAATGGAAGGAGTAATAATTTAATGGAATTTTAGGGTTTCAGTTTTTTTGTCAATAAAATTTTTATATTACTTTTTAATTAACATGTAGGTTTTTGGGCTGGTTTTTTTATTGGAACGGGAAATAAATATTGTAAAACACGCTTTCGACAATGTTTATTGCCCTTTGTTATAAATAAATTTAACAACAGGAAATAAGCACTGCTAAAGGAGGATGTTTTAACATGTAATGAACGTTACAAAATATGCACTATATTAACAATTTTAACAACAGTCTTGCTAGTTGTCAAAGCTAACATTTAACAACATGCAATGAATGTTGTTAAAAGGACGAAGTTTTGACAAACCTTAATGAACATTCCAGAAACGTAAAATTTGTGAACTTTTTTCAATAGTCAACGAACGTTGAAAAAGGAGGCATAAGCAACAAGCATTAATTTCAATTATGTTAATCAATGGTAACATACACTTATAATCAAAGAGCCACGTCGAGCAGGAGTGATCCAAGGTACCACTCATAATCGAGGGCTTCATGGAAAGTTTCCTCCATGGAGTAAGGATTGAGTACGATGAATTCTGTTTTGAGGTGAGGCCACAGACCGTTAAGAAAATTAGTGATAGATATGTTCTCAGGTTCATCAAGACCAACGAGGAGCAAAAACTAATCTAAATATATCTATAGTTAGATACGGTCGAGGAGTTCTATTTGTCAAAAATCAAACGCTCTAAAAGTTGAGATTGATGGTAAGGTGGGATGTACTTTTCAATGAGTTTTTTTTTTTTTTGCCACACAGTGATAGGTTGTCCTAAACGTTCAAGGTTACATGTCACATTCTGTCTATAACCTTTAGCAGATTTGACGAGTTTCATTTTGGCGAAATAAATACGTATAAGTCAGGCGTTTGATGGCAATCGAAGTACTCTTCGAAATAATCCCTTCAGTCTAAAAAGACTTCGGGGTCTAGAAGACCATCAAATTTAGGGGCGATACTTCAACTCTTTTTGTTATATCATCAACGAGGGTCACTATGTTGATCATATTGGAGGGTAGGAGGTTCAAGGCAGTTGATGCGATGGACAAAGGGTTCAAGATGTTCCGAATGGTGTACGTGGTGCCTAGGATTGCATAGGTTAGGTCTTTCATCACCTGGTGGAATTTCAAGAATCTGATGAACGTATAGTGTACGTTTTGACCTATTAATGATGATTCAAGAATATTATGTATGGGACGTTTTTTCTGAATTTTGAAGTGATTGATTGAAAAGATCTTTAAGTTTAGCAAAATTGGTTTAATATAAGCCAAGTTAGTCGAAAGGTTAGCGA
Source organism: Fraxinus excelsior (assembly GCA_019097785.1). Classification (NCBI taxonomy): domain Eukaryota; kingdom Viridiplantae; phylum Streptophyta; class Magnoliopsida; order Lamiales; family Oleaceae; genus Fraxinus; species Fraxinus excelsior. The sequence goes on from CM032624.1 coordinate 31,623,575, forward strand.
CCTATTGGAATAAGTCCTTGTTCGCATTCAAGATCTTTTAGATTCATTTTCTTTTCTTTTCTTTTCTTTTCCTTTCTACGTATTTATGATTTTATTTTTTAATGTTTAATTTATTTAAAATTTGGAACTAAAACTAGAATACTTAAAGCAAAATACTTAAATAAAAGGAAATTTCCAAAAATAACAGAATTAAACCTTATCAAACAGTTAGGCCCTGTTTGATTAGGCTATATTTTCCATGAAAAGTGAAAATTAAATTCCATTTCCATATTTTTGCATGGTTGATTGACTAAATTTTTCATGGAATTGGTTTTCCACGTTTTCTTGGTTTTTGAGGAAAAGCTTTTCCCATGGTTTTGGTGGCGAAAACTTTTCTAGGCAGCTTTTTTTTTTTAATTTTTTTTTTTTTTTGGCAATGGAAACAAATTATATCCCCAATTGTAACAAATATTATACCTTTAATATCCATAATTTACATGGAAAACAAAGCCAAATGATTAAGGTTAAGCATTTAATTCAGTCATTTTCCATTTTTCAGTTTGATCATACATAGAAATTACTTTCATTGTGCTTTCTTTTTCGTTAGGCTGTTCGTGTGCAAAAATTGAAAGCAAAACTGCAGATTACATTGTCTATGTTCTTGTTTGGTTCGGAAAATCACATTTTCTAGAGATATTTATTAATAGGGCTAGGTGATAAGCTATTCTAGAACATAAAAAACCTATGACTACGATCCATTGTCTTGTAATAAATTAATCATTGGTTGCATATGTAGAATATGTAAATGTTTGTTTAGATAGTACGTTCTCAGGTGGTGAATTAGTGAGCCCTCGCCCCCAGAGGTAGTTGTTTGCTGCTCGGAAGAATCATTAGAGATCTTGTTGGAGGGGCCCTCAAGATAAATAGAGTTAAAAAGGGCTTAAGAATCATATAAAGAGTTTTTTACTTTCTATTGGGGTGTTTTTTTTTTAGCTCAATAACACAGTAACTCAATGTCATATGAGTTTTTATTTTATTTTGTTTTATTTTTTTTCTCTCAAAACATAATTCTGTTTACTTTAAGAAGTTTAGGTGGAATTTTTAGGATTCCAGCTTTATCCAATGAAAAATTGGATTTCACGATAATTTCTTATAGATTATAAACTAGATACAACATGAGAAGTTATAAACTTTAATTGATTGATTTGGTTGTTAATCTGGTTTGATTGATTTTATCCAACAAAACGATGCATTTAAGTTGCCATTGCAAATGATTTAAGGTAATGGATTGCGTACGAAGTTACTCATTTGCAAGCTAATCTAGTGCCTCTTATCTTTATTAATGAGACTCATCTTTTTAATACAAAGTTTGTAAAGATTTTACGCTAAAGTTTTGTATATCATCATATTGTAAAAATCTTGCATGTCATATCTACATTTCTCCCAAAAGAGACTGTTTCAAATTGCCACAGTAGTTTTCACACATTGTTCCTAAACTGTTTTCCAAAACTGGCTCTGTACTATTCCAAAACTATTTTCACATGTATATACTTCTTTACCTTTTCTTCTAATCTCTACTCTATCTAGAGAAAAAAAATGAAACCCAATGATGATGATCTCACCACTACACCAGAAATGGCTTTTTGCAACACGCAAAAGGCAACATTCGTTGATTAAATGATGCTAAAGGGGCCTATCGCAACGTTTTAGCAAGTGAATGTTGCAATTAATAAACATAATTGAGTTTTGACCCCCGTTTATAAATGAATGCTGCTAATGTAGCCTTTTACAACGTTTATTGACTGTTGCGAAGAGTTGTTGGTAAGGTGAAGAAAACGAAATTCTTGGAGGGTGAGGAGATGGATCCTTATGGAAGCACTGTTCCCATTCCGAAAAGGTAACAGTTCAATTTTTATTTCAAGTTCTGTTATTTTTTATTCAGAATTTCCCTTTTGGTGATAGATCCATTGTGTTGTTTTTGATGATTCATATAAATATGGATGAGATTGTCTTTGCTGAACTGAACTATATAATTATTGCCTTTATGTTTACTTGAATTGGGTTGCGTTGCCTTATTTTGTTTCATTTTCTTCACGGAATCTGTTTGAGAAGCCAGAGGATTGAGAGAAAGGCTACAAGTATTTTGATGTTGAAAATGGGAATTCATAGTGTTGTTTGTGTATTGATGCACCTTATAAGGGAAAGTTTAATTTTTTATGGGCGTTAATTAGAACTGCTCATAATATGATCCTGGGAATTCGTGGTACTTGTTGATCTTGCAATTTTTTTTAGAACTGCTCCAACTATACAAACTAGAAGAGGAGAGAGATCAAGTTTTTATTCCCTTTTATGGAAGTAATTACTTTGTGACTAAAATTAAAATTAGCTGTAAGATGATTAACAATGTTCCCACCTCTTACTAGGTTCGTGAGTTTCTGATCAATTGAAACTAAAACCTCCGTGGCAGTGGGGTGTAATAACTACGTCAAGTGGGATTCTTGTTATTACTGTCTCATGGGGAAAATATTCCATGCCATAATGAATCGGATCGCTAAAGTTGAGGATGATTACTATGAGTTGATGGAGCTAAAAGAATGTGTAGAGGCTATTGATGTAGCAAAGTCACATGTATTTGCTTCTTTTACTTCATCCTCAGAAGCTACTAATAAATCCTTAAGTGCAAAGCATATAAAACCAATTTGTTGTACTACAGTTTCTTACTATTGTTTCCTATGAAATCAGAACCCTAATGAACGGTGTTCTTGGTTAGTGTATTTATTTCTTCTTTGGCAATATATTTCAGCTTCCCGCGTCTCATTGAAATCACAATCCAAAAGATTGATGACAATTTATCTCGTTTACTCTTCCATGAATGCTTCATATGCTTATGTATACAGATTTAGATGAAACTCAAAAAGATTATGTAAGAACTGCTCAAGAAAGTGGTAAAGCTTTAGTTTCGCTCATAAATGGGGTTTTGGACCAAGCAAAGATTGAATCGGGTAGCTTTGAGCTCGAGGCAGTGTGCTTTGATTTGAGGGCCATTTTGGATGTTGTTTTTATCACTATTATTTTGGAAAATCACAAGAAAAAAGAGTTGTGGTAAATTATAAATTAGACTTCTAGCTTGGTCAACTAGTTGTTTTTATCAGCACTCTGATTTGGAACATTTTAGTAGAAGTATATATAAGACGTCATGCAGTACTCTTTTCTATTTTCGTTTCTTTTGCCCTTTGTTTTGAACAATGCATTTTATTGATTCAATTCTTCTCTTACAGCTTCGTTTGAAATCGTGAATTGTGTGGTGAGTAAATCGAGGAATGCATGAAAAACGAAAGGATTGAGTATACTATTAGAGTATTATCCAGAAACTTGGTGTTGCTAGTGTGGCAATAAGTCTTCATGCCTAAGTAGTACCAAAATTTTATTCCAATTTTATTTCATTTTGAAACTCTTTTTCATTTAGCTGGTGTTGTATCACATTTTAATGTTCAAGTGTATGGATTCAAAAAATTTGTAATGAAATTATCAATTTTTATGCAATTTCAAAATTTGCTCACAAGTATTATTTTCAATTTTGTCAGTCAATTTACATAAATTGCTAGATAAAAAAAAATGGCTACGATCAAAAAGTTGTAAAAGAGTTATTAGCAACATTCAAAAAACGTTGCAACAAGGTTATTAACTACATTCAAAAAAACGTTGCAAAAGGTTATTAACAACATTAAAAAAAATGTTGCAGTATCCTTCTACTTTACGACAACATTGAGGTTTGTAACATACGTCCAAACGTTGCAAAAAGACTCCGACAACATTTTTTGAATGTTGCAAAACGTTGTTTATGTTGTAGTGCACTAAAGATGATGAAGGTGACAAAGAAGCAGGATGAGAGCTCAAGGGTGTGTTCACAAACGAATTTGACAAAACTCACACAATCAAATAAACCCATTATAGAAAGAATTTTTTCATTTTTTGGGAAATTTGGCCATACACCCAGGTTACACGATGATATTGGATAAATAACCTTTTTACCCATATTAAAAGGATTTTTTTTTCATTGGTAATATGACAATATTGTCCTTCAATATTTACCTCTAAAATTATCCAATTTCCCCTTGTTTCACCCACCTTCAACACTGTAAACCCTATTTTCCATTTGCATTTAACTTCTCTTCCTCCTCTTTACATCTCTTCAAGTTCACTGTTAAACCACTAAAATCGACTATAAATTTGCGAAAATATTGGAATTCCTCTCCTTACTATGGAAAATGGCAAGGTTAACCTATCATGAAACACATGCTCCAAATAATCCTCCTCATGTTCCTTTCAATAGCTAAAGGAGGCGACCCTATCCTTCATGGGTAATACTTCAGGGGTGGATGGAGAGAGGGCCCCAGCCTAGAAGCAAATTGGTTTAATAAAACTGGAAGACTTAGCCCAAGTTCTTGGTAAAAATAAAAATGAATAAAAATTTTAGCACAACCCAAATATTAATTTTAGCCTAACTAACTTTATTCCCAGCCCGAACTCAATGTTCAATTATTCAAATTTAGTTTAAGACTATACAACAATTACATATTTATTTTATTCATATTCATGATACACAAATAACTCGTTACCAAATTAGGTATTTTATCTCGCACACACATATATAGTTACTAAGTTTAAAGAGTTCACTTATAATCAAATTAGTCTATTATATAACAAATAATTTTTATTGATTAAAGATAAATGACAAAGTCGAACAGTATGAAATGCCACATGTTTGACTAAGCTTAAAAGTAATTAAATTTCATTTACAACAAGATAGTATGCAAGGGAAACAAATTTTCCAGCTCTGATAACAATGGAAGAATTCGCAGCATTCTTTAACATGAAAGGTCAAGAAACTTACTTGAAATGATCAATTCCAAGATCTTTTGATGGTTGAATCACATTGCATTCTAAAACTCCAACAATTTGCGTTTCTTGTTCTCCAATGATCCAAATCCCGATCACAATGGAAGGAGATTATTATCCACAATCTAAGTGTCAATTTTTGTGAGATTTCATGTCTAAAATATGATTTTAAGGACTTTTCAATTTTGGTGTAAATTTCCATACGAATTTTTTCTTTATTTTTCATGCCATCATTTTTCCCTCTATTTTTCAATGCACAATCAATGGAGGTTATAGGGAGTTAATGAAATTATATGAATTTGCATGTTTGAACTTCAAATTCAAACCACTCCCTCCAACCATTTTAATAACTTATGGGTCGGGTCATCCCACATGGGCAACCCACGACCTGTATTTTTCTAACACTGACAATTGTAAAGTTTCTTCTACTCGGAAAATCTAACCAATTAGTCTCTAGAATTTGAATAGTGTAGTTAAATTAAATTCAAAATCTGTTCATTAGGATTTAATTTTAGGAAACGAGTTTTAATCCCTTTTTGCCTTTTCCACATTGATTCTAAAACTAGGCAATAATTTTTTGGGGTTTCGTTGGCAATGGAAAACATAGGTGTTTTGATTTAATTCCATGTGGGTTAATTTCACAAATGGTCACTGAAGTTACCTGAAGTTTCAAAGTTTCAGAAACGGTCACTGAAGTTTGAAATTTCTTTCAAAACGGTCACTGAATTTTCAGATTTTTTGGCCAAGTTTGAGGCAATTTTTCGGCAACTTCCGACCACCAAAATCGCCGATTTCGGATACCGTTGGAAAGCCCACGATGTCCTCTTCAATTATCACCAAACATCTCCCCAAAACTCCAAGTGAATCGGCCGGAATAAACCCACGAAGTCGGTAACCGAAAATTGTGAAAATTTGCCCAGATTTTCAGATTTTTTGCCGAAAATTGTGAAAATTTGCCGAAAAATTGCCTCAAACTTGGCCAAAAAATCTGAAAATTCAGTGACCGTTTTGAAAGAAATTTCAAACTTCAGTGACCGTTTCTGAAACTTTGAAACTTCAGTGACCGTTTTGAAATTTTCAGGTAACTTCAGTGACCATTTGTGAAATTAACCCAATTCCATGTCTAGGTTTTTCCTTATTGGTTAAGATATCATTCGATTTACTTTTCTGCGTGTAGGAGGAAATCTATATTATCCACACATCAGAATACATTTTGGAATTTAGTATGTATATGGATGTTTTTGTATAAATATGACTATGGATTTTTGTATATTGGGAAATTGAAGTAAGTTTCTCATGTGTAATTATTTGTCCATTTAAATTCCACCTTTCATATATTAAATTTAAGAACTAAACAAACTCACTTGATTGTTCTCGGAGAGATTAAAGTTTACAAACTTTCATTTTAATACATATTGAAATTTTTGTTACTGATTTCGTATCACAATCACAAGTTGATGGTTATGATTTATTGCATAATTATTGTTTTGTGATTGAACTTTTCCATAGTTTTTAAGACTATCCTTATTTTCCCATTAAGAGAAACATTTTGAAATTAAAGTGGGTGGTAGCTATCAAAGTGGCACACTCATTGTTATTTATGTGTTATTATATGTGATAATTTGAAAAACGGCACGAGGTAGTTAATGAGATTTCTTTGGACTAGAAATCTCATTTTGCCTAAAGGTCATACAACATGATACGGCATGAGGTAGTTAACCAATGTGATTCTGTTAATTAGCTTGATGATATGTTTTCTGAGTGTCTTACAACATTAATTTGTCAGTCCAAAGGTGACTTCATAACGATGCACTTAGACTCTTACCGTAATAAGGGCATATGGTTTTAACTTTAATTACTGACTATTTAATTAATAGCCCATGATTAGACGGATATGTTATCGTCCATTGACTGCATGCATCATGTTTGTTACTTTATGTTTCTACAGTTTTAAATGCATCATCTCTTTTGAGTCAATTTGTTTACTATTAAAACATTGACTGGGAATAATTATGTGACTGGGAATAATCATAAGAGCACTCTTGAATATGTGACTGAGTATGAAAAGTGGAAAAGGGCTAACAGAATTTGTTTGAAAATTATCGAGCGTTTTATATTCGATTCCATTAAGGGTGCAATTCTAGACAATAAAATGCCAAAAGTTTTGTGGATGTCATTGGAAAGAGATTTGTTGAGTCTGATAAAGCTAAAATTGGAGATCTAATGGACAAACTGATGAGTATGAGATATGATTGTATAAGTGGAGTTAGGGAGCACGTTATGAAGATTATACAAACATTAAGACTCTTATCACAGAGCCTTTTATGGTCTATCATGTTCTAAATAGCCTTTCTAGCCAGTTTAATCAGCTAAATGTGGCTGATAATGCTCAATGATATATTTGGGATTTGAATGACTTTATTACTGTATGTACGCCAGAGGAGTATACGATGTGGTGTGAGGCTGTTGAAACTATACAATTAGCTTTTTAGCCACTACAGAACAAATGGTCTTCTCATAATCATAAGTCTAAGTTCCATAAGGGCAATAAATCACACCACAGTCAATAGAATAAATTTTTTGGAGGACCTCTGGTAGTCCCAAAGGAACTATGAAGAAAAAAGATCAATGCAAGTTCTGCAAAAAGAATGGTCATTGGCAGAAATACTGTTTTAAATTTAAGGTTTGGTTAGAGAAGAAGAAGAGTTCCGCAGGCATCTCCTTGCCCTTAGTTTGTTTTGAGTCTTTTTTTTTGGTAGATGTGTACCTTTAAATTCTTGGTGGATAGACTCGGGAGGTAGTATTTGCGAATTCTTTGCAGGGTTCATAAGCAAACGGAGGCCAAGTGAGAATGACGTGAGCTTGTGTTGGGAATGGAGTTCAAGTGATGGTTGAGTTCATAGGAGTAATGAAATTGTCTTTCGAGTTTGGTTTCTCTCTAATTTTGGAGAACACAATTTTTATATCGACAATGAGACGAAATTTAAGTTCTATATTGAAACTTGATGTTTCTAGTTTTTTCTTTTAATTTTGGCGAAGGGCCCTTAAATTGTTTTTATGATTCTAATTTGATTGGAAATGGCCTTTTATGTGATGGTCTATACAAATTGTCATTGGCTCATTTTGATGTCAATCTTTTGTGTTACTAGTGTGGCAAAGAGGTCTCTAATCCGTGAATTATCATCTACATTGTGGCATGGAAAGGATGGACAGATTGGTAAAATTTGAGATACTTCCATTTCTAGATTTCTCTAATTTTGACACTTGTGTGGATTTCATAATAGGAAAGTTGACTAAGTCCATAAGGAAAGTTTCAACAAGAAGCGATGGTATTTTATACCGATATTAGTGGACCTTTAACTTCAACCATATGTGGGAGCAAATACTTCGTAGCTTTCATTGATGATTTCTCATCCTATAGTTATGTTTATCTGATTAATGATAAATCACATGCTCTTGATAAATTCAATTTTTTTCAAAATGGAAATAGAGAAGCGATGTGGGAAAAGCATCAAAGTTGTAAGATCTGACGTGGTGGTAAGTACTATGGGAAGTATGACGAGTCTGGTCAAAATATGGGTGATTTTGCAATTTTTTTTACAAAGGTGTGGTATAGTGCTTCAATATATCAAGCTGGGACACCCGAGCATAATGGTGTTTTTGAAAGATGTAATCAAACGCTGAGGATATGGCCAATAGGATGATGAGCAGAAGAAATTTGCCATAGTATCTATGGGGTGAAGCTTTGAAAATTGCCATGTACATTTTGAATAAAGTTCCAAGTAAAGTAGTTGTAAAGACGCCTTTTGAATTATAACCCACACAAGATTTGATATGAATCCTAAGAAAACTAAAATCCGATGAAGAAAAAACATAATAATATCTTGAATCAAGACCAATATTGGAAGGGTTGAACGCTACAAGGATTGAAAATCTTTGATAAATTTTGTATAGTTTAATTAAGAACAAGATCGAAAGCGAATCCTCACTTCATAATTAATCTCCCAAAACAAAGTGTTGTTCTTTGTACAATGAGTATGCCTTCTATATGTAGGCTCAAACAATCCTAATTAATTCATAAAACAAGTAGATAAACACGATAAAATAAAATTATAAACAGAACAAAAAACTAAATTCTATCTCCTGATTTTTTTACCATGCTTGGACATGGTATTAATTCATGCGTGGGCATTGTTCAACTGTTTTGCTCTTGTGTTGTGCAATTTTTATGCTTGACTACGCAAGGAAATTGAAGTCTTTGCCTTGGCATGGCTTTCCTAATCATTTCTCTCTTCCTTAGCTTGAATTAATTGTACTAAACTTGGTTCTTCCTTCACACTCATGTTGAAACTTTGTGTCTTGCTCATTGTACTTGAACGCTTGGCCCACATAGTTTAGACAAGTTCTAGCATGACTTCTTTTATCTTCTTTACGCTTGATCTTGTTATTGGTCCATCTGACACATGTAAAAGATCCTTATTTTTATTAACGTTTTGAAGGATTTTGAATGATTTGTCTCCCATAGGATGTAATTTAGACCTTCTTTGGGCTGAGAAATGCTCTTTCTGTATGTGCACCCAAACTCATCCTTCCTTAGCTTGTAAAACATAATGTTCATTTTTTTTTTCAATTAGCCTTTTTCATGAATTGATCTTACCAATTCTACTTTTTGTGTATTCTAATTTCAATATTTTTTTATATGGGTATGGCAATGACGCAATTCTCCACCTGTTGTGGTGTCATCCAAATTCCATATAATTTGGATTTGAATGAATAAAAGAAGTTTAAGGAGTGGATTTTGAGAGTCCTAATTAACGAAGAACAAATTTCATCAAGGATTGGGAGTTTGACTTGGAAAAGGACTTGAGATGAAGAAAACAAATTGGAATGGAAAAAGAAAAAACAAAATAAAACAGAGGGCCCGGTGCTACACGGCGTTGAGGCGCTCGGAGGTGTTTTTAATTCCCTTTTATTCCTGAATAATTATTCAACACCATCTTAAGAGTTAGAGAGCTTAAATTTGAATTGAGAGCATTGAAATCTTGATATTGTATTTGCACAATTACTATATATTATAGTAGATTTTTTTCATTTGCCCGTGGTTTTTTCCCATATTAGTTTCCACATAAATCTTGGTATTTATTTTCTTCTTATTTATTTCATTGTCGTCATTATCTTGCGATCCAGAATTCATAATTAATTGGCATAAGATCAAGGTTAATTTTTCTGCATAGCGACAATGAAATATGATATCCACTGTTGGATAGAAACACGAGATTTACCTTATGCAAGTAAAGATACGAGCGGTTCTAGCGCAGATGGACTTCACCTTTGTATTCTCACCAGATATCTGGAGATGCGTTATTAGATGATCACTTAACTATGTTCAAAGAAATCGTGGCCAATTTGAAGACATTGAAAGTTAAGTACGGCGAGAAGGACTTGGAGTTGAAGTTGTTGTTTTTGTGTTTTATGCCGCCATCATATGTGACTTCTAGAAATTCTCTATAGTCGGGACACTCTCACCGTGGAAGAGGTCTATGATGATTTACGATATAAGGAGAAGATGGTGCATCTTGCTGGAGGATCTGAAAATCATGCTGAGCAATTGGTTGTGTGTGGGAGAAATCAAGATAGGAATCTTTGCAAAAATATAAGGGACAAATCGAAGTCTAGACATGCTGAGAAGACATGTCACTATTGTAAGAAGAACCATATTAGAGCTGATTGATATGGCTTGAAAAATAAAAATAAAGCCACCAGTGCTACTGAGAAAGGGAAGCAACCTGTTAACACAGCGAAGACTAATAATGTGGAAGATGGACAAGGTGAAGGAGCTCCCTATGATTTCTAACGTAGATTCGAAACCTTATAAAAATTAGGTTTTTGACTCGACTTGTACTTTTCATACGTGTCCCAACAGGGACTGGTTTTCAACATATGAAGGTGTTTTGAGAGGTGCGGTGACCCGCCTTGCAAAATTGTCGAAGTTGGTATAGTCGGAATCAGAATGTTCGATGGGGCTATCATGACACTTATAGATGTGAGGTATGTTCCAGACCTGAAGCGAAGTCTCATATCTTTGAGTGAATTTTACTCAAATGGTTATAGATACATTGGTGAATGTGGAGTTTTAAAAGTGAGCTGGAGTTTTTGTTGTCATGAAGGGATACAAAAGCTCTACACAGTCGTACATTTTGCATTGTTCCACAATAATTTTGGATGCAACAATTTCTACTTCTTCTTTGACAAATGATGAAATTACAAAACTTTGGCATATACAGATCGGGCATAAAGAGTGAGATTGGCATGGAGTTAAGTAGAATGGGACTTTTTGATGGACATAAGAACAATAAAATAAATTTTTGCCAGCCTTATGTATTTGAAAAATAGAAAAGAGTTCAGATTCATGAAAAAAAGACACAGCACAAATGGAACAGTAGAATATATCCATTCAAATATTTGGGGACCAGCCAATGTACCATCAAAAGGAGACCATTATTACTTGTTTACTGTTATTGATGATTTTTCTAGAAAAGTTTGGATATTTTTCTTGAAGCAAAAGAGTGATGTGTTTGGGACCTCTAAGGAGTGGAGAATATTGATATAAAAGTAGATTCTAAAGCGGGTGAAACGTCTACGCACAAATAATGGTTTGAAGTTTCTGTTCAGATGAATTCAATAGCTTCTGCAGGACTGAAGACGTCTTGAGACACTCGTTAATGCCTATAACTCTTCAATAGAATGGTGTGGCATAATGGATGAATAGATCTTAGATGGAAAAGATTCGTTATATGCTTTCAAATTCTGGGTTGCCTAAATCTTTTTCGGCTAAAGTTGCTACTACATCTTATTTTTTGATTAATCGCTCACCCTCAGTTGCCATTGATAAAAAGACACCATAATAGGTATGGTCTGATAACGTTCTTTTTATTCTAATTTGAGGGTCTTTGGGTGTCCTACTTATGCTCGTGTGGATAATGAAAAGTTGGAGCTTAGGTCTAGAAAGTATATCTTTCTTGGTTATAAATCAGGTGTGAAGGGGTATAAATTGTGGTGTCTTGAGATAAGAAATGTGATTGTTAGTAGAGATGTAGTATTTGATGAACTTGTTATGATTCATGTCTCATCTCTTGGGAATTCTGACAAAATTGAGGAGCATAATCATTCAACTTTGAAGGAGTTGAAAATTGGTTAAAAGGAATAAACAGAGGTTGCAGAACAGTTTACTGCCGACCAGTCCAGTTCAGGGTTGATAGATAGTAATATCTTGCCCACTTTGCCTACACCACCAGCACCACAGTATTCTATAGCTAAGGATTGATCTCGCAGACAAATATCAATAGAAGTATAGAAAATCAGACTTGGTAGTTTATGCATTGAGTATGGATGAAGACATTGATTCCACTGAAGAGCCTACTACATATTCAAAGGCAGTCAATTGTAGTGATTTTAGAGATGGATGATTGCTATGCAGGAGGAGATGAGGTCATTAAGAAAAAATAACACTAGGGACTTGGTGAAATTATCTAGAGGTAAAAATGTTGTTCACTGCAAATGAGTGTTCAAAAAAAAGAAGGCACATCAGGGATTGAAGATGGTAGATACAATGCTAGATTGGTGGCAAAGGGCTACAGTCAAATTATAGGTGTTGACTTTACATATGTGTTCTCACTAGTTGTGAAGTATAGTTCCATCCGAGCTTTACTTGGAGTGGAGACTAAGAATGACTTAGAGTTTGAGCAGATGGATATCAAGACAATATTTTCACATGAAAAACTTGAGAAGAGCAGAACATGCAACAACCATAGAGGTTCATAGTCTCTGGAAAGGAAGACTATGTGTACTTGTTGAAGAAGTCCTTGTATGGACTAAAGTAGTCACCGAGGCACTGGTATAAAATGTTTGATTTATTCATGACTACTCATGGTTTCTTCAGATATAATTATGGTAATTGTATGTACTTCAGAAAGGAAGATAATGGATCGACTACATATTTATGTTGATGATATACTCATAACAGTAAAAAATAAAGCAAATGTCAGAAAGTAAAGTTTCAACTTAGCAATGAGTTTATATGAAGGATTTGGGTGCAACAGAAAAGATTCTTAGTATGAAAATCTCGAGGGATAGAAAGGCTGGCAGATTATATTTGAGTCAAAATGGGTACATTGAGAATGTGCTCGAAAGATTCAATATAGTGAATGCGAAGGTGTTGCCCACTTCAAATTATCATATAACTTCTGTCCTCAATCAAATGAAGACATTGATTACATGTCTCAAGTTCCTTATTCTAATGTAGTTGTTTCGCTAATGTATAATATGGTTTGTAGAAGAAGTGATTTGGCACATGCAGTTAGTACAGTTAGCAAATATATGACAAATCCTGGCAAGGAACATTGGAAAACAGTGCAATGGATCTTCAGATACTTGAGAGGCTTTTCTATTGCTTGTTTGCATTTTGGCAAAAATTTAGATGGAGTCATTTGGTATATGTATATTCAGATTATGCAGGGAATCTTGATAAGAGGAGATCATTTGCAGGGTATGTGTATAACTTGGAGGCTATGCTATCAGCTGGAAAGCTACTTTGCAAAATACAGTAGCTATGTCTACAATAGAAGCATAATACATGACCATTATAGGGGCATGTAAGGAGGCTATGTGGATGAGAGTATTGATTTGTGAAATCAATGAAGACTTGCAGATATCTACAGTATTCTATGATAGTCAAAATGTAATTTTCTTGACTAAGGATCACATGTTTCATGAGTTGACTAAGCACATTGATATGATGCATCATTTTGTGTGTGATATGATTGCTCGTGGTGATATTGTAGTGAGCAAGGATAATCCTGTTGATATGACGAAGTGCAAAAAGAATAACATAATATTGTGGGAAGCCATGTTAAGTATACAAGCTGGTGAAGGGCTTAACACACACGAATTTTGGGAGTGTACTTTGATAGACAAACTTTAATAGAAATATTGGTGAATGCTTTGTTTGATGTTTTTGAATTTTTTTGCTTAATTTGTGTAAATGATTTTAACTTGGGACTCATAACAGTACTCTTTCTTCGCTTGAATTGCTAGAGACTAGCAATAAGCTAGTTGGGGTGTGATAGGAGTGTGTAAGAGTGCATTTTTAATACTTGTTCATGTTTATATGGTAATGCATAAGTATAGTTGGGACTGCTAATGATATATCTTTCTATAGTTGAACAATGGCCAATCCTAATTGTGGTTTTAATAATATTACTATAGAAATAAAGCCATAATAAAGCTCAAGGCCTAAAAGATAGGAATCAATTCAACTGGGCTTGACCTAGCCCCCTCAGAAGAAAAGATGTAAATGAAGGTAGCAAATCAGTGGAAGACGTTGTGGGGTTAAATTAAGCCGAATTAGAAGCATACTGCACTGCCTTAAGTATTCTCATCATATCTCCTTCACCTGATGTCGTATTGATTTAAAAGGTCAACGAAAGCTAACTTAACGTGCTACAATTTCTACTAAAATAGAACTTTTGTAATTTCCACATTTTCCAAGCGAAAATGGCCCCAAAAAAATGCCCCACAATCTCAGGCTGAAAATCTACAAAATTGAGGAGTCAAATTCGAGATTGGTTTTTCTTTCCTTGCAAAGATGGCTTGAAAGACACGAAGGAGGAGTTAGACTCTTTTATTAAGCTTTTCTTCCATTTTAGCATGAACTATTTTCTAACTTTTGTTTAGGGTTCTAACTATGCTTATTTGAATCTTTTTTTACTTGAGTTAATTAGTTAATGAAAAATGAGTGATTCGCATGTATCTACATATCAACTAATAAGTATAAATAACATAATTCAATAATTATATAAACATAAGATGATTATAATAATATAAACATTGTATCCAAAGATAACTCAGAAAACGTAGTTAAAAGATATTTCCTAAAATCGTGTTGCCTCTCTTTCGAGCAGGCACTTTGACGCTATATGATTTCAAGACACATGACTTACGATCGGTTATCCTTCTATGGACACGACCATAGAGAGATAAGTAACAAGACTTTATCACGTTGCCAAAAATGATAGAATAGAAAATGTATATAGTATATTCTTTTAAGTTGTGGTTGTCATAGTTATGAAATATCACCTCCTTTTATAGTATTAAATCAACTCCCACAATAATGAACATTAATCCAATTAAAATATACGTTACACAATAAATTATTAGTTTTAATTTTGTATTAAAATTGAAAGTAAAATAAAAAAAACTGCAATACCATGTTTTGTACACATTCTTTCAAAATACATTATTCAAAACTCATTTTCAACCACACATTTTTCAATAAAATAATATTTTACATTGCATCAATAACTTTTTCTTCCTTTTTAACAACATATTTCTTGTAAAACCCCAAAATTTCTCACAAACGCTAGAGTGGTAACAAAAATTCAATTTCTTTGCAGAATTATAAGATGACATTCTTTTAATAAAAATAACTGAAATATCTATAATGAAAACATAATCACAAATTAATAATTGTCTTGAACAAATAAAAGTGACTAATAATTTAAAGAAAATGAATTTAATATTTTAGCTCTTCGATCACTCTTAGCACTCGCATCACCATCCCGCCACTATTCCAATCGACCCAAACTAACTTGTAAAATTTTGTAAGAGTGGCTGAGTGGGTATTTAAAAAAAAAAAAAACTCCCAGGAAGATACTTGCAATTTCCATACACAATTATATACAATAAAATAACACTTCACACCATTCTTCTTTTATGGAGTATATCGGTGACCAAGCGACACACACCATCTTAAGTCATCTCAAATTCTTGAATAATATCTTATCTCTTAATAAAGAACCCGAAGATCCATTGGTAATTCATGCATAAATTACTGAACATAAAGCATAAGGAAACAAACTACTTGCATAGAAATATCTTATGATCAAACGAGTTTTTAAAAAAAATATACTAGAAATTTACAACTACTTTATATGAAAGCTGCCGTGTAAAATTTCTTTGGTAGTGAATTGTGGGACAATTGCACACTATTTATAGTTGAAAAATTTAGTGGTTGAGTCATGGTGCAATTGTGATAAAAAATTGTATTTATCACATTGATAAAAATTTAATTTCTAGTAAACAAATCACGAGGTGGCATGTTTATAAAATACTTACCACAACAAAAAGGTGGTTATAATCCTAATACGTGATAGTGACTTGACTTTAACTAGAATTCTAAAAAATAATAAATTATTTAATTAATAATATTATTATTATTATTATTATCCCACATCTATTCGCGTGGTTATCCCTCTCCCAATTTACTTAATAAATAAATAAATAACTTACAACTTTTTGAACTTCAATATCTTGAGGCTAACTTATCCGAAATAACTTTTCCTCGAGCATAATTTACATGATTAATCACGAGCTATCCAACGAGACCTATATTGATATATTTTTCGTCCTTTTAACAAAATCTAAATATTTAGCCAAAAAATTGAAGTTAATACATATATCACTTTAGTCCCTCAACTTTTTTTCAAAATAGAAAAAATATACTATATAAAACAAATAAAATTTTATTTCTAAAATTTTCGGGGTGTTACAATCTCCATTCCTTAAAAAATTTCGTCCTCGAAATTACCTTAACTTTTTGAAAAATTCTAAATACTTTATTATTGACATAATTACAATATATCATAACCTAAATCAAGAAAACTCATAATCATGAAAGAACGACATTTCATTTCATACCTTGGATTGATTAGAGAGTCTCCATCTCATTACATGTTTAAGACTTTAAATTTTACATTGTCCATAAACTCCTAATGTTTATGAAAAATACCGCATTTTTTTTTTGTAATCACCAAAAATAGGATTTGTTTTTTCAAAATAGAAGTTTCTCAAAATACATTTAAAAAAAAATTGAAATGTTTGAAATATTCTATTTCATCTTGTTAATTTGAATAACGCGCAATCAAAAGACTTCTAGATGAGGAGGGGGTCAACATGAACCACTTAAATCACAAGCTCTTCTTAGACAGTTTATATCTTTTTGACAAAGCCTTCCAGTTTTGCAATTACGCAAATCAACAAAACTCTAAAAATAAATCGAACATGAAATTTCTTAAAATGTGAATTTTTAGACTGGAATTTTTCTTTTTTTAAATAAAGAAGTAAAACATTTGCTATGATACCAAACTGTAACACTCCAAAATTTCTCACAAACACTAGAGTGTTACCAAAAATTCGATTTTTTTGCGGAACGATAACATAACATTCTTTTAATAAAAATAACTAAATATCCATAATGAAAACATAATCACAAATTAAAAATTGTGTTGAGCAAACAAAAGTGACTAATAATTTAAAGAAAAAAAAAAAGAAAATGAACTTAATATTTTTTCTCTTTGATCACTCTTGGCACTCGCATCACCATCTCGCCACTGTTTCAATCGACCCGAACTAACCTATAAAATTTTGTAAAAGTGAGTATTTTTAAAGAAAAAACACTTTATAAATACGTGCAGTTTTCATACACAATTATATACAATAAAATAACACTTATACCACTCTTCTCTTATGGAGTATATCGGTGACCAAGCGACACTCCCATCTTAGGTCATCTCAAATTCTCGAAAGATCTCTTATCTCTTAATAAAGAACTCGAAAGTCCATTGACAATTTATGCATAAATTATTGAACATAAAAGTATAAGAAAACAAACCACTTGCACAAAAAATCTTACCTTAATCAAACGAGCTTTTGAAAAAAATATACTAGAAATTTACAGTTGCCATGAAAGCTGCCGTGTAAAATTTCTTTGTGGTGAATTGTGGGACAATTGCACACTATTTATAGTTGAAAAATTTATTGGTTGAGTTATGGCACAATGTGATGGAAAATCGTTTTTATCACATTTGATAAAAATTGAATTTCTAGTAAACAAATCAGAAGGTGACATGTGTACAAAATACTTATCACAACAAAAAGATGGTTCTAATCCTAATACATGATAGTGACTTGACTTTAACTAGAATTCTAATAATAATAATAATTGATAATAATATTATTATTATCCTACATCCATTCACGTGGCTATCCCTCTCCCAATTACTTAATAAATAAATAACTTACAATTTCTTTGAACTTCAATAACTTGAGGCTAACTTATTCGAAATAAATTTTTTCTCGAGCCTAATTTATATGATTAATTACGAGCTATCCAACAAGACCCACATTAATATACTTTTCGTCGTTTTAACAAAATCAAAAATATTTAGCCTAAAAATTGAAGTTAATATATATATCACTTTAGTCCCTCAACTTTTCAAAATATTAAAATCTTTGAAGAGAAATCGAATTGAAGTGGAAGATTAAGAACCTGCAATCAATCTCCATCCCAATATTCCGCTTTTAATTCTCTTGATGATTGACATATAGAATTTTTGGCACCAAAGAAGGTTTTTGACTTCAAGACTCTTGAGGTTTTAATTTCTAACACAACTCTAAGAAAATTAGCTATGCATATTCAAATTACATCGTAAGATAAAGTAGAAAAGATCACCTGATTTGTTAAAGAAAAAGAAGAAGATAAACATTAGATTAAGTTGTCAATGTTTTTGTGTTTCTATGTGAGAATGTCCCCTTTGATGTACAAGAGATATATTACATAGACATAGACATAAAATTTGGGTATAGAGTCATTAAAAAACTTGACCTAGAAGTCCCCAAGGATACCTACCTAAAATAGAATTTATAGCCAAAAGTAGAGTTGCCACTCGAGCACAAGAATTCTGCTCCCGAACAGCATTAACGAAAACAATCTGTAAAATGAGTTGGACTCCTAATTTGAGGACTTTGATCTCAACAATTTATTTCTCCACACGCTTCGCACTCTAGATCCTCTTTTTGCTTCTTCGGTTTCTAGGTGTGTGTTCGTTCTTGCAACTCTTCATTGGCACCAAAACACCTTATTTCTTCTTGATTTTCTCATTTTCAAATGCTAGACTCTTGATTTAACTTCAAAATTTCAACTTGTCATTTTCTTGTCAATTTCACCAATATACTCTACTTTGGGGATTTAATCCTATAATCATGAAAAATACTAAAGATTTCTTTTACACAAGTAACTCTCACATAGTTCTTTTACATAGTAAATCCTATAATCAAGGCAAAAAAATAGTTCTTTTGCATAAGTAACTCTCACTAACCAAAAATACTAAAGATTTCCACAATACCCATATTAGCATCACGTCTTAAAAACTTTTGGAGCAAGTCCCTTAGTCAAGGGATCTGCAATCATGGCCTCCGTATTGATATGCTCTATTTTCGTCTGTAATTCCTTAACTCTGTCTCTAACCACCAAATATTTGATTTCACTGTGCTTTGACCCACCATAACTTTTATTATTCCTTGAAAAGAACACTGTTGCGTTATTATCACTATAAATAGTAATTGACCTCGAGATGGAATCAACAACTTTCAAACCAGAAATAAAATTCCTTAACCAAACAACTTGAACCATGGCTTTATAGCGTGCACAAATTCAACTTACATGGTAAAAGATGACCATAGAGTAGACTTAACACTTTTCCAAGAGATAGTACCACAAGCTAACGTGAAAATATAACGTGAGGTTGATTTCAAATTATCTTGACATCTAGCAAAATCAGAATCCGAGTATCCTACCACCTCAAGATGATTTGAACGCTGGAAAGTACATGTAACTTTCAGTTATCTTCAAGTATCTCATAACTTTCTTATCTGCTTTCCAATGCTCTTGTCCTAGATTCGATTGAAGCCTACTAAGAACATTGACTGTGTACGCTATATCTGGTCAAGAACAAACTTGTGCGTACTTCAAGCTCCTCACAGCACTAGCATATGGTATCATCTTCATAGAATTCATTTCTAGCTCATTCTTTGGACATTGAGCTTTATTAAACTTATCCCCTTTTATGATAGGCACGTCACCAGGTGGATAGTTCTGCATATTAAACCTTTCTAGAACATGTTGTATAAGCTTTCTGAGAAAGTCCCAATAAGACATAATTTCTATCATGATATATTTCAATGCCAAGCAAATAAGAAACTTCTCAAAGATATTCATAATCCCAAGTCACTACTAGCAAGCAAAATGTCATAAATATATAGGACAAGAAAAATAAAATTTCTCCCACTGGTCTTGAGATAAATGCGATCAACTGTATTTTCTATAACACCATGAGAATTCACAACCTCGTCAAACTTCAAATACCATTGTCTAGATGCTTGCTTGGGGCCAAATAGGATTTATTCAACTTACACACCAAGTTTTCTTTTTCCTTCACAACAAAACCTTCATGTTGTCTCTTGTAAACTTGTTCAGAAAGATTTTCATTCAAATCATCTTAAAATCCATCTAATGAAGCTCCAAATTTTAGTGTGCTACAAAAGACATGATAATTCGAAAAGAATCTTTAGATGAAACAAGTGAGAAGGTTTCATTATAGTCAATGCCATCTCGTTTAGTGAACCCTTTTGGGTTAATCTTGCCTTCTTTCTTTCAACATTTTCTTTTGAGTCCAATTTGCTTTTGAAAATCCACTCGTTATCTGTGGTGTTAACATCTCCGAGAAAGTTTGACAAGTTCCTAAACTTTATTCTATTCCATAAGCATTTCATTTTCCATAGCATTTATCCATTTATTTGACTCAGGACTTGTCAATGTTCTATAAAACTAAGAGGATGACTATGCCTAATATTAAAATCACTCTCCAATAAATATGTAATGTAATCATTGGGCAATGCAAACCTCAATTCCCTTTGTGATCTTCTGACTTGTGGCTCAGAAACAGGCTCAATCGTTGTTGGATGAGGAATCGAAAGTTCTTCTTGGTGCCTAGGTTCTTCATTAATAATTTCAATTGGATGAGATATCTTTATTGTATAACAGGAACCGGAACCACAAGTTGATCCAGTTCAACAAAAATTTCCTTCAATATAGAACTCCTCCTAACACCAAAATCATTCTCTAAAAATTTAGTAGTAATTGACTCAACAGTATCACGATTGGGATAATAGAATTTATATCCTTTTGATTATTCTGAGTACCCAATAAAGTAACCGGAGTAGATTTTGGGTATATTTCTTCTCAAGAGGATTATAAACTCTGAAATGAGTTGGACATCCCCAAACTCTGAAATGAGCCAAACTTTGGTTATGTCTTGTCCATAATTCAAAAGGCGTCTTTACAACCGCTTTACTTGGAACTTTATTCAAAATGTACATGGCAATTTTCAAAGCTTCACCCCATATATCTATGGCAAATTTCTTCTGCTCATCATGCTAATGGCCATATCCTTCAGTGTTTGATTACATCTTTCAGAAACACCATTATCCTCGGGTGTCCCGGCTTGATATATTGAAGCACTATACCACACCTTTGTAAAAAATTTGCAAAATCACCCATATTTTGACCAGACTCGTCATACTTCCCATAGTACTTACCACCACGTCAGATCTTACAACTTTGATGCTTTTCCCACATCGCTTCTCTATTTCCATTTTGAAAAAAATTGAATTTATCAAGAGCATGTGATTTATCATTAATCAGATAAACATAACTATAGGATGAGAAATCATCAATGAAAGCTACGAAGTATTTGCTCCCACATATGGTTGAAGTTAAAGGTCCACTAATATCGGTATAAAATACCATCGCTTCTTGTTGAAACTTTCCTTATGGACTTAGTCAACTTTCCTATTATGAAATCCACACAAGTGTCAAAATTAGAGAAATCTAGAAATGGAAGTATCTCAAATTTTACCAATCTGTCCATCCTTTCCATGCCACAATGTAGATGATAATTCACGGATTAGAGACCTCTTTGCCACACTAGTAACACAAAAGATTGACATCAAAATGAGCCAATGACAATTTGTATAGACCATCACATAAAAGGCCATTTCCAATCAAATTAGAATCATAAAAACAATTTAAGGGCCCTTCGCCAAAATTAAAAGAAAAAACTAGAAACATCAAGTTTCAATATAGAACTTAAATTTCGTCTCATTGTCGATATAAAAATTGTGTTCTCCAAAATTAGAGAGAAACCAAACTCGAAAGACAATTTCATTACTCCTATGAACTCAACCATCACTTGAACTCCATTCCCAACACAAGCTCACGTCATTCTCACTTGGCCTCCGTTTGCTTATGAACCCTGCAAAGAATTCGCAAATACTACCTCCCGAGTCTATCCACCAAGAATTTAAAGGTACACATCTACCAAAAAAAAAGACTCAAAACAAACTAAGGGCAAGGAGATGCCTGCGGAACTCTTCTTCTTCTCTAACCAAACCTTAAATTTAAAACAGTATTTCTGCCAATGACCATTCTTTTTGCAGAACTTGCATTGATCTTTTTTCTTCATAGTTCCTTTGGGACTACCAGAGGTCTAACCTCCGAAAGTTTAATTCTATTGATTGTGGTATGATTCCCTTATGGAACTTAGACTTATGATTATGAGAAGACCCTTTGTTCTGTAGTGGCTGAAAAGCTAATTGTATAGTTTCAATAGCCTCACACCACATCGTATACTCTTACACACATACAGTATTAAAGTCATTCAAATCCCAAATATATCATTGAGCATTATAAGCCACATTTGGCTAATTAAACAGGCTAGAAAGGCTATTTAGAACATGATAGACCATAAAAGGCTCTGTGATAAGAGTCTTAATGTTTGTATAATCTTTAATCTTCATAACGTGCTCCCTAACTCCTTACATATCTCATACAAATCTTTTATTGTCTGGAATTGCACCCATAATGGAATCGGATATAAAACGCTTAATAATTTTTAAACAAATTCCGTTAGCCTTTTTCCAATTTTCATACTTAGTCACATATTCAAGAGTGCTCTTATCTGTAGGTTTTGAAGGCTACTTCTCCATTATAAAATACAAGCCCATCACATAATTATTCCCAGACAATGTTTTAATAGTAGACAATTGACTCAAAAGAGATGATGCATTTAAAACTGTGGGAACATAAAATAACAAACATAATGCATGCAGTCAATGGACGATAACATATCCATCTAATTAACATGGGCTATTAATTAAATAGTATGTAATTAAAGTTAAAACCATATGACCTTATTATGGTAGGAGTCTAAGTGCATCATTATGAAGTCACCTTTGGACTGACAATACAATATGTTGTAAGACACTCAGAAAACTTATCATCAAGCTAATTAACATAATCATGTCAGTTAACTACCTCATGTCGTATCATGTTGTATAACCTTTAGGCAAAATGAGATTTCTAGTCCAAAGCAATCTCATTAACTACCTCATGCCGTTTTTCAAATCATCACATATAAGTTACATTTGGGCAAGATATTCTAGAGACTAATTGGTTAGATTTTTCGGGTAGAAGAAACTTCACAATTGTCAGTGTTAGAAAAATACGGGTCGTGGGTCGCTCATGTGGGATGACCCAACCCATAAGTTATTAAAATGGTTGGTGTGAGTGGTACGAATTTGAAGTTCAAACATGCAACTCCATATAACTACCCTTAACTCCCTATAACCTCCAATGATTGTACATTGAAAAATAGAGGGAAAAAAGATGGCATGAAAAATAAAGAAAAAATTCGTATGGAAATTTACACCAAAATTGAAAAGTCCTTTAAATCATATTTTGGACATGAAATCTCACAAAAATTGACGCTTATATTGTGGATAATAATCCCCTTCCATTGTGATCAGGATTTGGATCATTGGAGAACAAGAAATGCAGATTGTTGGAGTTTTAGAATGCAAGGTGATTCAGCCATCAAAAGATCTTGGAATTCATCATTTCTAGTAAGTTTCTTGACCCGAAATTCATGTTGAAGAATGTTGTTCCATTGGTATCAGAGCTATAAAATCTGTTTCCCTTGCATACTATCTTGTTGTAAATAGAATTTAATTACTTTTAAGCTTAGTCAAATATGTGACATTTCATAATGTTCGACTATGTCATTTATCTTTAATCAATAAAAATTATTTGTTATATAATACACTAATTTGATTATAAGTGAACTCTTTAAACATAGTTATATATGTGTGTGCGAGATAAAATACCTAATTTGGTAACGAGTTATTTCTGTATTATGAATATGAATAAAATAAATATGTAATTGTTGTAGTCTTAGACTAAATTTGAATAATTGAACATTGAGTTCAGGTTGGGAATAAAGTTAGTTAGGCTAAAATTAATATTTGGGTTGTGCTAAAATTTTTATTCTTTTTTATTTTTACCAAGAATTTGGGCTAAGTCTTCCAATTTTATTAAACCAATTTGTCTCTGGGCTGGGGCCCTTACTCCATCTGCCCCTAAAGTAAGCATGAAGTAAAGATAGGGTTGCCTCCTTTAGCAGTTGAAAGGAACATGATAGGTTAACCTTGCCATTTTCAATGATGTATATCATATGAACAACATTGTAAAGATTATTGCAGAAAAAAGGTAGAAAACTTACTCCTAGTGCGTTCGCTTCCATCGTAGTAAGGAGAGGAATTTCAATATTTTCGCTAATTTATAATCGATTTTTGTGGGTTAATAGTGAACTTGAAGATATGTAAAGAGGAGGAAGAGAAGTTAAATGCGAATGGAAAATAGGGTTTACAGTGTTGAAGGTGGGTGAAACAAGGGGAAATTGGCTAATTCTAGAGCTAAAAACTGAAGGACAAATGAAAAAAAAAATCCTTTTAATATGGGTAAAAGGGTATTTATCCAATATCATCGTGTAATGTGGGTGTATTGCCAAATTTCCCAAAAAAAATGAAAAGATTCTTTCCATAATCATCCAACGTGCTTCTTTGTCATCTTCATCATCTTCAGTGCACTACAACAAAAACAGCATTTTGCAACGTTCAAAAAATGTTGTCGAAGTCTTTTTGCAATGTTTTGGACATGTGTTACAAACCTCAATGTTGTCGTAAAGTAGAAGAAGGATACGGCAACGTTTTTTTAATATTGTTAATAACCTTTTGCAACATTTTTTTGAATGTAGTGAATAACCATTTTGCAACGTTTTTTGAGTGTTGCTAATAACTCTTTTACAACTTTTTTATCGTAGCCATGTGTTTTTTTTATCTAGCAAAAATTGACGGACAAATTTTGAAATTTCATAAAAATTGATAATTTCATTACAAAATTTTTGAATCCATACACTTGAACATTAAAATGTGATACAACACCAGCTAAATGAAAAAGAGTTTCAAAATGAAATAAATTAGGAATAGAATTTTGGTACTACTTAGGCATGAAGAGCTTATTGCCACACTTGCAACACCGAGCTTCTGGATAATACTCTAATAGTATACTTAATTACGTCGTTTTTCATGCATTCTTCGATTTACTCATCACACAATTCACGATTGCCAATGAAACTGCAAGAGAAGCATTGAATCAATAAAATGCATTGTTCAAAACAAAGGGCAAAAGAAACAAGAATAGAAAAGAGAGTAGCATGATGTCTTATATATACTTCTGCTAAAATGTTCCAAATCAGAGTGCTGATAAAAATAACTAGTTGACCAAGCTAGAAGTCTAATTTCTAATTTACCACAACTATTTTTTTCTTGTGATTTTCCAAAAAATAGTGATAAAACAGCATCCAAAATGGCCCTCAAATAAGCACACTGCCTCGAGCTCAAGTCTACCCGATTCAATCTTTGCCTTGTCCAAAACCCCATTTATGAGCGAAACTAAAGCGTTACCACTTTCTTGAGTTTAATCTAAATCTTTCTTACATAATCTTTTTGAGTTTCATCTAAATCTGTATCCATAAAAGCATATGAAGCATTCATGGAAGAGTAAATGAGATAAATTGTCATCAATCTTCTGGATTGTGATTTCAATGAGACGTGTGAAGTTGAAATATATTGCCAAAGGAATAAGAAATAAATACACTGACCAAAAACACCATTCTTTTGGGTTCTGATTTCATAGGAAACAATAGTAAGAAACTACAATACAACAAATTGGTTTTATATGCTTAGCACTTAAGGATTTATTAGTAACTTCTGAGGATGAAGTAAAATAAGCAAATACATGTGACTTTGCTACATCAATAGCCTCTACACGTTTTTTAGCTCCATCATCTCATAGTAATCATCCTCAACTTTAGCAATCCGATTCATTATAGCATGGAATATTTTCCCCATGAGCGATGCAATAATAAGAATCCCACTTGAAGTAGATATTGCACCCCACTTCCATGGAGGTTTTAGTTTCAATTGATCAGAAACTCAAGAACCTAGCAAGAGAGGGGAACATTGTTAATCACTCATCTTACAGCTAATTTTAATGTTAGTCACAAAGTAATTACTTCCATAAAAGGGAATAAAAACTTGCTCTCTTCTCCTCTTCTAGTTTGTATAGTTGAAGCAGTTCTAAAAAAAATTGCAAGATCAACAAGTACCATGAATTCCCAGGATCATATTACGAGCAGTTCTAATTAATGCCCATAAAAAAATAAACTTTCCGTTATAAGGTGCATCAATACACAAACAACACTATGAATTCCCATTTTCAACATCAAAATACTTGTAGCCTTTCTCTCAATCCTCTGCATAGGCATCTCAAATAGATTCCGTGAAGAAAATGAAACAAAATAAGGCAATGCAACCCAATATATGGATCTATCACCAAAAGGGAAATTCTGAATAAAAAAGAACATAACTTGAAACAAAAATTGAACTAACCCATTTCGGAATGGGAGCAATGCTTCCATAAGGATCCATCTCCTCACCCTCCAAGAATTTCGTTTTCCTCACCTTACCAACAACTCTTTCGCCGCTCTCCCTGTCATCATCATCTAGCACAACAACATTCACTGTCGTCGTTTCCTTATTATCCTTAACGTTGATACCCTCACTCACTAAGGTTCACCTGCCTATAATACGTCTGGTTCTTCGTATGGCTTGTGTCTTAGTCTTCTTTGGCTTTGGATCGGGTCGTGGAGCAGCAGTAGGTCGACAGCCTCTCTACACAACTGAGGCATATCGATGATCACCCATCAATTACAAGTGCTTCCAGGATCCCCACTGAATAAATGAGATTAAAGTTTATAATATAGCCACAATAGGGCTCAGTATTGGGCTCAGGTTTTTTTGGCTTCTGCAATTTGAATCCATATATTTGGGGGGCAAAAAAAATGATTTTTGCAACACTTAATAAACATCGCAAAAAGTGAAATTTTTCGTAACATTCAGCTAATGTTGTAAACGTTAAAACTTTTAGCAACGTTTAATAAATGTTGTAAAGTGTGAGATTTTTCGCAACAATTAGCGAACATTGCAAAACTTTTTGCAACGTTTAATAAAGGTTGTAAAGTAAAACTTTTAGCAACATTGAAGAAACATTGCAAAAAGTTAAATTTTTAGTAACATTGAAGAAAGGTTGCAAAATGTTATATATTGAGAATTTCAACAACATGCACTAAGCATTGCTATAGAACCAAATTTTAACAACGTTCAAAAAATGTTGCAAAAAAAAAAAAAAAAAACTTTTCATAACAGTCAATAAACGTTGTAAAATGCTGTATAGCAACATTGATTTATAAAATGGTGCCAAAACTCAATTATGTTTAATAATTGCAACATTCACTTGCTAAAATGTTGCGATAGACCCTTTTAGCAACATTTAATCAACGAATGTCGCCTTTTGCGTGTTGCATCAACATTTAATCAACGAATGTAGTGGTGAGATCATCAACATTGGGCTTCATTTTTTCTCTAGATAGAGTAGAGATTAGAAGAAAAGGTAAAGAAGTATATATGCAGTGAATAGTACAGAGCCAGTTTTGGAAAACAGTTTAGGAACAATGTGTGAAAACGACTGTGGCAATTTGAAACAGTCTCTTGAGAAAGGATATGACAAGCAAGATTTTTACAATATGATGATATACAAAACTTTAAAGTAAAATCTTTACAAACTTAATATTGTATTAAAAAGATGAATCTCATTAATAACGATAAGAGGCACTAGATTAGGTTGTAAATGAGTAACTTCGTATGGAATCCATGACCTTAAATCATTTGCAAGGGCAACTTAAATGCATGGTTTTGTTGGATAAAATCAATCAAACCAGATTATCAACCAAATCGATCAATTAAAGTTTGTAACTTCTCCTATTTGTATCTAGTTTATAAACTATAAGAAATTATCATGAAGTCCAATTTTTCATTGGATCAAGGTAGAAATAAAATAAAAACTCATATGACCTTGAGTTACTGTGTTATTGAGCTAAAAAAAAAACTCGATAAAGAGTAAAAATCTCCTTATATGATTCTTAAGCCCTTTTAAACTCTATTTATCTTGAGGGCCTCTCCAACACGATCTCTAATGATCCAAGCAGCAAACAACTACCTCTGGGGGTGAGGACTCACTAATTCACCACCTAAGAATAGTACTATCTAAACAAAGATTTACATATTCAACATATGCAACCAATAATTACTTTATTACAAGACAATGGATCGCAATCATATGTTTTCTATGTTCTAGAATCACCTATCACCTAGCCCTATCAATAAATATCTCTAAAAATGCGATTTTCCGAACCAAACAAGAACACAGAGAATGTAATATGCAGTTTTGCTTTCAATTTTGCACACGAACAGCCTAATGAAAAAGAAAGCATAATGAAAGTAATTTCTACGTATGATCAAACTGAAAAATGGAAAATGACTGAATTAAATGCTTAACCTTAATCATGAAGATGTAGCAAAGGAAATCATCAGAATTTTCTGGTTATAGTTTTGTTGATGCAACAAAGAAACGGGTAAAAGTCTTTTCAAGGCGAATGACTATGAGTAAGTACAATTGGATTTTCCGGATTATAGTAGTTATTTGTTAGTTGTTTGACTTTGAAAATGTTATCTTTCGTTTCAAATTTTTTTAATGACTATATAAAGGGATTTAATGACATCTTAATTATACGAACAAAACTATTTTCTTTGGTCTAAATTCTTCTCTTTGAGCTCCTTTTCTCCTTTATCAAGTTGTTTAGTTTTCTAAGGGTCCATTTGATTGGAAGAATGAAATTGGATGGAAAGAAAATGAATTTCAGGGAATTGAATTGCCTAGAACTTGTTTTAGTGGGAATTGTCAATTAATTGTATTTGATTGATATAATTTTCCACCTGAGAAATATTAAAATTTGGATCTTTTGGTGTTCATTTGGCTTTGTTTTCCATGTAAATTGTCCATTAAAGGGATAATATTTGTTACAATTGGAGATATAATTTGTTTCCATTGCTAAAAAAGATTTTAAAAAAAAAAGTTGCCTAGAAAAGTTTTCCCCACCCATGGGAAAAGCTTTTCCTCAAAATCCAAGAAAATGTGGAAAACCAATTTCATTTAAAATTTAGTCAATCAACCATGCAAAAATGTGGAAATGGAATTTAGTTTCCACTTTTCATGGAAAATATAGCCTAATCAAATAGGACCTAACTGTTCGGTAAGGTTTAATTCTGTTATATTTGGAAATTTTCTTTTATTTAAGTATTTTGCTTTAAGTATTCTAGTTTTAGTTCCAAATTTTAAATAAATTAAACATTAAAAAATAAAATAATAAATACGTATAAAGGAAAAGAAAATGAATCTAAAAGATCTTGAATGCTCCCATAAGGACTCATTCCAACAGGTCGCTAACTTTCAACTTACTTGGCGTATATTAAACCAATTCTGCTAAACTTAAAGATCTTTTCAATCAATCACTTCAAAATTTAGAAAAACGTCCCATACATAATATTCTTGAATCATCAATAATAGGTCAAAACGTACATTATACGTTCACCAACTACCTTGAATCTCCTACCCTCCTCCAATATGATCAACATAGTGACCCTCGTTGATGATATAACAAAAAGAGTTAAAGTAGATGCCCCTAAATTAGATGGTCTTCTAGACCCGAAGTCTTTTTAAACTGAATGGTGATATTTCGAAGAGTACTTCGATAGCCAGCAAATGCCTGACTGATACGTATTTATTTCGCCAAAGTGAAACTCGTCAAATCTGCTAAAGTTTATAGACATAATGTGACGTGTAACCTTGAATGTTTAGGACAACCTATCACTGTGTGGGAAAAAATAAAAATAAAACTCATTGAAAAGTACGTCCCACCTCACCATCAATCTCAACTTTTAGAGCGTTTGATTTTTCACAGACAGAACTCCTCGACCGTATCTGACTATAGATATATTTCGATTAGTTTTTGCTCATCTTTGGTCTTGATGAACCTGAGAACATATCTATCACTAATTTTCTTAACGGTTTGAGGCCTCACCTCAAAACACAATTCATCGTACTCAATCCTTACTCCATAGAGGAAACTTTCCAT
Organism: Fraxinus excelsior; assembly: GCA_019097785.1. Taxonomy (NCBI): domain Eukaryota; kingdom Viridiplantae; phylum Streptophyta; class Magnoliopsida; order Lamiales; family Oleaceae; genus Fraxinus; species Fraxinus excelsior. The sequence goes on from CM032624.1 coordinate 31,653,835, forward strand.
GAAGCCCTCGAGTATGAGTGGTACCTTCGATCACCCCTGCTCGACGTGGCTCTTCGACCTTTGTCGACCCTCGTCAATCCCATTCTAGTCCATCCATCATCCCTAGTAGTGTTGTGATGTCAACCCATTCTCTCAAAATTGTTGGGTCTTAAAATTTGCCTACACTCCACATGCAATCAATTAGAGTCACCCCACATACTCCTTTTCGTGTCTGTAAATCTTCAATTGTGTGTTATCATTGTTAGAGTCGAGGTCATATTGCCCCCTTTATTGACTATGATACTTGGAAATGAGCCTATATATTCAATGCGTACGTTCCATATAACTAATGCTTTTGCAAATTAGTAATTGACGAGGGTGGTACCATAAACGACGTCTCCACATCCACTACAACAAAATGGCCTTTTGTAACATGCAAAAGGCAATATTCATTAATTGAGTATGGCTAAAGAGGTCTATCACAACATTCTAGTAAGTGTATGTTACCATTGATTAACATAATTGAAATTAATGCTCATTGCTAATGCCTCTTTTTCAACGTTCGTTGACTATTGAAAAAAGTTCACAAATTTTACGTTTTTGGAATGTTCATTAAGGTTTGTCAAAACTTCATCTTTTAATATAGTGCATATTAAAAGGTTAGCTTTGAAACCTAGCAAGACTGTTGTTAAAATTGTTAATATAGTGCATATTTTGTAATGTTCATTGCATGTTGTTAAAACCATCCTCATTTGGCAGTGTTTATCTCCTGTTGTTAAATTTATTTATAACAACGGGCAATAAACATTGTCGAAAGTGTGTTTTACAATATTTATTTCCCATTGCAAAAAAAAAAAAAAAACAACCCAAAAACCTACATGCTAATTAAAAAATAATATAAGAATTTTATTTACAAAAAATTGAAACCCTAAAATTCCATCAAATTATTACTCCTTCCATTCACTCCTCTCCAATCAGATCCTCTCACCATGACAATAACCATTAGATTCTTTTCACAATCAATGAACTCCAGTCATCGAGCTCTGAACATCGACCTAGGACCATGACAAAGCCACGAAATTAACGTTCTCAAATATTATGAATAAACTAGAATTGGCAATATGAAAATGAAATAACAAGAACAGAAGATTTGCGTGAAAACTCAAATTAAAAAAACACATGAACAGAGGAGAAAAATTCACCATATCAATTGAGGATTACAATGATCGAATGATCTCAAAGATGTAATTACTCTTAATATTTATAGTACAAAGAATAACATCATATGTAGGGGAGTTCAAATATAAAGGGTCTAAATAATGGAGTGTTTGGAACGAATTAGAGATGAAAAACTGCCAAAAATTACAAACACAATTTTACCCGAATTGGACTTGGCTGGAGTAGTGGTTGTGTAACGACCCGGGTCCCACTTAATGGGCTGTCCCGACCATTAGATCAATGACGAACTGTCCCCACTATACCAACATGGGCCTTTTCAGCATACTTTATGAGGACCCGCACGCTCCCCGAGAAAACTTCCCAGGGGGCTCCAGAATAGAATTCCTCCTTCGATGTAGAATTCCTCCTAACACCAAAATCATTCACCAAAAATTTAATATACTCAAACAATTATGGTATCACGGTTGGGATAATAGAATTTATATCCTTTTGATTCTAAGTACCCAATAAAGTAATCGGAGTAGATTTTGGCTCTAGTTTCTTCTCAAGAGGATTATAAATCCTAATCTCAGTTGGACATCCCCAAACTCTGAAATGAGCCAAACTTGGGTTATGCCTTGTCCATAATTCAAAAGGCATTATTTACAACTGCTTTACTTGGAACTTTATTCAAAATGTACATGGCAATTTTCAAAGCTTCACCCCATAGATACTATGGCAAATTTCTTCTGCTCATCAGCCTACTGGCCATATCCTTCAGTATTTGATTACATCTTTCAGAAACGCCATTATGCTCGGGTGTCCCGGCTTGATATATTGAAGCACTATACCACACCTTTGTAAAAAATTTGCAAAATCACCCATATTTTGACCAGACTCGTCATACTTCCCATAGTACTCACCACCACGTCATATCTTACAACTTTGATACTTTTCCCACATCACTTCTCTATTTCCATTTGAAAAAATTGAATTTATCAAGAGCATGTGATTTATCATTAATCAGATAAACATATCTATAGGTCGAGAAATCATCAATGAAAGCTATGAAGTATTTCCTCCCACATATGGTTGAAGTTAAAAGGTCCACTAATATCGGCATAAAATACCATCACTTCTTGTTGAAACTTTCCTTGTGGACTTAGTCAGCTTTCCTATTATGAAATCCACACAAGTGTCAAAATCAGAGAAGTCTAGAAATGGAAGTATCTCAAATTTTACCAATCTCTCCATCCTTTCCATGCCACAATGTAGATGATAATTCACGGATTAGAGACCTCTTTGCCAATTACACAAAAGATTTAATCAAAATGAACCAAAGACAATTTGTATAGACCATCACATAAAATGCCATTTCCAATCAAATTGGAATCATACAAACAATTTAACCCTTCCATTGCCAAAATTAAAGGAAAAACTAGAAGCATCAAGTTTCAATATAGAACTTAAATTTCGTCTCATTGTCGATATAAAAACGGTGTTATCCAAAATTAGAGAGAAACCAAACTCCAAAGACAATTTCATTACTCCTATGAACTCAACCATCACTTGAACTCCATTCCCAACACACAAGCTCACTTCATTCTCCCTTGGCCTCCGTTTGCTTATGAACCCTGCAAAGAATTCGTAAATACTACCTCCCGAGTCTATCGACCAAGAATTTAAAGGTACACATCTACAGAAAAAAAAAAGACTTAAAACAAACTAAGGGCAAGGAGATGCCTATCTCTTCTTCTTCTCTAACCGAACCTTAAATCTAAAACAGTATTTCTACCAATGACATTTCTTTTTGCAGAACTTGCATTGATCTTTTTTCTTCATAGTTCCTTTGGGACTACCAGAGGTCCTCCAAAAAATTTATTCTATTGACTGTGGTGTGATTTATTGCCCTTATGGAACTTAGACTTATGATTATGAGAAGACCATTTGTTCTGTAGTGGCTAAAAAGCTAATTGTATAGTTTCAACAGCCTCACACCACATCGTATACTCCTCTGGCGTACATACAGTAATAAAGTCATTCAAATCCCAAATATATCATTGAGCATTATCAGCCACATTTAGCTGATTAAACTGGCTAGAAAGGCTATTTAGAACATGATAGACCATAAAAGGCTCTGTGATAAGAGTCTTAATGTTTGTATAATCTTCATAACGTGCTCCCTAACTCCACTTATACAATCATATCTCATACTCATCAGTTTGTCCATCAGATCTTCAGTTTCAGCTTTATCATACTCAACAAATCTCTTTCCCATCCACAAAACTTTTGGCATTTTATTGTCTGGAATTGCACCCATAATGGAATCGGATATAAAACGCTTAATAATTTTCAAACAAATTCTGTTAGCCTTTTCCCACTTTTCATACTCAGTCACATATTCTAGAGTGCTCTTATCTGTGGGTTTTGAAGGCTATTTCTCCATTATAAAATTCAAACCCATAACATAATTATTCCTAGTCAATGTTTTAATTCTAGACAAATTGACTCAAAAGAGATGACGCATTTAAAACTGTGGAAACATAAAATAACAAACATAATGCATGTAGTCAATGGATGATAACATATAATTAACATGGGCTATTATTAATTAAATAGTCTGTAATTAAAGTTAAAACCATATGACCTTATTACGGTAAGAGTCTAAGTGCATCATTATGAAGTCACATTTGGACTGACAATACTATTGTAAGACACTCAGAAAACATATCAACAAGCTAATTAACAGAATCACATTGGTTAACTACCTCATGCCGTTTTTCAAATTATCACATATAATAACACATTTGGGCAAGATATTGTATGCAATAATTTAAAAATGAGATGCTATCCTTTTTTTAGAAAGAAGAACAAATAAATAACAATGAGTGTGCCACTTTGATAGCTACCACCCACTTTAATTTCAAAATGTTTCTCTTAATGGGAAAATAAGGATAGTCTTAAAACCTATGGAAAAGTTCAATCACAAAACAATAATTATGCAATAAATCATAACCATCAACTTGATAAAATCAAAGGCAGAGTTCAGTTGTGATTGTGATACGAAATTAGTAACAAAAATTTCAATATGTATTAAAATGAAAGTTTGTAAACTTTAATCTCTCCGAGAACAATCAAGTGAGTTTGTATAGTTCTTAAATTTAATATATGAAAGGTGGAATTTAAATGGACAAATAATAAGATCATTTAAATATATAAACATTTTTATATATATACTAGTCAGATGCACGTGCAATGCACGTGCTACCGGCGTAGTTGGTTACTCAATAGCATGGTTGTAAAAGCTTAATGAAACAAACATCAATGAAGCACCGGAAGACTGATTTCATCATCCACGTACAAGTGAAATAGTATTGTAGTTAAAACCTTATTTCTTTTCATCAAAATGTATCATGTTTATGATGCGTGCAAGAAAACCATGGAATACTTTCGAAAGATATTGCTTCATGAAATCAAGTTCGTGGCATATGACATGAATGTTTATTATGCAGTATAACAACGGGACATTCAAACATGCAAATTAATAGGTCGTTTTGTTAAATAAGTCATCTCAACTCAAAAGCATATAAATAGCAAAACTTGTACGACAACTGTGCTACAAGACCTGAGCCCATTAGTGGGAGACATTCAACATAAAAAAGTAACTTCTAAGCTTCCTTCAGGACAGCATAACAAAATGTCAACAAAACATAGAAACATAAATAAAAGCAAAGCAATTCTAAGAATCGACAATGGTAACCTCGAGCTGAACCCCAAGTTCAATGGTAATTGAAGTAATCTGTTTAACCACATTAGGCGAGCATCAATCAGTCGCTTGTGAACTTGGATTTTGAATCTATCCCATGTCTTTTGTACATTCAAATTAAAATGGTGGTCTTTAAAATTACCAACAGTATTTATATAATGGAAATCATTTCAATTGGAAAAACTTTTCAAATGTGAACCGACATTGAGATTGAACTTCAACAAGTTACATGTCCCAGAATGATTCTATGAGAATGTTAGATTCTATGTTACCTTTGTCTGTGGAGGTTGAATGTTGTAGATTTTTTTTGTAGAAATAATGTCATCCATTAGCATCAACATGTAGAACAACTCATTAAGCAAACAATTAAAATGAAAGCATTGTCATAGTCTTGAAAGTATAATATACATAAATTATATTTCTCTCTAAATTCTCTTAGACATGACTTGCCTTTTTCCCTTTCTTAACTTTTAAAATATTTTATAGTGTAATATGATGCATTTGGAAGTGCAATTAAACAAAGGAATATGATTTTAACCGAGAACGCAAGGAAGAATTAAGGAGCTAAGTGCGGTAGTAAGCTTAGAAGAGTCAAATAAGTTACAAGTTATAGTCAATCACTTAACAATAAAGTACGTCCTTGAAAGTGTGTTCAAATTTGATACAATGTTCGAAAGCTGGAAAGTATTAACACGCTTTCTAGTGTGTACTTAATTGGGTATAACTATAATTGAAAAAAAATACATAAATTAAAATGGGAGCAATTTGAGAAACTCAAATGCATTTATTTGACAATAACATGAATAGTTTAAAATTCCACTTTGAACGTGTAAATCCTAGTAGAAAATTCACAGACGCATAACATTTGAAACGGAAGGCCGGGTATTGAGCTCATCTTCTATATAAAGCCTTAATTCAGCGTATCACTGTCACAAAATGAAAAAAATGCAAAGTTGTATAATGTATAACAGTGCGAAGTATGTGTACAAATAGATAGATATTAAATTAGCAAATGAAAAGATGTGCAATGCACATACATGCAAACACGTTATTGTGATAATAAGTTTTACCTGAAAACAACAATCTGAAATAGTTTGCGCCCATACAGGTGTCAAGATGACAGTTGTAGATATATCTGAGAAATTCAAACAGCATTAAAATTCAAAATGTTCATTGAAAAGCAAAAGGAAAAGGTGTGATGTCTTAAAAAGGTGAAAATTGGAATTTTTGAAATAAAATCATGGAGGAAACTTGCAAGTAGAATTTCGAATGTGTGAAGATGAAGAAATTCAATAAGTTGTAGAAGAAATTCAGATGATGAAGTACAGAAGCGAAAAATTAACATTAAAAATGACGACATTCAATAATTTTTAACCAAACTTGTAAAAGATAAAGACAGATATGAGAAAGCAAGTCTGAAAGTCTGAGATTTACTAACAACACCAATCTAACTCTCCCATGAGCTGAACACCAAAATGTGATCTCATTATGACATCTATGAACTTCAAAGAATAAATAAATAATAAATCAATAAGAAAAATTAAAATGATATGCGCTCTAAGGATTTAATAATACTGAATAAATCGAGGTCCAAATGATTTCTATTTATCTATATTTGGAATAACTTGCGCTCATAGTTTTCGGATTTGTATTTATTAGTTTGCCCTAATAACAAATCCAAATCCTGAAATCTTAGAAATTAAATTAATCCAAGGCGTTCTAGTATAGTAATTTGTAACGAAGACAAAGTAGAGACAATCAAGAAATAATATGCATCTTTCTTTTGAGGCGAATATCATTAATGTTCTGTAATAAAAACTTCGGCACTGGCCGACAAAATCTGGTAACACACTCAAAAACACGTCTGGAACGTTGATAAAGGACATTAGTCAGCAAAATCAAAGAACTTGTCACTCATTTTCCAAATTCACCTAATCATGTTAGTTACTATTCATTTAACGAGCGTTAGAAATTATCATTAATCCCATTCACCAAATTCTTAAAGTAGAGATAAGATAATTCAACAACAAAAAGAACTCACATTTACGAACAACGAATTGTGTAAAGGAGCAATCAAAAGCTGTTAAAATATCATCTTCTATAGACCAAAATTTGAGGTTCCATTACAGAAATCTCATCATCATTTAGCCTGATTAAGACATATTTTTCCCCCTATACACCAAGATTTCCTCGATTCACTTGAAAGAAATCACTTTATTGGGTATTTTTGCACAACTTAGTAGACATGCACTTCGTGGTACCCCATTTTCAGGTTGACTGGGCAATTGCCTTTTTTGAGATTAAAGACTCTATTACGCTGGTAACCATTTGGCATCAATAGAAAATTGACATTATTTAACTTTTCTGATGCATTCACACATCAAAAATTACCTGTACTTCCCCAACAAGCATTTATAGTGCTGGATTCAACACTAAATAATATAAAGTCATTCCATGAGCTGTTGTGGCTAACTGAATTCAATGTTGGCAATTTAGCTGCAGGCTTCAAGTTTTGTGCCAATTTCATCATTACAATCGCTTGTGGCACACGATTTTCAATTGCTTCTATCAGCACTTATAAAATAAATAAAAAAATAAAGATCGTAACAAGTTATTCAAATGAGATTTTCACGTAAAATATTGCTCTTTATCCAATTTTTATTATTTTTTATATAACTATCCCTATATGTACTAATTGAAGCACTTAGAATGTAGATGTAAATGACACAAAAGAAAGTTAAGTAGACATGACTATATTTTTAGAATCTATTTTGATTGATTTTCTTTATTCCCTACCCATATTTTCAATATTTATGGTTTAGTAAATTTAAATATATTGATCGAAATGTTAAGCATAAATAGGAGTTGAATATTTGATTTACATAGACTAATGAATAAATTATTGAGATACTAAAATTTCCTTCTCAAATTCTTGTCTCTAATCTCTCATTTCCCCTTTTCTCTCCTTCCTCTCTTGTTCTCTATTCTCTCTCTTGTGTTCGCCATAACGTTTTGCATAACTTATTTTTCCAAGATACAAAAAAATTTCATTGAATTTTCATTACTATCTCATCAGCTTAGTGTGACTTCATTATCCTACTACAAACTATTCCATTATAGGGACATGCTTTTAATAGTAGAGAACTCATGTGAGCAACAAAAAATTAGAATTAGTGCATCTTATGAGTAAAACTATAATAAATGAAAATTTAAGTGCCACAAAAACTAAAAAGAACTGATATTAATACACGTAAAATGCAACAAGTATATTTTAGACAAAGAACCAACCATGAACATACATTTTCAGTAAACTCAATGTCATAGCCTCGCACGTATATAGTTGGCACATTGCAAGATACATAAATTTTAGTATTATTAGAATGTAGAAACAAAGGACTTGAAATTAGAATTTTTGTGCCCATTCAAGGAGTTACATATGCAACAGACACGTGCTCTAAAACAAGAACTTCCGAATTTTACTAAAGATCACAAGTTTGAACATTGAAAATAGATTAACATTAAAACAAATAGTACACAATCAACAAAGATTAATCTATGAAATCTAGAAAATGTATAAAATAGCAATTGTAAAAGATGATATTCAAACCTTGAACCTCAACAAAATTACATGAAAAATGATTCTTGTGCAGTCTAGACAATTTCCACATAGGAAAGCATATTTTCCCATCATTACAGAAGGAAACCCGCAAAAGGAAAATTTCATTCCAAGAACTAATAGAAGATATTACCAAAATCATGAAACAAACAAGGCAAAAAATTAATATTTACTACAGAACAGAGCTTCAGTCACAAATTTGGCCATATAATTTCCTTGTGGCATTTATACAAAAACTTAACAGTGCAAACGTAGAAAGTACGTAGAAGAAAACTTACATGAAGGTCTAATAGAAAAGGCACCTCCACTCTATCTTGTGTTGATATGAAATTAGAAAGCAAAAATTGGGTAACATAAACGAACACTAAAGCACTCCATCTTCCGATGCTTGCAGGGAACCAAACAAGAGGAGAGGATAGTTGGGCTGCAGTGCAGAAGATCTTTGGACCAACAGGAGCAGACCGTCGCGCAGACGGGGACGTCGAGTAGCCAGTGAACAATAATACATAGAAATTCATAGATAACATCATGCTTCCTATAGAACCCGGCCCAACATACTACCATCTTACCCTATCCAAAACACCTTCCACTGCGACCTCCGTCAATCATTATCACCCACAGATCGACTACCATATACCCCTGTAAAACCCGAAATCGAAGCTACTGCTATTGCACTACAGCTCAAAATATTGGAAGAAATCTACACAAAAGGAAAAAACTGAACGCATGAGAATTATATTTACAGATATATGTCTCAATTCCCGTATATCTTTTCGAATTTCTTTCAACAATCGAGAGAGAAGAAGTAAAATTAGGGCTAATTCAGGGTTTTCTTTTCTGGACAGTGAGAGAGAAAATGTCAGAAAGAAGAAATGGTTACGTGAATAAATGTACAGGTTAGACAAGACAATGCATTATCCAATGGCTCGGCTAAAACAGCTCAGGGAACTCAGCTCGACTTGGATGGCCAAAAGGCTTATGAACAGTATAATATACTAGTTGAGGCACGTGCAATGCACGTGTTTTAGTTTAATTGAGTATGTAATAGCGTGGAATGATGATTAGAAATCCAAATTTCAACAGATTTAGTTATCTAGTATATAGTATTCGTACAAAATAAGACAAAATGAAGATAATAACTAAACATGAAATACATCGATATAATTTATGTTAATCTCTAACTTCAATCGGTGGGAGAAACTTTGTACAGCATGAATATTGGAATTTTATCGTTGACAAGCTCGAATACGCACGGGTGACCTATCTCAAGTTCTTTTCTATAACATAGGCTGACCACCCTACAATTAACCGTTGGACGTCACCATTTCTTCTGAGATTTGTTCGCACCGGCCAATCGCGGTGTGAACGATCATGTATTTCAATATTCTGGATAAGTTTTTGTAGATGTAATCAAGCGAAACTTCCGGGTACATCCTACAAGATAAATTGACCAAGTTATAAATAGGAAAATTTAAAGAGTACATCCTACAATGAATAAGGCAGGAAGGCAAGAATCATATATTTTAGATAAGATTTAATTTAAAGAGTAGCTTACAATTCTTTGATGACCATTTCGATGAGCTTGTAACGTCACTTGGAAAATAGGATTGCCATTAGGTTAAATTCATCAAAAAAAGGCCAAAATTTATATCTCATCCAAGAGGAAAAAGAGTATAACCAATGAAGGAGTAAATTTTTTAACCCAATATATTATATTCTACCAATTCAACTATTAAATACTTAGCATAAATGAGAATATAGACAGAGAAACAATGTATTTGTTTCAGATACTCCTCAACACATAGGCAGGAAACATTCAATGCCTACAAACATGTAGTTGTTTAATCCAAGAATTAACAAAGTCAAGTATTCTCAATAATAAATTACAAGAGCTGATGGTTTTAGTTCATTTACTCCCCACCTTCATTAACATATCTTTACAAGGAGAGAAGAAATGAAAGCATCACAATGACCTTTTATTAGATGTCCGTCAAACCAATATAATTTAATATATATCTACTTTAGAAAAGAGCAAAAGAACACCAATAAGAAAAAAGAAACAAGCAAGACATCACCACGGATTAGATGCTAAACCTAGAAATAGTAAGCCGTAGGAATGAAACCAGGGACCACAAATTATTGGCTCTGATATCAGGATATGTAATATTTTATGTAAATAAATGACTTGGATCTGATTTATGTGAGCAAAAGGTCATGATACCTTGGGGAAGTTCATACCAAATGTAGCTATTATGGCAATTGTAGAAGAGCAAACAAATGCTACTGAGCTGGATAGTCCAGACCCTACATGATAAGAAGTTATGACATAAAAATGAAATAACAAAATCAATCAAAATCCTCCTCTCAATTCGAGAATGTGGTGATAAGCTAACTGCTAGAGCTAACTGCTAGGCTTCAATTAAAAAAATTAACTGGATTAGTCACGTACCCGTTGGAAATATGCCATCAACCATGATATCAAGTCCTAAGGGTTCACCAACGTTCATCCCTTTTGATTTGGCATACTCATAGAAGCCTTCATACCTGCAAAATCGATATTTGGCAATGACAATTGTAAAACAGTGCAAGCCATTTTTCGAATGTTAGCTTAATACCAAGAAATGGACCACTACCATTAGTTTGCCCGTGAGTTGAGACCAATCAAGAGATATATACACAAGTATATTACTCGAGTATATGTTCAAGAACTACAGCAGATTAATTTATTACGCACAAATGAAATAGTGATCCCATTTGTGATTCTTCAAATCAATTTCCTGCGAGATAAAATCAACTCAAGTTTTAACATCATATATTAGATTATAAAAGAATTGAGAACATCTATTCAGTTGCCTCTGATCCAAGATACTGTCTTTTAAATGTAAGGATTTCAAATTTAACTAGGTGCATTACAAATCTTAAGAAATCAGAAAATAAATAAATATTAACATGGCATTAATATGGGTGGGATTTAGGGCAAAACATAAGAAATTGCAATGTTTAAAATCAGAAAATTAGCTTGACTTGAGTCTGAGTAAATCCCTCCAGTAAACATCTTGGGTGTTTTTGTAAGAAAAAAAGAAAGTATATCCACATTTTAAACTCCCAAGTGCTGCCATGTAGCTCCCTTATGAATACCATGGGAAACTCCAATATCTCCTTGCTTGGTAATTGAATTTTTTTGTTTCATAGAACATGTAAATGGTATCTCCCTGAATCTGTGGTCAAACATCGTTAAGTTATGAGCCAAGTCATTGGGAATATGCAATAAAAAAATGCAACTATTCCACTTCACATGAAACCATTAATATGTAAACAGAAAAAGAAGGTAGTCATCCTATATTAGAACCAAACAGACTGAGAAATTATAGATAAAGGATTCATAAAGGCCATACACAAATGTCCCCCAGTTCTCTACTGAAATATAATTAGATAGTGCGCAAGTCCAATCCAATGATACACAATGTTGAAAATCATACTCACACAGATATGCAAACACATCCCAAGAGAATGCATCTCTGTAACCGACAAGTTAAATGAGAAACCTGAACATTGAGAGATGTGACTTTCAATATTTGCAGCCACATGCATCTTTAGGAAAAGACAAAACTACTCTTAGAACTCGAGAATAAAGAGATGATTTCACTTTCAAAAAAATCTATTTATTGAGTAAAAAGAAAAATTAAAGCCTAACCAAACATGTTCTTAGATATTGAAAACAATTTCAATTAAAATAGCAAATGATTAAGTACCACTACAAAATCACAGCGAAATACAAATTAGTACAAATATCAGAATAAATTTTTAGAAAAACCAAAAATTGCCTAACAAAAGGTAAAGAAATTAAAAAAACCTGAAAGGGGATTGCTAGATGGAATCAGAATAGGCAGCCATTTGAAGATGTTTGAAAGGTCCCGGAGGCTCACGTAATTGGCGCACTGTCGATGTTCAGGTTCGTCGTTGTAGAGCTCCGACCCGGTGATGATGCATCCCCCATGTTTTTCAAATTTTGATTCGGAATAACTTCCCTCGACCAACAGGAAAACACCCTAAAGACATGAATAATTTTATCGAAATTATTAAATTAAAAGTAAAAGATTGTTTGTGCAGTGAATAAAATTAATTTTATCGAAAAATTGATTCATAGCATAAAGTACGATCATTATTCTTGTACTTATCCTAGCAATGCAACAACATGGAAATAGCTACAAAGCTTGCAAATAAAGAAAATAAACGAAAATGGATAAACGAAAATGTCTATAATTGTATGATAAACTCATCAAATGTCTATAATTGTATGATAACGAAAATAAACTAAATGGCCTAACTTCACTATCTAAGAACATGTTTGGTTAGGCTTTCCATAACATCATCATAAGTGTGGTTCTCTGCCCTAAAGATTTATACCAAAATGGATAAAAACACATCTGCTTGATGTTACTCAGAAATACATAAAAATGAAAAACCGTCTCCTCCATTGTCCACAATAATGGTATTGGAAACTCACAACTCTAGGCAGAATTCATCTTCCTTAGGTCTCTCCAAAGTTCGAAAATGGATAACCTTAACACAGTTATCGCACAAGAAATAAGCTTCTGCATCTTTGTCTTTTATTTTCTTCATAGTTCTACATGGAAAAATTCAGTCAATAATCAGGTCACTGAATTAAGAATGTCCTACTTGAAAAAGCATTTGACCGAGCTAATTAGTTCATCATCTGATTTCAGAAAGCTTAATACTCAAGACACTACAGAAATACGCTCACAATCTAGACAAAAGATAATTACTGAAGACAAAACTTGGGATAATATATAATTAAAGAGGCTACCTAGAGCTCATAGAATTCCAGAATTCCAATTACCTTTTGATAATGAAAGTCCTCATTAGAAAAAATAAACAGATTCCTCGATGTAATTATTCTTCAAAACAAACAGTATTAAATATTTTGATATCTTAGAACTTTCCTTAACATGAAAAGCATTCGGTGGATTATACCAATAAACAGTCATTGTTATTTAAGCATCAATGGCAATTATTTAGAAGTGCAAGCATAATTGAAACAATTAACAAAAATAAGCTAATAGTTTCTTTGCCAAAAGGAAAAAATCAAAGCAATTGTTAGCAAAGTGAAAATAAACAAAAAATAAATATGGATTATGATTAATATTTTGATACATGAGTAAGACCATACCTGTGCAAGATCGCCCTTATATTTTCCATTCTTTACAAGACAACATGCCCTCGGAGATTGCATTGGACTTGCTCTTGATGAAGAGCAAATGATGGATTTCATTGGGAGGTACTATGGTCACTCGGCTTGGATAAAAAGTGTAAAGTCATTTACATGTATTCTTAAATAATAAGGTTAACACAACAGAAAAACAAAAAACGCAATAAAATAATTAGCATCTAAATAAAATAATGATTCTACAAACGAGCAAGATGAATACCTCAACGATATCGTACTGCTTGTCGGCTTCAATATAAATAAAACTCTTCACATGATTGACTGTCAATGTGGATATTATCTATAGCTTATTACCTAAATAATTCAAGTCTGCGTATTTTTGGATGCATAGGATAGCATGGTTTATAGGTCTATGGTTGTAGAGTCCATGGAAACTTCATCAAGCCCCCATTACCCAAATGCAAACATAGAGAGATCTTGAGAGGTTCAAGGTTTTGACAAAACAGAATATGAGCTTTTTCAATTAGGGTGCCATCAGATACACTCTTATGAGAAAAGATGCCCATTAATCAACATGGAAATAGATTGAACCCCCAAATAAGAAGTAATTATACATATAGGCTAATTCTATCTTACATGTCAACAACAAAATATCGAGTTGCCCCAACTTCATATTTAGTAATCTACCACATTGTTAACAAGATAAAATAAGAAAAAACAAAAAACTTCTTCATCATCATATATAGTACTATCAAATGGTAAGTATGAGGGCAAAACAATTCTTCTACCTATCTTATATCCTCTATTTTCACCAATGTCAACGCTATCAACAATTCCTTGATAAAGCTCATATCGTATTTGTTTTTGATTATTATAAAAATAATCCAATCTAGAAGTTTCAATTTTTACATATATATCAACAACATATTGTTGAAATAATCTACCAGTATGGAGCAAAAATGATGTACCTATATCTCGAATTTGTAATTTGTAGCAATAATACTCACGACAAGACACATGTAACCGCGTATTACTTTTCTTCATAACTACGGGGAAAAAATAAAAAAATCATTCATAATATAATATAATAAGCAAAATAAAAATAATAAAAAACCAATTGGAAGATAATTAACCTTTAGTTTTCTCTTTCAATCAATTCATTTGAAGAATTTATGGTATTGATGTTTAGAAGATTCGTTTCAGTAGGAAAACGGTAAATTTGTTTATTCACTCTTTCAATACCTTCATGCAATCCAGAATGACCATAAATTGATATATCACGAGTTTTGTTATTCGTAGTTGCATCATCATCAACCTAAAATGCAGCTACTTGTGAAGATGTTGGAGTATTGTATACTCTTTGATCTAAACATGGATCGCATATTATTTGTATTCGATATGTATATAAACTATCAATATTGCTCAATGAACGAAAAAATCTAGAGTAAGGATTAACGCTTAATATATTAATTAACATCTGTAAAGTTGATTCACAAAATTTTTCAGAAATGTTTAATCGATTTGATAATTCATTGTTAGTATCATAGAAATATAACTGTAAATAAGTTGGATTGTTGTCTGATTGTAACAATTGGTTTATATAATGATAAACTTGGCCTTGAATTCTAAATGTATAAATGTCTTTATTCCTTTTACAAAAATCTGTCATACTTGATACCAAAAGACGTGAATGCAAAATGAATGTTATAACTTCTTGCAATTTTCTTAAAATTTTAATGATTCGACAGAATTTGAAGTAAACAAATCATATAATTTATTAGGTACATTATGTATGTGTAATTTAATCTTGCCATCTGAACAACAAAACGAAAGTCCTTGGAATTTTTTTGCACCACAATGTAAACAGAATGTAGGTTGTGATAACAAATAAGATTCAGTAGGAATATTTTGTGTAGTTAAATTTGGAGTTTGTCGATTATTTTGTACACCCTCATTATTAGATGTAAATCTATCTTCCTCATTTACATACTGACTATTGACATCTTCTCTAGAAATTCTAATTCTAGCGGTTGAAGATACACCATCACTACAACTGGTAACTACAATAAAAGATATTTGAATTAAAATTAATAGATACAAATATTGTTATATTCTAAGGCATAAAACCAGCTTGTCCAACATCATGTCCATGTAGGTAAAATAGCAAAAAATATTTATTATATATATCGTAAAATAAAAAAATTTCTTCAAAATATTCGTCAATGTATCAAATTCATACACAGAATTAATACACATACTATAAAAAAAAAAAAAAGGGAAAATGGCATGCCTATTTCAATAGTATTACAACTAAATTACTAAATTATACATGAATCAAGTGGAATCAAATTCAATAGAAGAGCTACATTAATAACATAAATAAAAAGGAAATAAAGAAAGCTATCTATATGAGATCTAATTCATACACGATATTAATACACATACTATAAAAAAAGGGAAAATGGCATGCCTATTTCAATAATTTTACAACTAAATTAGTACACATGAATCAAGTGGAATGAAATTCAATAAAAGAGCTACACTGATAACATGAATAAAAAGGAAATAAATAAAGCTATTTATGAATTAACATATATAATAAACTTTCTGAATAAATCCTGTAAATTATTTCTGTATGAATAATACCTTCAGCTTCAAGATATTTTGATTGCGCTAATTGCTCTTTTGCTTGGGCATTTCTCGACGGCGGAAATTTCAACTGTCTTTTATTTGGGGATAAATTTCTCTGCACCGTTTTCTTCGTAATTCACCACAACTCTGATGTCATCCATAAGATAAATAACTGAATATAATAAAATATAGCTTTAATAATGGATAAAACAAATTCCTCCAACTCTAAGAAAATAAACTATTTGGTTTCAATTAAACAAAACATCTGCACTGCAATTTGTAAAGCACAATCGAACTTTACAATTGGAACAATAAAATATAAACATAAGGGAGTCAATTGAAAAAATTACTTCAATATAAATTACAGATTTCATCAATTGAAGCATATGATTTAAAGTTTCTCCGAAATATTCGACTTACCTGCAATAGATTGAAGTCGGTAGTTCAAATTTGTTACCAAAGAAGGATTAAATTCCGTCACTTTTCAGAAATCGGAGTTAAAGTCGGTGAGTTATCCGAATTTGGGATTTTGGGGTTTATATTTTGGGACCTAACTTTGAATCGATGGAATACCCTTATCAAACTTCCCAAGAAACCAAATATGAAACCATTTGTACAAAGATACAGAAGAATGGTACACAACACCACCGGAATCAAAACTGGACACAAATTTTTCGAAATCGAAGGTAAAATCAATAGGTTGTTCGACTTTGAGAAGATCCTGTGGTTTATATTTTTAGACAGAAATCATTTTGAGCCGAAACTTTGAAGATATTGCCCCGATTTCCACCGTCAAGAAAGTGATGATTTTTTGAATTTATGGAAGATAAGAAAGCTCTTACAATCTGGGAAATTAGTGGAGCAAGCAATTGGGAAGACAATCATCCGTTTCCAGCATTTTATATCGAAAGGTGTTTTGACGTCGTTTTGGGCGACGAAAAAGTACAAAACTGCCTCTTTTATATTTGTTAGGGATATATAATATAGGATACACAAACTTGTACATGTGTACATGGATGTGCGCATGAGAAACTTACTTCAATTTCCCAATATACAAAAATCCATAGTCATATGTATACAAAAACATCCATATACATACTAAATTCCAAAATGTAATCTGATGTGTGGATAATATAGATTTCCCCCCAAAAATTATTGCCTAGGTTTAGAATCAATGTGGAAAAGGCAAAAAGGGATTAAAACCCGTTTCCTAAAATAAAATCCTAATGAACGGATTTTGAATTTAATTTAACTGCACTATTCAAATTCTAGAGACTAATTGGTTAGATTTTCCGAGTAGAAGAAACTTCACAATTGTCAGTGTTAGAAAAATACGGGTCATTGGTCACCCATGTGGGATGACCCGACCCATAAGTTATTAAAATGGTTGGAGGGAGTGGTTTGAATTTGAAGTTCAAACATGCAACTTCATATAACGACCCTTAACTCCCTAACCTCCAATTGTGCATTGAAAAAAAGAAGGAAAAAAGATGGCATGAAAAATAAAGGAAAAATTCGTATGGAAATTTACACCAAAATTGAAAAGTCCTTAAAAATCATATTTTGGACATGAAATCTCACAAAAATTGACACTTAGATTGTGGATAATAATCTCCTTCCATTGTGATTGGGATTGGGATCGTTGGAGAACAAGAAACGCAGATTGTTGAAGTTTTAGAATGCAATGTGATTCAACGATCAAAAGATCTTGGAATTCATCATTTCAAGTAAGTTTCTTGACCCGAAATTCATGTTAAAGAATACTGCGAATTCTTCCATTGGTATGAGAGCCGTAAAATTTGTTTCCCTTGCACCCGAAATTTAATTACTTTTAAGCTTAGTCAAACATGTGACATTTCATACTGTTCGACTATGTCATTTATCTTTAATCAATAAAAATTATTTGTTACATAATAAACTAATTTGATTATAAGTGAACTCTTTAAACTTAGTAACTATATATGTGTGCGCTAGATAAAATACCTAATTTGGTAACGAGTTATTTGTGTATCATGAATATGAATAAAATAAATATGTAATTGTTGTATAGTCTTAAACTAAATTTGAATACTTGAACATTGAGTTTAGGTTGGGAATAAAGTTAGTTAGGCTAAAATTAATATTTGGGTTGTGCTAAAATTTTTATTCTTTTTTATTTTTACCTAGAACTTGGGCTAAGTCTTCTGGTTTTATTAAACCAATTTGCTTCTGGGCTAGGGCCCTCTCTCCATCCACCCCTGAAGTATTACCCATGAAGGATAGGGTCGCCTCCTTTAGCAGTTGAAAGGAACATGAGGAGGATTATTTGGAGCCAATGCGTACCTTCCCATTTTCCATGATGTATATGATATGAACAACATCGTAAAAATTATTGCAGAAAAAAGGTAGAAAACTTACTCCTAGTGCATTCACTTCCACCTTAGTAAGGAGAGGAATTCCAATATTTACGCAAATTTATAGTCGATTTTAGTGGTTTAACAGTGAACTTGAAGAGATGTAAAGAGGAGGAAGATAAGTTAAATGCAAATGGAAAATAGGGTTTACAGTGTTGAAGGTGGGTGAAAAAAGGGAAAATTGGATAATTTTAGAGCTAAATACTGAAGGACAATATTGTCATATTACCAATTAAAAAAATCCTTTTAATATGGGTAAAAGGCTATTTATCCAATATCATCGTGTAACAGGGTGTATGGCCAAATTTCCCAAAAAAATGAAAAGGTTCTTTCTATAATGGGTTTATTTGATTGTGTGAGTTTTTGTCAAATTCGTTTGTGAACAGTTACCGAGCTCTCATCCAACGTGCTTCTTTGTCATCTTCAGCGCACTACAACAAAAACAGCCTTTTGCAACATTCAAAAAATGTTGCTGTAGTCTTTTTGCAACGTTTGGACGTATGCTACAAACCTCAATGTTGTCGTAAAGTAGAATGATATCGCAACGTTTTTTTTAATGTTGTTAATGACCTTTTGCAACGTGTTTTTGAATGTAGCTAATAACCTTTTGGCTACATTTTTCGAGTGTTGCATTAAACTCTTTTACAACTTTTTGATCGTAGCCATGTTTTTTTTATCTAGCAATTTATGTAAATTGACTGACAAAATTGAAAATAATACTTGTGAACAAATTTTGAAATTGCATAAAAATTGATAATTTCATTACAAAAATTTTGAATCCATACACTTGAACATTAAAATGTGATACAACACCAGCTAAATGAAAAAGAGTTTCAATTTACTCATCACACAATTCACGATTTCCAGCGAAGTTCCAAGAGAAGAATTGAATCAATAAAATGCATTGTTCAAAACAAAGGGCAAAAGAAACGAGAGTAGAAAAGAGAGTAGCATGATGTCTTATTCTACTAAAATGTTCCAAATCAGAGTGCTGATAAAAACAACTAGTTGACCAAGCTAGAAGCCTAATTTATAATTATCCACAACTCTTTTTTCTTGTGATTTTCCAAAAAAATAGTGATAAAACAGCATCCAAAATGGCCCTCAAATCAAAGCACACTGCCTCGAGCTCAAGTCTACCCGATTCAATCTTTGCTTGGTCCAAAACCCCATTTATGAGCGAAACTAAAGCTTTACCACTTTCTTGAGTAGTTCTTACATAATCTTTTTGAGTTTCATCTAAATCTGTATCCATAAGCATATGAAGCATTCATGGAAGAGTAAATGAGATAAATTGTCATCAATCTTCTGGATTGTGATTTCAATGAGACGTGTGAAGTTGAAATATATTGCCAAAGGAATAAGAAATAAATACACTGACCAAAAACACCATTCTTTTGGGTTCTGATTTCATAGGAAACAATAGTAAGAAACTACAATACAACAAATTGGTTTTATATGCTTAGCACTTAAGGATTTATTAGTAACTTCTGAGGATGAAGTAAAATAAGCAAATACATGTGACTTTGCTACATCAATAGCCTCTACACGTTTTTTAGCTCCATCATCTCATAGTAATCATCCTCAACTTTAGCAATCCGATTCATTATAGCATGGAATATTTTCCCCATGAGCGATGCAATAATAAGAATCCCACTTGAAGTAGATATTGCACCCCACTTCCATGGAGGTTTTAGTTTCAATTGATCAGAAACTCAAGAACCTAGCAAGAGAGGGGAACATTGTTAATCACTCATCTTACAGCTAATTTTAATGTTAGTCACAAAGTAATTACTTCCATAAAAGGGAATAAAAACTTGCTCTCTTCTCCTCTTCTAGTTTGTATAGTTGAAGCAGTTCTAAAAAAAATTGCAAGATCAACAAGTACCATGAATTCCCAGGATCATATTACGAGCAGTTCTAATTAATGCCCATAAAAAAATAAACTTTCCGTTATAAGGTGCATCAATACACAAACAACACTATGAATTCCCATTTTCAACATCAAAATACTTGTAGCCTTTTTCTCTCAATCCTCTGCATAGGCTTCTCAAACAGATTCCGTGAAGAAAATGAAACAAAATAAGGATTGGCAACCCAATTCAGGTAAACATAAAGGCAATTATATAGTTCAGTTCAGCAAAGACAATCTCATCCATATTTATATAAATCATCATAAACAACACAATATGGATCTATCACCAAAAGGGAAATTTTGAATAAAAAAGAACAGAACTTGAAATAAAAATTGAACTAACCCTTTTCGGAATGGGAGCAGTGCTTCCATAAGGATCCATCTCCTCACCCTCCAAGAATTTCGTTTTCTTCACCTTACAAACAACTCTTCGCAACAGTCAATAAACATTGTAAAAGGCTACATTAGCAACATTCATTTATAAAATGGTGCCATTTCTGGTGTAGTGGTGAGATCATCATCATTGGGCTTCATTTTTTTCTCTAGATAGAGTAGAGATTAGAAGAAAAGGTAAAGAAGTATATATGCAGTAAATAGTACAGAGCCAGTTTTGGAAAACAGTTTAGGAACAATGTGTGAAAACTGCTGTGGCAATTTGAAACAGTCTCTTTTGGGAGAAATGTAGATATGACAAGCAAGATTTTTACAATATGATGATATACAAAACTTTAACGTAAAATCTTTACAAACTCTAATATTGTATTAAAAAGATGAGTCTCATTAATAAAGATAAGAGGCACTAGATTAGCTTGCAAATGTGTAACTTTGTACGCAATCATTACCTTAAATCATTTGCAAGGGCAACTTAAATGCATCGTTTTGTTGGATAAAATCAATCAAACCAGATTATCAACGAAATCAATCAATTAAAGTTGAAGACTTTCTCCTGTTTGTATCTAGTTTATAATCTATAAGAAATTATCGTGAAATCCAATTTTTCATTGGATCAAGGTGGAATCCTAAAAATTCCACCTAAACTTTGATTATGTTTCGAGAGAAAAATAAAATAAAATAAAATAAAAACTCATATGACATTGAGTTACTGTGTTATTGAGCTAAAAAAAATCTCAATAGAGAGTAAAAAAATCTTTATATGATTCTTAAGCCCTTTTAAACTCTATTTATCTTGAGGGCCCCTCCAACAAGATCTCCAATGATTCTTTCGAGCAGCAAACAACTACCTCTGGGGGCGAGGGCTCACTAATTCACCAGCTGAGAACAGTACTATCTAAACAAACATTTACATATTCTACATATGCAACCAATGATTAATTTATTACAAGACAATGGATCGTAGTCATAGGTTTTTTATGTTCTAGAATAGCTTATCACATAGCCCTATCAATAAATATCTCTAGAAAATGTGATTTTCCGAACCAAACAAGAACATAGACAATGTAATCTTCAGTTTTGCTTTCAATTTTTGCACATGAACATCCTAACGAAAAAGAAAGCATAATGAAAGTAATTTCTATGTATGATCAAACTGAAAAATGGACAATGACTGAATTAAATGCTTAACCTTAATCATGAAGATGTAGCATTGCCTGGAAAGGAAATCATCAGAATTTTCTGGTTATAGTTTTGTTGATGCATCAAAGAAACGAGTAAAAGTCTTTTTAGGGCGAATGACTTCGTAAGTACAATTGGAGTTTTTCCGGATTATAGTAGTTATTTGTTAGTAGTCTATTTTGAAAATGTTATCTTTCATTTCAATTTTGTTTAATGACTATATAAAGGGATTTAATGACATGTTTACAAATACATCTTAATTTTATGAACAAAAACTATTTTCTTTGGTCTAAATTCTTCTCTTTGAGCTCCTTTTCTCCTTTATCTTGTTGTTTAGTTTTCTAAGGGTCCATTGAATTGGAAGAATGGAATTGGATGGAAAGAAAATGAATTTCAGGGAATTGAATTGCCTAGAACTTGTTTTAGTAAAAATTGTCAATTAATTGTATTTGATTAGTATAATTTTTCACCTGAAAAATATTGAAATTTTGGATCTTTTGGTGTTCATTTGGCTTTATTTTCCATGTAAATTATGGATATTAAAGGGATAATATTTGATACAATTGGGGATATAATTTGTTTCTATTGCCAAAAAAAATTTCAAAAAAAAAAAAAGCTGCCTAGAAAAGTTTTCCCCACCAAAACCATGGGAAAAGCTTTTCCTCAAAAACCAAGAAAACGTGGAAAACCAATTCCATGAAAAATTTAGTCAATCAACCTCAAAACACAATTCATTGTACTCGATCCTTACTCCATTGAGGAAACTTTCCATGAAGCCCTCGATTATGAGTGGTACCTTGGATCACTCATGCTCGACGTGGCTCTTCAATTATAAGTGTATGTATTGATTAACATAATTGAAATTTGTTGCTCATGCCTCTTTTTTCAACGTTCGTTGACTATTGAAAAAAGTTTACAAATTTTACGTTTCTGGAATGCTCATTAAGGTTTGTCAAAACTTCGTCTTTTAACAACATTCATTGCATGTTGTTAAAGGTTAGCTTTGACAACTAGCAAGACTGTTGTTAAAATTGTTAATATAGCGCATATTTTGTAACGTTCATTGCATGTTGTTAAAACATCCTCCTTTAGCAGTGTTTATTTCCTGTTGTTAAATTTATTTATAACAATGGGCAATAAACATTGTCGAAAGCGTGTTTTACAATATTTATTTCCCATTGCAATAAAAAAAACCAACCCAAAAACCCACATGTTAATTAAAAAATAATATAAAAATTTTATTGACAAAAAACTGAAACCCTAAAATTCCATTAAATTATTACTCCTTCCATTCATGCATTCCATTCACTCCTCTCCAATCAGATCCTCTCACCATGACGATAACCATCAGATTCTTTTCACAATCAATGAACTCCCCATTCATCGAGCTTTGAACATCGGCCTAGGACCTCAAAGCCACAAAGTTAACGTCCTCAAATATTATGAATAAACTAGAATTGACAATATGAAAATGAAATAACAAGAACAAGAACACAAGATTTACGTGAAAACTCAAATTTAAAAAAAAAAAAAAAAAACACACACACACACACACACACGAATAGAGGAGAAAAATTCACTATATCAATTGGGATTACAATTCACTCAAGAAACATTTGATCTTTTGTGAGAAAAATATTGTTCTAATAACTATCACAAAGGACTGTAGCAATCTGCAACTCTTCACTGAGTTTACCAAATAATCTTGCCAACCAAATAGCTTCCTTACAAGCCTCTATAATAGCCATATACTCAGCTTCTGTAGTAAACAATACAACTATAGTCTGTAAGAATATGCCATGTTAGATATCTTCCCTTATCAAGATCTTCAGCAAAATCAAAATCAACATATCCAATAACTTCATCTGTATTTCTCCCAAATTACAAACAAACATTATTAGAGTCACGCAGGTATATGAAAATCCTTGAACTGCTTTTCAATGTTCTTTTCTAGGATTTATCATATATCTATTGACTGCATTGACTAATATGATAAATTTGAATGTGAACAAACCATAGCATATATGATAGGAATCACTGCATGAGCATATGGAACTCATGACATATACTCAACCTCGTCATCAAACTGTGGACACAATGTAGATGAAAGTGGTACTTACAAACTGTGAGCAGCTAAAGAGGTACTTACAACTTTGGCATTTTGCATATTGAACTTAGTAAGAACTTTCTTAGTGTACCATTTTTTACTTAAGTATAAGTTCCTTGTCTTTCTATATCTCAGGATCTCCATTCCAAGTATCTTCTTTATTGTTCCTAAATATTTTATATCGAGCTTTTTACTGAACTGGCCTTTTACCTTTCTTATTTCTCCTTTATTCTTGGCTGCTATGATACATATCATCAACCTATAAGAATAGATATACAAAAAACCCATCACCACACTTCTTAAAGTAAACACAATTATCATAACTACTTCTCTTGAAGTCATAAATAGTCATAAAATGAGTCAAAACTTTTATACCACTGTTGGGTAAAACACTCCAAATTTTTTTTATGTGTTTTAAAAGTGAATGACTTCATTTTATTATGCTATCGTTTGATCGTTTAGAAAATAGAAATTTCATTTACAACGTAATTTGTTAATCACAATATAGTTCATACGATAATATGATTGTTTGGTCCATTTATTTTTATTTTGTTTGAGGTAATTTTTAGTAGGAGAAGGAAAAAGTAAATATTTGGGTCATTTTATAGCTAGCATTATATTACATAGAGTGTGCTCGGGAAAATATAAATTCATACAAGTTAAGCTCAAGTTATTTCAATTCAAAGAACACGTTTAATATATGTATTGTTTTATTTCTTAAACATGTACTTTTAAGATAACTAGGAAAAGAAAATAATATGATATTAAATAATCATCTTTGATTTACAAAGGAATGCATTATCATTATTAAATGAAGATTTACCAGAATCAAATTCTATTTTCTTGTGTGCACTTGTATTGTATTTATATTTTGTGAAATGATTATTCTCTTCCTAGTACTCAACATTTTATCTTCCTTAATTCTTATTTGCTCATTCTATAGAATATTTCTATTATACATGTAAAGAGAAAGGAAAAAAAAAAATATCAATACAATCATAGGAGAGTTAAAGCTAATTACTTATTGATTGTGAGTATGGAATGAGAGAAATTCGAGTTTATTTACATTGACATGCAATTGCATAGTTTTACAAATTGTGATCCCATGGTCGTTTTGCGAGGGTCAAACATTGACGTTCGACCGAAAGCCAAATTGGCTATGCTATTGCATAGTCCAAATCTTGAATTTTGATTTTTTTTTCTATCGAAATAAATCTGACACTAGTAATGCCCTAAGTATAAAATACTGAAAACAAAGCTAAACAATAATTAAATGTGCTTACATACTAATTACCATCCTAACTTAATAAATATAATGATCAATTAAAATAAAGCAAATGACAAAAAAATGAGTTCTCCCATGACACTTTGAATAAGGCTTTGGAGGCCATAGTTTTTGTATGTTTACTTTGCACCATTTTCCGTTTATCCTCCAAAATTTTACTATGCCTTCTCAAAAATAATATAACTTGCCTGCACATCTTGACTTAAACTAAACTATGAATACTTCGATCTTCTCATCGACCTAATTACAAAATAAATTTATGGCAACCAATCTTGTCGAATGATTGTATGCTAATTCCATCTTCAGTAAATGACATTGATTTTGTTTTGGTTCAGTTGTGATTAATTCATCACTCTATACTTTCTCTTCATTAGTTTTTGTTTTCTTGAGTTGAATGATCGATCAACTATCCAAAATCTTGAGCAATTACACAAGGAAGTTTTAACAGGAATCCTTTCTTGGTGAGGATTTGTGGATTAACCCTTTTTGGTTTTCCAACAAATAGAAATTTGGGCTCCGTTCCCATCCTGCATTTTACGTTCCATGGATATGGATCATCTGAACTTATTTGGCCCCCACCTTTTAAATCTTTGCATGGAAAAGAGACCCCAAAGCAAGGGCGGACCTAGGATTTTGAGGGGGGCAGGACAGAATTACGTAAAAATTAATTTTAAACAATAATGATATACCTCGGAACTATCAAGAGGTATATCAACTGTTGCAGAACGATCATAGTCGGCGGGTTTAGGAGGAAGATGTGAGATCCCTGAGTTTGCAGTAGGACGCACTTCCATGATTCTACAAAATTCAGCAGGAAGAAAATGCACACAAGCATGAGCACAGGGAATAGAAGTCATACCCAGATAGTTAGTGAAAATATACAAGAACAAAGTGCTAGAAAGGTTCAATATTATGAGATAGATGGAAAAAATATGACAAACTGGAGTTAAATTATCAGGAATATATAACTGAAATCGAGTGAAAGGTGTTAAGCTGTGAGCGCATTTACTTTATTTATTACTGTTATATCTCAAAATTATAATAATATCATAATAAAAGATATAAAGTATTGCATGCTCAAAAATAATTTACTGAAGGGGAAAATATATTTTATTATTGAAAAGGGTTGTACCAGAAAAACATATGGGTTGCTTACGTACCCCGTGAGGAGATCAAGGCAAAAAATAGTTCTTTTACATAAGTAACGCTCACTAACAAATAATACTAAAGATTTCCACAATACCATATTAGCAACACACGTCTTAAAAACTTTTGGATGAAGTCCCTTAGTCAAGGGATCTGCAGTCATCGCTTCTGTATTGATATGCTCTATTTTCGTTTATAATTCCTTAACTCTGTCTCTAACCACCAAATATTTGATTTCACTGTGCTTTGACCCACCATAACTTTTATTATTCCTTGAAAAGAACACTGTTGCATTCACAAAAATAGTAATTGACCTCGAGATGGAATCAGCAACTTTCAAACCAAAAATAAAATTCCTTAACCAAACGACTTGGACCATGGCTTTATAACATGCACAAATTCAGCTTACATGGTAAAAGATGACCACAGAGTCTGCTTAACACTTTTCCAGGAGATAGTACCACCAGCTAACATGAAAATATAACGCGATGTTGATTTCAAATTATCTTGACATAGTGCAAAATCAGAATCTGAGTATCCTACCACCTCAAGATGATTTGAACGCTGGAAGTAAACATGTAACCTTCAATTATCTTCAAGTATCTCATAACTTTCTTATCTGCTTTCCAATTCTCTTGTTCTAGATTCAATTGAAACCTACTAAGAACATTGACTACGTATGCTATATCTGGTCAAGTACAAACTTGTGCATACTTCAAAGCTCCTCATAGCACTAGCATATGATATCATCTTCATAGAATTTCTTTCAAGCTCATTCCTTGGACATTGAGCTTTGTTAAACTTATCCCCTTTTATGATCGTACCGTCACCAGTTAGATAGTTCTTCATATTAAACCTTTCTAGAACATGTCGTATATAAGCTTCTGAGAAAGTCCCAATAAGACACAATTTCTATCACGATGTATTTCAATGCCAATCAAATAAGAAACTTCTCCAAGATATTCATAATCCCAAGTCACTGCTAGCAAGCAAAATGTCATAAATATATAGGACAAGAAAAATAAAATTTCTCCCACTGGACTTGAGATAAATGCGATTAATAGTATTTTCTATAGCAACAAGAGAAGTCACAATCTCATCAAACTTCAAATACCATTGTCTACATGCTTGCTTGGGGCCAAATAGGATTTATTCAACCTACACACGAAGTTTTCTTTTTCCTTTACAACAAAACCTTCATGTTGCCTCTTGTAAACTTGTTCGGAAGGATTTTCATTCAAATTGTCTTAACATCCATATGATGAAGCTCTGAATTATAGTGTGCTGCAAAAGCCATGATAATTCGAAAAGAATCTTTAGTGATTATAGTCAATGCCATCTCATTTAGTGAACCCTTTTGCAACCAATCTTGCCTTCTTTCGTTCAACATTTCCTTTCGAGTCCAATTTGCTTTTGAAGACCCACTCGTTATCTATGGTGTTAACATCTGGAGAAAGTTCAACAAGTTCCTAAACTTTATTATATTCCATATAATGCATTTCATTTTCCATAGCATTTATCCATTTATTTGCCTAATATGCCTAATATTAAAATCACTCTCCAATAAATATGTAATGTAATCATTGGGCAATGCAGACCTCATTTCCCTTTAAGATCTTCTGACTTGTGGCTCGGAAACAGACTCAATCGTTGTTGGATGAGGAGTCGAAAGTTCTTCTTGGTGCCTAGGTTCTTCATTAATAATTTCAATTGGCTGAGATATAACTCTTTATTGTATAACAGGAACTGGAACCACAAGTTGATTCGGTTCAACAAAAAGTTCCTTCAATGTAGAACTCCTCCTAACACCAAAATCATTTTCCAAAAATTTAGTATACTAAACAATTCTGGTATCACGGTTGGGGTAATAGAATTTATATCCTTTTGATTCTGAATACCCAATAAAGTAACTGGAGTAGATTTTGGCTCTAGTTTCTTCTCAAGAGGATTATAAATCCTAATCTCAGTTGGACATCCCCAAACTCTGAAATGAGCCAAACTTGGGTTATGTCTTGACCTCCAAGATATTTCCTATAATGGGGTTCACATCAATTATTGTTTAGAGTTTAATGTTTTTTTCAATTTCTTGGTCATTAATTGATTATATTTGTGATTTCTATTGACATTCGAGAAAAAAGAATAAGAATTATACAGAGTAGTCATCATTGCAAAGTACGACAAATGATTGAGATATACGGATATATTTTGCATAATCTAGTGAATGTTCATGTGATTAGCATCTCATATGTTTATATTGTAAATATATGTTTAATTTTATCTATATTCTAAAAATTAACTCGAGCATCGACTTGAAAAAGGTAAAGTTGTCAAGAGCCAAAAGGTCGAGCTGAGTTAATTGGGGCCGGACCGATTATAATAAATTAAGAAAAAGATATACCACAAAAATTGAGAAAAATAAGGTCTTTTTAAAATTAATTATTATATGTAGCTAAAAGACTTTTAAGCTATACTACATTTAATTTTCATAAAAATAGAATTTCATGCCTTAAAGTATACCCAAAAAGTGTTAAAAGGCTTGAAGGGTGTCCATTTGTAATATTAAGCAATCTCAAATCGAATTGGGAATGAAATAATAATTTGTGGGCCTATAAACACCTTTTTCGTATTGGGAGTAAAATTTTAGTTTTTAATTAAAAAAATGAACCAATCAGATCGAAGAAATCTGTGCTGGGTCATTGGTTTGTGGTTGGACCACACTTTTGGTCGGGTTTTTTTTCGGTTATTAGTTTAAAGGTTTTTGAGTCATAACAGAACTGGTTTATTAGCCGGTTCCCGGGTTTTTCAATCGAACTGACTTGTCAGATCCAATTTTGACAGCATTGAATTTTACTCAAGAAAAATTATTTAAGAAAATACGAATATTGATCTCCAAATTTGAATGAATATTATCAAATTCTTGTATTGATATTAAAATGGAAGAATATATGAAAATTCAAAGTCCTAATGCTCGTCATTAATTGAGTTTCAAAATTGCATAATTAGTTAGTTTAATAATTATATTAGTTATATGTTATTTGAGTTGAAACTTGGACTTACACCACCAATAGCATCTGCTTTTGGGATTTTAGTATAATAAGTTTTTGATGCTAGTGCTACAGATTATGTTATTTACATTAAATTGTTTTTATTAATTCTATTTTTTTTTTCTTTTTCCGTTGATTTACTTATTTTCTTAGCCCTTGTTTGGGCTCCATTTTAATGTTTTTTTAAGCAAAAATGTATTTTGAAATAATAATTTTTTGGATTCACGTATAATATTAATTTATTAAGAATATGTGATTAAAAAGAAGAAAAAATAGAAATACGTTAAAATTTTACTAGAGCCCAAAAAATGTTATTCATTGACAATGAATGAAAATATGTAAGCCAACAATAACATGAGATGAGAGATCCCAATATTGATGACGCCAACATGCTTATGGGGATTTCGTCACCTACAACAATTAAAATGAAGGGATCCGATGCACTTTTTGAAGTTGTTCAAAATGGCGTGCCCTTGGGAGTTTTATGGGGATCACATCTATCTAACTTCCAAGTACAAGATGTGAATGAATTTTATTAGGATGATGTGCCCTTGAAAGTATTAAGGGGATCACTCTACTGAGCTTTTGAGTAGAACATGAACTCATAAATCTTTCTTGGATGATCCATATGTAGAACTTGATGAAGATAACATGCCTTCGGGGCAGGGGCGGACCCATTAAGGGCCCAGTGGAGGGCAGTTGCCCTCACTGTGCCCTTAATTTTTTTCCTTTCTTCAGATCTGTGATTTTTTTTTCTTTTCATTTTTTAAAATTTAAGTTTACATTGGTGAATGTAGATGGATTTGTCTAAGACGCATGAGAAAAAATTTGTATTAGTACCGTAGAACTTGATATGTCCTCTTGCATCAACCATAATGCGCTGGATGTATATCTCTGGAGGTTAGATATGGTTGAGTGATAATCTTTTCCTTTCCACTCCTTTTTTGGAGAATTTGAGGATTTTACTGTGAACAGTTAATTGTGTAATGGACTTAGATTATGATAATCTCTATATGGGGGTTGAAAATATCAAGCTTGTAGAGAGAATTGGATTTAGATGAAACGGAATTGGTGTATGGCACGTGTATTTTCTACATAGGCATTTTGTGCTTTGTGGTATGCTTAGATAATTGAAGGAGAAGAAATGATTCATATGTAGTGTCATATGATTTTCAAGGGGAATTGAAGTTACAAAATGACTAACTTGAGAGAGAATAAGTCTTTTTTTTTTCTTTTTTTTTTTTTGCGAGGGTGGTGGGTTGTTATTGCTTGCTCATTTTTCATCTCAGGCAAACTCTCAAATCATATTTTTTGTTGATTCCAAAAAGATATCTTTGTTGTGACTGGCAATTCTTTTCCTTTTTCCTATATGTGCATAGCTTTTTTTTACTGCAATTATTGTCCCGCGTCATATAGAAGTTGGAGATTATTTTGTCCTCTCTTGTCTAATTCTTTTGCTTTCAAAATACTCACAACTTAACACCTTTCACTCAATTTCAGTTATATATTCTTGATAATTTAACTCCAGTTTGTCATATTGTTTCATTAACTATCTGGGTATGACTTCTATTTCCTTTGCTCATGCTTGTGTGCATTTTCTTCCTACTGAATTTTGTAGAATCCCTGTTGCAAACCCAGGGATCTCACCTCTTCCTCCTGAACCCGCCGGCTATGATCGTTCTGCAATAGTTGATATACCTCTTGATAGTTCCCAGGTATATCATTATTGTTTAAAATTATTTTTTAAGTAATTCTGTCCCGCCCCCTTGGACAATAATCCTAGGTCCGCCCCTACTTTTGGATCTCTTTTCCATGCAAAGATTTAAAAGGTGGGGGCCCAAATAAGTTCAGATTATCCGTATCCATGGTACAATTCATACTCTCAAATGTAAAATGCAGGATGGGAGCGGTGCCCAAATTTCTATTTGTTGGAAAACCAAAAAGGGTTAATTCCACAAATCCTCACCAAGAAAGGATTCCTGTTAAAACTTCCTTGTGTAATTGCTCAAGCTTTTGGATAGTTGATCGATCATTTACTGAAGATGGAATTAGCATACAATCATTCGACTTGATTGGTTACCATAAATTTATTTTGTAATTGAGGTCGATGAGAAGATCGAAGTATTCATAGTTTAGTTTCAGTCAAGATGTGTAGGCAAGTTATATTATTTTTGAGAAGGCATAGTAAAAGTTTGGAGGATAAACGGAAAATGGTGCAAAGTCAACATACAAAAACTGGCCTCCAAAGCCTTATTCAAAGTGTCTGGAAAAATCATTGCCTAAAGTCAAGTCCAAGACTATAAATTGAGCGTTTAATGGGAGAACTCATTTTTTTGTCGTTTGCTTTCTTTTAATTAATCATTATATTTATTAAGTTAGGATGGTAATTAGTACATAAGCACATTTAATTATTGTTTAGCTTTGTTTTTCAGTATTTTATACTTAGGGCATTACTAGTGTCACATTTATATCGATAGAAAAACTTAAAAAAAAAAAAAAAAAATCAAATTTCAAGATTTGGACTATGCAATAGCATAGCCAATTTGGCTTTCGGTCGAACGTCAATGTTGGACCCTCGCAAAATGACAATGGGATCACAATTTGTAAAGCTATGCAATTGCATGTCAATGTAAATAAACTCGAATTTCTCTCATTCCATACTCACAATCAATAAGTATTTAGCTTTTATTGATAATTAATTTTTTTCCTTTCTCTTTACATGTATAATAGAAATATTCTACAGAATAAGCAAATAAGAATTAAGGAAGATAAAATGTTGAGTACTAGGAAGAGAATCATCATTTGACACGGTGAGTTATGCTAACATGTTCACGAAAATATTTGTTCGCTTAAGAATCTCGCAAGTGCACTGTTCATAACAAGTAATGAAGTGGAATTGAGAATTTTGGATATCGTTCCCACAAGGATTGAATTAGTTCAATTTCTTTTTACATCTTAACTGAATCTACGAGATTTAGAAAGATTGTCAAGATTTTTTAACCAAACTATAATTGGGTGTAAATTTAAACTAAATTTACTAACTAAATTTAAATAGATGATCGAATGCAAATCAATTTTTTCTATGAATGACAAACGAGCACTAGGATCACGAATCCCCATGCAAGGCTCACTTTTGAATATCGTTCTACAATATTGACAACATACTTGATAATTTGAAGAATCAATGATCATAACCTATCCAACAATCTCTCTTGAGAATTGTTGGACCTATTCATGTAAACCAACCAACTATATCTCTATGATGAATGAAAATTCACAAGAATGCATGTAGTTTTATCATCATTTAGAGATTTACACAAAGCATAGGGGGTATATCTCTATCCACTATCAGACTCTATGATGATTAATATCACTTAGAGATTTACACAAACCATCGTTTTTCACCCGCTGTTGTCAAGTCCAAATTCAAATTCCGAAGTGCCCAAAATGCCCGGTGCTCCAATTCAACAGGTAGGTGATATGCATTTCCAAAAATGACGTCGTGAGGAGACATGCCTGTAGGGGTAGCCACCTACCTGTTGTTTGATGCCATATTTACTCAATAACTATTCAAACTGGCTTTCCTCCGTCACTAATTATGGCCCACGTTGTACCATAGCGGTGAAAATGTACTTTTTGAGAAAACCAATTACCACCTTAGCATCATTGGTTGGTAATGCTCTTCCACCCACTTGGATACATAGTCAATTGCTACCGGGATGTACTGATTAGAGAACGATGGGGGAAATGGCCCCATGAAGTCTATACCCCAAATATCAAAAAGTTCCACTTCCAAAATGCTATTTAGAGGCATTTCATACCTTCATGAGATATTTCCTATGCATTGACACATGTTTCATCTCTTTACAAATTCAAAGACATCTTTAAACAATGCAGGCCAATAGAACCCCGACTGTAAAATCTTAGCCGCTGTCTTGGAAGCTCCAAAATGCCCCACATAAGCAGATCCATGACAATGCTCAAGTATTTGTGGCACCTCTTCCTCAGGCACACATCATCTAGTGCAAGGGACAATGACTCATAGGGATTAATTGGATTAGTTGGCATTTGCTGTGATGCTTCTGAATTTCCTTTCACCATTATCTTCCTGGTACTGTCAATCTGCTTCTCATTCTCTTTTTCAGAAGAATCCACTATCTCTTTATTTGCACCTAGCCATTTTAGATGTATTTTAGGTAGTTGAACCCCACTTCTTGTAGTAATAGGTTGAGCATGCTCTATAGAATTCACTTCGGTATTGCTTGGCAATGTACCAGGCACTCTTCCTGTCTTATAAAGAGATAACTACCCCATTCGTGTCTCCAGATTCTTAATAGTAGTACCCTGATTTTGATTTTTTTTATTGTGATTTTGATTTCCACCCTAAGATAAACTTAGATGATTTCTCCACCTCAGATTTTAAGTTTTAGAATGAGGGTTGTTGTGCTGATGTTGACCCTACTGGGCACCTACCATTCCTTGTGAAAGGATGAGGCATTCAGTTGTGCCATGTTCTTAAATCTGTTCTATGCCTCATCAAATGACTCAAATTCATTCTGGCTGAATATTGATATCTCGTGGCTCAATCTCGCCACCTTGGCCGGTGAGAAGAATTTTGTGCAGAATTTGTGGGTCAGATCGTTCAACGTAGTTATACTCGCATCTAGCCACTCAAGTGCTTTATCCCGCTGAGTGTGTGGGAATAACCTCAACATGATAGCATTTTCGGATATTCCTTAGTACCTGATATGTTGATACATATCCAAGAATCAGAATATATGTGTATGCGGATTCTCGTTGGCAATCCCCGTACAACTAGTGTCCGTTTTGGAAGAGTTGGATGACATTTGTTTTTAACTAAAAGTTTGGCTATTCGAATGCAGGATACGCAATGCTGGATTGACTTTAGGCGACGAATGGTGACAAGAAATCCCCAAGGAGAGCATTCCCATCATATTGTCTCCACATTGGCTGGAGCAGCAGAATTTTATCTCGGTTCCAATTGTTGATCAGCCATTTATATTTGTCCTTGATCTTTCTATTGTGCTACTCTTATTCTATTCTGTCTGTGATTAAAAGTTCGTTCAATTTCCAAGTCAGCTTGAAGAAGTTCACTGCTGATTGATCTTCGCATGCTCTACCTAGCATGTAGTGCAGCTTAAGTAAAAGAACTGAGTAAGATATAATATGTAACTAAAATTAAAGACAAGTTCGAATTAGTGTCTAAGTAACAGAAAATCAAACTTATTCAGTCCCCCGGCAGCGACGCCAAAACTTGTTCATGAAAATATTTGTTCACTTAAGAATTCTGCGAGTGCATGGTTTGTAACAAATAATAATAAAGTGAATTGAGAATTCCGGATATCGGTCTCACGTGGATTGAATTAGTTCAATTTCTTTTTACCTTGACCTTAACCAAATCTATGAGATTTAGAATGATTGTCAAGATTCTTTTAACTAAACTATAATTGGGTGTACGATTTAAACTAAATTTACTAACTGAATGCAAATAGATGATCGAATGCAAATCAATTTTTTCTATCAATGACAAACGGGCACTAGGATCACAAATCCCCATGCAATACACTTTTGAATCTAGTTCTAAAATATTGACATCACGCTTGATAATTTGAAGAATCAATTATCCTAACCTATCCAACAATCTCTCTCGAGAATTGTTGGACATATTCATAAACCACCCGACTATATCTCTATGACGAATGTAAATTCACAATAATGCATGTAGTTTTATGATCACTTAGAGATTCACGCAAAGCATATATCTCTATCCCCTATCGGAACCTACGATGATTAATACCGTGTCAAATCTATTTCTCTTCTCTCGAATGTTCAATAAATCACTAAACTCACACAATCGCATGCATAATAATTGTGGAAACATAAAGTGAATAGAATTCTTTCAGAACTCAAGAACATGTTTTACTTGTCAAATATTGTGAAACTAGAAAATCAAAGATTACACAGCATGGTTTATCGATCTCCTAGCACAATTAAACCTAGTCTAACATGAAGGAAAGAAAATAAATACAAAAATATTTGATAAACTGATATCACCCGGATAATTATTAGATTGAATCTTCAACTTGGTCCTCTTGTCTTTGCCTTTTTTTCCTTGCTCAAAGATTCTCTCCAATTGATAAAATCCTTCCTCCATCATCATGGGATGTTTTTAGGGTTAAACACGCGTCCCAAGATTCATTTCCCTAGGTAGTTGACTCAAAAAATGAAACTAGAAAAAAAACCAACCATGCGGCCCATTGGTTGTGAGCCATGCGACCGCATAGTTCAATGACTTGGCCCTCCTTTAGTCTGTGCCTCAACTTGTGCAAACGCATGGTAGAAATAACTTGTCAAAACACGTTTAAAACCACTGTGTGTGCGTATATGCCATGAACCTTACTCCAAAATCACTTCTAAGCACTTGTGGATTCCCAAAAAAAAACACAGTTTTGATTCTTTTGCCTTTAAAAACGTGAATTTTACACAAAATTGATAAATTACCATTGCAACACCCCAAACAGATTCTCAACACATTGTAAACTAAGTGGAACCATGCGTGAACTCTTAGGGATCTCTATGGATGATGTGTTACCTAATATGCCTAAAAATGGTGGAAGACATGAAAAATCCTAATCAAATGCATAAAGCGAAATAAGTAAAAGGGAAGAATATGTTGGGTTGTCTCCTAACCAGCGCTAGTTTATAGTCGATAGCTCGACTGTATCGTGGTGCTTCATTCCGGTTGTGTGAGGTGGATGATGAAATTTTCTTTTGGAAATTCCCGCTCCAATCGTGTTTAAGCCGCTGTCCATTCATTGTGAAGCTCCATTTTTTTTTATGATTGATCTCGACCGCACCGTACGGATGCACCCTCAAGTTTTCCTAGGAAGAGTTTTAGCCAAGGATTATACAACAAAACTTTCTGCCCTGCTTCAAATTCTAGCTTCTGAATACGTATGTCGTGCCACTTCTTGGTGCGCTCCTTGTAAAGCTTGCATTCTCACATGCTTCCAATTGGAATTCATCCATTTGATTGAGTTGCAACAATCGTTTTCCACCCACTATTGTCAAGTCCAAATTTAAATTCCAAAGTGCACAAAATGCTCGGTGCTCCAATTCAACAGGTAGGTGACATGCATTTCCAAAAATGAGACGGTAAGGAGACATGCCTATAGGAGTTTTGAATGCCGTTCTTGAGAATTGTTGGACCTATTCATGTAAACCACCCAACTATATCTCTATGATGAATGAAAATTCACAAGAATGCATGTAGTTTTATCATCATTTAGAGATTTACACAAAGCATAGGGGGTATATCTCTATCCACTATCAGACTCTATGATGATTAATATCACTTAGAGATTTACACAAACCATCGTTTTTCACCCGTTGTTGTCAAGTCCAAATTCA
Source organism: Fraxinus excelsior (assembly GCA_019097785.1). NCBI lineage: Eukaryota > Viridiplantae > Streptophyta > Magnoliopsida > Lamiales > Oleaceae > Fraxinus > Fraxinus excelsior. The sequence continues at coordinate 31,691,066 of CM032624.1, forward strand.
AATTCCGAAGTGCCCAAAATGCCCGGTGCTCCAATTCAACAGGTAGGTGATATGCATTTCCAAAAATGACGTCGTAAGGAGACATGCCTGTAGGGGTTTTGAATGCCATTCTGTAGTCCCATAGCTCATCATCTAACTTCTTGGATCAGTCTTTCCTCAAAGAATTTACAATCACTTCGAGGATTCTTTTCAACTCCCGGTTGGACACTTCAACTTGCCCGTTTGTTTGGGAATGGTATGAGGTAGCCACCCGATGTTTGACGCCATATTTACTCAATAACTGTTCAAACTGGCGGTTACAGAATTATTTTTCTCTGTCACTAATTATGGCCCACGGTGTACCATAGCGGGTGAAAATGTACTTTTTGAGAAAACCAATTACCACCTTAACATCATTGGTTGGTAATGCAAGTATTTGTGGCACCTCTTCCTCATGTACACATCATCTAATGATCTTATCCGCCCCTCTCCTCGACAGATTTGGGTCATCCCAAAAATAGTATTTCAACTCCACAAAGAACTTCTTCTTCTAATGACTCGCTTAATCTGGTGGAGGGATAGATTTTGTCAAAGTAATTTACAATACCCGCATACCAAGGTGCCTCTTCCACGTTAAATATCTGCTCGTATAGGAAGGCTTCATTTATGTTAGCTAACTCTTCAGGCTCATCAAGCTTCAATAAGACAAATGATTTGCTACTACATTTTCAGTACCTTTCTTGTCCCTGATTTCGACATCAGATTCTTGCAACCCACCGGATCAATCTCGGTTTGACATCCTTCTTTGTCAACAAATGCTTTAGTACAGGGTTTAACTCGAAAGGTAATCCCTAGTTTGGTACAACAATCACTGGCACTGAAGTAAGCTTCTGTTTCAAAGTGTTGAAAGCTGATGCCTACTCCTCAGTAAATTCAAACTGCTTGTCTTTTACCAGGAAGGTACATAACGACTTAGTAATCTTCGAGAAGTCTTGAATGAAACGTCTATAGAACCCGACATGCTCGAGGAAACTGCGAACACAATTTACTGATATTGGTGGCGGTAGCTTCTCAATAACCTAAATCTTTGTTGTGTCTACCTCAATACCATTTGCTAAAATTCGATCTCCTTATACAATCTTCTCTTAGACCATGGCACTTCTCCCAATTTTACACCATATTTGTTTCTTTGCATCTCTGTAAGACTAAACTTAGATGTTCCAAGCACTCATCAAATGAAGACCCAAAAATAGAGAAGTCATCCGTGAACACTTCTATGAATATGGTATTTTCCTAGTCGTCTGGTTCTACGGGTATCTGATTATAACATGAATACCCATCAAGAAAACAGTAATGTGAATGCCCTGCTAACTTCTCCAACATTTGATCAATGAATGGCAGAGGAAAATGATCTTTTCCTGTAGTTGCATTCAGTTTTCAGTAGTCAATGCAAACTCTCCATCCCGTAACTGTTCTGGTGGAGATTAACTCGTTCATCTCATTCTGTACAGCTGTGATTCTCCCTTCTTTGGCATGACCTAAACTGGGCTGAATCTAGGTACTATTTGATATGGGATAAATAATTCACGTGTCTAAGATCTTCAATACCTCTTATATGACCACTTTTTCATATTGGGATTCAATCTCCAATGACTCTCTACACTTGGCTGAAAATTCTCTTACATGAGAATCTTATACATGAATAGCGAAGGGTTGATCCCTTTTATATCTACTATGGTCTATCCAATAGTTGTTTTGTTTTCTTTGAGTACCCGCAGCAACTTTTCTTCTTCCACCTTACTTATTGTGTTAGAGACAATCACTGGAAGTGTACTTGACTCCCCACATGTATGTATATCTGAGATGAGGTGGTAGTTGATTAAGCTCCAGTTTAGGCAGTTGCTAAATGGATGGTACATGCTTTTTGATTCCTGTTCCAAGTTCTTCAAAATGTCGTTTACGAGAAAACGGTGGGTTGGTTTCCAAAAACCTTGCACGTGCCTCAATCTCAAGAGAATCTGAATGTGTTGATTGAGAATGTGTGATACACGCCTCATAGGCATCTGAAGGATTTTGAAGTAGAAATGTATCCCGAACCACCTTGTCAACTACATTAATCTGGAAGCAACTGTCTGAATCTATTGGGAACTTCATAGCCTTGAAGACATTAAAAAAAAATTGTTCCTCCCCAATCTTAGAATCAACTACCCCTTTTGAACATCAATTAGTGCTTAGCCAGTGGCCAAAAATGGCCTACATAGGATTAGCGGAACATAAGGCTTCTTCCATATCCAATATGATGAAATCAATAGGGAAGATAAATTTCTCCACCTTGATTAGCACGTCCTCTATTATTCTCATTGGGTGTGTTAATGATCGATCAGCGAGTTGCAGTGTCACCGTGGTTGCTTTGGCTTCTCACAATCCATGTTTCCTAAAAATAGACAGAAGCATTAAATTAATACTTTCACCAAAATCACACAAAGCTTTATCAAAGTAAAAATCACAAATAGTGCAAGGGACAGTGAAACTCCCTAGATCTTTCAATTTTTGCGGGAGCTTTTTCGAAATTCTCGCGCTGTATTCTTCAGTTAACATCACTGTCTCAAGTTCCTCTAGCTTCTATTTGTTTGAGATGTCTTTTAGGAATTTGGCCTTTGAACAATGCATCAGCTAGTAGAATGTTTATATGGAGCTTTTTGAAGACTTTAAGGAAATTTTTGTATTGCAACACCACATAATCCTTTTTCAATCGTTGTGGGAATGGAATGGGTGACTAATAGGGATTAACTACATTAGTTGGCATTCGATGTGACGCTTCTGAATTTCCTTTCATCGGTGCCTTCCTGGTACCGTCAATTTGCTCATTCTCTTTTTCAGAAGAATCCACTATCTCTTTATTTGCACCTGGCCTTTTTACATGTATCTCGGTAGTTGAACCCCATTTCGTGTAGTAATGGCATGAGCATGCTCAATAGGATTCACTTCGATATTGTTTGGCAATATACCAAGCACTCTTCCTGTCATACAAAGATATATCCGCCCATTTATGTCTCCAGATTCTTAATAGCAGTACCCTGATTTTGGAAATTTGTTTCAGTCTTTCTCATGGACTAGTTAGTTGTTTCCATGTATTTATCCGTCTTTCCATGAGTTTTTCAAACATCTCCTCCAATTGGGGTTTCTTCTCCTGCTGAAACTGCCCTTGAACTCTGTTGTGATTTTGATTCCCACCCTAAGAGAACTTGTTCACGAAAATATTTGTTCGCTTAAGAATTTTGCAAGTGCACAGTTCATAAAAAATAATAAAGTGGAATTGAGAATTCCGAATATCGTTCCCACGGGGATTAAATTAGTTCAATTTCTTTGTACCATGACCTTAACCGAATCTATGAGATTTAGAATGATTGTCAAGATTCTTTTAACTAAACTATAATTGGGTGTACGATTTAAACTAAATTTACTAACTGAATGCAAATAGATGATCGAATGCAAATCAATTTTTTCTATCAATGACAAACGGGCACTAGGATCACAAATCCCCATGCAATACACTTTTGAATCTAGTTCTAAAATATTGACATCACGCTTGATAATTTGAAGAATCAATTATCCTAACCTATCCAACAATCTCTCTCGAGAATTGTTGGACATATTCATGTAAACCACCCGACTATATCTTTATGACGAATGTAAATTCACAAGAATGCATGTAGTTTTATGATCATCTAGATATTCACACAAAGCATAGGGATATATCTTTATCCCCTATCGAACCCTACGATGATTAATACCGTGTCAAATCTATTTTCCTTCTCTCGAATGTAAGAAATAAATCACTAAACTCACACAATCACATGCATAATAATTGTGGAAGCATCATGTGAATAGAAATCATTCAAAACTCAAGAACATGTTTTAATTGTAAAATATTGCGAAACTAGAAATCAAAGATTACGTAGCATGGTTCATCGATCTCCTAGCACAACTAAACCTAGCCTAACATGAAGGAAAGAAAATAAATACAAAAATATTGATTAATATCATTACCCGAATAATTATTGGATTGAATCTTCAACTTGTTCTTGTTTTTGCCTTTTTCCTTGCTCCAAGACTCTCTCCAATTTATAAAATCTATCCTCCATCATTCTGGGATGTTTTTAGGGTTAAATACGTGTCCCAAGATTTGTTTCCATAGGTAGTTGACTTGAAAAAAGAAACTAGAAAATTCGCGCAGCAAACCAACCATGCGGATGCATGGTGTGTGCGTATATGCCATGAACCCTACTCCAAAATCACTTCTACTTAGAAGCACTTGTGGATTCTGAAAAAAAAAAAAAAAAAAAAAAAGCATATTTTTTATTCTTTTTCCTTGAAAAACGAGAATTTTGTACAAAATTGATAAATTACCATTGCAACACTCCAAACTTGTTCTCAACACATTGTAAACTAAGTAGGACCATGCGTGAACTCTTAGGGATCTCTATGGACGATGAACAACCTAACATGCCTAAAATGGAGACATGAAAAATCCTAATCTAATGTATAAAGCGAAATAAGTAAAAATGAAGAATATGTTGGGTTGCCTCCCAACCAGCGCTAATTTATAGTCTATAGCTCAACTGTACCGTGGTGCTTCATTTCGGTTGTGTGAGGTGGACGATGGGCTTTTCTTTTGGGAATTCCCCGCTTCAATAGTGTTTAAGCCGCTATCCATTCACTGTGATGCTCCCTTTGCTTTTATGATTGATCCCGATCGCACCGTATGGATACACCCTCACAACTGTATATGGTCCTGACCATCGTGACCTCAGTTTTCCTAGGAAGAGTTTTAGCCATGAATTATACAACAATACTTTCTGCCCCACTTCAAATTCTAGCTTCTAAATATGCATGTCGTGCCACTTCTTGGTGCGCTCATTGTAAAGTCTTGCATTCAGATACACTCCCAACTAGAATTCATCCATCTCATTGAGCTGCAAAAATAATTTTTCACCCGCTACTGTCAAGTCCAAATTCAAATTTTGAAGTACCCAAATTCCTCGGTGCTCCAATTCAACAGGTAGGTGACATGCATTTCAAAAATGCCCCGCACAAGCAGATGCATGACAATGCTCAAGTATTTGCGACACCTCTTCCTCAAGCATACATCGTCTAATGATATGATTCGCCCCTCTCCTATATAGATTTGGATCATCCTAAAAATAGTATTTCAACTCCATAAAGAACTTCTTCTGATGACTCGCGAATCTGGTGGAGAGATAGATTTTGTCAAGTAATTTACAATATCAGTGTACCAAGGTGCCTATTCCACGCTAAATATATGCTTATCTGGAAAGATCTCATTTATATCAGCTGACTCTTCAGGCTCATCAGGTCAATTAAGATAAATGATCAGCTACCACATTTTTAGTACCTTTCTTGTCCCTGATTTCAATATCAAATTATTTCAACAATAAAACCCACCAGATTAATCCGGATTTGGCATCCTTCTTTGTCAATAGATACTTCAGTGCAGCGTGATCTGTGTAAACTATGACTTTAGACCTCACAATGTATGGCTTGAATTTGTCAAATGCGTACACTACAGCCAAGTGTTCGTTCTCAATTGTTGCATAATTCATATGAGCATCGTTTAGAGTTTGTTTGCATAATATTACATGGAAGATCTTGTTTTTCCTCTGTCCCAAAATTCTCCCACGGCATCACACATCAACTCAAAAGGTCCCCAGTCTGGTGCAACAATCACTGGCGCTGAAGTAAGCTTCTGTTTCAAAGTGTTGAAAGCTCATAGGTACTCCTCAGTAAATTAAAACTAGTTGTCTTTCACCAGTGAGGTACATAAAGGTTTAGTAATCTTCGAGAATTCTTGAATGAAACGTCCGTAGAACCCCGACAAGCTCGAGAAAACCGCGAACACCCTTTATTGATATTGATGGTGGTAGCTTCTCAATAACCTGAACCTTTGCTTTGTCTACCTCAATCCCATTTGCTGAAATTCGATGTCCTAATACAATCTCCTCTTGGACCATGAAATGGCACTTCTCCCAATTCAACACCAGATTTATTTTTCTACATTTCTGTAGGACCAAACTCTGATGTTCCAAGCACTCATAAAATGAAGACCCAAAAACAGAGAAGTCATCCATGAACACTTCTATGAACTTTTCAACCATGTCGAAAAATAGAGCCATCATACATCTCTGAAATATGGCAGGGGCATTGCATAGACCAAAAGACATCTTACGATAAGCAAAGTACCATAGGGGCATGTGAATGAGGTCTTTTCCAAGTCGTATGGTGCTACTGGTATCTGAATATAACCTGAATACCCATCGAGAAAATAGTAATGTGAATGCCCTACAAACATCTCCAACATTTGATCAATGAATGGGACATGAAAATGATCTTTCCTTGTAGCTGCATTCAGTTTTCGGTAGTTTATACAAATTCTCCATCCTGTAACTGTTTTGGTAGGGATTAACTCGTTCCTCTCATTCTGTACAACTGTGATTCCCCATTTCTTTAGCGGAACATCCTTACCTTCTTCCATATCCAATATGAGGAAATCAGGAGGGAAGATAAATTTCTCTACCTTGATCAGCACGTCCTCTATTTTTCCCCTTGGGTGTGTTAATGTTCGATCAGCGAGTTGCAGTATCACTGTAGTTGTTTTGGCTTCTCCCAATCCAAGTTTCCTGAAAATAGATAGAGACATTAAATTAATACTTGCGCCTTTGTATTGCAGTTCCATTTATGATTTTTCAATCATTGTGGAAATGGAATGGGTTAATCATATGGATTAATCAGATTAGTTAGCATTTGCTGTGATGCTTCTGAATTCCCTTTCACCGGCGTCTTCCTGGTACTGTCAATCTGCTCTTCATTCTCTTTTTCAGAAGAATCCACTGTCTCTTTATTTGCACCTGGCCTTTTTACATGTATCTCAGGTAGTTGAACCCCACTTCTTGTAGTAATGGCTTGCGCTCCATAGGATTTTGACTTCGGTATTGCTTAGCAATGCACCAGGCACTCTTCATGTCATACAAAAAGCTATCTGCCCCCCATCTGTGTCTCCAGATTCTTAATAGCAGCACCCTAATTTTGGAAGTATGTTTCCATATTTCTCATGAACTGGTTAGTAGTTTCCATGTATTTATCCGTCTTTTCCATGAGTTTTGCAAACATCTCCTCCAACTAGGGTTTCTTCTCCTGCTGAAACTGCCCTTGACCTGGGTTGTGATTTTGTTTTTGATTCCCACCTCAAGAGAAATTTGGATGATTTCTCCACCCGAATTGTAAGTTTCAGAATGAGGGTTGTTATGCTAACGTTGACCCCACTGGGCATATTTCACCCGTTCCATTCCTTGTGAAAGAATGGGGCATTTAGTTTTGCCATATTCTGTCCCACACTCCTCACAATTGGTCTTTCTTACTTGTGCTGAGTTTGTTGTTTGTGATATACTCTCCACCTCATAAAGAATCAATCTTTGCAGATAAGGTCATGTAGGTATCTACTTCGTAGACTCCTACTGATTTTTTGGACCCACTCAATCTGAAGACCACATAGTTGAAGTACTAGCCATTCTCTCAAACAACTCCCAAGCTCCATCGATCATTCTTATGGTTAGGGAGCCATTTGATGATGAGTCCACCATGCTCTTGAAAGTCGAAAGTAATCCTGTATAGAAAAATCTATTTTGTGATGGTTTGTCGAACACATGCTGAGGACATTTCCTTAGCCTGTTCTTAAATCTGTTCCATGCCTAATCAAATGACTCAGATTCATTTTGGTTGAATATTGATATCTCGTGCCTCAATATCACCACATTGGCTGATGAGAAGAATCTCGTACCAAATTTGTGGGCCATATCGTTCCACGTAGTTATACTCGCCACAGGAAGTGAATCTAGCCACTCAAGAGCTTTATCCCGCTGAGTGTGTGGGAATCGGGATACACATGTATGCAGATTCTGGTTGGCCATCCAGTAGAACTAGTGTCCGTTTTGAAGAGTTTGATGACATTTGTTTTTAACTGAAAGTTTGGCTATTTGAATGCAGGATACACAATACTGGATTAACTTTGGGCAACGAATGGTAACAAGAAATCTCCAAGGAGAGCATTCCCATATTGTGCCTGTACATTGGCTGGAGCAACAAGATTTGTCTCGGTTCCAATTGTTGATCAACCATTTGTATTTGTCCTTGATCTTTCTATTGTGCTGCCCTTGCTGCCCTCTGTCTGTGAAGAAAAGTTCTTTCAATTTCCAAGTTAGCTTGAAGTAGTTCGCCGTCGATTGATCTTCGCATACAAGACCTAGCACGTAGCTTAGCTTAAGCAAAAGAGCTGGGTATATAATATGTAACTAAAATTAAAGACAAGTTCAAATTAGTATCTAAGTAACAGAAAACCAAACTAATAATCCGTCCCTGGCAGCGGCCCCAAAAACTTGTTCACGAAAATATTTGTTCGCTTAAGAATTCTGCAAGTGCATGGTTCATAACAAGTAATAAAGTGGAATTGAGAATTCCGGGTGTGGAATTGGTTTCCACAGGGATTGAATTAGTTCAATTTCTTTTTACCTTGACCTATACCGAATCTATGAGATTTAGAATGATTGTCAATATTTTTTAACTAAACAATAATTGGGTGTGCAATTTAAACTAAATTTACTAACTAAATGCAAATTGAATTTTTCTATGAATAACAAACGAGCACTAGCATCACGAATCCCCATGCAATGCTCACTTTTGAATCTAGTTCTATAATATTGACAGCACGCTTGATAATTTGAAGAATCAATGATCATAACATATCAACAATCTCTCTCGAGAATTGTTGGACCTATTCATGTAAACCACCCGACTATATCTCTATGACGAATGTAAATTCACAAGAATGCATATAGTTAAGATCACTTAAAGAGATTCACGCAAAGCATAGAGTATATCTCTATCCCCTATCAGTCCCTACAATGATTAATACCGTGACAAATCTATTTCTCTTCTTTAGAATGTATGAAATAAATCACTAAACTTACACAATCACATGCATAATAATTGTGAAAACATCAAGTGAATAGAAATCATTAAAAACTCAAGAACATATTTTAATTGTCAAATATTACGAAACTAGAAATCAAAGATTACATAGCATGGTTCGTCGATCTCCTAGCACAATTAAACCTAACCAAACATGAAAGAAAGAAAATAAATACAGAAATATTTAATAAACATCATCATTAAGATAATTATTAGATTGAATCTTCAACTTATTCTTCTTGTTTTTGCCTTCTTCCTTTCTCCAAGACTCTCTCCAATTGATAAAATCCATCCTCCATTGTTTTGGGATGTTTTTAGGGTTAAATATGCGTCCCAGAATTCGTTTCCATAGGTAGTTGACTCAAAAAAGGAAACTAAAAAATTCGCTCAGAAAACCAACCATGCAACCCATGGTTGTGAGCCATGCAATCGCATGGTTCATTGACTTAGCCCTCCTTTAGTCCCCCGAACTTTGTTTTCTCTCATTTTGACATCTTTTCTTCATTTTCTTTCTTCTAACATCATGTGCACTCATCAAATTAGAGCTTAGTCCATTTACCATCTAAATTCATGCTTCGTGTCATCTTTCGACTATTTGCACTTTAGTCCTTGAACTTCCGTTTTCCTTTCGTTTTAGCCCTTTTCCACTCAGGTTTCCGAATTTCCACCATGTTCATCGTTATTATCCTACAAAACACAATTTACATAGAATTAAGCTATCATTTCCAACAATAATCCACGTTTTATGACCTAGATAATTGTGTAAAATGAACTTATCACTGATATTTGTTTTAAACGAATTAAGTGCTCACATTGAAGATAATGTGTATTCCAAGTTGTGGTGTAACTTCATTATTTTTGTATTTGTTTTTTTGTGATACACCAAAAAAATTAAGAAAAATTAAAATATGTATTTTGTGTGAGTTGAATAGCTTTCCTGGCTAACAATGAAATTAGTTCAAATTTTTTATGATTCATGATTTTTGACCAGGTGATGAAACCTTACTAATTTGATACTTCTATTTGAGATTTGTAATATTTTGAGAACAAAAGTCATAATGGTTATCGTGTATTTTGGATTGATTATTTGATAGAATAGGTTGGATGGACTTAGTTTATAAAACGAAGATCATGCTATATATAACACAACCACTTGACCAATTGAAAAGATATTTGGGAGTGTTTGGTCCAGTATTATTAGTTTTTTAGGTATGTGTTATTCGTGATTATTAAAATTTGTTTGGTGTGTTTTTTGTCAATAGGTGGAACATAGATATTAACCATAAACAGGAGATCTAATCTCAACTAATCATTCCAATAAAAGAGATTATAATCGTCCAAGAGGAAAGAGCTAAAAGTATAGGAAACAATTACATAAGTCGGGAATTAGAAAAAATCAAAAATTGGTATTGAACAATGTTACCTATCCTAAATTGGAGATAAGAACAATTTTTTTTAGTGGAAGGAGGGCAGCACCTCCAAGATTTTATTAATATGTCATCACTTGTAACGGAGGAATACTGTGGTTACAATCAAAATCAAGCAAAGCAGTAAATGCGGAAGTACTACTATCCTTACAGCAGAAGTAAAGAAAAGCAATAAAAAAGGAAGTACTACTTCCCTTACAACAAAAGTATGGATGGCAATTCGAACTGTGAAAACCGAAAACCGTGGTTAACTGAACAGAATGGGGCGAAAAAAACCGAACTGATGGTGCAATATGGTGGTTATGGTTTTGATTTTAATGAATCGCTTTATTTAAGGGTGGGTATGGTATTTAGCTATGGTGCACCGAACCGAACCGATTACCCATTAAAAACCAAAAAAATAAAAAATAAAAAAATTGGACAAATGGATTTTCCATTATTATTTCTCAAAATTAATTGGGCAATTTTTTTTTTTTTTTTTTTTGGCTTCCCAAAACTCTAGCCCAATTAATTTTAACTAAAACTTAATCCAATAAGCAAGGTCCAACCCACTGCCCAATTGGCCAATTCAATGTCAAATTGTCCTACTGTCCGTATTATTAATTAAAATCTAAAAAAACCCTTGCCCTTGGTCCCTTACCCAACCCAGCTAATTAAAGCAGAAGAGAAGACCAATCCCTAATCTTCCACCCAAATCCGCTGTCACCATTTCCTGACCTTGCTTATTGGATTAAGTTCTGCCACCATTTCCTGACCTGAGTTGTCCAAGAAAGAAATGGCAGAAGACCCAGTCGCATCGCTCCTATACAAAAGGTTTCGTCGTCGTTTTTATTCAGATTAAACGGGTTTTATTGCTGATTTTTTATGTACATATTATAACTGGATTATTGCTGATTTTTTTATGTACAGATTATAATTCCAAAAAAGAAAAATGGGTGCTTGATTTTTATTTTAATGCCTCAAAGATTTTATTAGGGATGATTTTATATAACTGTGAAATTTAATGCCGCAAAGGTTTTATTAGGGATGGTTTTATATATGTATTAGCTGTCCAACATTCCATCTTGACTTTCATTTTTTTTTATCTGAGTGACTAAGTAGAACTCAAGTTTGCTTCAAGCCATTTGAATTGTTTTCTGTTTTTCATGTTATTATGCTGCTTTTTGATTAATTCTGTCATGAATCAGGTTTTTTTTTTTTTTTGTGTGTGTGGAAGATATGATTTGATGAACCGATTTTCATAGTTGCTCTCCTTGTAGCAAACAATTAACAGGTTTCTTGAATTCAAAGTGAGAATGAGAACAAACAATTTTGCCTAGATTAGACTTTAGTTTCTGTTCGCTTCTTTATATAGCTTAGTTGTTAATTTTTTTCATGCAATCTTAGGTGGCTTCTAGACTATGATGTTCTATCCATACATTTAAGTTCATGATTGGTAAATAAAGATGAACACTTTAATTTAATAAGGATTTGTCAATTTTATTTAGGTTTATTCGTAACTTGTGTAATAGATTGAGAGTCAATGTCTTGACATATGTTGATGATGTTGTTTGTTAAATTCGAATTTTTCTTTTTGGAAGTTGGGATGTTTGCATTTTCTTTTGGGATATTGTTTGTTAAATGTGCTTAGTATTGTTTTTATTGGCTTTTCTTCATAATTTTTCTCAATTTGACATTTGGAGTTTGGACTTATAAAAAATAATTCATTTTCGTGGTTATTAATCGAAGTTACGAACCGAACCGAACCGATTTACGTGGTTATGGTACGGTTATGGTATGGCCAAAAATTTGGTGGTGCAGTTATGGTTTTGGCCAAACCGACCCCGAACCGAACTGTTGCCATCCCTAAACAAAAGTAAAGTAAAGCAATAAACGAGGAAGTATTACTTCCCTTACAAGAAATGAAAATGTAAACAAAAATAAAAGTAAAGGCAAGATGTTGAAAACTGTATATCTGTCAAATAAAATGATATCTTCACTCTATCGGAGTATGCCCTGTATAGCCCACGATTCACCACCTTTGATAATGCAGTGGATGGCTACACTCGAGTCGCCTCAACACAAATATATAAGAAGCCAAGATCCCTAGCCAGCTATCCTATCACAAATACTTCTAAGTTCTACTTCTAAAATCAGACACTGTCCATATGATACGGAGAAAGCCCTGATACAGTTTCCTACGTGATCTCTGATGATGCCTCCCCTACTCGCAAACCCATCCTTGACACAACCATTGATGTTGATCTTGACAGATCCAACTGATGGTGTGAGCCACCAAACTATAATATGGGGAGAAGATGAAGGCAAGGTCAAAGAAATACCAAAAAGTGGAGCAAGCTGCATTTCGTTACGCCAATGTTGCGGTTGGAATAATCCACCAATATGGAGGAAAGATATCATACGATATACTCTCCAGATGATACGTCTTGAACTCATGCGTATACGTTCCCATACTTAGCATTATTCCTCTCAGTCCAAAGAAACCAAAAAATCAATAGAGGAATAATGATTTGAATGTGTTCGGTCCTTGCAAACTGTCTAGAATAAATCCATCTCATAAATATATGTCTGAGACTCTCTCTCTCCTACACTCATGGTAATCTAAAATAAAGCCCTAAATGTTACCAAACATGATTTGAAATACTACTTCCAGTAAAAATATGAGTAATGGTCTCAATCTCTGAGCAACACTGACATCAAGATGCCAACTAACTACCTATCCTCCTCTGGATAATGACATCAATCGGTATTAAGTCCTACCATAATCTCCAATGGAAGAATGAAATAGTAGGAGGTATGATAGGGCTCCATAGTAGGCGAAATGAATCATACACTGGCCTTCTAGAGCGGATCAACTACTTTGTTGATTTAGTAGTAAATCTACCATCTGATGTGGCATTCTAGAAAATGTGATCTGAGACATCAAGACATAGTGGAATGGTCACAATCTGCTCTGCCATAGCTAATGGAAAGGCATGTAGTAATCGTCCAAAATCTCATCCAGTCTCCTCAAAAAAGTCGTGCACACTCGCATATGTGTGATGTCTTGTGGAAAAATGGATGTCAATGTAGAATCACCCATCCAAAAATCATGCCAAAAGAAGATCTGTCCTATCCCAAAGCACCACACAATGTGTGTCTCGGTACGTGGTCCAAAAATCTTCAATCTCTTCCAAATAGGAGAGGCCGAATGAGGAACTACAGCAAACGATAGATGTGTCCCTCTATAATATTTGCCTAGTAAAAACTGAGCCCACAGAGAACTCTGAGACTTGAAGAGCCACCATAACTTCAATGAAAATGTGTCCACCATATCCTGTAATCGTCAAAAGCCTAAACCTCCCTCATCAGTCGAAAGGCAAATCGTCTTCCAACTCCGCCAGTGTAGACGATGTGCATGATCCTTAGAATCCCATAGGAATAGTGTAAATATACTCTCCAGCCTTTTTAGAATGACTTTAGGAGGTCACATAATCTGGAAGAGATACAGTGGTACAGAGGAAAGAACAGACCTCAGTAGAGTAATCCTACCACCAGGTAAAAGAAGGCGTGAAGCCCATCCAGAAATCCTACTCCTCACCTTCATAATGAGATCGTATAAAAAGCTCATCTTAACCCCTTTAAACAAAGGGACTCCCAGATATGTGAATGACTGTCTTTCATGTGAAAATCAAGTCAAAATCACCAATTAACCAAAGACCCCCTCATAGTGCTCCATACAATCGATGACCCTTCTGATACAATTATTATGTCCATTGGTAAATATAGTAATATGATCAGCAAAAGCAAGATGAGAAACAAGAATACTACCTCCATGTCGATACGGCATACATATGTCTAAAACCTCCGAGTAAACAATCGAGAAAGGTAATCTACCGTAATAATATATAAGGATGGAGAGATAGAATCTCCCAGTCTGAGTCCCTGTGATGAAAAAAAGAAACAACATGGCCGCCCATTCAGAAACACTGAGAATCGACACTCCAATATACAACGTCCGATCGGATCAATCCACAATGGTTAAAACCAAACACCTCTAGTATAGAATAAATGAATCATCAATCTATACAATCATATTATTTAGCCATGTCAAGCTTCAGCATAACATTCCATCCATGCATTTTGTTAACTTACGTGTGTAGAAGCTCCTAGGTCAACAAAACATCATCCCCAAGCTTAGATGAAGTACGATTCAGATGAGTCACATTAAGCTGTCTACAAAAATCTATAGCTAAAGAGTTAATCAAAACTCTATCCAATCTTTTACTAACCCTACCATTCATCCACGTAAACTGAGACCCAGCATCCTCTTACCCACAGTCCAACATCATATGAGAAAAATCAGTTGAATAACGATCTTGATGACTATGACCATACCGCACACCATCATGAATGATGACGTTAAAGTCACCCCCAACAAGCCAAAGATCATCTATAGAGAGGAAAATGTGGTGAAGATTCGCCTACAAGTCCCTTCTAACATGGGCCTGATAAGCTGCATAAACAGAAGTCAATTAAATAGGTCGTGCTAGTTTGAGATCCACAAGTCCAACATGTAGGAATTGGATATGATCATCAATAATAGTAACAGAAGTACCCACAATCCAGAATACCCAAATCTTATTCAACTTATTCTGAACCCTAGTATCCAAAAAATGCAGATAACGAAGAACAAAATCTTATTACGCCCAAAGTATAACGTAACTAGTGTAGCTTTGAGGTGTCGTATCCATATGGAGATGGAAAGGTTGTCAAAGGTTTAAAAAATATTTGAATTGTTCTCTTAAATGTGTAGTAAGATTCAATGTTGAAATGTGAAATTAAAATCAGTAATTTAAAGCAGTGAAGCGTCGAAGTTCCCTCAATTAGATTTTATCAATCACATCAATTATTCATTCATTTTCTACTCAATTAGAAGTTTTTATCCTAACTTTCTAATCGGAAGATTTAGCAATACAAATCAATTTAATTCTAACATAATCTTAATGGATAATCTTCCTATTGCAATGTTCACACTTGGTTTATCAAAATCAGATTCAAAATCAACTATATACTAAACCATAAAGCAGTAGAGAATCACACCAATAAACTTAAATAATTAAGATTAAAACCTAAATAATTATTTCAATCAATCCATAGAAAGAGCATGACTAATTCTATGACCAATTGAATAAAATTAAGTCAATCTTAAAATCAATTAATGAAGAGGAGAATAAACCATTAAATCAATTTAATTCACAAATGTAATTCTAGAATTTAAGTTTCCTAATTCACATTCTCACATTAATTTATCGAAATCAGATTCAAAGAGCGACTATATATGTCTAACATATAGCAGTAATTAAATCACATCAATAAATTATTTGAAATTGAAACTTAAACAAGTATTTTAATTATTCAATGGAAGAAACATGATTAAATCCATGAAAAACGGAATAAAAGTTAAGTAAATCTCAAAATAATTCATAAAGAAAGGAAACATAAATCCTAGAATTGTTTAACAATGAAAAACACGTTACATGAATGAAAGATGTTGAAATCTCCAAATCCAATTGAGTTCCTTCGTAGCTTCACCAATGAATTTAGTTCCTCATGGAGTTTCTTGAGCCAAAAGTATGGGAAAATGGTGTAGAATTAAAGAATGATAATGAATGGAATGTTTTTGAGGTCTTTTTCTGGACTTCTCGCGGCCCAAACATTAAACAAAACTCTACTTTACACGGTACGGCACCTAAGCGCCATGGGAGCAGCGCTTGGGCGCTTGAAATCTGTTAAATTTTGGGTAAAATAGCGCCTGAATACTAGATTGTAGCGCTTGGGCACTATGTCGCTGTTCTGAATTCTGCGCCTTTTTTAGTATTTTTGTCATAACTTTCTCTCCAGATATCCGATTGAACTGATCCAAAATTCGTTGAAAATATAGCTCAAAGAGCTACAACTTCAATTCAGAGATCATCTTCAAATTCGATCATTTTCTATGACAAAAATCGGTCTCAATACGAGGCTGAAAACCGGTGTGAAACTTTTCAGCTTGAAAGTTGATATTTGATCATGTTTTGACTATCTTTCACCCGTTTGACTCATTACTTCATCCAATTGATTTCTAAAACTCTTGAATCTTCATCACAAGGTTATAAATAGGTTTAGATTACTTGCACATTAGTCCTTGAACTTTCACTTTGTTCCAGTTTGGCCCTTTTTACTCTTTTCTTCTAATTTACACCGTATTCATTCATTTGCAACCTAAATCAAAATATAAGTGTACTTGAACATTTAGGCGCCAATAAATCATGAAAATGTAATTATTAGTGGCTGAAAAACGTGATAATTGCACTATTATCACACCCTCCCCTAACTTACTTATTGCTAGTCCTTAGCAATTTAATGCAAAATAAAATTATCAAAGACTAGTCAATATTGCAAGTTAATTTATCAAGTTCCAATTTAACCACACATTCTTCAAACTAAATACCATAAAGAAATTAATAGGTTCATGATTAACAGGATGTCAGAACACATGCCAAATGTGTGAGTGTGTGTCACGCCATAGTCATCTTACCGCTAACCCTAACACATGCAACATCAAGTATATCTCAAGCTGAAGGTCTCCATAACTCACGGGTATCAAAGTGTTGCATACTACCAAATGAGAATTCATCAACTTCTTACCACAGCCTAATTGGGATCAAAACGGTCAATGCGAAGGGTTGTAATGAAGTTCAGGTTGGATCGTATGAGAAGAACAGATATAAAAATTTAAATACTTCCAAGCACATAGTTATGTATCTTATCAAACATCTCGATTGATCACAACTTCCAATAAATACCTATTTGGCATGTCAAACTCCAAAATCAATCACTTTTTGTTTTTCTTTTTTTTTCTTCGATTTTTCCTTTTTTCACATATCAACTTTTGTCCATTTTCTTACTTTAATTCTTTACAAATAAATATCAAATACCCACTACACTTGGAAGTAAAAAGATGGACAAATATACGCAAAAGTTGTACTCGAATGTGGAGAAGCATGGATTCTTAGGTGCATGAAGAAAATGATATATATGTGTATGGCTCAAAGTGGCTACTATGGGTATTGAAAAGAAAGGTTGAAGGCTCAAATGTCAGTCCTAAATTGACCTTTATCATTTCCCAAGTAATCCACCATCTTACCACAAACCATGTAGTGTTATTCCCAAATGAGTTTCCAATTCACAAGATCAATAAATGTTTAATGCCATATTTTAGTATATTGTGGCCCTCAATACTCACCGGGTACCTCACAAGAAAAACTTTAGCAAGAGACTCATCTAGCTACATGTGTTAAACCACCATCTTACTACAAGGCTTGTGTTCACGAAAAATTTAGAAAGTGTCGTGACATCTAGATTTTCATAACAGAATTAACTCCTAGTGGTGTGTGTTACCATTCAAAAGCATAAACATGTAGCAAGGCTTGTGTGCACGAAAAATTTAGAAAGTGTCGTGACATCTAGATTTTCATAACAGAATTAACTCCTAGTGGTGTGTTTTACCATTCAAAAGCATAAACATGTAGCAAATTAAAGACTCAAACCATAAAAATTTTGAAAATTCATATGCAATTCATAATAAAACCCAACAGATCCTCCCCCCAAATAAAATCTTGCATTGTCCTCAATGCATAAACATAGAAGCCAAATGAAGAGATATCATAAAAATGATGCATTGAATCAACATAAACTTGAATGATAGGAAGCTTGAAAGTACTCAATGGACTGGTAATACAAAGAAAATAACAGAAATTAACTAGAATATAAATACAAAAATAAACAACAAAAGAAAGAAACAAACTCCCTTTGGATTGCCTCCCAAGCAGCGCATTTGTTTATTGTCGTTGGCTCAACCCAAAGTTTTCATATTCAGCCCACATCCAACAAGCATGGTTCCAATTTTCTTTGTAGTACATGAAGCTCCTTAGGCATACTCACCAGAAAATACAAGCATGAGGTGACTAGAGGAAAGCTTAAGATTAGGAATGCGGACCTACAACATAAAAGGTAAAGTCCTGTCGTTAGAAACTGGTAATGTAAAATAAGAACTATTACCTGACTCTTGATCCTTCCTTTCAAGATGTTTATTGATGGCGACGTCCAATCCACCCGGTTCTAGAATTTCATGTGCTGGTCCAAGAAATATATTATCAGCTACCTCCTGAGTGAGTGCATCAATCATGTGGGTTTGATGACACTCATCATCCTCTTCTAACTACTTAGTGATATGAAAAATGTTGACTTCTAGAGTCATATTTCCAAATGATAGTTTCATAAGACCAATTCTTACAATTAATCAAAGCATTAGCAGTAGCAAGGAATGGTCTACCAAGAATAATAGGAATTTTAGAATCAACAGTAACATCAGCTTTTACATCCAAAACCAAGAACTCAACGGGGTAGTAAAATTTATCAATTTGAACCAGACATCCTCAACTACTCCCCTATGTCTAATAGTGGACCTATCAGCTAATTACAGAGCTACAGATGTAGTCTTCATCTCACCCAAATCTAACAAGAAGTAAATATCATAAGGCATGAGATTGACACTAGCCCCTAAATCAAGAAGAGCTTGTCCAAACTCATGGTTCCCAATGACACACGACACTGTAGGACAACCAGGGTCCTTATACTTTGGCGGAATCCTTTGCGCAATCATAGAGCTCGCTTGCTCAGTCAAGAAAGCGGTTTCCTTGACATTGTGCTTCCTTTTGACAGTACACAAGTCCTTAAGGACTTTGATATGGGTAGGAACCTGAGAAATCGCATGCAAGAGAGGCAAATTGATTTTTACTCGCTTTAAATGTTCTAAGATCTCACTATGTTGACTAACAAATTTTGAGGTAGACTTAAGAGCTTGTGGAAAAGTACTCTCACTGGATTTTTCACTACCTCCTCATTAGGGCTACTCTTTTCAGGCCGACTAGACTCTTTTTCAATTTTCCTAGGTTTGGGGACTGGTTCTATGACTTTCTGTGATCTAGTGGTTATGGCATTCACTTCCCTAAGATTATTTTCATTTGAACCCGAGGTTTGTGTCATGTGTTGCCCTATAGGATTTGGTTGAGCTTGGGCTGAAAATTTCCCACGTTCTACTACTGCTAAGGCATTAGTTAATTTGGACATATGATTTTTGATTTCCTTATTTTTCTCAACAATTTGGGTAATCATAGTCTCAAATTTTTGATTGGTTTTACTTTGTGCCTCGATGAATGCATGTAGGGTGTCTTCTAATGAGTTCTTGGAAGTTGTGGGCTGGTATGAAGGTGTATTGAAAGCTCTGGATGGCTGAGTAGGTTGTTGGTTATCATATTTCCAGCTAAAATTTGGACGATTCCGCCACCCCTAATTGTAGGTATCAGAAAATGGAGCATAAAGCCTGTTATACACTTAAGGCATTGCAGTGTTCCTCATAAACCCCCTCATCTCAGCTAGAGCAAAACACTCTTGTACTGGATGATCAAGTCCACCACACACACCACACGGTCCAGAAGACTCAACACGAGCAATAGTAGATGTAGGCTTTGAACTACTAGTGCGTAGGTTCTCCATTTCTCTAGTTAGGGCTTCTACCTTAGCTCTAAGATTGTCTTCTTCCCTAAGATGATAGATGCCTGCACTAAAAGGATTTCCTCATGACATATTGGTGCTATCAGTGACACTAGGGGATTTCCTGCGACTCGTGACCTATTGGTGCTATCAGTGACACTATGGCTAGTCCAGGTGTGGGCTTTCTCAGCCAAGTCATCTAAATATCCTATAGTCTCATCTGGATCTTTTTGTAGGAAATCAGCTTTACTCATCATTTAACAAACTGACGCTCTCTAGATGTTAACCCTTCATAGAAATAGCTCATGATGCGCCAACTCTCATAACCATGGTGCAGACAGAGAGCTTGGAGTTTTTTATACATTTCCCACGCTTAATATAAGGTTTCACTCTCCTTTTGGATAAAAGAAGAGATCTACTTTTTCAAAGCAGTGGTTTTGTAGTGGGAAAAGTATTTCCCAAAGAAAGCTTGGGTCATTTTAGCCCAAGTTCCAATCGAACGTGGTCTCAATGAATACAACCAGCTCTTAGCCCTTTCTTAAGAGAAAATGGGAAGAATTTGAGCCTAATTGCATCCATTGTACTATGTTGATTGTGGAAGATTGCTACAACCTCTTCGAATTCTCTAACATGCATATACAAGTTCTCATTTTCGAGTCCATGGAAATTTGGAAGAAGTTGAATCATTCCAGGTTTAAAGTCTATGCGTGTGGCATATTGGGTGGAAACATAATACATGAAGGTGTAGATGTACGTGTGGGGTGCAGGTAATCATGCAAAGTTCTACATGGTGCATCGTGCTCACAATCAGACATTGTGTTATGTGATGTGGTGTTCGTGTTAACAGATCCAGAATCATAAACAGGGTTAAAAAGATGTTCACACTCTATGAGAGGTGTTTCCACAAATCTTCCTCGCTTGTCTCGACACCTTCTCATAAAACAAGTAAATAAAAATAAAAATCGAGAATAATAAAGAAATTAATTAACTGAAGTAAAAACAAATTAGCAAAGGAACAGATCACCCTTTTATGATTGAATTTCTTGACTTCTGTACCGTCTCCCCGACAACAGCGCCAAAATTTGATTACGCCCAAAGTATAACGCGGTATTTGTAGTGTAGCTTTGGGGTGTCGCATCCACAGGGAGATGGAAAAGTTGTCAAATGTTTCAAAAAATGGATTAATTGTTCTCTTAAATGTGTAGTAAGATTCAATGTTGAAATGTGAAATTAAAATCAGTAATTTGAAGCATTGAAGCGTCGGAGTTCCCTCAATTGGATTGGATCAATCACATCAATTATTCATGCATTTTCTACTCAATTAGAAGTTTTTATCCTAACTTTCTAATCAGAGGATTTAGCAATACAAATCAATTTAATTCTAACATAATCCTAATGGTTAATCTTCCTATTGTAATGTTCACACTTGGTTTATCAAAATCAGATTCAAAATCAACTATATACTAAACCATAAAGCAGTAGAGAATCACACCAATAAACTTAAATAATTAAGATTAAAACCTAAATAATTATTTCAATCAATCCATAGAAAGAGCATGACTAATTCTATGACCAATTGAATAAAATTAAGTCAATCTTAAAATCAATTAATGAAGAGGAGAATAAACCATTAAATCAATTTAATTCACAAATGTAATTCTAGAATTTAAGTTTCCTAATTCACATTCTCACATTAATTTATCGAAATCAGATTCAAAGAGCGACTATATATGTCTAACATATAGCAGTAATTAAATCACATCAATAAATTATTTGAAATTGAAACTTAAACAAGTATTTTAATTATTCAATGGAAGAAACATGATTAAATCCATGAAAAACGGAATAAAAGTTAAGTAAATCTCAAAATAATTCATAAAGAAAGGAAACATAAATCCTAGAATTGTTTAACAATGAAAAACACGTTACATGAATGAAAGATGTTGAAATCTCCAAATCCAATTGAGTTCCTTCGTAGCTTCACCAATGAATTTAGTTCCTCATGGAGTTTCTTGAGCCAAAAGTATGGGAAAATGGTGTAGAATTAAAGAATGATAATGAATGGAATGTTTTTGAGGTCTTTTTCTGGACTTCTCGTGGCCCAAACATTAAACAAAACTCTACTTTACACGGTACGGCACCTAAGCGCCATGGGAGCAGCGCTTGGGCGCTTGAAATCTGTTAAATTTTGGGTAAAATAGCGCCTGAATGCTAGATTGTAGCGCTTGGGCACTATGTAATTCTGCGCCTTTTTTAGTATTTTTGTCATAACTTTCTCTCCAGATATCCGATTGAAGTGATCCAAAATTCGTTGAAAATATAACTCAAAGAGCTACAACTTCGATTCAGAGATCATCTTCAAATTCGATCATTTTCTATGACAAAAATCGGTCTCAATACGAGGCTGAAAACCGGTGTAAAACTTTTCAGCTTGAAAGTTGATATTTGATCATGTTTTGACTATCTTTCACCCGTTTGACTCATTACTTCATCCAATTGATTTCTAAAACTCTTGAATCTTCATCACAAGGTTATAAATAGGTTTAGATTACTTGCACATTAGTCCTTGAACTTTCACTTTGTTCCAGTTTGGCCCTTTTCACTCTTTTCTTCTAATTTACACCGTATTCATTCATTTGCAACCTAAATCAAAATATAAGTGTACTTGAACATTTAGGCACCAATAAATCATGAAAATGTAATTATTAGTGGCTGAAAAACGTGATAATTGCACTATTATCAAAATCAAACCTCCTCTCCAAAACCATAGGCTCCAGAATAATCAAAATATAAGCATGATGAAGCTGAATAAGTTCTCTCAGATGCCTACAGTAGCTACTCCTCTCACATTCCAGATGATGGCATTCATCTGGATATGTGTGAAAATGTATCATGTGGTCGACTCCTGGTCATCATCCTGGGTAGTGACTTGTCAAGAACTTTCTAATGTCTCTTCCAACTTACTGGGATAAATCTATCCTCCTCTGTCCTACTAGCCAAACTTGTCAAGTCATCAAAAGAATATCCACGAAAAGGACCCTACTGGTGAGCTTCAACCCGAGGAAAACACCCTGAATTTGACTGCTCTGTAGAAAGGGGAGCCTCCAAATTCTGCCGACATTGTGCAATAGGCACATTCGTATTGCTGAAGCCCCACGACCTCTCGAGCATCTTTATTAAGATAGGTTCCAAGAATGTAGAAGCAACTATCATAGAAGCACAGCTGATGGGGACCGAAGCCTGAATACCTGAATGATCAACTAATGAAACAACAAGTGGACTCTGAGGAACAACCCTATGAAGAGCAACCCTGTGAGGAGCAACAATAGGATGACCTAGTGGCAAAGAAGTCGTAGTCTTAGAATCAATAGTGCCGATGATAGGTAGATGAAGAGAATAAGTAGAAGCCATATGTCCAATAAATGCGTGTGATGAGCCAGCTGTAGTGTTAGGGCCACTGGGGGCTATAGAAGGACTAGTCTGAGGGATGGACTGGGAGGTCTTATCTTATTTCTCTTAATAGGTGTCTATCTCTGGCAAGGCGTGTTCACAACCTCCTTATCCTTACCTTTAAAATCCTTGGCCGAAATTGGATTAGGCCTGTGATTCAGGTCAACAACACCTGGGGCCACATAAGGTGGAGCAAAGTTGGGGCCACTAGAGCACTTCTCATCTGGATGACCAAAGTGTTTGTAGTAAAAACAAAAAATCAACACCTTATCATAGACAATGGGCTACAATATCCACCCATCTTCTGCCTCTCTATCCAAATTCTATCAGGTAGTTTACACTCCAAGTCAACCTCAATACAAACCCTGACCTCAGTGGGTCGTCAAAGGTCAGAAGTGGCTTCGTCAGTACGAAGTGAAAGCCATTAGGGTTTAGATATAGGAAATAGTGCACTCTTAGCCCGAAAATGAATAGGAAGCAATGGAAACAGGAGCCATAGGAGCCTCATACTATGGACTAAAAACTAGGAGTCCATTTAAAGACACGCATAGGACAACCATCAATATACCAAGTGAGTTTGAGGAATAATCATCCCCGTGCGCCATATGAATAATAATATGTGCATCATCGATATGTCCAATCTCATAATCACCAATACCAATAAAACCAAAGCGCAAAAAATTTTCATGTACCTTATTCATAGAAGGTTTGCGATGCACAAATTTACCAACAAGTGTAAACCTGTAGGCCTCAGCCAAAAACTGCTCTTCTGATTCATCAAAGAATATTACAGGTTCTCCGTGATGAATATACGGTTCCTTAGAAACCAAACTCCGATGTTTGGAATCCTCATGAGCACAAAGGATGCAAATGATTTTCGTTGACTCCTTTTGGCCTGTGTAAGAACGGATCTACAACTGAGTGCTGCGACATAAGATCGAAGAGCATGAGTAACCCTCGCAACTCCTTATGAGAGTATAGGTGGTCTAATGGTGCCCGGGATGTTGGGGTCAACTGGATTAGACCGCGCGTGGACACCACGCAATGGATTACCATTAGCACGCGGAACGACGCGTGAACCATTACCCGTTGTAGGACCAAACCTGGTCCCAACATTCTTAGCCTGTTGAGTACAGTTCCGATGTGTATTAGTCTCAACAGAGGCTGCCAAAATGTTAACATTAATATTTAAATGAAATGGCTACCTACCTAGTAAAATTAAAAATCATGCATTTTCCTGTATTTATGAGCAAACACGACAAAATCAAACGCATGGAACAGAAGATGTGCTTCTTATATAAGTTTTGGATACTTAATTCGGGAATATAGATTTCTAGTTAACTTGATTAACCTATTTCAAACATGGAGGTTGAAAATTTTAAATCTAGGGAGAATTATTATAAATCGAGATAGTTATTTTCATTGATGAAACATGACCAAACTTTGAACGAGAAATGAATAAGTGTAGTAAAATAAACCTTTTAAGGTTGTGCATCTCACAAGAGAGAAATGACATAATTGACTATTGAATGCCAAAATATAATCAACCTTAAAATATATGGTGATTGACTTGATTATACACATATACATCAATCTAGTATTGGTTAGGATTAATTGTAGAAACCCCCTATTATAGACTTGTCCATGTATGATATACCTCCATATCTATTGAAAATCGCAAAAAATGTCTCTTTTTGAATTGTTTTATTCAAAATACTCCCTTATCGTTGAAATTCGTTAGTTTAACTATTAAAAACAGAATAAAAAAGGGAATGATTGCAATTTAAATATTCAATTTTTTAAAAAAAATTATACCCAATTTCTTTATACGACCCACCATCCTAAACCTTTAAAACCTTATTTTCTTCCTCACCCCACCCCACCCTGATATCACCCTACCCCACTCCACTTCATCATCTTCCCCATTTTAGGTTGAGAAGAAATGTTTCAAACAATCGGTATCTCTTGAATGAATTGGTAGCAATTCATAAAATCTCTATAGAGGAGTCTGCCAACAAAGTTCAATCCTATGCATTAGAAGGTCTTTGAATCCATTTCCGACCGATCGGGTTCGAGTTTCAGGTCCAAAAATTCTTGCTTGGCTTTGACACTTCAATTTCTACAGAAGAGTTGTAGCAACATGATAAGTGCAGGTTTTTGCACTTATTCGGACCATTAAATTTAGATATTTGTGAGTTTTCATTAGCATTTTATTACTTAATTTAGTTATTTTTATTGTGTAGATGAAAACCCGAGTTTGAATGATGATTAGAAGAAATTTACGGGAGAAATGTGCAAAAAGAGTGTGCTTTAGAGGACGAAACTTCAAGCTAAGAAGCCCCATCTACTGAAGCGCCCGCTACGGAGGCATTAGACTCCCTGCCACTTCCTACATATTAAAGGATTTTTCATTTTGTTTTCTTATGGTTGAGGCCTCCCATTGTACAAATTTCCTAATTGATGAAGTACAAGTTTCACTATCTTCTAGTTTGAGCTGGTACTTCAATAGCTTAAACAATATAACTTGCAATAAGGTTCATGACTCAAACAATATAACTTACAAGTATTGGGACCTCCATAAGGTATATAACTTTAACAATATAACATGCAAGCTTAAATTAAAGTAAATATAATGACCTCCAAAAAATGAATTAACTTTCCAACAGTTGTAACATGACTAAACTTCAAACATATTCAGCTTTAATGTTATTTTCACTCTCGTGACATTCAACTTTGTCACGAGAAACTCTTGCTTCATGCCTCAGAAGATCAATGATGTAGCCATTTTTGGGATCCGATCCTCTTCTCTAACGCGTCTACGCTTCCCTACATGGTAGATAGTTCATCAATGTAGGGGCTTCTTTCATGACATTCAGCTTCGTCATAGAAGGCTTGTGTTGTATGCCTCGACGAACCAATGATGTAATCCCTTCTTAGGATCCTTCTCCGAGATGCCTACGTTTTCCTACATGGTGGATGGTTCATCTATGTATGGGCTTCTCCCATGACGTTCAGCTTCGTCATGGAAGGATTGTGTTGTACGCCTCGGAGAAACAATGAGGTAATCCCTTTTAGGGATCCGATCCTTTTCTCCAAGGTGCCCACGCTTCTCTACATGGTAGATATTTCATCCATGTAGGGACTTCTCCCATGATGTTCAGCATCGTCATGGGAGGCTTATGTTCTATGCCTTGACTAACCAATGAGGTAATCCCTTCTTGGGATCCTTCTCCCAATTTGATTGAGTCAAAAATCATGTGGAAATATTTAACAAGCCTAATATTGCCTTTTAAAAAAAATTCTCCGTGCTGAACAGAGACGCAAACGGTGCGCGCACGAAGATCCATGTGCATCTCCGTGAGCACACGGGAATTTTTTTTTTTTTTTTTAGTGAAGGCAATGTTAGTGCTCATTTATACATGCCTCATAATAGTTATCATGAATTGAGAAGGTTTTTTTTTTTGGATTAATTCAAGGTCAGTTTATTTGTGGACCCATCTTGGCTTATATTAAATATTTGTAGAAGAGATTGTGCAAAATTTTGGGGATTTACATATTACATTTTTACTCTGCTTTTGCCTCAATTATATAGTGTCAGAAGGCTTTATCTCTTGACTCTCGTTGGTTCATCATTAGATAAAAAATGGTGATTATTGATGATTAAAATTCCTTTGTGGTTTAGTTGATGTCTAATTTTTTCTTTCTTCACTGGTTTAGGAATTGGATTTAGCTTGAAAACAAGAATAAACTCATTCATTACTAGTTACTGTCATGTGTGTGTGTGTCTGTGTATGTACATACGTGTAAGCTAGAAGCCAGTCTTTCAGAACTTATTAGCATTAATATATATTTTATGAGTTCCATTTTATATTAGTTATCTAATTACATATATTTTTTCCCCATATTTTTTGCTGGTCTGCTATCTACAAATTCAGATGATCTGCCTTTATGGGGTATGCCTTGAACCCCCTTTTCTTTTATCAACTATGTTTCGAAAAAAGTTATTTCATTCAACCCATTTTTTTAATTAACATACATATTTTTTTGCAGGTTTTGTAGGTGAGCTGCATTCTGACAAGCATAATGATAGTAAGCACGTGCTCTCCACACATAAGAGTATAATTGTGAATTACAACAAAGATCAAGTGCGTGGCTAAACATATGTTATGTTTTAGTGTAGATCTTTATGTTCTATTGTTAATAAATTTCTTTTTTACAGACCATTCATGTCAGTCTTACTCAAGGGGGTGCAAAACCATTGGAAGTTGGAAAATCGGTGAACATGACTTACTCGGTGAAATAGATTCCAACGAACACCTCTTTCGCTCCTCGTTTTGATGTTTTACCTGGACTACCCATGTAAAGTCAAATCCCCGTGAAGTTGAAAATGCTACATGGATGCTAACAGTAAGTTCTGTATTTTCTTGTGTTTTGGATTATTCTTTGGTGTGTAGTTGTAAAAATATAGTATTTCTGTTGTTCTAATTCATTCTTCAAATCATATTATGTGCTTCCAAGACTCCAACTTCATTTTTCCTATGAGTAAGATGACTTAGCTTTAGATACACAAATGAGTTTGGCCGATGATAGTCATGAAATTTTTCTACTTATCAGCTTCCATAGGTTTGATTGAATATTATAATTTAAAAAATTTATATCATAATTGTGAAGGAATTGGGTTATTGCTAATGGTATATTTTTGCTCAGGGAAGAGTATTAGTAGAGAAATTTAGTACGTTATTGGCTATTATGGTTTGATGAAGTTGCTACATTCTTGGGTTTGAGTTTGATTTAAAACGCCAATAGCTAAGAATGAAGAAAAGCCAAAAAAAAAAAATCTTTGTGCAACACGGAGATTGTCTTCGTAAGCGCATGGAAGAGGGTCTCCGCGAACACTATCTCCGCGTGCGCATGGAGATGTCCGTGAGCACATGGAGCCTCCTTGCGCGCATGGAGAGTGTCTCTGTGTGCACAAAGAGGATTTTTTTTTTTTTTGGGAACTGAAATTATATGAATGTTGCCGTGATTGTGAATTTTTTTGAAATTTTGTTTGAAGTAAAATTTTACTTTTTCTTTCTTCATTACTTTTAGTACATATAGATAAATTGCTTTTACCATATTTAGTAAACATCGACGCGATATTTTAAATTATGTTGTTTCATTCTTAGAACTCAGATATAAAATTGTATGAACATTTTAAAAGAATAATATATCAAGTTAAATTGTCAAAAAATAATCTAAACTACTATATTCAACAACCCCTTTTGGAAGACAAATTTGTAACTTCGTACTTGTTTTGTTGCAAAACGCTTCCCATGTCCGTTCTTAAACAAAGTTTCGTAGTCTTTAAAATCTTAATAATTTTGAATTATTGGTTAGATAAGGTTGAAAGGAAGTATGAAATAGGCTATCAATTACTATTTTACATTATTGTGCCATGCAAGACGCAAACAATATTTTATCCAACAGAAGAAAAAGCTTTTCATGGTTTGCTTCTCATTTGCATAGGCCATAGGTAATATGTTTTATTAAAAAATAAAAAAAGTCTTCTTTGGGAAAAAGAAGAGGAAGAAACATTAGGCTCCGTTTGATTGGTCGGATATTTTTCATTTTTCAACTTTTATAGTGTTTGACTGGCGAAATTTTCCTAGGAAAATATTTTCCAAATTTTTAATTTTTCCACTTTTTTGAGGAAAATAAATTCTTGATGTTTTGGTTGGAAAATATTTTCAAATTTTTTTTGGCAATTGGAAGAAATTCTAGACACAATGCTAAAAAAAATTTCACTTTTATTAACAATTTTCATACAAAATAAAGTCAAACGAATGTATTCAGTATGATTATTATTTTTTTCAATTTTCTTTTATTTTTTATTTTTTCATTTTTGATAATTGGAACAAATTCTAGACCTAATAGTAGAGAATATTGTCACTTTAATGGACAAATTTCATAAAAAAAATGAAGTCAAACGGACAACAAACTTTCAACATTTTTCATGGAAAATTATACCAATCAAACACAATTAATTACAATTTCCAGTAAAATGATTTCTAGGAAAATCTTTTCCCTGTAAAATATTTTCTTTCCACCCATTTTTCACCTTACAATCAAACGGACCCTTACACACTGGAGCAAGTATATTTCTATTTTATCTATTAAATTACTATTTTTTATTCTAATTCTTTAGTTGCAATCTACTGTAGCCTCTTAGGTTTTAATTTTTGCTTTTCTTGCACATGTCGGCATTTCCAGAGTGTCCAATTATTATATCATGGTTTGAGGAACAATATTTACAGCTTTGTATATATAATTTGATATCGCCAAGACTTTCAAAGTTTTCTTCCCACAGCATGTATAGTTTGTAAAATTATCTTTTTTATGCTGTATTTAGGTGCTGAATTCTTCAATCCTAGCTACCCTTATCAACAAAGTTTCAGAATATTATTTATGTGCTCCTTCTTGCTAGATTTTACCACACTTAACAGAAGTAAAAGTAATCAATCCTGCCTCGTTGACATGATTGAAAAACTAAATATTTCAGATTCCTCGACGTTTTTAACTTCTGTGTTGGGGTTTTACAGAAGGCGTCCAGTTAACCATGGAGCGCCTCAACCTCCTAAGTTAATGCAGCTCTACTCTCCCAGCAACTCGATTCAGTTAACTGAATTGGCTTTAGATTTTTTCCCCACGTGTTATATACAAGACTAATCTATGGAAATATTATAAATTTCATCTAAATACATATCAATAGATTCTATCTGTTTACCCGACATAAACAAACCATTTGCGATAATAAATTCTAACGTTTTAACTAATGACAAAAAGTTATAAGCATAATATTGAGAATGCTCATTGAATGAGCAATTCAATAAGAACACTCATATCAAATCGGTATTGTTACTGTGTTGGTTTTCTTTGTACAAAATAGCTATATAACAAAATTCCTTCTCCTTTTGAAAAAATCTAAACCATCAAGAATTCTGGAATATAATCATTTCTATTTTGTAGACAATAATCAACTAACGTGCAACGCATGTTTTCCTCACTAGTTAAGTATAAAAGCACGGATAAATGTGTAAAAAGATGTTGACATATGATTGATTTCATCCTTAATGTTTTGATCATAACAAATACGATTAATATTGTGTCTAACAATTGATTTTCAGCATTAAAATCAATCAAGCATTGCCACGATCAACATATAAATTGGACTCGAAATGAAGATCAAGTGAAAGTTAATTATTCAAGTCAAATCACTCGAGACGAGAGCTTAAAAGACAAACGTCAAGAAAAAAAAAAAGATCAAGAGCATAATAGACGTCATCAAAAAAAGATGGAGATGAAAAGTTTAAGAGACAAACTTCGAAACAAAATAAAAAACTAGACTTCTTAGTTCAAAAATAAAGGAACTAATACATTGATATTTAGTAATAAATGATAAAAGCTCAAAAATCGCTTTATGCACGCGAAGATTATTTTAAAAAAACACTTACATAAAAAAATTATTTTTTCAAAGGTTTTCAACTTGATATTTTAAACTATATTTCGATGTTACTTACTCCTTCAAAAGCCTAAATCCCAAAAAAAAAAAAAAAAAAAAAAAAAGTCAAAGTCAACCGAACATCTGGTTGACCAGGCGGATGTCCTATTCGCCAACTGTCATTTTTTAACCGTTCTCATTTCTAAAGCATAATGGCTAGTTTAGTCATCTGGTCAGTGGCGAACGTCCAATTGGGTAGAAACTTTGGGCGTTTTGACTGCTATAAATACTACTTCAATATGCATTCATAAACAATTAGAAGAGAGCTTTCTTGTTAAATATATTTGTAAAATATCTTCTGTTAATTTATATTTTTACATTCATTTCATTTATTTTTTTCTAACAAAAACTTTGATTGTTGAATCAAACTTATTGAATTATTTTTATCATCAAAATTTTTCATTTCTCTTTGTGCTTAAATTATTTATATCAATCTTAAAAGAGAAATATATTTTTGAAGAAATGTTTTTGCACTTACCTTGCATAAACTTTTCTATTTCTTCAAATTGAAAACATTGATTAATTGAATCAAATTTGTAAAATCATCATATTTTTCAATGTTTTTCATTTCCCTTTTAGTACTTAATTTATCACAATTATTCATTAAAGAAAGATACATCTAAAGAAGATTTTATGAACTTACATTACATTTATTTCTTCTTCATCTTCTCATTGAAACACTTTGATTAATTGAATTTAAATTTTGATTATCATATTCATCAAAAAATGTCATCTAACATTTGATCTATCATTTATAATTCATTAAAGTATTAGCCTATTTTAGTACTTTAACTTGTTTGTGAGGAATTCCATTGTAAAGTCACTTTGATAAAGTGTGGGTCGTGTTGAAATCTCTTAAAGATTAACATTGAATAAAGATCGGTACTCCTTATTGTAAGTCATCGTGTGGGTCATATTGAGATCCCGTGAAAATTCAATAGTGTATAAGGATTGTTGCTCCTTGTTTGTAAATCATCGGAAGCGTTGTAAAGGATTGTATTGCACCATTAGTCAATCAACATAGCGAAGAGCTTCATAACGGAGGACATATATCATTACTTTGGATCGAACCTCTACAATTATATCGTTTGCATCATCTCTCCCTTTTACTTATTGCTTCTATATATGTGCTAATTATTTGAATTAATCTATTTAGCCTTTACTTGCTTGAATTTAGATTAATTTTTCGAAAAGGTTTTAAAAACAAATTCACCCATCTTGGTTAGTCATTCTTGGGCCATCAAAAGAAACTTGTAAAGTACCTTCGAACTTAAAATCTTATACATCTTTAGCAAAATGATCTACAAAACACACAAGATAACAAAAATAAAATCAAAAAATTAGATAGCTCATCTTATTCGTCTAAAGTATTGAAACTGTTTGAACAATTCACAAAAAACTTCTAAGTTATGCTGTCAAAACAAATTCTCTTCTTAACCAATATGATAAATAGTAGAAGATCCCCTAAATACCTTCCTACCTATTAGAAATCACGAAAAATTTCCTTATTGGAAATGTTTTGTTTGAAATATCCCCTACCGTCCAAATCTGTTAGTTTAATCGTTAAAAACAGTAAAAAAATATCAATATTAAAAATAAATAATTGCAGTTTCAGTATCCAAACTTTTATTTTTTTACAAAATATACTCAAATTTTTTATATGTACCACCACAATCTCAAACCATTAAAACTTTATATTCTTCCCCAATTTTTAAGGATGAAAAGGTAATTTTATATTTTCATGCAAAATCATTAAAATAAAAAACCAAAAACAAAAAAATCAACCACCACACCACCCCACCCCTATTACATCCCAACTAGGGCTGTAAATGGATCGGATCTGCCTATATCCGATTCAATCCGATAATCTAACGAATATTTGATTGTTAAATCCATATCCGATTTGCTATGTTATCGGATATCCGAAATTAATAAAAATTAGGAAATAAAAAATAATTTTATGTTCTTTAAAAACTTTGAACTAACTTGAGGCCCATCTATTTTTACTAGCAAGCCTAATAGTAACTTCTACCATCATGATGTTCATTTTTAAATGAGAGATCATCTTCTAGTTTTCTATTAGCATTTGATGTGAGATAACGTAAAATTGAATTTCAATTCTAAATATAAATATTTTATTTCATTATTTCTATTAACAAATCAAATTATTTGTTACCTATTAATTATTAGTTTTTGAAATTGTAAAATAAATTACAATAATAAATTTAATTAAGAAAAATATAAATATTTATTTACTTTAAATTAGTAAACTAAAATTTAAAAAAAAATCTATTGTTTTTTAATATTTTACATTTATGTGTATAGTTATTTATTCAATTTGATAACCGGTTCAATATTAATTCGACCTCGGGTCGATTTTTAAAACATTGGTTGAAATTAATTTTTTTTTTTTCAAATTTTCCAATTTTTAAACATGTTTAATAATTATAAAATTTTCAACTTTTTAATGTTTTGAATTTGATTACTTTTTTATTCAAAATTTATTTATTTTAATGACAAATAATATGTAATAAAAATATTTTACCGATTCAATTGTTTATAACAAATCGGGTCGGATTGTTATCGGGTTGGATTGACATATATTCATATTTGATCTATTTAGTTAATGGATTATCGGATTCGGATCTTGATCGGGTTATTAGAATGGAACCCTAAATTCATCTCCTATTAATTTCGTCGGATTCGGATCAAAATTTAAACCATTGACTGCTCTAATCCCAACCCCCACACCTTCTCCGTCAAAAAAACAATTACATCAACTCTTATTACACCTCTACCCTCATCCACCTTCTTCCCAAAACACTTGCATATAAAAGCAGAAACATAATCTAAAAATCAATTGCAGTGAAACCCAATAGTTTGAGAAAGAAAATTTGGAAGAAACCAAAAAATTGAAGAACGGAGCAGCCACTAAAGCCTGTGTTGAAAATGGGACCAGCCACCATCGCAAATGGATTTCCCACTAAAACCACCAATGTTGAAAGCTCATTATAGGAGATGAAATGGAAAATGGGAATGAAATAGGTCCTCCATGGTTGAAGTTAATGCTTAAAATTAATTACCTTATTTCTTTCCATCTAAATCGAGTCATAAGTTTCCATAAATGCTTCACTTTTTGTGTTAGTCTTCTTAACACATCGAAGTCATCGTTTGGGAGGGAGAGATTGATGTCAGAATCTCGCTCAACCTTGTTGAAAGGGGTGGAGGAGATAAGGACCCAGGCGTCGCAACCATCGATAAGGCAAATGCCTTAGTGATGGGGATGAGATCTACTTGTTGGTGGTGGTATCTTGCAGTATTTACTCAAATCTTGAGCAAATTTTTTGGTAGTAATTTGTGCTCAACAATGAGTGCCTTTGGGAATATGGTCGTGAAAAAGCAGTGAAGAAAAACATAGAAACAGAAATGACAGCGACGAAGGCAACGACAGCGACGCCATTAAGTGTAATACTATTTGTTGTAATATTGTTCCAAATGACGTACCGATTAATTTTCATTACTTAGCTTAAAAATATAGTCTTAAATAGTAATATGGCAAGTAAGGGTCATTTCTCGCAGAGGATTAGTTCAATTTAATCAATTGCATGCTAGAAAGTGAAATTATATATACGAAATTGATTAAAATTCAAAATAGAAGAGATTTGGATTTTGAAATAAATAAAGTAGTTTATGATTAAATATATGAAAATGTGATTTTATCACGATAATAATTTTCCTATCAATTACCACAATGGATTTTCATTCTTTAGATTAACAACAATTCGAGAATAATTACAAGCTCAATCATCTCAATATATTCTTACATGTTAGTTGAATAAAACTAGCTCTTTATTCAACTATATTCATTAAACAATTTAGAACAAGCTCTCTAAATTTAATTTAACAAAAGCATTACGACAAAAGAGATTAATTAAATTAAGGGTAAACTCACAATCTCGGTTTACTCAATCAAGTGTTAATACACATACAATCAATTTAAAATTCCTCATAAACTATTGAAATGTAATTGCTACAAGATTTTAGAATACATAGTTATTATGTATTATATATATCCCAAAATAACATTCATTCAATCATTTAGTTGTACACCTAAACAATCAAGAAAAAGAAAATCAACATTTAAAACAATGGATTAAACTAGGGCTGGGCATTAAAACCACAGCCCGAAAAACAGACCCGAGCTGGTCGGTTTAGGAATAAGTTTGGGTCGGGTCGGGTAAAATAATTTTAAAATAATTGTGGGTCGGGTCGAGTTTGGCCTAAAACCGACCCAACCTAAGGAAAGCCCTATTATTCAACTCTTAGATCTTCTCTTCATCTTTCAAAATTTCAACAGCAACATTCTCATCCGCCTCCTGGAACTCGTGGAGAGAAGTCTTTGAAGGGAAAAGGCAAAATGGCTCGGATCAAGGTGCATGAGTTAAAGCAGAAGAACAAGGCTTTCCATAGCCCAAGTGCTGACTGTAATTTCCCAAAAACAGAAGGCCACTCTCAGGGAGGTATACAAGAACAATTAATATTTGTCTCTTGATCCGAGATGTACTTCCCAAGAAGAAAGGGAGCATATTATTTCTGTTCCGCTAAAAAAAAAATTAGATCCAACGATCCAAGCTAAATTCCCTGCCCAAGGTGCAAAAGCGCCGCCGCGACTTGCCGGATGAACCTGCTAAGATTATGCAATTAACTGATCTTGATCTCTACTTAATGCCTAATTTTCAGAGTGAAAAAAGGAATCCCTTTGCA
Organism: Fraxinus excelsior; assembly: GCA_019097785.1. Classification (NCBI taxonomy): domain Eukaryota; kingdom Viridiplantae; phylum Streptophyta; class Magnoliopsida; order Lamiales; family Oleaceae; genus Fraxinus; species Fraxinus excelsior. Next base: position 31,726,844 of record CM032624.1, read on the forward strand.
GGTAGTTGATCGGCGACTTGGGAGCCCATGCTGCCCATTAATGAATTCTGAAGAATCTCTGATAACTACATTTGGAGATTAGCAATCTCACGAATGAAAGCTTCTCAACTTGTTCAATTAGTTCTTAATTCTATCAAATATCATCCGTGAAAAGCTGTAACAATGGCTTTGAATTAGAGAAATCAAATTAAAACTCATTAATGGAAAATAGATTCAAGAGAAGAAAAGCTTATTAATAAAGAAAGAAATGATTGAGAGTTTTTCAATATCAATGGATATTTTTTTTCAAATTATTTCATCATCACCATGCTCCAATATTGCTTCCAAAATACCAAAAAAAATCAAATGAAAAAGATGAAAGAAAAAAAAAAAGGAGTAGGAAGACGCAGCCTCTATCTTTTAAAACAGGGGCTGCAGTTTTTAATTTAAAACCTTGATGCCTAAATTGCAGTTCAAGCCCCCAACTTTTGAAAAGATAATAAAAATGGTTCCCAAGACTTGGAATTTTTGCGTCTTTGGTTCTTTTTGCTCATTTCTTACATAAATTCCTTCTAATCATCATTCTAACTCGGGGTTTCATCTACACAATAAAAATAATTAAATTAAATAATAAATTACTAATGAAAATTCACAAATATATAAATTTAGTGGTCTGAATAAGTGCCAAAACCCGCACTTATCACACCTCCAAACTAAAATATTTGTTAGTCCTAGAACAAAGCTAGACAAGCAAGCATGCAAACACACAAATTAAACCAAACGATACTACTATAATAATAAATACTCCAAAAGTTATTTCTTCCTGATGAATCTTAGGTTTTTAGTGTTTGATGTGTGATCTTGATTGTGATTTTGGCACTTAGTGTTGGGAACCTACTTAATCAATGCGCAGCGGAAGTAAAGCAATTTCGATTCCCAAACAAGGATCTGCTTTATGTTTAGATAGAAACTGTGATAGAAATAATACATTTGATGAATTCTGCAAACTCTTTTGCTGATTCACGAACTCCAATGATCACGATCTACAATCCAAGCTATCCAATTGTCCAGCCTCCAATGGTGATCCACACAGAGAACAAGAATGACGGCCAGGGTTTTCTTTTCTCGTGCTAGCAAGAATAATGAATAAAACATTTGGTTTTTCAAACCCTAGCAGCCTATTAATATAAGTCCAAACGGGCTGGCCCATCTCTTAACTTAATCCGGTCCAACATTTAATTAATCAAATTAATTAAATCCGGTCCATGAATTAATTAATCCAATTAATTAATTCGGGTCTATTAATAAGCAACCCAATTAATTAATTATCCAACACTTGTCAATTAATTAATTGGTAAATCTCATTCTTCTGATTCTCTTTTGTGTGTGACCCATTAGGTTCCCGATCACAATGTCAACGACGTAAATTATTATTTTGATCTAATCAAAACTGATAAATTAAAATACCCATTTTAATTTATCATCAATTTACATTCGTTGTCCCAGATTGACATCTAGCAATGTGTCAGGGCAATACATGTGACGGGAAATGTCACGTGACATGACAAAACCAAACTTGTTCGTTTATCGTGAAACTATAATCCTTTCGTCAATATGATCCGATCAATTACGAGATATGGACGTGTGTCAATCTCAATTATCGATCATATCTTTTATCCTACTGTTAAGTCAATGTAAGTCGAAAACTCTTTTCCGACTTATGAGTTCACCTTGGCCAAGGATTTCATTATCAACTTAACTGGATGAAATGTAGATCATAATCTCTTACTATCTAAGAGTGACGAATCCTCTATTGATCATTCACAACCTTCATGTGATTCTTGACATACCCGAACGATGTCGTATTAGCGACCCCTTGACAGAGCAACATCCGACATCACCAAAGCATGACTGTCCTCACATAAGGCACTATGATGACCTCAAGTCAAAGGACCAATTCCACTACCGAACGTTAGAGATTAACCACTGACACTCAGATAGTTTTCCATGTGGAATCTCTCAGCGGGTCTCCAATGTTTTGTTCTATAACAAAACATTCACGTGTTCATTCAAGTGTCTCCATACTTTAGTTTGTAAGATCAACTACTTACTTCATAAGTAAGAAATGCCACACGTGATGGTCTATCCGTAATAACGATATCCGTATCTCGTTATTACATACGACCACGGACGATTTAAGATTCAGTCATATGTAATTCATATCTCACAATCACAACTCCTTGTGATTAACAAATCATCAAGACTTGAATCTACGGATTCTATTATTTAATTAATTAGAATATTAATTGACATAAATAATAGATATTGCCATAAATATGCATCGGTTATATATATAAATTAAAAGTGCTTATGTCCAAAGTTGATTGGACCTAGGGCATAACACTTACAAACTCCCACTTGCACTAGATCCAATCCCTTATGTATCTTATGTCATAAGAGTCTACATGACAATCATGTTTATACTGCGACAACTCTTTGTCAATGGATCTACAATTTAATAACTCGTGGGAATTCATTCTTTCTTTACGTCATTTCATTTATTATCTTTCCAATGAGATAACACTACCTTAACACATGTTTGGATCAGTGATGAGACCTTAGTTCCCTCGTTTGCACGATGGCTCCACTATTATCACAATACAGAAGCATGTGATCAACAATGTTAGGAACTACTCCAAGTTCATTAATGAACACTTTGACCCAGACAACAACTTTTGTTGCTTTCTAAAGCAGTGATGTATAAGGCTTCTATTATTGAATCAACGATGATTTTCAATTTGGAACCTTTCCAACACATCGTTTAAGAGTAAACCAATATCCTAATTGAAATATGCTATCATTCTAGTCCGACTAGAAGTTAGCATCAATGTAACCATGAACTCTCAGTTCATTTTCCCCACATAAAATCTTCTCAAGATTTTATCTATATAGATCTGGATGAGTTAAGCAATCTTATAAATCTATCTCTATAGATCAAGCTATTTCTCACATATCTATTATGAAGAAATTATTTAACAACCATAATTTCAACAATTGAAATATAACGACGTCGTTTCCTGTTAGTATGTCTCATACGTATAATATTAGGAATGCGACAATGCTCCCACTATCTTCTTTTAAACACACAATTCATTTTTGATAAAATCAAACATTTTGACTTTTATATCAAATCGAATATTTCAGCTCCAAAAGGCTTATTTTAATCCATATTGAACTTTTCTTGTAAACTCATTTACAACTTATGGGTTCTAATCCATTAGGCGGGTTGACCAAGGTCCAAACCTTGGCAACATTAAGTTCATATCGGATATTATAGCCTTATGTCATCTCATCGAGTCAACACTTGACTTTGCTTATGCATAATTAGTAGGTTCATTATCCTCGATTAGTAATGCTAGATTAGTAATCATGGATTCTTATCTTCCAGAAGGTCGAATGATCCTACAAGATTTACATGGAGCTGTCGTGTCCGCAGGAGTCTCCACTTCCTGATCAAGAGTATGTCCCTCAACACTTTGGGATCAGACTCAGGTTATCTATTTGGTTAACTATATCTGTGAATCTTTGAACTCTTTCAAGATTTACTCTACTCCCATTGTCCTCTCCTAGAACAAATATTTTCTCTAGGAGTATGACATGTCTTGAGATGAACTCCTTCTTCTCAATGAGATTATAGAATTGATATCCAATTGTCTCTTGAATATCCCACAAATATATGTTTATCGAATTTAGTTTCAAACTTATCCGATTCAGTGCGCTTCACATAAGCGTCACAGCCCCAATCTTTCATATGAGAAAAGTGGGGCATTCTGTCTTTCCATAACTCGTATGGAGTTTTGTTAACCGATTTAGATGAGACACGATTAGTGCGTAGCACGTGGCGATCAGTGCATGACCTCAAAACGATTTTTGAAATATTTGCATGGCTTATCCTTAGTTGCACTATATCTAATAGTACATGATTCCTCATTGCAAATACACCATTATGTTGCAATGCATGTAGAGGAATCCACTGCGAGATAATCGCATTCTCTTTTAGATAATCTAAAATTCTACATTTTAGATATTCTCCACATCGATCAAATTTTAGTGTGAGAATTTATTTACCTATTTGTTTCTCAATTTCTAGTTTGAATCCCTTGAACATTTCAAAAGTTTCATACTTGAATTTCATCAAATATACATGATCATTTCTGAAATAGCCGTCTAGTAAATGTGATGAGATAAGAGAAACTTTATCTAGCATTGATTGATATGTGTCCACATACATCACTATGTATTAGACTCAGTAATTACACAGATCTTTCTCCTTTTCAAGTAAAAGGAGATATGGTCATTATGCCTAACAGACATATTTTGCATTTGTCAAATGATTCCAAATCATTTGACCCAAGTGTACATCTCCATGTAAGTTTGGAATTGCATTTTCATTTATATGACCAAATCTGCAATGCCAGATATAGGTGTTATTCAGATTATCATTTTCATGCATTTTGGTATCTATACTCATTATAGAATACTCAATGTTTAGAATATAAATGTCATTTTGTAATTTACCATGACCATTAAGATCTTATCAAGATAAAAGGAACAACAATTGTCCTTAACGTTAAAATAATTCATGTCCAAACATGAAATTTATTTAATGCTCTTGGTAATGGAAAGAACAAAACAATATTTCTCTAATTCTAATATTAAGCCTAAAGGCAAAGGTAAAAAGTAGCTCCTATAGGCAATGCAGCAACATTTGCTCATATTCAACGTACAGGTCAACTTCTTCCCTTTTTGCAGTGATCTGCTTATGTTTAGTTTCTGCATATTTATTTAAATATGAGATCCATATCTGGTATCCAATACCCATGAAACTAATGAAGTAGATATAAGCCTTACAATTTCCTTTCCAATGACATATCATCCCAAAATGATAATAATGGTCATTAGATTTAGTATTGTCCTTGTTTGCTTTAACTGTCTTAGCCATCTTGGTTGTTTTCCCAAAACATCCTTTAGACTTCCTTACAGGAATCTATGACTAAGATTTGCCCACTACAAACATAGATATTGGGTTTAACAGTCTTAAGCATGTTCAGCAACTCAATAAGTGTGCATTCAAATTTATCCATGTTAAATTCATAATTAGTCATGAATAACCTACTGGCAAAGATTGTAGAACCAAGTCATACTTAGTTCATTGTTCATGATTGAACTCAATTGAGACAACTTCTCAAAGTGGTCAACGTCTTCAGCACACCAGAACTGGCCGGAGACTCTTCTGCCATTATACACTGGTATAGTTGCTAGGAAATCTCATATCTTTCCACACGTGATTATTTATCATTCAACACTTTGAGATGAAAATCATGTGTTAGCATCTATACTCTTATATTGCTTTTGTAACTCAGGTGACATAGTCGCAAACATCACACATGTTGCAGTACTATCGTCATCACTGTGTTTATTATAGCAGCCACCTCTTCCTTTATCGAGTCATCAACGAGTGTCTCTGGAAAAGGCTACTCAAGGACATAATCAATTATCATGTATGAGAACAATTCTCAGATTGCGGTGCCAATCAAGAAAATTTGGTTTGGTTGTTGGCATACAGTATGCCGCTCAAATACATATGGTTACTCAAGATTCAATAAATGTAAACGACGAAAAGTAAAAGAATAATATATAAAATGCATCAATTAATTTAATATGGTCTTTTATTAAATTAATTTCGCTCCCACTGTTTAACTCAAATTTATGACCCTCTCACATAAATTTATGGAATCCATACTTGATTCCCAGTGGGCTGGGATCCCATTTATTATATTAAAACCTTGAGTGTACTCAACAAATCTTAATAAAACATTTGGGTAGATACTATTATCAATTGTATCTCCATACAACTCTCATATCATTAAGCTGACAACTCTTTGTTTTCACACATCTTATGTGTTAGCTTAACATGCCTCCAAAATTCATCTCCTTGAGTGTACTCAACAAAAGATAAATTTTAGTTAAGTCAAACCCATCATTCAGAAATATCTAATATTTCATAGTGTCAAACATATCCCCAATAGACCAACCTTGAGTGTACTCAACAAGTTGAGATCGATTTCGGACTCTCGTTTTTCACTATAATGATGGAAGGCTAATATAAATATGACTTAATATTTTAACATGCCTCTAAAATTCATCTCCTTGAGTGTACTCAACAAAAGATAAATTTTAGTTAAGTCAAACCCATCATTCAGAAATATCTAATATTTCATAGTGCCAAACATATCCATAATAGACTAGCCTTGAGTGTACTCAACAAGCTGAGATCGATTTTGGATTCTAGTTTTTCACTATAATGATGGAAGGCGAATAAGAAAATGACTTAATATTTTCAACGAGGGGTTTTGCATGCAAAGGTCTCATCGTAATAATTATATATATCTTATTATACATCTAGCATACAAATAAACATACATATAATAGTGTGGACGATTATGAACTTATACTATCTAGTCCTCCCGAGCCATAAGGAAGACTAGTTGGTCAGTTCCTAGGGGGTATAGCATTTATTCATACAATGCTCCATCTCTATGGTCTCCTCCTCTTCTTGTATTTTCAATTAGTCCAGCTGCAACTTGTATCCTATACTAGTTGGCACGCAGGCCTAAATAATATTGGACGCGCAGACCCATAATAATAACGGACTCGCAGGTCCAAAATAAATTAGAGCTCGCAGGCCCCTAAAACAACAAGAATAAAAATAACCATTCAACACATCCACATGGTCGAGTCCATAATCATCCACTGGTAGAACATTCATCATATAAATACATTCCTATATAATATCTAATATTATATGCAAACATGTTTCAAGTTTCTAGTTTCTAGCAATAAAGTCGTCTAAACTAATTTAGACAAATGGATCGAAATAATTAATTAATCAAATTAATCAATTAATTTAATTAGTGGGTATATTTGATTAAAATCAAATTTTAATTTTATATACCAAATTAGAATCTCATTCTAATTCCACTATTATAGGGCGGAACCATTTAATTAAAATCAAATTTTAATTAAATATCAAATTAGAGTCCAACTCTAATTTCAAAGTTTTAAAATAAGATAATTTAATTAAAATCGAATTCTAATTAAATATCAAATAAGAGTCCAACTCTAATTTCAAAATTTAAGGCGATTGAATTTAATTTAAAATCAAATTTTAATTAAATATAAAATTAGAGTCAAACTCCAATTCCAAGATATTAGGGCGAACTTATTTAATTGAAATCAAATTTTAATTAAATACAAAATTAGAGTCTAACTCTAATTCTAAGAAAAGTTTTAGAACGAGACAATTTAATTAAAATTAAATTTCAATTAAAATTGTCAAATTAGAGTCCAACTCTAATTTCAAGAAAGTATTAGGGTGAATAATTTAATTAAAATCAAATTTTAATTAAATATTATATTAGAGTCCAACTCTAATTTAATTGAATTTTAATTTAGGATAAAACTCCTAAATAAAATAAAATTCAATTTAGGGTCAAAACTTAATATTTAAGTTAAAATCCAATTTTAACGAAAATATAAAAGTCGTCAATTTTAGATAAAATTTTAAACGGGTCAAATTTGAAATTTTAAAGTCAAACTATTTTAAAATTTAATTTAAAACCATTTTAATATATAAATTCAAAACTCTTTTCGAAAATTGCAAATTGACCCAAGTTAAAATTATAATCAGGACCTTCCAATTTCATAAATTGCAGAACATGTCCCTTTTTTAAAATTTGCAAACTTAACCCTTATCACATAATTCCGGCGGGGGCCTGCAATTTTAGAAATTGCATCAGAGGCCCCCGCCTCCATACCAATTCACCCGTCCTGTAAACCCTAGAAAATCGCCACTTTGCGGCGCCGGGACCTCAATCTTCTGAAGAAACAACGGTGCGTCGCCGCTGTCACACAGCGGGACGCACCGCTGTGAACGGCAGCAGCCCACAGCGCTGCTGCTACAACCAGCAGCAGCGCCGCGCGCTGCTGCGATTTCCAGTAGCGGCGTTCGCCGCTGCAAATTGCAGCGATGGCGAACGCCGCTGCAGCAGCAGCGACTGTCGCTGCTGCAGCAACGCAGCAGCGACCGTCGCTGCTGTTTCCGGACCGTCCGGCGCTCAGCCGCCCTCTTCAGGCGGTTGGTGCCGCCACGTCCGGTGACGTCGCCCCACGGCCGGCGGCCTCGACGCCGCCGGCATGAATTTCAGATCCAAGATTTAACCAAAAAAAAAATTATTTTCCTTTTCAAAACAGATTTTCGAAGATGAAAAATAATTTTCTAAATTGCTAGATTCAAGAAAAATTAAACAATTAACTTTTAACTGTTTAATCATGCAAATCAATTTCTAACAAACACAAAGTAGGCTCTGATACCACTGTTGGGAACCTACTTAATCAATGCGCAGCGGAAGTAAAGCAATTTCGATTCCCAAACAAGGATCTGCTTTATGTTTAGATAGAAACTGTGATAGAAATAATACATTTGATGAATTCTGCAAACTCTTTTGCTGATTCACGAACTCCAATGATCACGATCTACAATCCAAGCTATCCAATTGTCCAGCCTCCAATGGTGATCCACACAGAGAACAAGAATGACGGCCATGGTTTTCTTTTCTCGTGCTAGCAAGAATAATGAATAAAACATTTGGTTTTTCAAACCCTAGCAGCCTATTAATATAAGTCCAAACGGGCTGGCCCATCTCTTAACTTAATCCGGTCCAACATTTAATTAATCAAATTAATTAAATCCGGTCCATAAATTAATTAATCCAATTAATTAATTCGGGTCTATTAATAAGCAACCCAATTAATTAATTATCCAACACTTGTCAATTAATTAATTGGTAAATCCCATTCTTCTGATTCTCTTTTGTGTGTGACCCATTAGGTTCCCGATCACAATGTCAACGACGTAAATTATTATTTTGATCTAATCAAAACTGATAAATTAAAATACCCATTTTAATTTATCATCAATTTACATTCGTTGTCCCAGATTGACATCTAGCAATGTGTCAGGGCAATACATGTGACGGGAAATGTCACGTGACATGACAAAACCAAACTTGTTCGTTTATCGTGAAACTATAATCCTTTCGTCAATATGATCCGATCAATTACGAGATATGGACGTGTGTCAATCTCAATTATCGATCATATCTTTTATCCTACTGTTAAGTCAATGTAAGTAGAAAACTCTTTTCCGACTTATGAGTTCACCTTGGCCAAGGATTTCATTATCAACTTAACTGGATGAAATGTAGATCATAATCTCTTACTATCTAAGAGTGACGAATCCTCTATTTATCATTCACAACATTCATGTGATTCTTGACATACCCGAACGATGCCGTATTAGCGACCCTTGACAGAGCAACATCCGACATCACCAAAGCATGACTGTCCTCACATAAGGCACTATGCTGACCTCAAGTCAAATGACCAATTCCACTACTGAACGTTAGAAATTAACCACTGACACTCAGATAGTTTTCCATGTGGAATCTCTCAGCGGGTCTCCAATGTTTTGTTCTATAACAAAACATTCACGTGTTCATTCAAGTGTCTCCATACTTTAGTTTGTAAGATCAACTACTTACTTCATAAGTAAGAAATGCCACACGTGATGGTCTATCCGTAATAACGATATCCGTATCTCGTTATTACATACGACCACGGACGATTTAAGATTCAGTCATATGTAATTCATATCTCACAATCACAACTCCTTGTGATTAACAAATCATCAAGACTTGAATCTACGGATTCTATTATTTAATTAATTAGAATATTAATTGACATAAATAATAGATATTGCCATAAATATGCATCGGTTATATATATAAATTAAAAGTGCTTATGTCCAAAGTTGATTGGACCTAGGGCATAACACTTACACTTAGTTGGTTGTTTATTATCATGTAATTTATTTCATACATTTTGTCTCGTGTTATAAAACTTCTCCCATGTTCAAGCCTATTTTATTGTCGATTGACTGTTGTTCTATGCATGTTGGAATTAGCTTTAGAGGACACAAGTTGGCCCAATATTTGTTGTTTACGTTTACAGTGCGAAGAACAAGGTCAAATTCAGAGATCAAGTGGAACATGAAGAAAACAGGCTGGCCTATGCAATTGCAATGCCAATATCATGTGATCTCAAGCTTGTAAATTCAATACCAACACGTTCAATGCCAATACCATACGATGGCAAGTGATATTACCATGTGATTGCATGTCATTCTGAAGCAGGCCATGCTGTGTTTCCTATTTTGATTAATTTCTACACAGGAAAGGTTTAACACACGAATTTAACCTAATTTTTGGGGGGCTATAAATATAATCATTCATCTTTCCTTCTTGAAGGAGAAGCTTTTGGATTTAAAAAACAAAAAAAAAAAAAAAAGACGTAATCCTTATTAGATTTTAGAGAAGCCTTTGATACATAACCTATCTTAGACAAATTTCATAGATCTTTGCTTGGATTTTAAAGGAGAAAGAGGGGATTCTAAAAGATTAATCAAGAACCATTTGAGAGATTCAAGATTAATTTTTATCTTGTTTAATTTCGGGTGACATGTTATAGTAATATGATACTTTGCTAATTGTATAGACGCTATGTTATAAAGTTTTGATATTAAATTCCAAATTTTGACATCAAAAGTTTGTTTGCTTCGAATGATTGTTAAGATTTTAATACTTTTCAATTACATAGCCTTGGATTTGTTATTTTATTGACATTTGAGAGAAGGGGTAGGAATTATAGTACATAGCAATTATCATTGTAAGTCCAATACAGGATAAAGTTATATTGATATGTTTCGCATGATCCAATGAATGTTTTGTTATTTAATGCATCATTATATATTATCGTCCTTCATTGAGATATAATAGGATCATATGTAATGATATATTTAAAGCAATATTATTAAATAAACATTGATCTTCAAAATTGAATAAAATTATTGGATTGATATTAAAATGGAAGAATACAGACGGATTCGAAATCATACTATTTACTGATTAGTATGGTTTGGCATACGTGAATATGATTTCACAATTCACGAGCCTAAAATATTCGTACTCCTTTTGTGAAAAAGTATTATTATTTGTGCTTTGAATTTTTTTTTATTATTATTATTTATACATGAAATGAACTAGATCGGATCAAAATCAAATGGTTTGGTTTAGGGGCTGGGCAATGGGTCGGGTCGGGTCCAAAACCGTCCCGTCGAGTCGGGTCGGGTCGGGTCGATTCTTTTTATTTTCCCTCTTATTCCAAAAAAAAACTCAACATAGAATTAATGAAGAGAAGAGGACAAGAAAAGCAATTCCTAAACCCATGAGGAGATCCAGAGATACAATTTTGAAGATGAATGTAGTGAAGAAATAAACAATATCATCCACAGGTTTAAAGCATCTTGCTTTACAGGGAAATGAATCTTAGTTTACAACTGTTTTCGCGCGTTTTGCAACTCGCCAACAATTACGAGAGAGAGGGGTCAGACGATTGTGTAAGGAACAGACCTCTTGAGACAAAGTCCCAAAAAGGGGTGCGTATGCCAGTGAAGGATTACAATTAGGAAGTAGACAAAACGCCTCCAAGGGGCGCAAGCACACGAGTACTGAAAAAGATTAAATTTAAACTAAGAAATGAAAATTACATGATCTCTTGTAGAGAGTTTTTGATTCGGTCTGGTTCTTCTATGACATTACTCCTTTTATACTTCTTGAGCACCCCTTGGTTATCGAAACTGCTCAAATTTACTTCGTGTCCTTCGTAACCTCCCACTCTTTTAGTGAGGAATCGCTTATTTGGGGAGTAGTTGCTTGGTAACCGCTGCCACTACCTTTGGTGCTTTCTTGGGTCGTGGGATCGTGCCGGGTTTACTTGCCAACCGCTTCCAAACTATATCCTTTAGACTTGCTTGACTTTGGGCGACTTGGGGTTCTGGGCGACAATGAGACTTGGGGTTCTGGGCGACAATGAGGCTGTCGTCCTGAGCGATTGTGCCATACTATCTTTGTCCGGCCTCTGGGCGTCCTACAACTTCAGGGCGATGGTATTCCATTGTTCTTGGGCTTTCGGTATTCATGTCTTTCTACAGGCCTCCAACTTGGGCTTTTCTTCTTGGGCCTTTTAATTTGCTTCTGTTGGGTCTTCATCTTGGATTTATCAATTGGACTTCCTATTCCACTTTGGGCTGCATTTTAGTGTGTCAACAATTACCCCCCAATATGGCAGAATTAATACTAATCATTAATTTTGCCATATTCATTCTGCATCTCTCCCGCAATATTTGAACTTCCCAGAATTTCAACCGTCACTTTCGTTCTAGCGTTTGAAAGGTTGCGACGTTATAAACCCTTAAAGCCCCAAAAGTACGCGGTATCCTTTTCATTCACCTTTCTGCGGCAATACGTCTTTCTTCGCCATTTCACCGCCATTTCACGCCATTTTACCATCTTCCTTGCGGCGATCCTCGATTTAGACCGAACAATCCTCAAGAACAGAGCATCTTCTGCGCCGTAATGACTACTTCTCAAACTTCTTCGGACAATGTCTTCAGTTTTGAGGATTTCCAAACCCTTCTTGCAAGACCATACGTGAACCCGTCTTTTCTTTCACAATCAAATGCTGACCGCAACGAGTTTTATCTGGGTCCTTCATTCAGTGATGCTGAAGCCGTCGAACGGGCCGCGGTCGGTCATTTGTTCCCGTGCTCTGAGGATCTCCCTTTCTCGCAGTCTTTGCCTTTGAGGCCGATCCACGATAGAGGTATTCGAACTTGGCCTAAAACTGATGCATCTTTCCGTAGGTGGCATGCACGTATGGTGGCTCATGGCCCCACCAAATCAATTTTTGAACGTGCTAAAATTCTGGACCTATTGGAAATTACTCTTTTCCCCCCAACATATGACCCTGTGCTTTTTCCACTCGCCCTAAGTTATTGGTCCCCCGAGTTCAATACCTTTGTTTTTCCTCTTGGTCCTATGACCATTACTTTGAGGGATGTTGGGGCTTTGCTGAATCTTCCGCCTTTGGGTGATACCATTTTCCCTGGCATGCTGATTTCTGGTACTGCCCCTAAATTTGATAGAAAGCTTACTGAATCTTACTCGAGTCTGCAGGGCAGTTATGTCACTGCTGTGTCTGAGCCTAGCCATTCTGAGCGAGTCGCTTTCCTCCAAGTCTGGCTTTGTAAATACGTCCTTTGTGTTCCCAGCCTGAAACCTTCTATGAGCTACTTGCCCCTGTCTCATGAATTGGCTCGGGGTAGACCTTTGAACTTATGTTCGTTTCTTCTGGCTGCTCTTTATAGGGGCATGGCCATGCTCCAATTCCAATTGAAGAATAATGCATCTCCCACTGGCAGTGGGCCTTTATGGCTTGCTCAATTGTGGTTGAGATCTTATTTCCCTCAGTTGGGTATTCCCCCTTTTCCTCCTCGTGAGGTTTCCTGTTATGGGCTTTTTGTTCATCAACTGAGCCCTGTAAATATGTCCATGAGAGATGTTTTCATTTTCTTCTACACTTTGAATTCAACCCTTTCATTCTTTCCTTTTCCTTCCGAGCAAATTCCTCCTTTTGTCCGGCCTCCTTCTACTCTGGCCGAGGCGGATACATTTCTGCCTGTTTGGGTTCAGTTTTTAATAGGGAGAGAACTGTTTCACGACATTCTGACAGGGACCAATGCTAAGGCGGGGGTAGAGATATACACGCCTCAATTTTGTGCTCGCCAGCTTGGTTTCGGTCAAATGTGGCCTGTCCCTCCTTGCTACTCCAATAACATGATGGATCGCTTCTACATTCTTAACAAAGCAGAAGCCCAAGCCATCGATGTTCGTAATAAGCTTTTGGCAACCGGCTTTACTTTCGCTCCTTTCAATCCTACTGCTGCTACTCATCCCCTTTTTGACCAACTGTGGCCGTCAGTGAAGCAAAGGTTGTTTTCAGCTGATGCCAATCGGGCTTTCCACCTTTTGGATAAACAGGGTACTTTTCCTGTTTCTACTACGTCCCCTTCGCGTTCTATACGCTCCCCTGTTTCGAAGCCCACCGTTTCTAAAGGTGCTCCTAGTCGTAAGCGGCCAGCTGCGACCGTAGTATCCCTGCATGATGATGATGATGATGATGACACTCCCCTTATCATAAGGAGGAAGGTAATTGAATTTCACCTACTGCACAAATTGTTTCTTTTCATGCGATAATGATTTGCTTTTCTTTCCAGAAGGATTCTTCTTCCGGGGCTATGGTTTTGGCCGATTCTTCCTCTTCCCCTTTTGTCAAGGCTGCGTCGTCCAAGCATCAAGCTCCAGCAACATCTTCTTCAGTCGATCCTCTTCCTCAGGGTATCGACCCCCCAAGCGAGGTCCTAGAAGGTAAGGCTTACTTTTGATACCTTTGGCCTCTCTTTATCGCTGCTGTTTTCATTGGTTTACTGTGATATGAAATGTGCAGAGATTCTGGTGTCTTCTTCCGGTGGGGAAGGTCCTTCTTGCCCGGCTAAAGGGAAGTCTCCTCAAATGATGGAGGAAATAAGGGGAGCGCCTGAATTCCCAACCACCGGCGACGAGGTCTTTTTACTGCGCTCTTATCTCTGATTTTGCCTTGCTGTGTAGAGAAACCTTCAATGTTGGCAACTCTCTTTTGCAGGAATCGGATAACATTCTCAACTCTATTCAAGACTTATTCACCTCTTGGGCGCGCATGAAAACATCTTCAGCATCGTCTTCCATTCCTGCGAACGAGGACATGGCACTTCTCAAACAGGCACTGTTCGAGTATGTTTCCTTCATGGATATGGAGGTCAGCCGTGCCAGCGCTGCTCAGCAAAAAACCAAGCTAGACATGTTGAGTGCGAACTTACTGCAAGTACTCTCACTCCCATCGCTCAGCATTTCTACTGATTTTAAAGTGAAGCTGAGGGTTCTTCACGCTGACATCGTTTCCTTGCTGGCCAAAAACGCGGAATTGAAGACCAGAAGTGCCCAATATCTTCGCGCTTCTTCTGAGAAAGAGTCTTTGCTCCAGGAAATTGACAGGAATCATGCTGAGTTGACTGAGGTCTCTTCAGAACTTGTAGTGGAAGACTCTTTGATGTTGAGCCTGACTGCTGAAATGAAGGAGCTGCAAGCGAAAATGAACGATTGCAGGGCGAGGATAGCTGCTAAAAAGCGTACTGCCTCCCAAGGAATTGCAAGAACCAAATCTTTATTGGAGCAGTATCAGAAGTTAGAGGTTGACGATGACTTGGTGACGGAGTTTGGTATCCTTTCCTCTAGGCAGGGCGAAGAGTGGGATAAACTTAGGCAGCAAATGCGCTCAGCCTGGGGCGAATTGTAATTGAACATTTACTGTTCTAATTTTGTAACTTTTCGCGCTGACTGCCTTTACTTTATGTAATCTAACATCATTCACCATTATTAATGAATAGTTATAGTTACTTCGAAGTAGTGTTTATCCTTGATCGCCGATTTTCTTCGTACTCAATTTTTCTTGTGCCAACATTCATGCATATTCTCTTGGCTTTTGAGTTTTCTTCCCTAAATGTTTGGGCCATATTGGTTTCACTCACTGGTCATAAATGTGACCTTCCAGATTCCGGCTTTTGATCTTCCAACCCCTATAAATATGCCTGTTTATACTCCTCATTTTCATCCTCATGCCTTCTCAAATTCAATTTCTCACCATCAGAGTTTTCTGCCACCGTATGGCACTCCGGTCGTTTCCCAACAATTTCCTCTTCTACAGGGATGGGTTTCTCGACTCATCTCCTTTGTTTTGAAATTACTTTTGGTATGGGAGGTATAGGAAATGTCAAACCGAGGCAAGACTTTTGCCCTCGGTTTGCTTGTTGAGAGTGCTTCTCTTCGCCTACTATTGCAGCAATGCATTTAGGAAGGCTGTAGGGAACATTTCACTCTCTTATCTGGCCATGGACTGAAGGGCTGCTTCTCTCCGCCTGCCTTTGCAGCAATGCATCTAGGAAGGTTGTAAGAGTAGCTTACCTTCTTACGGCCATAGGCTGAAGGGTTACTTCTCCTCGTCTACCATTGCAGCAATGCGTTTGGGAAGGATGCAGGGGCAGTTCACCCTCTTACGGCCTAGACTGAAAGGCATGGCCGTACTGGTTTCACTCTTTCTGTCCTTTTCAGTCAGAAGCTAATTTGTAGCGTATCTAGCTTTGTATTTTGCCTGTGTCTTTTAATTCTTGTAAAGAATGGTTTGTAAAGAGCACTGGATAATAAAGGACTTTGTTTTAAACATGCTTGGTTCTCTCTAAATTTACTTAGAACGTGATCGTCCAATTTCACTTACCGCCATCGTTCGGCATGAATATATATCACAATTGCAATTATACCACTTACGTATATATTCTGTTTATTTTGCTATTAGAACGTGATCGTCCAATTTTACTTACCGCCATCGTTCGGCATGAACCTATACCACCATTGCAATTATAACATTTACGCATATACTCTGTTTATTTTGCTATTAGAACGTGATCGTCCAGTTCGTTAACTGCCATCGCTTGGCATAGTTATATTACGATTGCGGTTTTATCGCTCAAGTGTTTATCTGTTCACTTTCCCAAAGGGATGGAACATACTTCTTCAAGTATTTACCATTAATAAATCTTATGTGCCTAGTACCATCTAAGTCTTCCAAGTGGTAAGCTCCATTAGGCAACACACTCTTCACTCTATAAGGCCCCTCCCAATTTGGCGACCATTTGCCATACTTTGGGTCCTTACTATCTAAAGGAAGGACTGCCCTCCAAACCAATTCGTCCGCATTAAAGAACTTGGCTATTACTTTCTTATTGTAAAATCTAGCCATCCTTTGTTTCTGAACTTGCAACCTGTCTAGCACGTCTAACTTCAACTCGTCTAATTCTAACAGGTTTTGAACCAACGATTCCTTATACTCGTTCTCGTTTAATTCGTACTGCCGACGCACCCTTATAGATTGCACGTTGATTTCTACGGGCAATACAGCCTCCTGTCCATAAGTGAGTTGGAAAGGCGTGACGTTGGTGCTTGAGCGGGGCGACGTTCTGTAAGCCCATAAGGCCTTGTTCAAGCATTCGTGCCAATTCCTGGCACTTTCATCTATCATCTTCCTTATGATAGACTTCAGGATCTTGTTGGATGACTCTGCCTGGCCGTTTGACTGAGCGTAATACGGTGTGGAATTTACCAATTTAATTCCAAACTCGCTTAAGAATTCTTTCACCTGATCTCCATTTAGGGAAGTCCCATGATCTGCCATTAAAGTTTGTGGGATCCCAAATCTGTGAATGATGTGGTCTCGGATAAACTCTATGATATTTTTCTGGGTGATTTCTTTTAGAGGGACTGCCTCAACCCATTTGGTGAAAAAGTCCGTGGCGACTATAATAAAGGTGTGTTGTTTGGATGACGGAGGGTAAATCTTCCCTATCAAATCTATCGCCCAACCTTTGAACGGCCAAGGTTTGATAATGGGTGCCATGTTGCTTGCTGGTGCCCTCTGTATTGGACCGTGTTTTTGGCATGCTAAACAACTTTTTGCATATTGAATACACGATTCACCCATCTTTGGCCAGAAATATCCACTTCTAATAATCAGCCATCTCATCTTTTGGCCAGCCTGATGGGCTCCACATATCCCTTCATGCACTTCGGCCATAATTGTCTTAGCTTCTTGCAAGTTCACGCATTTTAATAGCACACCATCAGAACGTTTTTTGAACAACTCTTCGTCTATCAATGCATAGTTCAATAAACGCAATTTCGTTCGTCTATCAATTCGCCCACCAAGCTCTTGAAGGACTCCTTAATCTCATCTATCCAATCCAGTGCGACTCTTCCTTCTATGCATTGAATTTCCGTTTTTCTTGCCCTCCGCTGAACAACGGGCAACATAGTTCCGTATTCGTAGACTGATTCCCAACTTATCGCCTTGGAATAGCCAGAAGCCAACTGGGCCAACTCGTTGGCCATGTCATTGTATATTCTATTGACACATTGAAGCTCTACTTGGTCAAATTCTTCCAACAATTCTTGGGCGATTTCGTATAGACTTATGATAGAATCACTTTGGCATTTGAAATCACCGGTCAATTGATGAATCACCAATTGAGAATCGCCCCTAACGATTACATTCTTTACTTTCATCTCCACCATCAATTCCAAGCCTACAATTAAGGCTTCGTACTCGGCTTGATTATTAGTACAGATTCTGTCCAAGGTGAATGCGAACTTATAGCAAATCCCTAAAGGGTTTATCAAAGCCACTCCTACCCCTGCTCCTTTAGAAGTTTTCGATCCATCAAAATACAAAACCCATGGTTTTAATTCAAATGAATCAACCTCGAGTTCTAGTTCATTAGGCACGTCTAAGCATGGGTGATCGGCCAGAAAATTAACCAAGGCCTGATTTTTAACTGCCTTTTGGGGCACATACTTTATTTCGAATTCCGACAGTGCTAAAGTCCAGAGACCCACTCCTTGGTGTAAAATAGGGCGAGAAAACATGTATTTAATTAAATTAACCTTGGAAATCAAATAGACTGTTACAGGCCGTAAATAGGCCCTCAATTTTGTACATGTGAAGTATAATGCGAGACACAACTTCTCGATAGCAGAATAATTACACTCACACTTGGTTAACCGTCTACTTAAGTAATAAATCGCCCTTTCTTCGCCAACTTGGTCTTCTTGTGCGACCATTCCCGCTATCGATTCTTGCTCGGCCGATACGTACAATTTCATCGGCCGCCCTGGATTGGTGACACCAACACCGGTGGGCTCGTTAAGTATGTCTTCAGGCTTTCGAAAGCCTTTTGATGTTCTTCTTTCCAGACGAATTCGTCTTGATTTTTCAGCTTTAGGAGAGGTGAGAACGCTTTCGTTCGCCCTGCACAATTGGATATAAAGCGTCTTAGAAAATTGATTTGGCCTAAAAACCTTTGCAGTTCTTTCTTATTATTAGGAGCCCTAGCTTCTGAAATAGCCTTCGCTTTATTCTTATCAAGTTCAATCCCTCTTTTATGTACCAGGAATCCAAGGAAATTTCCTGCACTCACGCCAAACGCACATTTCAAAGGGTTCAATCTTAGTTTATGCTGTCTCATTCGTTCGAATGAACATCGCAGTTGTTCAAAATGGTCTTCTTCTTTAACAGATTTGACCACTGCATCATCTACATAAACTTCCACAAATTTGCCTATCATGTCATGAAAAATGAGATTCATTGCTCTTTGATAAGTTGCCCCCGCATTTTTTAATCCAAACGGCATTACTACCCACTCAAAGCACCCTAAAGACCCAGGGCATCTAAAGGCAGTTTTGTGTATATCTTCGTCGGCTATGTAGATTTGATTATATCCCGAATATCCATCCATAAAAGAGTACATCACATGTCCTGCAGTTGAGTCTACTAGGGAATCTACCGTAGGCATTGGATACTCGTCTTTGGGAGTAGCCAAGTTCAAATTCCTGAAATCTATGCACACCCTCAACTTGCCATTCTTTTTTAATACTGGCACTATATTGGATAACCACTCCACATATCTGGTCGTCCTAATGAAACCCGCTTTTAACAATCGCTCTATTTCTTTTTTAATCTCTGGCAATACATTGGGGGCGAACCGTCTAGGAGGTTGCTTATGAGGCTTAAAATTTGGTTTAGTCGGCAGCCTATGTTCTACCAAGTTTTTATCCAAACCGGGCATGTGCTCATATTCCCAAGCGAAACAATCTTTATATTCTTTCAATAAAGCGATTAATCGGTTACTAACCTCATGAGGCAGCATTTGGCTGACGAACGTTGGGCGATCCTCTCCTTCCTCACCAATGTTAACCTTGACCAAGGGGTCTTGAGCTTGCGCGTATCCTGACTTAGGGATCCTCGTCGTTTCATCATCCGCGTCGCTCAGAGAATTTTGTTCTTCCAGGCAATCCACTTTATGAACTTCCCAATCCAAGCTCTGCTCCAATTCGGACACTATCAATTTGTCCTTCAGCATCTTTAACGCCGCTTCTTCTTTCTTCATCTGTCCACGCTCTTTATTGAAAGCCATTAGCTTGGCTTTGAAGGCCTGAACTTCGGCCTTTTGTTTTTGTTGTTGAACATTCATTTAAGGTTGTCTGGCTTCTTTCTTGCCAATTACTGGCTCTTCCAAGGCCACTATGTTTGGCCTCATTTGATTAAACATTTCAGTGAGTGAATCCATTGAGAAAGGCTCTTCGCTTTGGGCAGTGATTTGAGTCTCTTCCCCATCTTGAACGACTCTGACAGACCCATAATTTCCTTCATACATGAATCTCTCTACTGAATTCGCTTCTGCGACAAAGGGCCTATGGTCTGCCTGTACCACCTCTGCTTCCCCTTTGTCGTTCCAGAAGACTAAGCATTGATGGAGTGATGAGGGAATACATCGACTGCCATGGATCCAGTCTCTTCCTAGTAGCACATTGTAGCTGGTAGGACCATCTATCACGAAGAAAACAGTAGTCCTGGTGGTTGTCCCTACAGTTATGTCCAGTGGCATAACTCCTTTTGCCGATGTTGCCCCACCATTGAAACTTGTAAGAATGACTTCCGTTGGGATCATATCGCTTTCTGTCTTAGCAAATTTCCTCATCATCCTAGCTGGAATGGTGTTTATGGCTGCCCCGTTATCGATGAGTACCTTAACTATTGGTACACCATTAACCAAGGCTTTGACGTACAGTGGCCTTAAGTGTTTGGTTAACCTCATCGCTGGTTTGTTGAAGATTACTTTTTCAGCAGCGTCTATTTCCACTTCCTGCCTATTTTCTGGCGGGTTATCTCTTGGTGATAGATCAACGTGCAGCACATCGGACTGAGCTTTCTTTCCTTGGGTCTTTTCCTTCTCTTTTCCCAATATTTCTTCCTCAGTTACCCAATTTGTAGGAGGAGGCATTATCCTAGGGGGCGATCCGTATTTTTCTGAGCGAGGTACCCTCTTTTTCCTTTTTGGCGTCCCATACAGCACATAGAAATCAAACGATCGACCAGATGGTTCCCCCAATAAATCCACTTCGCGGACTCTTTCCTGGTGTAATTGTTTCAACAGAGTGTTGCGCGACACTCCCCTTTTCCGTCTCTCTGCTTCTAAATCAATCTCCTCTTCAACATCTGTCATACCATCATTATCGCCATCATCATAGATTTCTCTGGAAGTTTGGCCTTCATCGCAGACTAGTACGCAGGCGTCTTCTTCATTATCCTCTTTCCCTTTGCTTTTGAACTCATCGGCCAACAAATAGTTGTTAGCCAGGACAGGAGGTAATGTGCCAAACTGAATAGTTAGAGGTAGGTCGGGATCATCTTCGTCTTTCCTGTCTCGCTCAAACTTCGACCTACCAGATGAGCTTTCCGGCAAATCTCCCATTGACTCACCAGTGCCTGTTTCTTCGCTATCTTCAAAAACATTTTCGTTGGCTATTCTGAGCATTTTGGGCGCTTTAGGGCGTGATTCTCCTTGCTGTTGCCTCATCATCCGCCCGTAATTGCGTTGGTAGCGCCTTTGTTGAGTTCTGGTTGGTAACGCCTTTGTTGAGTTCTGGTCATTTCATTGAACGGCATTACCCTTCCTGCGTTGTTCTGGAACGAATACCATACATTGGGCTGGCGAGGCTGCAGCCTAAATGTTCTTCTTTGACCGGCCGACCCAAACCCCATTTCTCTATTCATCCCTCCATACAACGGCATTCTTCGCCCCCTGACGGGCTGAGCGACTGATACGAAATCAGGCCGATGATGGGATGGAAAAAAAAAAAAAAAAAAAAAAAAAAAAAAAAAAAAAAAAAAAAAAAAAAAAAAAAAAAAAAAAAAAAAAAAAAAAAAAAAAAAAAAAAAAAAAAAAAAAAAAAAAAAAAAAAAAAAAAAAAAAAAAAAAAAAAAAAAAAAAAAAAAAAAAAAAAAAAAAAAAAAAAAAAAAAAAAAAAAAAAAAAAAAAAAAAAAAAAAAAAAAAAAAAAAAAAAAAAAAAAAAAAAAAAAAAAAAAAAAAAAAAAAAAAAAAAAAAAAAAAAAAAAAAAAAAAAAAAAAAAAAAAAAAAAAAAAAAAAAAAAAAAAAAAAAAAAAAAAAAAAAAAAAAAAAAAAAAAAAAAAAAAAAAAAAAAAAAAAAAAAAAAAAAAAAAAAAAAAAAAAAAAAAAAAAAAAAAAAAAAAAAAAAAAAAAAAAAAAAAAAAAAAAAAAAAAAAAAAAAAAAAAAAAAAAAAAAAAAAAAAAAAAAAAAAAAAAAAAAAAAAAAAAAAAAAAAAAAAAAAAAAAAAAAAAAAAAAAAAAAAAAAAAAAAAAAAAAAAAAAAAAAAAAAAAAAAAAAAAAAAAAAAAAAAAAAAAAAAAAAAAAAAAAAAAAAAAAAAAAAAAAAAAAAAAAAAAAAAAAAAAAAAAAAAAAAAAAAAAAAAAAAAAAAAAAAAAAAAAAAAAAAAAAAAAAAAAAAAAAAAAAAAAAAAAAAAAAAAAAAAAAAAAAAAAAAAAAAAAAAAAAAAAAAAAAAAAAAAAAAAAAAAAAAAAAAAAAAAAAAAAAAAAAAAAAAAAAAAAAAAAAAAAAAAAAAAAAAAAAAAAAAAAAAAAAAAAAAAAAAAAAAAAAAAAAAAAAAAAAAAAAAAAAAAAAAAAAAAAAAAAAAAAAAAAAAAAAAAAAAAAAAAAAAAAAAAAAAAAAAAAAAAAAAAAAAAAAAAAAAAAAAAAAAAAAAAAAAAAAAAAAAAAAAAAAAAAAAAAAAAAAAAAAAAAAAAAAAAAAAAAAAAAAAAAAAAAAAAAAAAAAAAAAAAAAAAAAAAAAAAAAAAAAAAAAAAAAAAAAAAAAAAAAAAAAAAAAAAAAAAAAAAAAAAAAAAAAAAAAAAAAAAAAAAAAAAAAAAAAAAAAAAAAAAAAAAAAAAAAAAAAAAAAAAAAAAAAAAAAAAAAAAAAAAAAAAAAAAAAAAAAAAAAAAAAAAAAAAAAAAAAAAAAAAAAAAAAAAAAAAAAAAAAAAAAAAAAAAAAAAAAAAAAAAAAAAAAAAAAAAAAAAAAAAAAAAAAAAAAAAAAAAAAAAAAAAAAAAAAAAAAAAAAAAAAAAAAAAAAAAAAAAAAAAAAAAAAAAAAAAAAAAAAAAAAAAAAAAAAAAAAAAAAAAAAAAAAAAAAAAAAAAAAAAAAAAAAAAAAAAAAAAAAAAAAAAAAAAAAAAAAAAAAAAAAAAAAAAAAAAAAAAAAAAAAAAAAAAAAAAAAAAAAAAAAAAAAAAAAAAAAAAAAAAAAAAAAAAAAAAAAAAAAAAAAAAAAAAAAAAAAAAAAAAAAAAAAAAAAAAAAAAAAAAAAAAAAAAAAAAAAAAAAAAAAAAAAAAAAAAAAAAAAAAAAAAAAAAAAAAAAAAAAAAAAAAAAAAAAAAAAAAAAAAAAAAAAAAAAAAAAAAAAAAAAAAAAAAAAAAAAAAAAAAAAAAAAAAAAAAAAAAAAAAAAAAAAAAAAAAAAAAAAAAAAAAAAAAAAAAAAAAAAAAAAAAAAAAAAAAAAAAAAAAAAAAAAAAAAAAAAAAAAAAAAAAAAAAAAAAAAAAAAAAAAAAAAAAAAAAAAAAAAAAAAAAAAAAAAAAAAAAAAAAAAAAAAAAAAAAAAAAAAAAAAAAAAAAAAAAAAAAAAAAAAAAAAAAAAAAAAAAAAAAAAAAAAAAAAAAAAAAAAAAAAAAAAAAAAAAAAAAAAAAAAAAAAAAAAAAAAAAAAAAAAAAAAAAAAAAAAAAAAAAAAAAAAAAAAAAAAAAAAAAAAAAAAAAAAAAAAAAAAAAAAAAAAAAAAAAAAAAAAAAAAAAAAAAAAAAAAAAAAAAAAAAAAAAAAAAAAAAAAAAAAAAAAAAAAAAAAAAAAAAAAAAAAAAAAAAAAAAAAAAAAAAAAAAAAAAAAAAAAAAAAAAAAAAAAAAAAAAAAAAAAAAAAAAAAAAAAAAAAAAAAAAAAAAAAAAAAAAAAAAAAAAAAAAAAAAAAAAAAAAAAAAAAAAAAAAAAAAAAAAAAAAAAAAAAAAAAAAAAAAAAAAAAAAAAAAAAAAAAAAAAAAAAAAAAAAAAAAAAAAAAAAAAAAAAAAAAAAAAAAAAAAAAAAAAAAAAAAAAAAAAAAAAAAAAAAAAAAAAAAAAAAAAAAAAAAAAAAAAAAAAAAAAAAAAAAAAAAAAAAAAAAAAAAAAAAAAAAAAAAAAAAAAAAAAAAAAAAAAAAAAAAAAAAAAAAAAAAAAAAAAAAAAAAAAAAAAAAAAAAAAAAAAAAAAAAAAAAAAAAAAAAAAAAAAAAAAAAAAAAAAAAAAAAAAAAAAAAAAAAAAAAAAAAAAAAAAAAAAAAAAAAAAAAAAAAAAAAAAAAAAAAAAAAAAAAAAAAAAAAAAAAAAAAAAAAAAAAAAAAAAAAAAAAAAAAAAAAAAAAAAAAAAAAAAAAAAAAAAAAAAAAAAAAAAAAAAAAAAAAAAAAAAAAAAAAAAAAAAAAAAAAAAAAAAAAAAAAAAAAAAAAAAAAAAAAAAAAAAAAAAAAAAAAAAAAAAAAAAAAAAAAAAAAAAAAAAAAAAAAAAAAAAAAAAAAAAAAAAAAAAAAAAAAAAAAAAAAAAAAAAAAAAAAAAAAAAAAAAAAAAAAAAAAAAAAAAAAAAAAAAAAAAAAAAAAAAAAAAAAAAAAAAAAAAAAAAAAAAAAAAAAAAAAAAAAAAAAAAAAAAAAAAAAAAAAAAAAAAAAAAAAAAAAAAAAAAAAAAAAAAAAAAAAAAAAAAAAAAAAAAAAAAAAAAAAAAAAAAAAAAAAAAAAAAAAAAAAAAAAAAAAAAAAAAAAAAAAAAAAAAAAAAAAAAAAAAAAAAAAAAAAAAAAAAAAAAAAAAAAAAAAAAAAAAAAAAAAAAAAAAAAAAAAAAAAAAAAAAAAAAAAAAAAAAAAAAAAAAAAAAAAAAAAAAAAAAAAAAAAAAAAAAAAAAAAAAAAAAAAAAAAAAAAAAAAAAAAAAAAAAAAAAAAAAAAAAAAAAAAAAAAAAAAAAAAAAAAAAAAAAAAAAAAAAAAAAAAAAAAAAAAAAAAAAAAAAAAAAAAAAAAAAAAAAAAAAAAAAAAAAAAAAAAAAAAAAAAAAAAAAAAAAAAAAAAAAAAAAAAAAAAAAAAAAAAAAAAAAAAAAAAAAAAAAAAAAAAAAAAAAAAAAAAAAAAAAAAAAAAAAAAAAAAAAAAAAAAAAAAAAAAAAAAAAAAAAAAAAAAAAAAAAAAAAAAAAAAAAAAAAAAAAAAAAAAAAAAAAAAAAAAAAAAAAAAAAAAAAAAAAAAAAAAAAAAAAAAAAAAAAAAAAAAAAAAAAAAAAAAAAAAAAAAAAAAAAAAAAAAAAAAAAAAAAAAAAAAAAAAAAAAAAAAAAAAAAAAAAAAAAAAAAAAAAAAAAAAAAAAAAAAAAAAAAAAAAAAAAAAAAAAAAAAAAAAAAAAAAAAAAAAAAAAAAAAAAAAAAAAAAAAAAAAAAAAAAAAAAAAAAAAAAAAAAAAAAAAAAAAAAAAAAAAAAAAAAAAAAAAAAAAAAAAAAAAAAAAAAAAAAAAAAAAAAAAAAAAAAAAAAAAAAAAAAAAAAAAAAAAAAAAAAAAAAAAAAAAAAAAAAAAAAAAAAAAAAAAAAAAAAAAAAAAAAAAAAAAAAAAAAAAAAAAAAAAAAAAAAAAAAAAAAAAAAAAAAAAAAAAAAAAAAAAAAAAAAAAAAAAAAAAAAAAAAAAAAAAAAAAAAAAAAAAAAAAAAAAAAAAAAAAAAAAAAAAAAAAAAAAAAAAAAAAAAAAAAAAAAAAAAAAAAAAAAAAAAAAAAAAAAAAAAAAAAAAAAAAAAAAAAAAAAAAAAAAAAAAAAAAAAAAAAAAAAAAAAAAAAAAAAAAAAAAAAAAAAAAAAAAAAAAAAAAAAAAAAAAAAAAAAAAAAAAAAAAAAAAAAAAAAAAAAAAAAAAAAAAAAAAAAAAAAAAAAAAAAAAAAAAAAAAAAAAAAAAAAAAAAAAAAAAAAAAAAAAAAAAAAAAAAAAAAAAAAAAAAAAAAAAAAAAAAAAAAAAAAAAAAAAAAAAAAAAAAAAAAAAAAAAAAAAAAAAAAAAAAAAAAAAAAAAAAAAAAAAAAAAAAAAAAAAAAAAAAAAAAAAAAAAAAAAAAAAAAAAAAAAAAAAAAAAAAAAAAAAAAAAAAAAAAAAAAAAAAAAAAAAAAAAAAAAAAAAAAAAAAAAAAAAAAAAAAAAAAAAAAAAAAAAAAAAAAAAAAAAAAAAAAAAAAAAAAAAAAAAAAAAAAAAAAAAAAAAAAAAAAAAAAAAAAAAAAAAAAAAAAAAAAAAAAAAAAAAAAAAAAAAAAAAAAAAAAAAAAAAAAAAAAAAAAAAAAAAAAAAAAAAAAAAAAAAAAAAAAAAAAAAAAAAAAAAAAAAAAAAAAAAAAAAAAAAAAAAAAAAAAAAAAAAAAAAAAAAAAAAAAAAAAAAAAAAAAAAAAAAAAAAAAAAAAAAAAAAAAAAAAAAAAAAAAAAAAAAAAAAAAAAAAAAAAAAAAAAAAAAAAAAAAAAAAAAAAAAAAAAAAAAAAAAAAAAAAAAAAAAAAAAAAAAAAAAAAAAAAAAAAAAAAAAAAAAAAAAAAAAAAAAAAAAAAAAAAAAAAAAAAAAAAAAAAAAAAAAAAAAAAAAAAAAAAAAAAAAAAAAAAAAAAAAAAAAAAAAAAAAAAAAAAAAAAAAAAAAAAAAAAAAAAAAAAAAAAAAAAAAAAAAAAAAAAAAAAAAAAAAAAAAAAAAAAAAAAAAAAAAAAAAAAAAAAAAAAAAAAAAAAAAAAAAAAAAAAAAAAAAAAAAAAAAAAAAAAAAAAAAAAAAAAAAAAAAAAAAAAAAAAAAAAAAAAAAAAAAAAAAAAAAAAAAAAAAAAAAAAAAAAAAAAAAAAAAAAAAAAAAAAAAAAAAAAAAAAAAAAAAAAAAAAAAAAAAAAAAAAAAAAAAAAAAAAAAAAAAAAAAAAAAAAAAAAAAAAAAAAAAAAAAAAAAAAAAAAAAAAAAAAAAAAAAAAAAAAAAAAAAAAAAAAAAAAAAAAAAAAAAAAAAAAAAAAAAAAAAAAAAAAAAAAAAAAAAAAAAAAAAAAAAAAAAAAAAAAAAAAAAAAAAAAAAAAAAAAAAAAAAAAAAAAAAAAAAAAAAAAAAAAAAAAAAAAAAAAAAAAAAAAAAAAAAAAAAAAAAAAAAAAAAAAAAAAAAAAAAAAAAAAAAAAAAAAAAAAAAAAAAAAAAAAAAAAAAAAAAAAAAAAAAAAAAAAAAAAAAAAAAAAAAAAAAAAAAAAAAAAAAAAAAAAAAAAAAAAAAAAAAAAAAAAAAAAAAAAAAAAAAAAAAAAAAAAAAAAAAAAAAAAAAAAAAAAAAAAAAAAAAAAAAAAAAAAAAAAAAAAAAAAAAAAAAAA
Organism: Fraxinus excelsior; assembly: GCA_019097785.1. NCBI lineage: Eukaryota > Viridiplantae > Streptophyta > Magnoliopsida > Lamiales > Oleaceae > Fraxinus > Fraxinus excelsior. The sequence goes on from CM032624.1 coordinate 31,754,243, forward strand.
AAAAAAAAAAAAAAAAAAAAAAAAAAAAAAAAAAAAAAAAAAAAAAAAAAAAAAAAAAAAAAAAAAAAAAAAAAAAAAAAAAAAAAAAAAAAAAAAAAAAAAAAAAAAAAAAAAAAAAAAAAAAAAAAAAAAAAAAAAAAAAAAAAAAAAAAAAAAAAAAAAAAAAAAAAAAAAAAAAAAAAAAAAAAAAAAAAAAAAAAAAAAAAAAAAAAAAAAAAAAAAAAAAAAAAAAAAAAAAAAAAAAAAAAAAAAAAAAAAAAAAAAAAAAAAAAAAAAAAAAAAAAAAAAAAAAAAAAAAAAAAAAAAAAAAAAAAAAAAAAAAAAAAAAAAAAAAAAAAAAAAAAAAAAAAAAAAAAAAAAAAAAAAAAAAAAAAAAAAAAAAAAAAAAAAAAAAAAAAAAAAAAAAAAAAAAAAAAAAAAAAAAAAAAAAAAAAAAAAAAAAAAAAAAAAAAAAAAAAAAAAAAAAAAAAAAAAAAAAAAAAAAAAAAAAAAAAAAAAAAAAAAAAAAAAAAAAAAAAAAAAAAAAAAAAAAAAAAAAAAAAAAAAAAAAAAAAAAAAAAAAAAAAAAAAAAAAAAAAAAAAAAAAAAAAAAAAAAAAAAAAAAAAAAAAAAAAAAAAAAAAAAAAAAAAAAAAAAAAAAAAAAAAAAAAAAAAAAAAAAAAAAAAAAAAAAAAAAAAAAAAAAAAAAAAAAAAAAAAAAAAAAAAAAAAAAAAAAAAAAAAAAAAAAAAAAAAAAAAAAAAAAAAAAAAAAAAAAAAAAAAAAAAAAAAAAAAAAAAAAAAAAAAAAAAAAAAAAAAAAAAAAAAAAAAAAAAAAAAAAAAAAAAAAAAAAAAAAAAAAAAAAAAAAAAAAAAAAAAAAAAAAAAAAAAAAAAAAAAAAAAAAAAAAAAAAAAAAAAAAAAAAAAAAAAAAAAAAAAAAAAAAAAAAAAAAAAAAAAAAAAAAAGACAAGGATGGGACTGGATATGTTTTTGTTTCGGATCTCAGGCATATTTTGACAAGTATTGGGGAGAAATTGGAGCCTTAGGAGTGATGATTGGATTCGGGAGGTAGAGGTTGGATTCGATGGCAAGATCCGGTACGAGGACTTCATCGCCCGTGTGAGTTTATGGGTCGCAAATTTCTTACGTTTTCTTTTTCTCTTTTCTTTTTCATTTTTGCGTGATAATTTAGTTAATGTTACCAAATACGAAGGTCTCGGAAATGTCACTGGTTAATCAATTGTCACGTATGATTGGGAAAGTTTCTTGCAGTTGGGTGCTGATGCGTCTATATTAGGTATTAGCATATTTGAGGGATTATGGAATTAAAGTTCTTAAGTTCGACAGAAGTGGGAGAATTTAAATTGAAAACTTGGAGGAAATTGCTCGGAAAAGTAATTAATATGAATAACATCATTGGAAAATTTAGGAGAACGAGAACTCTAATATCTTCCTAATTGTTGCAAAGTGATAACTCGTGATTACAAGCAAGAGGAATTCCTACACCAGGGTAGCAGAATCTAGTAGAGGAATATTTTTGTATGCATAAATATTTGAATGCATAACATAGTCTTTGACAAATCGACCAACCCAACACAAACCGACCGACACTTGATTGTGTTGGGTTGGATTTCAACATTGGGTTGAGTTTAGGTTGTGGCAAAACCAACCCAATCCAACTCACGCCCACCTCTGCTTATATTTTTATATTCAATAATTTATACATTAATTGCTCGTGGATTTTCGGGTTCGACCTAATGAAATGTGAAATCCTTCTAGAATTCAAAATGAGAAATGATAAATATCTCGCTTGGTCACCGGTATACTCCTTAAATAGAAATGTGATATGAATTGTCTATGTTATTGTTATATAATTGCGTATGAAAACTGTACGTATCTTACTGAGTATTTTTAAATACTCACTCTTACAAAATTTTAGAGGTTAGTTAGAGTTGATTGTAACTGTGACGGATAGTGATGCGGACTGCCGAGGGATCGAAGAGATTAAATATTAAGTTTATTTTTTATTTTTAAATTATTAGTCAGTTTTATTTGTTTAAAAATAATTATTTAATTTGTGGTTATGTTTTCATGTTTGAAATTATGAATATTCTAGTCACTTTTTTTTTATTTAAAGAATATAATTTTATCGTTCCGCAAAAACTGAATTTTTGGTAACACTCCAGTGTTTGTAAAATTTTGGGGCGTTACACCTATTATCCCTGTTCACGAAAATATATTTTGAATAAAAATTACCGTAAGTGTACGGTTTGTAACAAGTATTAAAGTAGATTTTAGAGTTCTGAATATCATTAACATAGGGATTGATTTAATTCAATTTTTCTACCTTGACCTTAACCGAATCAAAAAAATTTCGTGATTATGTTGTAATAAAAATTATAACTAAACTAATCAATTAAAGTGATTGCAAGTAAACTAATTGAACTATAATGAAAAATAATGCTAGAAAATGATTTAATAAATTCAATGAATGAAAGGCACACTAGGATCACGAATAAGGCTGGACATGGGTCGATTCGGTTCTCTTAAATCGATCCGAAATTTTCGGGTATTTAATAAATGTAAGCATCGGGTCCAAATATAAATATAAAACTATTCGAGTTCGGTTCGGTTCGGTTCTATACTATAATTAGTTTTTTTAACATTTACAGTAATACTACATAAATACAACTAATGACATGTTCATTCGTAACTTTTACAAATTAATGTAGCCCATTTTTTTAATGTTTATACTGCACTTAGAGATCTAATTAGTAGCTACCGTCGTTGGTGAAATGAAGGAGTTTCAAAACCGCTTTGGGAATGGGATGTATGTTTTAAAATTATCAAATAATTTGAGTTTATACGGAGTGGCTGCTTACCAGATAAAATTGGAATGGAAAGGGAAGGATAAAACCCAACTGTTGGGCTAACAAAATATTAATTTGACTGGACTTGACTGATTTGTTTAATTAATTTGGTAATTTGCTTAGAAAAAAATTAAAATAACTTAATTAATTTAATATAGAGAATTAAAAAATTATTTAGATTCGATTCTTATTTGGTTATTCGATTTTTGGACTAGAACCGAGAACCGACTTAAACACATCGGTTCTTAATTCAAATACACGTTCGAATATTTAATTTATGAAGAACCGCTCGATTTATTTTAGTTCGGTTCGGTCCGATTCGGGAGTTTTGTCTAGCCCTAATCACGAATCCCCATGCAATAACCTCCTTTAATCCCAATTTTACAAATTGACAACACTGTTGAAGTTTGAATAAACAATGTTTCTGTTCTATCCAACAATTTCTCTTGAGTAATGTTGAACATATTCTCATATACGACCCGACTATATCCCTATGACAAATGCAAATAGACAAGAATACATCGATTTTTGTGAACACTTAGAGATTCACATAAGGCATAACGGTATATTTTTATCTTCTATCGGACCCTACGATGATTTATACATTGTCGAGCCTATTTCCCTTCCCTCGAACCTTGTTTTTTCTCATTTTAACCTCTTTTCTTCAGTTTCCTTCTTCTAACCTCCCTCGTACCTCGTTTACGTTCTCAAGTCGTGCTTCGGATCATCTTTCAACTATTTGCACTTTGGTCCCCTGAACTTTCGTTTTCTTCTATTTTGGTCTTTTCTCGTATATTTTCTCTTGAGTTCTTCCACATCCATCAATATAGTGCTACAAAATGAAGTTAAGCGGAATTAAGCCATATTTAAACACTTTTGTCAACAATTAGTCATGTTATGTGGTAAAATAAGTATTGAAAAAAGCATTTATCAATCCCAAACAATTATGCTACATTAACATAAAGATTTACATAATGCAACATGACTTTCTATCATTGGATAATTTTAAAAAAGGGTCAATTTTCCATCCAAATAGTTACTTTCACATGCAATTATGTCAAGCCTTTATCCTATCCAAAAAACTTATTATGCTATCTTATTTTTCAACCCTGCATTATCCCAAAAAAAAAAAAATATTCCAAAAATTATAATTTGAAATAATGAGGCCAAATGAGAGCTTAGAAGGTGGGAGGGATTATTTTAATTTAAGTTATCAAACAATCCACACTCTGTAATAGATACTTATGTTTTATAAGATGGTATAGGCAATAGTTTGTTATGCTCATTATGTCATTGAATCCGTTGCGTTAAATGTCTGAAAATTCTACTATGATAAGCCAATTGGGTTGTTCCTGATTTGAGGGAGGGGGCATCAATCTATTACAGATTAAGGAGTCATGGTGCAATTTTTAAATTTAAGGCCTGATTGTAATTTTAGAAATTTCGAGTGATTTATGATTTTAAAATAAGGCCAGATTGCAATTTTCAAAATGGTTTTGAATTTAGATATTAAACTTCTTTTTTTTTTTTTGAATTGTAAAAAATAAAAATGTTAGTAGGAAAAAGTATATTTAAAAAATTGTTTACAAAATGTGTTTATATATATTTTTCTTTAGGTTCTCATTTATTAACAAATAAAATTTTGTTCTTATTATTTTAAAAATAAAAATGTTTTGAAAAATGTATATTTAAAAAAATTAGTTATTTAGATAATGTTTGTGTATATATATATTTTAAATTTAGTGATTTAATAGTTATAAATTTATAACTTAAAAATAAAAACAAAACAAAAACAAAAAAAAAATAAAAAATAAAATGAAAATTTTGAATTGTGACCTAAAAGGTGGCAGAACGGTCATCGGATACTCGTCAGAATTGGAGCAGTCGCCGGAATAGTCACCGGAACGGTCGTCCAAGAAGAGTGGTAATCGGAAAGTCGGTTGGGGTGGTGGAGGTGAGGTGGGGTAATTATATTAAATTAGAAATAAATATTTAATAATAAATTAATTTAATAATTCATTAATTATTAATTAAAAATTTAAAAAACCTGATTTGTGAATTTTCAAACTTGTTTTTGTATTTTTGGAAAGGTGTAAAGTAAACACCTTAGAAATGTATTGTTCCCTTTTTTCTTTGTGCAACTTACAAAAATACCTATAAAATTAAAAGTATTTTGAAAAATCATATGAAAAGTATTTGGAAGTAAAAATTACTTTGTTAAATTAAATGTCATTTTTTAATATAAAAAAAGTGACACAACGTCACTTTTTTAATCTAAGTGTCATTTTTTTTATTAAAAAATAAAGTAACATACAATATCACTTTTATTAGAAAAGTGATTTTTATCACTCAAGAAAGTCGACATAAAGGTAAAAAATATTGTATAAAATTAAGTGTCACTTTTACGTGATGTCACTTTTCTAAGTTAAGTATTATTTTTTTATTAAAATTTCTATAAAAATAGAAAAGTGACACAATGTCACTTTTTATTACACTTTCACTAAAAAGTAATGTTTCTCACTCAAAAAAGTTAAAAATAAAAAATAAAAAAATATATCAAGAAGGTGAAGAAAAAGTGACAAAACACTGAAAAAGTGACAAATTAAAAAAAAAAAAAGTGACAGAACTAAAAAAGTGATAAAATTCAAAAAAAGTGACAAAATACTAATTAAAATATTGGAATCAATTCCACAGGTGACATAATTAAAAAAAAAGGGATACGACCACTACCCATTCTCTTTCTTCGTTCACCCCAAAGCATTGAAATCCGTTCACCAACAAAACACTAATCAAAATGCTAAACATTTTTAAGTGAATTCTCCACTACCACCATCTACCAACTTATTGACCTCCATTTAAGTCAATCTTATACGAATTCGATGCTCAATCAAGTAAGAAAAAACAAAATTTCTAGTGAAAAGGAAAAGGATCCCCACCTCATCCATCCACATTATTAAAAGGCCAAGCGGTGTGTGTATTGAAAAATATGAAAGTTTATAGTGCTTTCTTTCTTTCAATTCTATCCTAGAAAGTAAATAACTCTAAATTCAAGAAGAGTGATTTACTATTGAAATGCTTCAAGTCTAGGGATGACAATAAAATTCGCTCAACTCGATACATGTGGGGCTCCGCCTCGAATGGGACGGGGATTACCAGCATAACCGGGTACATGGGGCGGGGGTCATGACCCCGAAGCGGGTATGGGGCGAGCACGGGAAATATAATCCCTGTCCCATTTAAAATTAATTTAAATTTTAAATTTTTTATCGAACAAAAATAATAAATTTATCATCATTTTTAAAGAGAATATAAGTTGCTTTTAACAAATTAGTAAAATAAGTAATAATATTTACTAACTAAAGATATAAAAAAATAAAAGCAAAAATTAAAATAAATAAAAAAGAAAAAGAAAAAAATAAATGAGGCGATAAATGGGGCGTGGGACTTGTCCTACCCCGATTTCGCCTTGTCCCACTTTAACTGGGTATGGGTACGGGGAATGTAATAAAAATACTCGACGAGACGAGACGAGATGTGATTGGCCGACCCGTCCCATACCTGCCCTTTTGCCATCCTTATTCAAGTCTATAAAATGAATACAGAAACAAGAAAATAATTATAATAATTAATGGCCTCATGTTCATGTTCAAACCCATAATCAAAATAATGAGCCGAGCCGCTCGGCTCGTCTTGGGTGAGCTCGGGCAGCTCGGCTCGTAGCAGACGAGCCACGAGCTCGGCTCGTGCGAGTACGAGTCCGGCTCGACCCATTGCCACCACTAAATATAATTGAAAATGATAATCAATTCCAATATGCTGCCAAATTTTTTAACACACCAACCGTTTAAAAAAAGTCTAACAATATCATCCAATCATTTTTTGCCACACACTTAATCAATCAATCAAGGTATTAAAGTCATTTGGTAAAACAACGTTATTCAATGATATTAGCGTTTGTTAGAAGCTAAAATCCAAGTTTTTATACAAGTCAAAATTAATAATTAACTTTAATCACATTTTATAGTTAAAAAGTACGAAAAAATTTAGGCTTACGTGTAAAATATTTTATCTTCGGTTCGGTGGCCTTTATTTAAAAAAACAAAAAAATTATGCCCATGTTTGATGCACATTAAAATTGAAAGAATGCATTTTTTTGGGTGATGTGATGTTGAATATGTGGTTGAAAAAGAAAGAAAAATTATTGATGTGATGAAAAATATTATTTTATTGAGGAATGTGTGATTGAAAATGAATAAAAAAATGAGAATGATAATTATAATGTGACTCAAACAGGACTTATGTTTTGAATAGTATGATAAAAAAATATAGGAATTTTTTTATTGAGTTTACTTATATGAACGTATCATTGAAAATGAGTTAGAGAAATAAATTAAAGTATAGTAAAAGGAATCAAACAAGGACTTACAATGTAAATGTGTTGTTGAAAATGGTTGTCAAATTAATTTTAAGTTCCATTTAGTAAATTTTGAAATCAAAATTAAAGTTGAGTGATTCAATTGAAATTAGGCTCTATTTGATCCCTATCAGTTGAGATTTTAATTTTTGAAATATTGTTTTTTTTTAGACTGAGTGGTTTAAAAATAAAGAAGATTTTCGATTTATATTTAATATTATTTTATTAAAAAATATGCGATTAAAAAGAAAAAAGAAAAAACATGTATTAAAATCTTAATGGGAGGGCTAAATTGTAGTTCAATGACTATTGAAACAGATTTAATTAGGGGTGGACAACGGGTCGGGTCGGGTCGGACCGATTTTTACTCAAACCCATCCCCCAAATTTATTGGTTTTAGACTATTTTCTAACCCGACCCGACCCCGTCATTCGCAGCCTAACCCCGAGATGGGTTCGGGTTGGTTCGGGCCGGGTCAGCAATTTTTTTTTTCTTTTTCATTAAGTTCAAACTACCAATTGAATCCTTATTTGCCTGAAATAAAATCAGAAAAAGTTAAATATTTTTTTTCATGTTATTGATAGTTTGTCATTTTCATAAGTCATGATATCGTAAAAAATTTAAAAACACACTAATTAAACTAAATAAAATCAAAATAGCCATCAATCATGAATTTTTTTTTAAATATTACAGTAATCCAAACTCAATAAATAAGAAAAAACAAATACTACAATCATCCAAAATCAAAAATCTCATAAAACAAATTATAACTTTCGAGTTATCGCATAAGCTTCAAACATCATTCCTACAATAAAAACAATAGAAATACTTAATAGAGAAATATAAATATTACATTAATAAAATTTATGTATATTAGAATACACATTTACCTCAAAAATGAACTAATCATATTGATTTACCCTTCCTCTGATTCCAAAAGTTCTACAAAAAATGATAATTAAATTAGGAATGAATTTGATAAAATATATATTTAACATAATCATGGAATAGCTACGTTACCTTCATCAAACTTATTATATTCCTCCACATCTTCCATATATATTTTCTCCATGCTTATAGACTCTTTAATCCAATTTTGTGTACACAGTAAAACTTCCACCATTTTAGGAGTTAAAGAACTACGAAATGGATCAAGAATTCTTCTTCCGGTACTGAAAGCAATTTCTGAAGTTACTGTAGACATTTGAATAGTCATTACATCTCTTGCAAGTTTTGACAATGTATCATATTTGTTTCCATTAACTTTTCACCAATTAAGAATATCAAAAGTATCGTCCTCAATATCTTCACAAGCATCTAACAAATATCTATCCACATCATTTTTCAATTTAATTAAATCTTTTGCTACTTGTAATCTCTTAAACCTAGAAAGACGAGAAAAAGACACACTTGAAGTTGAACTTTCTTTTGCAGAAGAAACCTCACTTGAAGAATTCAAATCGTTAGATACTCGATTACTTTCAGAGTTTGCTTCACATTTCACATATCAATCATAAATAGAAATCAAATTGTCTTTCAAAATATTTGTCATATTACAAACAACTTCCTAAAATGAGCAGATGTACATAAAAGAAAGCTAAAAGAACAAGAAACAAAGAAAATGAGAAACAGAAAATAAAGCAAAAAAGACCAGCTTCTTCCAACTGCAGGCGAGAAAAGGCAACTTTGAAGAATGAAGCAGATAGCCTGCTGTAAACAAAAAGGGTCCTCGAAGGCGAGAGGAGAGAGTGAGAGACTGAGGCGCTAGCGGATTCAGAGGAGGAGGCGCTCGCGGATTCGGCGAGTGAAGCAGACGCCAAACGGTTTTGAAGAAATAATGAGAGATAGGGTTTTAAATTGGATTGGGTCGATTTCATTGGGTTTAAACTGAAACCGCCCCGACCCAAATAATTTTATACCAAATTAAAATCTGAACAGCCCCGTTTATATTTTAAACCGACCCGACCCAACTTGACTCGGGTTGGATTGGGTCGGTTTTGCGGTTTTCGATTTTTGAGCCCAACCCTATATTTAAGTTTCCTAACTCTAAATTTCAAGTATGATAATTGAATTTAAGTAAAGTTTCAATTGATTAAAATATCATGATAACATTTTAATTTAATTTTAATCTTATCATTAAAATTCAATCTTAAATAATAAATAGTTACTAAACATCAATTTTATTTTAAATATAAATCACTAAATTTGAAATTTTACTTTACGACTTTGTCACTTCGGTCTCCCAACCAGCCAACCTAATTCAGATAAAGTTTAGTACCATAATTTTGTACCCATAGGAAGAAGTCGGTGATCGACGCTGAAAATTTGGAAGAGCCCATAACCAATCAAATGGATGTGGCAGTGGCATCTTCTTCGCCATTGTTATTCTCATTTCCAACACCTGCTCTTTCTACTTCTTCTTCTTCAATTTCAATTCCAGAAGCAGCACTAGCTCATAATCATCGTCATGCGATTCGTCACAAGAGAACATCTTTACCCGCAGCGATTTCTTCCTCCCCAATTGCGACTGCTACTATGGTACTTAATTTCTTTTGTAGTCTTTATCTACTAGGTTGTATTGACTTGATTGTGAGTTGTTGTTAATTACTGACCAGGACTGCGAAATCGAACTGGAGAATAGAAAATTTGATTTGCTCTCTGCTGTTAATGACACCAATCGCGGCCTTGCTGCTACGCCAGATCAACGCTCTTCCATCGAGGAGGCCCTAGTTTGTGTTTCTTTCTCCATTCAGTGATATAAGATTACTGTTGATAAATTTGTGTGGCAATTTTACAATGGGTGTGGTGCGTGCAGGTGAGGGTGGAAAGCTTTGATGCCGGAGAGCCAGTTGACTTGGATACATTGGACGGCACATGACGGCACGTGGCTTTTGCAGTATACATCCGCCCCTGATGTCCTCATTCTCTTCCAATCCGCTGAAACTCTTCCCTTCCTTCAGGTTTAAATTTGACTAATTAGCATTGTCAATACCGAGTATGTGTAAAGTTTTCAATGGGGACACAATTTGGCTTCGACAGGTTGGGCAAATTTTTAAGAAGTTTGAATGCCAGGATAAAAATGGCCAAGGTATTGTTCGCAATGTAGTTAGATGGAGCATCCCCAATTTTCTCGAGGTTCCTTCTTTTCTTTTCTTCATCTTTTTAGCTGGATAATTTGCCGTATCTCAATACATGACATAACCTCGAAAATATAATTGCCATTGTTCCAGTGGAAGTTGATAATCAATCTTGCTTTATATTTAATCTGGTGCTCCATCTGCCCTGTGCTTTATACACTAAGTTACTATGTCATTTCATTATTTCCCCAGTATATTTAAAAGGTATAAAAAAAATAAAACGATTCAGGACGATTGGGAGCATAATGAGAACTTCATATTGAGAACAACAGCAGTTATCTTATGAAATTTACATCTTGTATGGGCCCAACTACTTTTCTTAAATTGCTGCCTAGTGCCTGCATTGCTGACAGTCATAATAATAATAATCTCCCAGGATGGAATGGGTTGTCATTCTAAATGTAGTTGCACCACAATCTCAATGGAACTAATTGAACCGAGCTGACCAAAGTGCCAGCTGGGGGCACTTGTATGGGATTTTTCCAAAATTACCACAACTTAGACTCCCTCCCCTTCCAAAAGTTTGGGTACCCAAACCCAAATCCCAGCCTTGAATCAATACATTCATCTCTTTCATTAACTAACCAATGTGGCACGCTTTTCCTTTCTTTCTTTTACGTTACTTCTCCTTTCTTCTTCCTCCATACTTCCAGTGGAGGAAGACGAGACTAAGCTCCCATTTGTCCCCCATTAAAATTATAATTCATTTTTCCTTTCTCTTCTTATCAACCACACATTCTCCAATAAAATTATATTACAAGTAATCCCAAAACTTTTTCTTCTTTTCCTACCGCATAGTTTTCAAAAAACACTATTTCAACCATTATAATTACAAATAATGGGGGCCAAACGAGGGCTAAGAATAAAGACAACAATTTCTTCATAGTTCATACTTAATTCACACTTCCAACTACTTCTTTATAACATCTATAACAGTTGAATTTACCTCTGTAGCGTATGTATTTGTGTGTATATTATTTTCTTTGAGTAGTAAATTGTATAAATAACAAAGGTCATACCCCCTAAGCATATCATATATTGTCTGCCTAGTGGTCTTTGTATGTACTGCATATTTCTTAGTTGACCCATCATGTAATGGAGAGAAGTGTTTAGCTTCAAACTTGAGAAGGGAAATAAGGATAACAGTTATTCTATATTGCAGATTCTGAATTGAGATTTCGAGTTCAATATGAGTTGCTTCTGTACTCTTTTAAGTTCATTTTCAGACTTGGGTTTGTTCTGCAGTTCTACACTTTTTTTCTGTTTAAAGTAAAGTCAATCCTTTGTTTCATCTCATTTACTTTATGGTTTATTTTCTTCAAAACATGCTTGATATAACAATATATTTTGAGACAGAATAACAGTTTCCTTGTCGCAGGAGCGTGAAGGTGCGACACTGCTTGTGTCGGCAAAATTTTCAGTTGTTTCTAAGCGTAACATCTACCTTGAGTTTGAAGAGGTTTGTCTCTGAAACATGATAAACTTCCAAATTTTGTTTTAGGGCAGGTGAGTTATTGTCTCCTAAATGAAAGAACGATCATATACATATGGCTACACAATCTCACTAAACCAGGAGTCCTCATAGTTGTGTCACTAGCTTATGACATGCTAACTCAAAATATCACATAAGAAGCCAATTGTGTTTCTGTTTTCGCGCGTTTTGCAACTCGCCAACAATTACGAGAGAGAGGGGTCAGACGATTGTGTAAGGAACAGACCTCTTGAGACAAAGTCCCAAAAAGGGGTGCGTATGCCAGTGAAGGATTACAATTAGGAAGTAGACAAAACGCTTCCAAGGGGCGCAAGCACACGAGTACTGAAAAGGGATTAAATTTAAACTAAGAAATAAAAATTACATGATCTCTTGTAGAGAGTTTTTGATTCCGTCCCTATTCTTCTACGACATTACTCCTTTTATACTTCTTGAGCACCCCTTGGCTATCGAAACTGCTCAAATTTACTTCGTGTCCTTCGTAACCTCCCACTCTTTTAGTGAGGAATCGCTTATTTGGGGAGTAGTTGCTTGGTAACCGTTGCCACTACCTTTGGTGTTTTCTTGGGTCGTGGGATCGTGTCGGGTTTACTTGCCAACCGCTTCCAAACTATATCCTTTAGACTTGCTTGACTTTGGGCGACTTGGGGTTCTGGGCGACGATGAGACTTGGGGTTCTGGGCGACAATGAGGCTGTCGTCCTGAGCGATTGTGCCGTACTATCTTTGTCCGGCCTCTGGGCGTTCTATAACTTCAGGGCGATGGTATTCCATTGTTCTTGGGCTTTCGGTATTCATGTCTTTCTACAGGCCTCCAACTTGGGCTTTTCTTCTTGGGCCTTTTAATTTGCTTCTGTTGGGTCTTCATCTTGGATTTATCAATTGGACTTCCTATTCCACTTTGGGCTGCATTTTAGTGTGTCAACAATTACCCCCCAATATGGCAGAATTAATACTAATAATTAATTTTGCCATATTCATTCTGCATCTCTCCCGCAATATTTGAACTTCCCAGAATTTCAACCGTCACTTTCGTTCTAGCGTTTGAAAGGTTGCGACGTTATAAACCCTTAAAGCCCCAAAAGTACGCGGTATCTTTTCATTCACCTTTCTGCGGCAATACGTCTTTCTTCGCCATTTCACCGCCATTTCACTGCCATTTTACCATCTTCCTTGCGGCGATCCTCGATTTAGACCGAACAATCCTCAAGAACAGAGCATCTTCTGCGCCATAATGACTACTTCTCAAACTTCTTCGGACAATGTCTTCAGTTTTGAGGATTTTCAAACCCTTCTTGCAAGACCATACGTGAACCCGTCTTTTCTTTCACAATCAAATGCTGACCGCAACGAGTTTTATCTGGGTCCTTCATTCAGTGATGCTGAAGCCGTCGAACGGGCCGCGGTCGGTCATTTGTTCCCGTGCTCTGAGGATCTCCCTTTCTCGCAGTCTTTGCCTTTGAGGCCGATCCACGATAGAGGTATTCGAACTAGGCCTAAAACTGATGCATCTTTCCGTAGGTGGCATGCACGTATGGTGGCTCATGGCCCCACCAAATCAATTTTTGAACGTGCTAAAATTCTGGACCTATTGGAAATTACTCTTTTCCCCCCAACATATGACCCTGTGCTTTTTCCACTCGCCCTAAGTTATTGGTCCCCCGAGTTCAATACCTTTGTTTTTCCTCTTGGTCCTATGACCATTACTTTGAGGGATGTTGGGGCTTTGCTGAATCTTCCGCCTTTGGGTGATACCATTTTCCCTGGCATGCTGATTTCTGGTACTGCCCCTAAATTTGATAGAAAGCTTACTGAATCTTACTCGAGTCTGCAGGGCAGTTATGTCACTGCTGTGTCTGAGCCTAGCCATTCTGAGCGAGTCGCTTTCCTCCAAGTCTGGCTTTGTAAATACGTCCTTTGTGTTCCCAGCCTGAAACCTTCTATGAGCTACTTGCCCCTGTCTCATGAATTGGCTCGGGGTAGACCTTTGAACTTATGTTCGTTTCTTCTGGCTGCTCTTTATAGGGGCATGGCCATGCTCCAATTCCAATTGAAGAATAATGCATCTCCCACTGGCAGTGGGCCTTTATGGCTTGCTCAATTGTGGTTGAGATCTTATTTCCCTCAGTTGGGTATTCCCCCTTTTCCTCCTCGTGAGGTTTCCTGTTATGGGCTTTTTGTTCATCAACTGAGCCCTGTAAATATGTCCATGAGAGATGTTTTCATTTTCTTCTACACTTTGAATTCAACCCTTTCATTCTTTCCTTTTCCTTCCGAGCAAATTCCTCCTTTTGTCCGGCCTCCTTCTACTCTGGCCGAGGCGGATACATTTCTGCCTGTTTGGGTTCAGTTTTTAATAGGGAGAGAACTGTTTCACGACATTCTGACAGGGACCAATGCTAAGGCGGGGGTAGAGATATACACGCCTCAATTTTGTGCTCGCCAGCTTGGTTTCGGTCAAATGTGGCCTGTCCCTCCTTGCTACTCCAATAACATGATGGATCGCTTCTACATTCTTAACAAAGCAGAAGCCCAAGCCATCGATGTCCGTAATAAGCTTTTGGCAACCGGCTTTACTTTCGCTCCTTTCAACCCTACTGCTGCTACTCATCCCCTTTTTGACCAACTGTGGCCATCAGTGAAACAATAGTTGTTTTCAGCTGATGCCAATCGGGCTTTCCACCTTTTGGATAAACATGGTACTTTTCCTGTTTCTACTACGTCCCCTTCGCGTTCTATACGCTCCCCTGTTTCGAAGCCCACCGTTTCTAAAGGTGCTCCTAGTCGTAAGCGGCCAGCTGCGACCGTAGTATCCCTGCATGATGATGATGATGATGATGACACTCCCCTTATCATAAGGAGGAAGGTAATTGAATTTCACCTACTGCACAAATTGTTTTCTTTTCATGCGATAATGATTTGCTTTTCTTCCAGAAGGATTCTTCTTCCGGGGCTATGGTTTTGGCCGATTCTTCCTCTTCCCCTTTTGTCAAGGCTGCGTCGCCCAAGCATCAAGCTCCAGCAACATCTTCTTCAGTCGACCCTCTTCCTCAGGGTACCGACCCCCCAAGCGAGGTCCTAGAAGGTAAGGCTTACTTTTGATACCTTTGGCCTCTCTTTATCGCTGCTGTTTTCATTGGTTTACTGTGATATGAAATGTGCAGAGATTCTGGTGTCTTCTTCCGGTGGGGAAGGTCCTTCTTGCCCGGCTAAAGGGAAGTCTCCTCAAATGATGGAGGAAATAAGGGGAGCGCCTGAATTCCCAACCACCGGCGACGAGGTCTTTTTACTGCGCTCTTATCTCTGATTTTGCCTTGCTGTGTAGAGAAACCTTCAATGTTGGCAACTCTCTTTTGCAGGAATCGGATAACATTCTCAACTCTATTCAAGACTTATTCACCTCTTGGGCGCGCATGAAAACATCTTCAGCATCGTCTTCCATTCCTGCGAACGAGGACATGGCACTTCTCAAACAGGCACTGTTCGAGTATGTTTCCTTCATGGATATGGAGGTCAGCCGTGCCAGCGCTGCTCAGCAAAAAACCAAGCTAGACATGTTGAGTGCGAACTTACTGCAAGTACTCTCACTCCCATCGCTCAGCATTTCTACTGATTTTAAAGTGAAGCTGAGGGTTCTTCACGCTGACATCGTTTCCTTGCTGGCCAAAAACGCGGAATTGAAGACCAGAAGTGCCCAATATCTTCGCGCTTCTTCTGAGAAAGAGTCT
The DNA here is from genome assembly GCA_019097785.1 of Fraxinus excelsior. NCBI lineage: Eukaryota > Viridiplantae > Streptophyta > Magnoliopsida > Lamiales > Oleaceae > Fraxinus > Fraxinus excelsior. The sequence continues at coordinate 31,769,863 of CM032624.1, forward strand.
TTGCTCCAGGAAATTGACAGGAATCATGCTGAGTTGACTGAGGTCTCTTCAGAACTTGTAGTGGAAGACTCTTTGATGTTGAGCCTGACTGCTGAAATGAAGGAGCTGCAAGCGAAAATGAACGATTGCAGGGCGAGGATAGCTGCTAAAAAGCGTACTGCCTCCCAAGGAATTGCAAGAACCAAATCTTTATTGGAGCAGTATCAGAAGTTAGAGGTTGACGATGACTTGGTAACGGAGTTTGGTATCCTTTCCTCTAGGCAGGGCGAAGAGTGGGATAAACTTAGGCAGCAAATGCGCTCAGCCTGGGGCGAATTGTAATTGAACATTTACTGTTCTAATTTTGTAACTTTTCGCGCTGACTGCCTTTACTTTATGTAATCTAACATCATTCACCATTATTAATGAATAGTTATAGTTACTTCGAAGTAGTGTTTATCCTTGATCGCCGATTTTCTTCGTACTCAATTTTTCTTGTGCCAACATTCATGCATATTCTCTTGGCTTTTGAGTTTTCTTCCCTAAATGTTTGGGCCATATTGGTTTCACTCACTGGTCATAAATGTGACCTTCCAGATTCCGGCTTTTGATCTTCCAACCCCTATAAATATGCCTGTTTATACTCCTCATTTTCATCCTCATGCCTTCTCAAATTCAATTTCTCACCATCAGAGTTTTCTGCCACCGTATGGCACTCCGGTCGTTTCCCAACAATTTCCTCTTCTACAGGGATGGGTTTCTCGACTCATCTCCTCTGTTTTGAAATTACTTTCGGTATGGGAGGTATAGGAAATGTCAAACCGAGGCAAGACTTTTGCCCTCGGTTTGCTTGTTGAGAGTGCTTCTCTTCGCCTACTATTGCAGCAATGCATTTAGGAAGGCTGTAGGGAATATTTCACTCTCTTATCTGGCCATGGACTGAAGGGCTGCTTCTCTCCGCCTGCCTTTGCAGCAATGCATCTAGGAAGGTTGTAAGAGTAGCTTACCTTCTTACGGCCATAGGCTGAAGGGTTGCTTCTCGTCTACCATTGCAGCAATGCGTTTGGGAAGGATGCAGGGGCAGTTCACCCTCTTACGGCCTAGACTGAAAGGCATGGTCGTACTGGTTTCACTCTTTCTGTCCTTTTCAGTCAGAAGCTAATTTGTAGCGTATCTAGCTTTGTACTTTGCCTGTGTCTTTTAATTCTTGTAAAGAATGGTTTGTAAAGAGCATTGGATAATAAAGGACTTTGTTTTAAACATGCTTGGTTCTCTCTAGATTTACTTAGAACGTGATCGTCCAATTTCACTTACCGCCATCGTTCGGCATGAATATATATCACAATTGCAATTATACCACTTACGTATATATTCTGTTTATTTTGCTATTAGAACGTGATCGTCCAATTTTACTTACCGCCCTCGTTCGGCATGAACCTATACCACCATTGCAATTATAACATTTACGCATATACTATGTTTAGAACGTGATCGTCCAGTTCGTTAACTGCCATCGCTTGGCATAGTTATATTACGATTGCGGTTTTATCGCTCAAGTGTTTATCTGTTCACTTTCCCAAAGGGATGGAACATACTTCTTCAAGTATTTACCATTAATAAATCTTATGTGCCTAGTACCATCTAAGTCTTCCAAGTGGTAAGCTCCATTAGGAAACACACTCTTCACTCTATAAGGCCCTTCCCAATTTGGCGACCATTTGCCATACTTTGGGTCCTTACTATCTAAAGGAAGGGTTGCCCTCCAAACCAATTCGTCCGCATTAAAGAACTTGGCTATTACTTTCTTATTGTAAAATCTAGCCATCCTTTGTTTCTGAACTTGCAACCTGTCTAGCACGTCTAACTTCAACTCGTCTAATTCTAACAGGTTTTGAACCAACGATTCCTTATACTCGTTCTCATTTAATTCGTACTGCCGACGCACCCTTATAGATTGCACGTTGATTTCTACGGGCAATACAGCCTCCTGTCCATAAGTGAGTTGGAAAGGCGTGACGTTGGTGCTTGAGCGGGGCGACGTTCTGTAAGCCCATAAGGCCTTGTTCAAGCATTCGTGCCAATTCCTGGTACTTTCATCTATCATCTTCCTTATGATAGACTTCAGGATCTTGTTGGATGACTCTGCCTGGCCGTTTGACTGAGCGTAATACGGTGTGGAATTTACCAATTTAATTCCAAACTCGCTTAAGAATTCTTTCACCTGATCTCCATTTAGGGAAGTCCCATGATCTTCCATTAAAGTTTGTGGGATCCCAAATCTGTGAATGATGTGGTCTCGGATAAACTCTATGATATTTTTCTGGGTGATTTCTTTTAGAGGGACTGCCTCAACCCATTTGGTGAAAAAGTCTGTGGCGACTATAATAAAGGTGTGTTGTTTGGATGACGGAGGGTAAATCTTCCCTATCAAATCTATCGCCCAACCTTTGAACGGCCAAGGTTTGATAATGGGTGCCATGTTGCTTGCTGGTGCCCTCTGTATTGGACCGTGTTTTGGCATGCTAAACAACTTTTTGCATATTGAATACACGATTCACCCATCTTTGGCCAGAAATATCCACTTCTAATAATCAGCCATCTCATCTTTTGGCCAGCCTGATGGGCTCCACATATCCCTTCATGCACTTCGGCCATAATTGTCTTAGCGTCTTGCAAGTTCACGCATTTTAATAGCACACCATCAGAACGCTTTTTGAACAACTCTTCGTCTATCAATGCATAGTTCAATAAACGCAATTTCGTTCGTCTATCAGTTCGCCCACCAAGCTCTTTGAAGGACTCCTTAATCTCATCTATCCAATCCAGTGCGACTCTTCCTTCTATGCATTGAATTTCCGTTTTTCTTGCCCTCCGCTGAACAACGGGCAACATAGTTCCGTATTCGTAGATAGATTCCCAACTTATCGCCTTTGAATAACCAGAGGCCAACTGGGCCAACTCGTTGGCCATGTCATTGTATATTCTATTGACACATTGAAGCTCTACTTGGTCAAATTCTTCCAATAACTCTTGGGTGATTTCGTATAAACTTATGATAGAATCACTTTGGCATTTGAAATCACCGGTCAATTGATGAATCACCAATTGAGAGAATCGCCCCTGACGATTACGTTCTTTACTTTCATCTATACCATCAATTCCAAGTCTACAATTAAGGCTTCGTACTCGGCTTGATTATTAGTACAGATTCTGTCCAAGGTGAATGCGAACTTATAGCAAATCCCTAAAGGGTTTATCAAAGCCACTCCTACCCCTGCTCCTTTAGAAGTTTTCGATCCATCAAAATACAAAACCCACGGTTTTAATTCAAATGAATCAACCTCGAGTTCTAGTTCATTAGGCACGTCTAAGCATTGATGATCGGCCAGGAAATTAACCAAGGCCTGATTTTTAACTGCCTTTTGGGGCACATACTTTATTTCGAATTCCGACAGTGCTAAAGTCCAGAGACCCACTCCTTGGTGTAAAATAGGGCGAGAAAACATGTATTTAATTAAATTAACCTTGGAAATCAAATAGACTGTTACAGGCCGTAAATAGGCCCTCAATTTTGTACATGTGAAGTATAATGCGAGACACAACTTCTCGATAGCAGAATAATTACACTCACACTTGGTTAACCGTCTACTTAAGTAATAAATCGCCCTTTCTTCGCCAACTTGGTCTTCTTGTGCGACCATTCCCGCTATCGATTCTTGCTCGGCCGATACGTACAATTTCATCGGCCGCCCTGGATTGGTGACACCAACACCGGTGGGCTCGTTAAGTATGTCTTCAGGCTTTCGAAAGCCTTTTGATGTTCTTCTTTCCAGACGAATTCGTCTTGATTTTTCAGCTTTAGGAGAGGTGAGAACGCTTTCGTTCGCCCTGCACAATTGGATATAAAGCGTCTTAGAAAATTGATTTGGCCTAAAAACCTTTGCAGTTCTTTCTTATTGTTAGGAGCCCTAGCTTCTGAAATAGCCTTCGCTTTATTCTTATCAAGTTCAATCCCTCTTTTATGTACCAGGAATCCAAGGAAATTTCCTGCACTCACGCCAAACGCACATTTCAAAGGGTTCAATCTTAGTTTATGCTGTCTCATTCGTTCGAATGAACATCGCAGTTGTTCAAAATGGTCTTCTTCTTTAACAGATTTGACCACTACATCATCTACATAAACTTCCACAAATTTGCCTATCATATCATGAAAAATGAGATTCATTGCTCTTTGATAAGTTGCCCCCGCATTTTTTAATCCGAACGGCATTACTACCCACTCAAAGCACCCTAAAGACCCAGGGCATCTAAAGGCAGTTTTGTGTATATCTTCGTCGGCTATGTAGATTTGATTATATCCCGAATATCCATCCATAAAAGAGTACATCACATGTCCTGCAGTTGAGTCTACTAGGGAATCTACCGTAGGCATTGGATACTCGTCTTTGGGAGTAGCCAAGTTCAAATTCCTGAAATCTATGCACACCCTCAACTTGCCATTCTTTTTTAATACTGGCACTATATTGGATAACCACTCCACATATCTGGTCGTCCTAATGAAACCCGCTTTTAACAATCGCTCTATTTCTTTTTTAATCTCTGGCAATACATTGGGGGCGAACCGTCTAGGAGGTTGCTTATGAGGCTTAAAATTTGGTTTAGTCGGCAGCCTATGTTCTACCAAGTTTTTATCCAAACCGGGCATGTGCTCATATTCCCAAGCGAAACAATCTTTATATTCTTTCAATAAAGCGATTAATCGGTTACTAACCTCATGAGGCAGCATTTGGCTGACGAACGTTGGGCGATCCTCTCCTTCCTCACCAATGTTAACCTTGACCAAGGGGTCTTGAGCTTGCGCGTATCCTGACTTAGGGATCCTCGTCGTTTCATCATCTGCGTCGCTCAGAGAATTTTGTTCTTCCAGGCAATCCACTTTATGAACTTCCCAATCCAAGCTCTGCTCCAATTCGGACACTATCAATTTGTCCTTCAGCATCTTTAACGCCGCTTCTTCTTTCTTCATCTGTCCACGCTCTTTATTGAAAGCCATTAGCTTGGCTTTGAAGGCCTGAACTTCGGCCTTTTGTTTTTGTTGTTGAACATTCATTTAAGGTTGTTTGGCTTCTTTTTTGCCAATTACTGGCTCTTCCAAGGCCACTATGTTTGGCCTCATTTGATTAAACATTTCAGTGAGTGAATCCATTGAGAAAGGCTCTTCGCTTTGGGCAGTGATTTGAGTCTCTTCCCCATCTTGAACGACTCTGACAGACCCATAATTTCCTTCATACATGAATCTCTCTACTGAATTCGCTTCTGCGACAAAGGGCCTATGGTCTGCCTGTACCACCTCTGCTTCCCCTTTGTCGTTCCAGAAGACTAAGCATTGATGGAGTGATGAGGGAATACATCGACGCCATGGATCCAGTCTCTTCCTAGTAGCACATTGTAGCTGGTAGGACCATCTATCACGAAGAAAATAGTAGTCCTGGTGGTTGTCCCTACAGTTATGTCCAGTGGCATAACTCCTTTTGCCGATGTTGCCCCACCATTGAAACTTGTAAGAATGACTTCCGTTGGGATCATATCGCTTTCTGTCTTAGCAAATTTCCTCATCATCCTAGCTGGAATGGTGTTTATGGCTGCCCCGTTATCGATGAGTACCTTAACTATTGGTACACCATTAACCAAGGCTTTGACGTACAGTGGCCTTAAATGTTTGGTTAACCTCATCGCTGGTTTGTTGAAGATTACTTTTTCAGCAGCGTCTATTTCCACTTCCTGCCTATTTTCTGGCGAGTTATCTCTTGGTGATAGATCAACGTGCAGCACATCGGACTGAGCTTTCTTTCCTTGGGTCTTTTCCTTCTCTTTTCCCAATATTTCTTCCTCAGTTACCCAATTTGTAGGAGGAGGCATTATCCTAGGGGGCGATCCGTATTTTTCTGAGCGAGGTACCCTCTTTTTTCTTTTTGGCGTCCCATACAGCACATAGAAATCAAACGATCGACCAGATGGTTCCCCCAATAAATCCACTTCGCGGACTCCTTCCTGGTGTAATTGTTTCAACAGAGTGTTGCGCGACACTCCCCTTTTCCGTCTCTCTGCTTCTAAATCAATCTCCTCTTCAACATCTGTCATACCATCATTATCGCCATCATCATAGATTTCTCTGGAAGTTTGGCCTTCATCGCAGACAAGTACGCAGGCGTCTTCTTCATTATCCTCCTTCCCTTTGCTTTTGAACTCATCGGCCAACAAATAGTTGTTAGCCAGGACAGGAGGTAATGTGCCAAACTGAATAGTTAGAGGCAGGTCGGGATCATCTTCGTCTTTCCTGTCTCGCTCAAACTTCGACCTACCAGATGAGCTTTCCGGCAAATCTCCCATTGACTCACCAGTGCCTGTTTCTTCGCTATCTTCAAAAACATTTTCGTTGGCTATTCTGAGCATTTTGGGCGCTTTAGGGCGTGATTCCCCTTGCTGTTGCCTCATCATCCGCCCGTAATTGCGTTGGTAACGCCTTTGTTGAGTTCTGGTCATTTCATTGAACGGCATTACCCTTCCTGCGTTGTTCTGGAACGAATGCCATACATTGGGCTGGCGAAGCTGCGGCCTAAATGTTCTTCTTTGATCAGCCGACCCAAACCCCCTTTCTCTATTCATCCCTCCATACAACGGCATTCTTCGCCCCCTGACGGGCTGAGCGACTGACATGAAATCAGGCCGATGATGGGATGGTCGTGTCATTGATGACCCTGTATTTGCCTTCAACTCGTGCTTACACCTGTCGCACAGAATATCTTCGCCCTGTTTGGGCTCTTTCCCTTTGATGCGTTCAAACACGCTGGGAAGCGGCTTGGGTTCTTCTTCTTCGTCATCAATCACCAGTTTAAACCTTGGCAGTTTATTTTTCAAGCCAGTCGTTATCATATTCATTGCTAGTGGCCGTGGAAACGGATCTTCGTCCACCGCCATCTTCTTCTTTTCCTCGAACGTAATTCGTCCTGATTCGATGGCATCCTGTAACACATGGCGAAAAACCATACAATAATTAGTCGCATGTGACCATGCATTATGCCATTTACAGTACTTTTTACCCTTAATTTGTTCAGAATCGGGCAATTTGTGTTTGTCGCTCAATCTTATCTGCTTGTCTTTGTATAATTTATCGAATATAAGATCAGCTTTGGTTATGTCGAACGAGAACGTTCGCGTTTTTCTGTTTTCACCTTTTGCAGGTTCATCTTTGCTTACTATTTTTGGCTTAACTAACATAGGACAAGTATATGCTTCTCCTTTTACTAGCTCAGCCAAGCATATTTCGGTCTGGTCATAATAACCATCATCGATAGTATGAACATTGAAATTTGGGTCCTTATAATAGGTCCCTTTACTGGAATTTTTCATTTGTTCTTCCTCCCTTACCAGTCGCTCATATCGAACGACATTTGCGCTAAGTTGGAATAAATCTGGGAATTCTCTATCTTGGAATTTCTTCTTTAAATCAAAGCTTAAACAACTTTGTGCGATTTTGACAAATTCCTTTTCAGGTAGTGGCACGAAGCATTTACTTCTGGCCGTTTTGAACCTTTGTAGGAAATTTTCTGCCCATTCGTTAGGCAATTGACGTAAATTCGCCAAATCGGCCAGTGTAACTTCGGACTCAGTTTTATAAAATTGAGCATGGAATAATTGCTCCATTTGTTGCCAAGTTTGGACGGAATTTGCTGGCAAATTAATGAACCAAGAAAAAGCTACTCCTGTTAAGGAACTTGGGAACAACCTTAACTTATGGTAATCATTCACCTCACCACTTTGCAACGTGAATCTCCCTATATGTTCCAGTGTAGATACTTCTCCTAGGCCAGTGAATAGTGAGAATTCCGGTACTTTGTAACCTCTAGGCCATGGATATGCCTGATCTATCCAATCAGGGTATGGCTTGGTGTAAATTGGCCTAATCACCGGACGTACCCCCACGGCTATTTGGTCTTGTACTATTTCCATAATTTGGTTTCTTAGCACGGCGTTAGGGTCATATGGGTTCCCCATTGGCTGATTTACTGGCTGATTTATGGGAGGTCTAGTGGTCTGCCCTTGATTGGCCATAAAAGTGCCATTATTCAGGTTGTTACAACCGGTAAACTGAGTGTTTAAACCGTCATTCGTACGCAACCCGTTCTGTCCAATATTTGGGACATTATCTCTTATGGTGGCACTACCCCCCAGGTTAGACATAGTGTTACCATTATTCACGTTCATGGTTCCACTTCCTCCTTGGTTTGAAGTAGAAGGGCCAAAAGGTGGTTCCAAATTTGGGCCAGAACTTATACCAAGAGAATTGTATGGCGAGGTGTGCCCCACGATAGTCCTAGATTGAAAGTGATTATCTATAGGCATAGTAGGTTGACATATTTGGCCTACCAACTTATTCATGATTTCATTCAACGTATTTAGTTGTTTAGCCATATTATCAAAATGCCTATTTTCGTTTTGAGTAAATTTCTCCATATTATGAATGCTACGTAGATTTACCTGTTCAACGACATCCTGCGTGAGTTCTCCCAGCAATGCACGCATCGTGCGAGGGCTCAATTCTGTCATCGGTTCGTAGCGGCTGTGACTGATTGGACTTTGTCCATCTGTCTGTGGAGAGCGTTGTTGCTCCTCGTATCGCTCAACCACAGACTGGACTACTCCTTGACTTGCTGGTTCTTTATCGGAATTTTTATGAGGCATGATATCTTTCTCTTTTTTGTATCTTCACTTACCAAACACCAACTGTCCCACCGGGCGTGCCAAATTGTTTTCGCGCGTTTTGCAACTCGCCAACAATTACGAGAGAGAGGGGTCAGACGATTGTGTAAGGAACAGACATCTTGAGACAAAGTCCCAAAAAGGGGTGCGTATGCCAGTGAAGGATTACAATTAGGAAGTAGACAAAACACCTCCAAGGGGCGCAAGCACACGAGTACTGAAAAAGGATTAAATTTAAACTAAGAAATGAAAATTACATGATCTCTTGTAGAGAGTTTTTGATTCGGTCTCGTTCTTCTATGACATTACTCCTTTTATACTTCTTGAGCACCCCTTGGTTATCGAAACTGCTCAAATTTACTTCGTGTCCTTCGTAACCTCCCACTCTTTTAGTGAGGAATCGCTTATTTGGGGAATAGTTGCTTGGTAACCGCTGCCACTACCTTTGGTGCTTTCTTGGGTCGTGGGATCGTGCCGGGTTTACTTGCCAACCGCTTCCAAACTATATCCTTTAGACTTGCTTGACTTTGGGCGACTTGGGGTTCTGGGCGACAATGAGACTTGGGGTTCTGGGCGACAATGAGGCTGTCGTCCTGAGCGATTGTGCCATACTATCTTCGTCCGGCCTCTGGGCGTCCTACAACTTCAGGGCGATGGTATTCCATTGTTCTTGGGCTTTCGGTATTCATGTCTTTCTACAGGCCTCCAACTTGGGCTTTTCTTCTTGGGCCTTTTAATTTGCCTCTGTTGGGTCTTCATCTTGGATTTATCAATTGGACTTCCTATTCCACTTTGGGCTGCATTTTAGTGTGTCAACAACAACATCTTGCTTTCTTGGGTGGATGTGGTGACCATTTTTAATCAGTTTACAGCATCTTGCTTTCTTTTTAATTAGTGAGCCACTTTCACACTTTTTTTTCCCATTTTCATCCGCTTCTTCAATAGCTACATCATGGCGAAATAGATCAACAATGTAGCTTGGATGAGTCAAGAAATGGCCTTGTAATGCCAGCTGAGTTGAAGACAAATGCAACAATCTCTTAAACTTCTTGTTTCTATTGGAGGACAAATGCCAGTGTCATTGGGATCTATTGGCTGCTGGAATTTTGAGAGGAAAAAAGAGATCAATCTGAAAAATAGGGTTTTCATTGGATTGGGTCGGGTTTAGACCAAACTCGACCGGACCCACAATTATTTCAAAATTATGTTACGGTCGGGTTGGTTTTCGGACTGTGGTTTTAAAGCCCAACCCTAGTTTGGTTCCAGCTCAGTTTCGCAATTACATGAACCAGTGGTTCCATAAGCATAATTTTAATCGATTCTCAATTCAATTTAAGTATAATAAAAAGTCTTATATAAAGAAACAAGTGAAAAGCGGTAACATTCATTCAAAATAAACAACAAATACTTATTCCCCATCTAAGATATGCATATTGAGGGCATGTTTGAGCCACATTTTTTTTGTAGAATACATTTTGAAACATTAGATTGATGGAGAATGTATGATTAAAAATGAAAGAAATTTTTTTTGATTGCATGTAATATTATTTTATTAAAAAATATATAGTTGAAAAGAAAAAATAGAAAAATATATTTGAAAAATAATGAGAATCAAACAAGTTCCGATACTTTTACTTTGATATTCAAATTGTCTCACAAACTCAATCATGGAAAAATCGACACTGGACAACCCTACCTTTAAAGATTTTTACACATTTTTTGAGATAACAAGAAGAGCATGAAAATTTGCCTCAACTCGTTGAATTCAAAGTAATTTTTTTATTTTTCTCCATCCCCAATTTTAGTAATCAATTCTCAAAGTAGTATTGAGTTTGAGCTTCTCATAGGTGCACATGTATTCCATCCCCTACGTGGTCAAGTTCAAAGCCATGTATTGCATTTAACACAATCCTGTCAGATTTTCTCTCATCCATAAGGTACAAATCAAGATAAGAAGATAAGATAACGTGGCAAAATCATACAGTATATTCACTTCCCTTACCAAAAACACAACACTCTTTCTATTCCCACAAACTAAGCCATGGCTTCACCAACATTGATCACCCCTGCCACTTCCACACCAAAATCCCTCATACCTATCAGATCAAAACTCGCCACCGCCACCACTACCACTACTGCCACCAATGCCCCAATCGCATTATCTACTCGTCGTCGCCACTTTTTATCTCTTGTGGCTGGTTTCATCTCTCCAGTTTTACTCCTCCCAGTAACGCCTGCATGGGCCGCCTCAGAAGAACAGTACGTAAAGGAGACGGAGGAAGTAATCAACAAAGTCAGAACCACCATTAATATGGACAAAAATGACCCTAACATAGATTCTGCTGTGGCTCAGTTAAGGGAAACATCCAACTCTTGGGTGGCCAAGTATAGGCGGGAGAAGGCTTTGCTGGGCCGAGCCTCATTTCGTGATATCTATTCGGCACTTAATGCTGTTTCCGGCCATTATATTAGCTTCGGCCCGACAGCACCAATCCCGGCCAAGAGGAAGCAAAGAATCCTTGAAGAGATGGACACTGCTGAGAAATCTCTCTTGAGGGGAAGATGAAAAGGGCTATTTTGTGGAATTGTCAAAGTTTTGTGGGTATATTTGTAATTTCGTAATTTACTTATGATGTTTAAGATGCAATGAGGTTTATCGTTTTCATTTTTAAGAAAAGGATAATATATGCAAGTATTTCAAAAGTGTAGAATACTTAAAAAGTTTTAGTTACAACACGTTTGATTGAAAACATTAAATACTAGAAGATGTTTAAATAAAAAGAATTTAAAATTTTATTTATATAAGTATTTAATTAAATCAATATTATGTACTACACGTATTGTTAAATTAGCATTTGGGTGACATAATTCCGTCACTATAAAACTTGGCAAAATTTCAATATTCCAAAGAACTCTCAATCCGGTTACTCTAAGTTGAGTAGTGATCGCATAAATGCACATTACAAAATAAGAAACATATTAAATATTGTTATGTGTATTTTGAGTGTGGGCATGCTTATTTAAATTTAAGAAAAATGTCAAGAGTCGAACAATAAAAATATTCTCACTCTGAATATTACGTATGAAATAAACACCTAAGCGAACATTGTTAAAAAAGCCAAAAACATACGTGAACTCAAAATGAGCTAAAAGCACTCTTTTGTAAAAACCCTCATAATTGGCCTCAAAACAAAGTGAAACAATATAGTTGAAAGGATTAGACAGGTTAATAAAACATGAACAGATAACAGATTTAGTTAGAAGTCACTGCCACATGTCATAGTAAGAAAGACACATCAAACCCAAAGCCTGTATAGAAATATATAAATAGGTATGCCTAAAAATGAAGATGTTATGCTAAATTTGAAATAACTCCTTCCTAAAAAAAAGTTTACAAGGAAAATACAAGCTAGTTGAGAGGATTTTATTGATCCATTATTTAGAGGTCATCAAACTGGCGTCGTTTGTGATAAACAAGAAGAAAGATAACCATGGTATTACTATTTTGAGAAAATCGTCAAAACCTACGTGGTGAAATCTAACTAAAATATAAGCATTAGATTATGACGAGGATTTTCCTAGAGATGATCTTAGTGATAGCCAAACCGTGAAAAAGATATTATGAGAAATCTAAAGTGATCGAATAACTCTAAAGGAATAATAAGGCTGCTGCTGTTCAATCTCGATTAAGAATGAAGACGTCAAGATCACGTAGCAAAAGTAAACCATCGGAAATAAATCAACTTCAAGAAGGTATAAAAATAAAGGTAATTTGAAATCTATCACTCCTTCCATTATATAAAAATGGACTCACATATTTTGAAGATCATCGCAATAGAAATTGCATTTTACGGCATGCATTACATACCGTAAAAAATTCTTTACACCATACATGTGAATTCCACATAAAGTCGTGCCGTAAATACTTCTCCCTTTTTATGGCATGCAACGTACACTTAAAACACGAAAAGTATGAAATGAACTTTTTACTCATGTAATGCATACCGTAAATATTTTAACTTTTGATCGTGTCTGCATGCCATAAAAATAAAAAAGAACATAGTGAATGAACGAAACATTGTAAATACTTTTAGGGTCCATTTGATAGACCACATTTTCTATGGAAAATAGAAATTTTTTTCCATTTTCCAACTTTTGTAGTATTTGATAGACAAAATTTTCTCGAAAAAATATGTTCAAACTTTTCAAATTTTCCACATTTTTTAGGAAAATAAATTCTTGATGTTTTGATTAGTAAATATTTTTCATTTTTTTTTTTGGTTTTTGCAATTGGAAAAAATTATAAATACAATGGTAAAGAAATTTCACTTTTATTGACAATTTTCATGCAAAACAAAGTCAAACAAATGATATTCGGTATGATTTTTTTTTTCAATTTTTTTTGGCAATTGGAAGAAATTCTAGGCCCAATGGTAGAAAATATTATCACTTTAATGAATAATTTTCATAAAAAACAAAGTCGATCAGACACCAAACTTTCAACATTTTTCATAGAAAATTATACCAATCAAACACAATTAATTACAATTTCCAGTAAAATAATTTATAGGAAAACTTTTTCCCTGTAAAACATTTTCTTTCCACTTATTTTTCACATTTCAATCAAACGGACCCTTAACTTTTTATGGCGTGCAACAACATGTCGTAAAAAATAGGGTATTTTATGGCATATTTTTATGCAAGCTGTAAAAGTCTATTTAGATCTTTTACGGCCATAATAAACTTAGAGCGAATAAGCAAATGACAAATGATATCCAAAACAATAAAAAGCAGCAAAATGAACAATCATAGAGAAAACGAGTAGTCAACCCACAATGCAAGGTTTTGATTTTGAGAGGCTTGTGAAATGTTATATTTGATAATGAAATGAATAAGCTAAACTAAAATAAAAAGAATTTGCTCATAATCCAAAATCAGATTTAATGTGAATGAAAGTGAAAAAAAAGAGTGAAGCATACCTTTGTTGATCTCGTAGATCTTGAAATATTTTCGTACTACTAGGATGTGCGGCGTATGAGGTGAAATAAGCCTCTTCCAATATCTTATTCTTCAAAACTTCATCCTTAGTTATATAAATTCTTCCTTTAAATATTATCACTCGATCTGAAGCTATTCCAAAAGCTTCTCCTATCAATATGAATCTCATTCTTGATTTTCAACAAGAAAGGATGTTTACCATGTGCTTCTATGATTCGATCTCTAAGATTAGGTCGAACCACCAAAGTTGCTAAGTTAGTAGTGACTTAGGCAATAACTACATGATCGAGGAGCCCAACTCGCTCCAACCACAACTCCCACTTTTTAAATTTGGTGTATAATTTTTCCTTACGCAGTATTTCTAACGATATTCTAAGATGTTCTTCATACTGGTCTTTCTAATGGTATTCATTGAATCCATGAATACCATTGGAGCATTAGTCAAACCAAAAGGCATAATAGTGAACTCGTAATGTCCATAACAATTTCTGAAAGCCATCTTGGGTATATTACTTACTTTAGCCTTCAATTAATGATATTCAGATCGTAAGTTAATCTTGAAAGATACCTTAGCCTCTTTTAATTGATCAAACAAATTCTCGAGAGAAGATATTTATTCTTATGGTCAAATGGTTTAGTTCCCAATAGTTGATACACATCCTCATACTTCCATCTTTCTTCTTTATAAACAACACTGGTGCTTTCCATGGAGATACACTTGGTCAAATAAACATAATGTTCAACAATTCTTGTAATTGATTTTTCAACTCCTGAAGTTCCTTTAGGGCCATTTTGTATGGAGCTTTAGATACCGGTTCCATTCTGGAACCACGTCTATTGTGAATTGCACTTGTCTATCTAGTGGGGTTGCATGTAGGTCTTTTGGAAACGTATCTATAAATTATTGTACCACTGGTACATCATCAATCTTCATTGTCGCCTATTTTTCTCTTGAGATGTTAACTAAAAATCCTTGATATGTTTCTTTTCTCCACATTTTCTTTGCAAACACGATACAAATTGGAGATGGGGTTTGGTCTTTATTTTGGAGAAAGAAAATTGTTCTTCTCTTGGTTTTTGAAAAGACAATTCACCTTTTTTTATAATGGATGGTTGCATAATTCCAACCCAACCAATCCATGTTTAAAATCACATTAAGGTCTTTCATATCTATGAAATACAAATTAGATTCTATTGGTTTTTCCTCAATTTTAAGGTTCATCGACCTAGCTAACGGATCTGTATTCAATGTTCTGCATGAGGGGATGCTAAAAGAGTTAGGAGCTCTCGAATCAAATAGTACATAAGCAGGTACATCAGATATCAGTAAAATACTTGTTATTACATTTGAGTTCTCCTCTACATCCTTCTATGTCAGTGTAAAAACCTGTGTTTTCCTCTTTTTGTTCTAATCATTGTCATCATCATTCTTCTGGGTAAATGTGGGGCAGTCCCTAGTGAAATGTTGGGGCTTACCACACCAAGAATAGACATTCTTCTCATACAATTCACCACGATATGGCTTATCACACTAAAAAAAAGGGTGCTACAGTAGCTACTATAGCCCTACTAGCACTAGATCTGCTATTAGCTCTCTTATTCTTCCATTTGTATTGAACATTCAACTTTCTCTTTCCAAGTTTTCCTTTATTCTATTGGCTATGCAGTTACTGTATTGCTCTGCATTATTACCCTTCTGATACCAAATAGCGTAAGCTCATTCCAACATCTCACGATATGATGTAAAACAATGTAACAAATGAATCATGTTTAGGTCTTATCGTAACCTTTTCTCGAACTTCTAGGTCTTTTTAATTCGTATCAACTAGATGCAAAGCATACCTTGAGAGTTTACTAAACTTTCACTCGTAATCAGTTAGGGACATACTACCTTAGTCAAGTTGAAGGAATTCACTTTCCTTGAAATCTCTTAGAGATTGAGGAAAAACTTTCTCATCACCTCCTCCTTGAACTGTTCCCACGTTAACGACAATTGTTGATCTTGGCTCCTAGTTTGGGATATTGAAACCCAATGATGACTTGCATCATCTATAAATATAAACTCCGCACGCTGGATCTTTTGAGCATCAGTTCAGGCTAAATGTTGAAAATACGTTCTAGCTTGCGATGCCATTCCTCAACTACTAATTGACTCAATGCTCAATTGAAAGAAGTGGGTCTTTGAACAACTCAACTATCGAGGTGTGAGCCTGGTGAGTAATAGAACATGTTGTGTGGGTGGAGCTTGATTCTGATTCAAACTTCTAAGATATTGAACCATTTGCAAGAGTTTTCTTATCAAGTTGCTCTAGCCATTTCTTTTGAAATATGAAATAATATATTTTCTTAAATTTGTGTACCAATTCCAAAATATTTGAAATAAAAGGGCAAAGTGAATATTTCACAACTTGATCGCAAATTGATTTTTTAAAATAAGTAACCCCATATGCTCTACTCATTTCAATCTTGGTCTTTTTATCTTCCTCTTTGTTATCATTTGACACAATTGGTTGTGCAACCCCATCATCTGAATTCATTGTCGATTCAGATACAGAGTGAAAGATAACATCACCAATCATAATCTCCCAAATCTGGATATATGTGTTGCAAACATCCTTAAGTCATATTTCTTAGGTTCACCTTCCAAAACTTGATATATTATATTTTCTTGTATAAGTTTCCCATATGTGTCTTACGAGGTACACCTAGCAAATGTCCTATTGCCTATCAACTATGCCTATAACCTGTGTTCTTTGCTTTTATCCAATGTTGGAACATGCTTCGTATGAGATTGTCAATGTTTAAGGATTTGTCTACCTCTAAATCTAAGTAAGCTCGTATATCTACCTTCTATTGACTAAAAACAACAACAATGAATTGATCACTAATGTTTTTGTGACAATTGAGAACTTGTAAGTTAATATCTATTAACCATAACTAATTCATGAAAAGCTTTTTAGAGTAGTTCCACAATCGATGTTTATCGAAATCTATTCAATTGAAATGCGTAAACATTTTTTTTCAAACTCAAATAAAAACATTAAGTCATCCGACTTTTCCATAGCACGATGCACCTTCATCTACAATCATCCATACCCCAAGAAAAACAAATTAACATGTAGAAGGGAAATTAACCCACGAGTTGAAACTCAATAGATATCATCGATGCATTTCATTATCAAATTAGAAAATTTGGGCTATAGATTCACACCGCACACATAGATGGATTTTTGGCAAATCAAGTTCTATAGAATTTTCATAACACGTAGAGATGGAGAATGATCATTTCATTTATAGTAATGCCAAAGCTCTGTACTTGAAGGCACCAACTCGTTCATATTTTAACAAAAAATCATAGTATGAAAACGAAATAATCCACATAATAGATGAAGTTGGATGGTGGATGTTGTTTTTAGACGGCACCCGACACTTAAGAAATCAATCTCTCTCTCTCTCTCTGATAAGCTGAAGAGAAAAGCAAGTGGCAGAAAATTTTGTTATTGAAAAATTACAAGTGAAGTCCACTAGCTCATTGTTTATATACACGGCAATGCTACCAGCTGTTGTAACTGAATGAAAATACACAATTACATAAATAACCTCTATCACAATACTCCCTCTCAAGATGGAGAATGTATGTTTAACACTCCCATCTTGCACGATAACCATTTGAATCGAGTTCCCCTTAAAGGTTTAGTTAATAAGTAAGCTATATGTTCCTGTGAAGCTGTGTACATCATCTTTACTTCTCCTCCTTGTACTTTATCCCTAACGAGATGACAATTAATTTCAATGTACTTCATTCTCTTACGAAACACTGGGTACTGGCTATATGAATGACAGGTTGATTATCAAAAAATAATAAGTCTGCTCTAGTGTGTGAGACACTTAAGTCGTGTAATATATTCTTCAACCAACTCAATTCACAAACTGCCACCACCATAGAATGATACCCTGCTTCAGCTAAGGATCTTGAAACTGTATATTGTTTCTTGGACTTCCAGGATATTAATGAACTTCCTAGATAAATGTAATATCTAGTGATGGACATCATGACCAATCTGAACATGCCGCTCGCTTCACAATACCCTTTAAGATGTGAATCTGGTTTGCTCTAAAAGAATAGACCTTGTCCAGAAGTTCCCTGCAAGTATCTTAACACATGATATATTGTTTCTAGGTGATGCTGCTTTGGCGATTGAAGGAATGGACTAAGAATCTGTACAACAAATGATAGATCTGATCTTGTTATTGTTAAGTATAAGATCCTTCTCACTAGTCTTCTGTATATACTTGCATCCACAATTGCTTCCTCCTCATTCTTACTCAACTTTAAGTTTTGTGGTAAAGGACTAGATGCTGGTTTGGCTCCAAGGTACCCTGCTTCTGCTAGTATTTCCAATGCATATTTCCTTTGACATATAGATATACCTTTTGAAGTTCTTGCCACCTCAATGCCCAGGAAATATTTGAGAATCCCCAAATCCTTTAACCTAAACTAATCATTCAATTCCTTTTTGAATTGCTCAATGAATGACAAATCATTTCCACCTATGATGACATCATCCACATAGATGATGAGAACAGTGAATGAGTAGCCATCCTGTTTTCGATAATAATTAGCCTTTGATTATTTGAAATTATGTGAGAGAATATATGAAGTAGGCTTGGTATTCCATTGCCTTGAAACTTGTTTAAGTTCAAAGATGGACTTGTTTAATTTGCACACTAGTGGCTCTCCATTCTCCCCCTGGTGCTCATAACTTGGGGACATTAACATATACAATTCCTCATCCAATTTACCATGGAGAAAGGAAATTTTAATGTCAAGTTGATGGAGATACCACTACTTTTGAGGTGCAACTGCCAGAAGGGTTTTTACTATGACTAGTTTAGCTACACGGAAAAAGGTTTCTTCATAGTCAAGACCATCTTGTTGAGTGAATCCTTTGTCTACAAGACGAGCCTTTTTCCTCTCTTCTGTACCATCTGAGTTAAACTTTACTTCGAAAACTCACTAACAAGCCACGAGCTTTTTATATGTAGGGAGTGTTGTCACAGTCCAGGTGTTAGTAGAAACAACGGCTTGGTGCTCTAAATCCATGGCCTAGCACCAATCTGGACACTAAGAAGCTTCACCATAAGACTGAGGTTCATATACAGTTGATAGGGCCAGAGTGTATTGTCTTTGTGCATGTGACAACATGCTATAATCCAAGTAATCTGAAATAGGATATTATTTCCCTGATATAGAACCTTTTCTCACATATTTTGATTTGGGGATAGGTACTTGAGATACAAGGGTACATTGATAATCTAATAAGTAAGAATAAGGTCTTTTAGGCTTGCTAGACTTGCGAACATGTATGATATGTGGGGAAGTAGAGACTACTGGTGGAGTGGAGGCAGAAGAGTTTCATTCATTGGAGGTACTATAAGTTGAAGGATGATCAGATGAAATAATGACAGACTCTGAAGTTGGAAAAATGTCATCAGAATGTAAATTTTTCTGTATTGGAAACAAATGAGAATTACACTGTAAAGGAATAATAGTTTTGACAAAGAATTGAGGAGAGTAGGATGATGGAAATGAAATATTCTTTCATGGAAATAGACATCTCTGGAATTGAATGTTGTGTTGGTTTGAAGATTGTACAATTTGTATGCTTTCATGCCATAAGGATATCCAAGAAAGATGCAAGGTATAGCCTTAGGATCAAACTTTGTTCGATTTCATTTTAGAGTAAAAGTATAACACAAACAGCTAAAAGCTCTAAGAGTATAGGATGGCTTGAAATGATAAAGTATCACATAGAGAGATTTGTCACCAAGAGCTGAGGTAGGAGTTCTATTGAGAAGATGTTACTAGTTAAGATGCAATCCCCCCAAAATTGGTGAGGTAAGTTGGCTTAGAACTTAATAGCTCTAGCTACATTGAGTATTTGTTGATGCTTTCTTTCAACCACACCATTTTACTGTGGTATTTCTACACAACTTGTCTGATATAATTCCTTTGGAGGTATAGAAGTCATTCATGGAGAATTCTAATCCATTATCAAACTAAGGATTTTCAGATTGCATTGAAAGTGTGTTTGAATTAGATGGAAGAAATTTTGAATAATGGTTCTGGTTTGAGATTTTTCTCTAATGTGAGATATGTCCAAGTCATTCGACTGTAATCATCAACAATGGTGAGGAAATATTTGGAAACATGTAAACAAGGGACGAAGTAGGGTCCCCCAGATGTCACAGTGAACAATGTCAAACATCTTCGAAACTTTAGTCTCACTGTGTGGAAAAGGTAACCTATGTTGCTTTGCCATAGGACATAGTACAATGTAGATGCTTATTAAATTTAACAACAGGCACACGTTTGTGTAAGATAGACAATTTGGAAGCAGGAACATGTCCTGAACGACAATTCCAAATGTCAATGTCAATGTTAGTGTTGGTATTATAATACATTGCTCATAGAGCTACAATCAGGATAACCTGTTTTATTGCATTGAAGACATGAAAAGAAATGATGATTATCATCAGAAAGATCTAGAGAATTAATGTTGGAAGTGACATTAGAAGGTGGGTGCGAGTTGAAGAGAGTTAAGAGAAAGTTGGCCACTATTTGAAAGATCAGTTTGTTGGAAATGATATAGACCATCCTCAAGTTTGCCTACCCCAATCATCCTCCATGTCAAAAGATCCTGTATAAAACAAAAAATGTTTATGAATATTAGGAAGCAATGATGCTTAAGGACCAATTTGCTAGTAGATATTAAATTGAATGTGAAACTTGGCACAACTAGCACATTACTTAAACACAAAGTATCAAATAGATTTATTGTCCCAACATGTGTTACATCAGCATTAGACAACTTCACAGATGCCTTATTATTAGAAGTCACAGTACTTAAACGCTCAATGGAACAATCCATGTGTTCCGAAGCTCCTGTATCGATAATCCATCAATTTCTAGCTGTATGAACATTGGAACTAATATGATTACCTGAGAAAGTAAACGCATCAGGCACTATAGGTGACGGAGATGACACCTCTTGAGTTTGTTGATTACGGTTGATAATTGTGTTTGCAACTTTAACATCAACATAGTTAGTATCTACTGGCATTGATCAATAGTAATGCTAAGATTTGAAATAGAGCTCATCATATCTGACTTGCTACCATGAGAGATCTATCCAACTGCATTAGCAATCGGTGTTTTCCTTTTAGCAAGTCTATAACCAGGAGGATAACCTAATAGCTTGTAACATTTTCCTTTTATATGTCCAAGCATTCTACAATAACTGCGTATAGGTCTTTCCTTCTTCTGAGGTTGGTTGAATGAAGTAGATCTTTGATTGCTAAAAGATCTATGCATCATTTTGCTTGCAAAATCTTAGTATCAAAACTTTGTTGCTTCTTAGTAACAACTTCCCTTCACCTCTCATCTTGTAGTATAAGTGCAAACTCCTTATTAAGTGAAGGCAATGGATCTATTAATAAAATATGACTTCTAACACCAGAGAAAATCACATTGAGACCCATGAGAAATTGCATAATCTGATCCTCATGCTTATAATAAGTGCTATTGAGATTTATTCTATAGTTGTCTAACTCCACCCAAAGTCCTTTGAATCGATTGAAGTAAGAACTGACTGAACTATTTTCCTGTGAAATCGAAGCAATATGCTTCTTTATTTCATAAATGTGAGGACCATTTCCCTGGCTATAACGATCTTTAAGTTATGTCCAGATCTCCCTTGCAGAGTCCTTATGCATCACACTTGGATAAAGTTTTTTTGGAATGGAATTAATGATCCAAGATGAAACCACATGATTGCACCTCCTCCAAGCATTGTAAAGGAGATTATCTTGATGTGACTTTTCAATTGGTCCATCACTGAAACCTTTCTTATTTTTAACACTCAATGCCAATACGATTACACGGCTCCACGTTGCATAATTGTCATCAGTGAGCACAACGAAGATAAGTTGCATCCCTGTGATACCCATAGTGTAGAAACTGTTGGTACTTATTCCAATTTACGGAGAATTTAAGGTAACTTTTTATGTTTCAATTCATGCATTTTACTTGAGGTTTAATGCAATACTTGTATGTATGTGCAAACCATGGGTAAGTGGTAATTAAATAAATTTTTATCCTTGACCCCTCTAATTTATTTACTAAAAAAATAAGGAAATAACAACACAAATTCCAAATGAAAACTTTAAATCCTCTTTTACTTATAATTTAGTCTTTCTGAAAAATAACGTGTGCACAAATCTAGTCTTGAAAATATTTGCTATACAAAAATAAATTTTTATTGTCGAGTCCAATCTTTGGGAAACATCACATTCTATCCTATCCTATCTTAATTAATTTTTCTTTTCAAAGAAAATATGCACAGTTGATTGTTGAACCTCCATAATATTAAATTTATTTAAGGCATATTGGATAGTATTGGGCTTCTATATACCGCCTTTGTGATGGACCAAGGATTATATTGTTCATTGCCAAGGACCAAATGATGGCTACATATTTGGTTGAAGTCATGAACTTGTCACATCACTTTTTAAAATTTGAGATCTTACAAATTTTAGAGAAGAAAATGGATATGCTAATGCATTATCAAAATTAGCATGCACTAAATATGCGGAGCTACTCAAACCCATACCAGAAGAATTTTTGTCAAGCCTATTGGTTAATCGGGAAAGGGAGGAAAATCTATGGATACAAGTGAAAGCATCATGGATGTAAGAAAATATATCCTACTTACACTACACAAAAAATGATCATTTACAACACTAAAAATGCAACACTCACTAATAAAATGTTGCTAAAGGGGTCTATCGCAACATTTTAATAAGTGAATGTTGTCGTTGATTAATATAATTGATCTTTGACAACATTTTTTATAAAAATATTGCGATAAACCCCCCCCCCTTTTGCCACGTTTATTGAGTGTTGCGAAATATTTTTTTTTTCGTAACGTTTATTAAACGTTACAAAAAAGAAAAGTTTTTTACAACGTCTGTCAAACGTTGCGAAAATGTTTTACTTTTGCAACGATTTTTTGAACATTGCAAAAGGTATCACTTTTTGAAACATTCTTTTGAAACGTTTATGGAATGTTTCAAAAAAGGCTTAATAGCACAAAACGTCCCTACGTTTGACAGTTAGTGTGCAAAACATCCCAACGTTTCATTTTTTTTTGCATTTTCGCCCCTATTTCAACGTTTCAGTGTGGAAAACGTCATTTTCACTATTTTTTAGTGTAAAATGACTAATATACCCTCAAATTTAAATAAAATAAAGAAAATGAAATGAAAAATAAAAAAATAAATTGTAATTATACTCCCAAACTTTTTAAAAAGTGCAAGTGTGTCCAAAAGTCTTATTAAAAGGTTTAAACACAAAACGTCCCTACGTTTGACACTTAATGCGGAAAACGTCCCTACGTTTCAAATATGTTTGTATTTGCTCAATAGCACAAAATGTCCATACGTTTGACACTTATTGCGTAAAACGTCATTACGTTTCATTTTTTTTACATTTTCATCCTTATTTCAACGTTTCATTGCGAAAAAACGTCATTTTCACTATTTTTCAATGTAAAATGACTAATATACCCTCATATTTAAATAAAACAAAAAAAGGAAAATAAAAATAAAAATAAATTACAATTGTACTCCCAAACTTTTTAAAAAGAGCAAATGAGTTCAAAAATCTTATTAAAACATTCAAATCACCAGTCTTCTCCTCATCCCTTAGCTTTATCCTCCATCCATCACCATTCAAACCATCTCACATCCCTCTACAATCCTAGGGCTGATAGTTGTGGCCAGATTAACGGGTTGAATGGTGGGGTATGGTAGTTTAGGTGGTGGAGGAAGGATAAAGTTGAGAGATGAGGAAAAGACTGATGGTTTGAATGCTTTAATAAGATTTTTGAACTCATTTGCACTTTTTAAAAAATTTAGGAGCATAATTGTAATTTATTTTTATTTTTATTTTTGTTTTTTTAAATATGAGGGTATATTGGTCATTTTACATTGAAAATAGTGAAAATGATGTTTTTCCGCAATGAAACGTTGAAATAAGGATGAAAATGTAAAAAAGAAATGAAACGTAAGGACGTTTTACGCAATAAGTGTCAAACGTAGGGACATTTTGTGCTATTGAGCAAATACAAACATGTTTGAAACGTATGGACGTTTTCCGCATTAAGTGTCAAACGTAGGGACATTTTGTGCTTAAACCTTTTAATAAGACTTTTGGACCCACTTGCACTTTTTAAAAAGTTTGGGAGTATAATTACAATTTATTTTTTTATTTTTCATTTCATTTTCTTTGTTTTATTTAAATTTGAGGGTATATTAGTTATTTTACACTGAAAAATAGTGAAAATGACGTTTTTCACACTGAAACGTTGAAATAGGGGCGAAAATGAAAAAAAATGAAACGTTGTGATGTTTTGCACACTAACTGTCAAACGTAGGGACATTTTGTGCTAATAAGCCTTTCAAAAAATAAAACCTTTTATTTTTTACAACGTTTATTGAACGTATTAACTTTTTGCAACGTTTATTAAATGTACGAAATTTTTTATATATTTTTAAATTATAAACGGACAATAGAAACCCAAATTAATCAAAACCCTACTTTTATTCACACCTCTCCAACCCGCCACTTATAAAGCCTTCTTTCGGTACGCCGTTGCGACGGTGGAGGTTCGGTTGGATGGAGCAGCTTTGGGGAGAGCTCGATCTTTGGTGACTACCATGTTCCCTAGCTCTCGAAGCTTTTGGGCACATGAGCGATGGAGGCAGCGCTGAAATGTGGGTGAAGGCTGCGGAGATGTCTGGCGCCAGCTGTGGAGGCCCACCTTCTTCAAAGAGCTGGGCACAACATACGGAGGAGAGTTACTAATTGCAACAGACTTTGGCTCTACGGCTATCTTGTGAAGCTACCTACATTGATGACCCTAATTTCTTGGATCACATGCTTGATGAATCTGAATCCCGAGCTTCTACTTTGTTTGCCTCTGCAGAGGCTATGTCCCATCGATTCTGGGTAATCTAATTAATTTCAGACTTTTATAATGATGTTTTCTGTTAATCCTTAATGTTGCCTAGGGTTATTGTAAAATTTGGTTCTTCTATATACGAGCACAACACGTGGTCAAGAAAATCTTTGTAGATTTTTCAGAACTTAGGTAGGTATTTGATGCAAATAGGTCATGAAATGAAATTTAGACACTGCAGTGGTGAACTGAAGGTATGCAGTGGAGCGCTGGATTTTTAGATACACATAAGATGAGTATTAATAACATTTTAAGAGTTTGCAAAGTGGTCATCTTCGCATTTCACCCGTATGGAGCTGCCTGAGATGTTCTTTCAAGCTTAATCTGCCAATTATGCATAAAGAAGTAGGAGAATAAGTTACCCCTTTCTTAATCATCTGTGATGTGACGAAATTATGAGGAGAATGTATAAAATTAGGGAAAAAGCTCGTAGATGCCTAACCTGCCTATTATGCATAAATAGGCGGGAGAAAGAGTTACCCCTTTGTTAATACGCTGTGCTGTGACAAAATTAGGAGGAAAATGTATAAAATTTGGGAAAATGCTCTTAGATGCCTACATCAGTGAATTGGGTGGAATAGAACTTTTAAGATTTCTGATAAATGTAGCAGTCTGTTTCAAGATTTGAGGTTTTAAATGACATCATCCCATTTTGAGCTGTGTTAAATGAGAATCTTACTTCTTGGTTTGATAAATTAGATGCTTGTTACTTCGAAACTATCATAGATAATGGGGTACGTTACATATATGCAGGTTCATACCTTGGAGGTTCTATTAGAAACTCTATTTATATAAGAAATAGAACACCCACTCAATGTTATTAATGACACTTTTATTTTAAGTTCTTCAAAATCAAGTTGTTGGTCTTGTTTTGTGAGGAAAATCCGTGCATATAAAAGAGGTACCCGTTCTTAGATATTCTTGGGGTGAAACATATACATAGGAAACAGAAGACTCCAAGATTCATGAACTTCCGCTCTTGTTTTCCCCACATGTTTCTTGGTTTCTGATCTGTCTGTCTCTATAGTCTGTGTGTGTTTACTTTTTGTGGATGGGTACAAGTTCAGGTCATGGTTTTTTGAGTATGTTTTTGTAAAAATCAGTTGAAATTTTTGATAACATAAAGAAATTTTAGCATAGGGGTCGGGACACTTGCCATTATATTCTTGCTTTTGATTTAGATCCAATAGAATCTGATTCTTCTTTTGTTGTAAAGAAAATGGGTTTCTTGATTAGGCTTTGATTTTTTTTTCTGGGTTTTTTCACCACGTTTATTGATTCTGTCACTAATTAGATTTTGGGACTGCTGGCATTGTGATTTTAGTTTCAAATGTTCATGTTAGGCCACAAAATAGGGATCTTGGAAGGGTAATGAGGGAAGTAGATGAAGATCTGGCTATATTCTTAGGGATGAAAAATTTCGAAAAGGAGAAGAATGACTTTCTTGTTCATTCAACATGTACTTTTTATATTAGTTTCATTTCCTATCCTTTCAGTTTTGTCCCTAGCATGCTCGATACACTGAACTGTACAATGAACAAGCAATTAATGTATTGCAATTGTTGGTTAAATGATCGAGTTCTTTTGTTTTATCATACTCAATTCTAATCAAGATTTCTGAGGTTTTTTTTTGTGATTATCGTGTTTAAATTTTTATTGACTAGCGAGAGTTATTTTTAGGCACAGAACCACAAATGAACAGCTTGTCAATGTCTGATGATAATTTTCTTAATTCAGAGATTGAAGGAAGTGATAATGATTGGTATGGTTTAAATACTCTGTCTGCTTAATGATGCATTTTACATTGTATTCATTTGTGTGGCTTGCTTATTGTCGATGGGAAGTACTTGAAAATATGAAAAAAGAAGGTTATCTCGACTTGGGGTTTTTTTTACATGACGTTTTTTGTAAGTTTAGTAACAATTTTAGAAGTGGTATGATTTCTGAAGTTACAATCGACTTCACAAATTCTATAAACAAGCAACTTAAATAATCAACTATACTTCTAGTTTTTGGAGAGGAGATTTTTGCAGAAACACTAATTCATTGCAGTGCTCAAGATCTAACCGGATAGTCAATGATAAGTAGTCAACCATGGGTACATTAAAATAGATTATGGTTATATTGCTAAAGTAGTTTTTGCTATTCATGTGAGTTTGCACAATTACATCTCTTTCTTCAAACGAGGTTAGCTCCATCGTTGCTGGTAACTGCAACTCTCCTGCCATTTGTGAAGACGGCAAGGTTTCTCCTAAATCTCTTTTGAGTGCATTTTAAGGGATTTGAGTGATTAAAAGTGATAATTGTATTTGTTTTATTCATTTGTGAATTAGTGAAATTCTTGTTGTGGGTTTTTGTTGATTTTCAATTGTTTATTTGTGAAATTTAGTTGTTTACTTTGGGTTGGAATCAAAGAGGGACATTGGGGCACCCACCGAAAACGAAAACTGAGAATATTCCTAGTCAAGTGAAGGCGCGCTTGCTAATGTGAAAATTGTTCGGGTATTCATATTTTTCCCGGCGCATTTATGATTAGAAAAAATTATATAGCGACAAAATTGGCCGCTAAGTTTAATCAGGGATTTTGATTTCAGGTTGCAATTGGTGGGTCGCATTGCTTGGCTGTTGATGATCAAGGCCAAGCTTATGCTCCAAAATGGTTCTCATTACAAATTTGTGTATTTTGCTTGTGAAGGTGGAGAAATGGCAGTTGCAAAGGGGTTAACGCAGTTACTGTGTATTGTGGTGGTGGAGGATGATGCGGAGGAGGGTTCGTCATCGTTTCGGTACATGCGTTCCCAGAAGTGGTGGAACAGATCCTGAGGGTAATCAACTTGGTGATCTTGTTTTTGTGTAATTTGTAGTTTAGATAATTTATTATAGTTTCGAGCTTTATAGATGATGCAGCAGGAGCTCTTTAATCATTACTCCTTTTTAAATAGGTTGGGTTGTATCACATTCTAATGTTCTATTGATTCAAAAATTTATAATGAAATTATCAATTTTTATGCAATTTCAAAATTTGTTCACAAAGTATCATTTTCAATTTTGTCGGTCAATTACCATATATAACTGTAAAAAAAATAAAAATAAAAAGTATATGGCAACGTTGAAAAAACATTGCAAAACGGTCTCCACAACGTTGGAAAAACGTTGCAAAAAGGTCTACAGAATTCGTGAAAAAATGTTGCGAAAAGGTCTACCGCAACGTTGAAAAAAGTATCTTTTACAACGTTTAAAAAATGGTGCAAAAGAACTTTTCGTAATGATGAATAAATGTTGTCGTATTTCTTCCTTCAACGGCAACACCGACCTCCGCAACACACGATAAAACGCTGCAAAAGGTCTTTTACAATTTTTTTAGCCACTGCAAAAGATGTTTTTTTGGTGGTGTTAAAAGATGAAATACTCCTCGATAAAAAAAAAGAGGTGAAAAATTGCTTGCAAGAGTAGCTAGATATATACTTCATAACGACATTCTATTCAAACGAGGGCATACACTTAGGGGTGTCCGTGAATCGGTTCGGTTCGGTTCTGCTCGATTCCAGAATTTTTGGGTATTTAATAAATGGACCCGTCGGGTCCAAATATAATTATGGAACCGTTCGGATTCGGTTCGGTTCGGTTTCATACCATAATTAAATTTTTTAATATTTACAACACCACCACATAAATATAACTAATGATATTTCATTTGTAACTTTTACAAATTAACGTAGCCAAATTCAAAAATATAAAAATAACTAGCTGTCGAATAACATTAATTCAATGCACAAAATATCAATTAATAAAATTTGGAACTCTTTATATCACTTCTAATTGTAGAGACATGGTTGCAGTTGATGATTTAGCTGTTAGTAATACTGATTTGTGGCACATGAGTGAAAACGGAATGAAAGTGCTTTAGTCTAAAGAGAAGCTATCGGGATTGAAATTTGTTGGGTTAGTTTGTGTGAAGGTTGTATATTCGACAAGCAAAAAAGGGGATAGTTTCTCTAAAATTAAAAGGACGCCAAAAACTATAAAATCGAAGTTAATTCTTACGGATGTGTGGGAATTTTCAATTGTTAATTCTTTTGAAAGTTTAGTAATCAAGAGAACTAGAGAATATCGAGAGGCGGAGTAGCGACGGCGGACGCGAGATGCGGAGCAGCGGACAGCGGACGCGAGATGAGGAGCAGCGGCGTGAATTGATGAATTGACGATGGTGAATTGAATCAATTGATGAATTGACGAGGATAAATTGAGGGTTTGTATGTATTGTGATAAATTGTAATTGGTAAATTGGTAATTGAATGTTTTGACTTTGAGGGTTTGTATTGGGCTTTTGGGTTGGAGTTTTTTTGTTTTGGCCATAAAATATTTTCGGCCCAATGGAGTTGATTTTTTTTTTTTTTTGCCTCTTAAAATTATGAAATGATTTTATTTATTTAATTAATTTGTTAATTTATTTAGAAAAAATAAAATTAATTAATTCAATAAAAAAATATAAACTCATTCGGTTATTCAGTTCTTGGTCTAGACCTGAGACCCGACTCAAACCTTTCAGTTCTCGATTCGGGTACCCGTTCGGGTCTTTAACTTATGAAGAACCGCTCTATTCGGTTCGAGTTCAGGTTCGGTTCGGTCCGGATATTTTGGACACCCCTACATACACTTCCCTTGCTTCGATGTGCAAATGACGATGAAGTAAAATGTGTAAAGAGAGAAATACATGAAGGCATATGCAAAAATCATACAAGCGGACACTCCCTGGTACAAAAAGTCCTGACTCAAGGGTATTACTAGCCAACTATGAGAAAAGATACCATAAATTTCGCTAGAAGATGCAAAAGGTGCCAAAAAGTTCGCAATAGCTTGGCACTCTGCACAAGACTTAACCACTAACAGTAGCCCTTGGCCCTTTGCAAAAATGGGGTATCAATTTCGCTGGACCATTGCCAAGAGGAAGATCAAATATGAGATTCATGGTGGTAGTGATAAATTACTTCACCAAATAGGGAAAAGAAGAACTCCTCACGAACGTTACTGAAACCAATAATTGTAATTGGGTAATTGGCGCAAAACGTCCTTATCTATGACGGTTGTTGTGGAAAACGTCCCTACGTTCGATTTTTTGGTGCAGAACGTCCCTACCTTTGCATTTTCTTGCGTAAAACGTCCTTTTGACCAATTTTTAACATAAAATGACCATGATACCCTCTTATATAAATAAAACAAAAAAGAAAAGAAAAGAAAAATAAAGAATAAATTGCAATCTAGTCCAAAACATTTTTAAAAGTGCAAATCAATCCAAATAAATTATTAAAATATTGAAAATAATCAAAAATAAAAGTAAAAACTTTTCTCTCATATTCTCATTTCTTGTCTCGCCCTTTCTTTCCCCGTCTCCTTTCCCACCCATGGGTCTTTCACAATTTGCCACTACAATTCGTTAACCTCACATGCTCTGCAGTTCCCGACTCATAAGTACAGAGCCGAATTCTTTTTTGAAGGTAAAACTCTACAACAGTCTCTCCTTGGTGACTGCAAACACAAAAATGGATTCAGTCAATTGCAATGAAAATTAGTTCCTGGTATTGTATTGACAAAAAGAAAAGATTCATTTGCAAGTGCTGAATTTACCCTCTTCCAACGGCTGCTATAAGGCC
Organism: Fraxinus excelsior; assembly: GCA_019097785.1. NCBI lineage: Eukaryota > Viridiplantae > Streptophyta > Magnoliopsida > Lamiales > Oleaceae > Fraxinus > Fraxinus excelsior. The sequence continues at coordinate 31,800,332 of CM032624.1, forward strand.
TTTTCAAGACAACAATGAAATCGAGTTTTTCAGGGGGTCACTTTTCCACGTGCGGTACTAGTGTGATTCCTTGTCACTCTTGTAAACACCAATTATTTGTCTCATTTTTTCATCGTATTTTGTTGTGTTCATGTAATACAAGAAAGGCTTCTGGCAAGGGTGGCTGCAATTGTTGATTGGGTAGTTTAGTAGATGTTTGGAGACCATGGTTAGGTTTGCCATGATGAGGGCAGTCTACCAGTATGTTGGGCTTGGGTTGGGAGTCACCGGAAATGGAGTTGCCGGCAGTTTTATGTGGCGGAGGAGTGGCTGGAGCTTGGAGGTGGATTTTAGATGAATTTTGAAGTTGAGGTCCTCTAGCTTTTAAGTGTCCGTGTTTTGGTGCTTTAGGTTTCAATTAAAACATAAAAGTCCTAAAACTAACTTCAGTGACCATTTTTGAAACCGCGTGAAAGTTGAGTGACCGTTTCTGAAAGTTTTAAACTTTAGTGACCGTTTTGTAATTTTTGTGTAACTTCAGTGACCATTTGTGAAATTAACCATTTATTTATATAAGAGGGTATAATGATCATTTTATGTTAAAAATTGGTTAAAATGACGTTTTGCGCAAGAAAATGCAAATGTAGGGACGTTCTGCACCAAAAAATCGAACGTAGGGACGTTTTCCACAACAACCGTCATATGTAGGGACGTTTTGCGCCAATTACCCATTGTAATTTTATATAGAAGAATATTGTGTGTCGACTCAGAGTGCCAAAATCTATTATATCATATAATGGCACACAATTCCAAGGGAAGAAATTGAGAGCCAAGTTCGAAGAATTGGAAATTCATAGACATTTTTGCACTCCATATTATACACGAGTGGAAGCGATAAACAAAACATTAAAAAGCATCCTAAAAAAGAACTTGACTCGGCGCTAGATTATGTGCTGATGAATTGCCACAAATTTTATGGTTATTGCGCATAAATACCAAAATCGCCATGGGAGAAACTCCTTTCTCTTAGGCTATGGTTCCAATAAAAATAGGCTTAAGTTTAGCAAGGAAATTAAAGTACAACAAGGAACATAATGAAGAAACTATGAAAGTGAGCTTAGACCTCTTGGAAGAAAAATTGAATGATCCCTAGATAAACTCGCCATATATCAAAGAAAAATGGAAAGACGCTACAATTCCAAGGTTAGTAGAAAAAGTTTTAAAGTAGGAGATTTAGTGTTAAAGAAAGTCTTTTAACGTAGGCAAAGAAATATGTTCTAAATTGCTGGCCTAAAATGGGAAGGATCATACACTGTAATTGAAGTAAATGGGGCATGAACACACAAGCTCATAAATTAAAGTGGTGAACCCTTAAACACCCCTGGAATGACATGTACAATAAAAGTAGCTTTGGCGAAATCAAATACTCGAGGAAGTTAACAAATTTAACCTTTTTTTTGACATACAATGATGTTGAAAAATCTTTTAGCCAAGCAAGGATTATCAGCTCGAGCAAAATACACTTCAAATAATAAATAAGCCATTATTTGGTACCCATTATTTCCAAAATATATTTTTCTCTCTTATTTTCAATCACATTATTCAATAAAATAATATTATACGCAAATCCAAAATTTTCCTTATTTGTTAACCACACATTCTAAAAAAAAATAATAATATTACATTTGCATTTTGAACAAAAAATAGGGCTATAAAAAAATCATTATTATAAAGAAAGGTTAAAAAGGTCAAATACATTCGTTTGTGAACAAATCTAACAAGTGCAAATTAATCATGTTACTTCTAGCTTCTAGGTCGCTTAAACCGCGAGATAAGAAAAGGCAGGCCGAAAGCATTTTCATGGTATCAAATTTGGAAAAATGGAATGTGACTATCTGATAGCTCATAATCCAGCAGCTAGCGAAGTCTGTTGCCTCTTCGCCCTAGAAATTCCTCCCGATGTATATATGAGGAAAATGCAAAAATATGATAAATTTGTCAGCTTCTGAATCATAGTTTTATGTCGATAACGGTTCAAAAGAAAAATTGTATCAACCCTGAAGGCACATTTAATTGCATGTCTCCCAGAGAATGAAATGGGTAAAACATACCAAGAAAATACTGCAGAATCAATAAAGATTATGAAATATCATTAGCAAAACTCTGAGTATCATTTTGATGAATGTAAGATATGTTGATTTCTTTAGATAGAGGATCAATAATCGCAAAACAACAGAGGAGCATTTTTGTATTTTAGAGAAGTGAAATAATGATAAATAGCAATAAATATATATGCATCCTAGCCACTGAATCCCAATAGACTAAATATCAACTATTAAAAAATAGAGTAATCCCAGACTTTGAATATGAAAAGACATATTCAAACAAATGATTCAGAGTAAGCATATGCATCATGAACATTAAAGTACAGGCATGCTAAAAATACACTTAAAAGGGACAATTATTAAGGAGTCATATCGTCTAATCACGCAATATTTATCTTTAATGCACAAGATGACTTTGGAAATTACAATACATATACTTTATCTAAAAGTCCACAAGTTTGATACATAACATGAATAGCTAAACTCGTACTTCAAGGACTTTTATGGATTAGATATCCAACCTCGCATTTTTTGCCAAAATATCGAAACACCAAAATAGATAGAATAAAATTTCAAGTTCACATGTTGCAAGAGCTCGTAAAAAAAATAAGGATAAAAAGATGCACATTCATAACTAGGCTCGCTCAAAAATCTAAATCAAGTCCTAAAGCCTAATATAAATTATTGGACTCGAAATTTGGGGACTATTTTTTTATATATGAAATATTCACTTGAGCGAGCACTCTAAAGAAATACAAAACATGAGCGAACTCAAAATGAGCAAAAAGCACTCGTTTGGGAAAAACCTTATAAGCGACATTAAATAATGTGATTGATATACTTGAGCAAAAATGAACTGATTCAAATGGTAAATAAAACATGAACAAATATTAGAATTTATTCATTCAAGGACTGCTATATTTCACCAATAAGAAAGACCCATCGACTCCTAAAAGCTGAATAGAATCTATAGATAAGGGCACTTGAAGATGAAGAAGTTATGTTGAATTTGAAATAAATTCATTTTAAATTGTCATTTCTCTTCTTGCGGTTGAACAACAAAATAGTAAGTTTAGGGAGGAAAAATCCTGGTTATGTGAGGGGAATTTGTTGATCATCATTGAAAGGTCAACTCTAAGAAAATAACATAAAATAAATCCTTGAAGTCTTGTTTGCTGCAACTTGGGAGGGGTCAAACATGTTGGGTTACATTATCAAATTGTATATTTTATTGTGATAAAATAATATTTTATTAATAAATTATCCTTTTTCTTATTTTTTGTTATTGCGTTAGTTTATTATTGAGCATACGAATATATGATCACTTGTGATATTATAAGTTGGATGATTACATTGAGAAGCACAATGTAAAATAACTTACATTTTGATAATGAATAATTTGTTCACAACCAATGCATAAAGGTTGACACATTGTACAGGAAAGTTGTAGTGTTGGTTGATTAACTATTAGAGTTTGAGATTTATCATTGCCACAAAATAGTAGAATGTGATACTAGAACACTTGAAGTGTATTAAAGGGATCAAATGTTGAGTTAATTATATAGCATGATCATACGAAAAATTAAATACTACTTGTTCGTCGGGTATATTATCTAAATTCCTTTAAAAGATAATGTATATCTTTTCATGAATTTAATGGTTCTTTAATTTATGAAAAGGTAAAATCAATTTCATTTGTCAAATATCTTGGTAAATTGGAAGTTTGAGAATGAAAGGAGTAGAGAACACAAATTTGTGTCGGGAACAGTTGCCTTAGAAAATGGATGAGTGACTATTTAAGTGTTTTTCTTTTCAACGTTTATAAATCTGAGATCATTATTTATAGCAATTGATAAAACTCGATATGAGTGATCATTTTACAACAAAATTATACTTATGTTGACCCACTAAAAGTGCAGTCCAATTCGAATGGTCCAAGGAGTGAAGTCCAATTGGAAAAATCAGGATAAAGGCCCAAGTTGGAGTATTGGCGAAGTAAAAGCCCGCTAATTTGGTAATGGCATTGCCCAAGCCTGCGCGACGCCCAGAATCTGTGCGAATGGAATACCCTACTGTCGCCCAAAGCGACGAATCTATTATCGCCCAGACCTTTGAATCGCCCAAGTTTGTAGCCATGTCAGACATTGTATTTACTCAGAACGACGATTATTGAAACGGATATCAAGCACTTTCGTCACAATCCACAATTCTAGGAGTCCAGTTGGGAGCAGTTGAACGACAACAACATGATGGTAGCAGTTAGATATAGCAGTTCCATGATTGCTCAGCCACGATGAGGGAAGTGGGTAGTTATGGATTAGTCAAGCAGTTTCCAAACGGTTTACCACGAAGAAAACCATCAGAGCAGTATTAAAGGAAGAAGAGACATAGAGAAAAGGCCCCAATCATGAACTCTCAACAGAGAATATGTAATTTCAATTTCTTAGTGTAACTTTAATTTTCTTCTTTTAGTACTCGTGTACTTGCGCCCCTTGAAGGCATTCTGTTCATCTCCAATTGTAAATCTTCGCCAACAAAAACACCCCTTTTTGGGACTTTGTCTCAAGAGGTTTATTCCTTACACAATTGTCTGATTTTCCTTTTTAATTGTTAGTGACCCAAAAACCGCGCGAAACAATTTGGCACGCCCAGTGGGACCATTTGTGTTTGGTAAGTGAAGATACAAAAAGTGAAACATTATGCCTCATAAAAGTTCTGATAAGGAACCACCCGCGTCAATGAGTAGTTCAGTCTGTAATCGAACGATATGAGGAGCAGTAAAACTCTCCACGAGAGTCAGAGTAGTCACAATCATTACAAGCCAATGACAGAGTTGAGTCCTCGCACCATGCGTGCATTGGTTGGGGAACTCACGCAAGATGTCGTTGAACAGGTAAACTTACGAAATGTTCATAATATGGAAAAATTCGTTCAAAATAGGAACATACACTATGACAATATGGCTAAACAACTGAGTACATTAAACGAAATCATGAACAAGTTAGTATGCCAAATATGTCAACATGTTGCACCCATAAAGAGTCACTTTCAAACTAGGACGACAGTAGGACATACTTCGCCACACAATTTCCCTGGTTTGAACCCATCAGGTCAAAGTTTAGAACCACCTTTCGGTCTATCTACCTCAAACCAATGGGGGGTTGGAACGCCAAATTTGAATGATGATAACGTGGTTACAAACCTGGGGGGTAATTCAAGCGTAAGAGATAATGGCCAAAACAATGGACAAAACACCCTACGTGCTAATGATGGGTTAAGTACTCAATTTAATGGCCATAATGGCCCAAATAATGGCACTTTTGCCGCCAACCAAGGGCCAATTGTTAGGCCTCACATAAATCAACCAGCAAATCAACCCGTAGGGATTTCGTATGATCCTAACGTCATGTTGAGGAATCAAATAATGGAAATCGTGCAGGATCAAATGGCTGTTGGAGTACATCCTGTCATTAGGCCGAACTACACAAGACCATATCCTGATTGGATAGACCAAGCATATCCATGGCCTAGGGGGTACAAAGTGCCAGAATTTTTAGTATTCACTGGTTTGGGAAAAGTGTCTACCCTAAAGCATGTAGGGTGATTCATGCTGCAAAGTGGTGAAGTGAATGATTATTATAAGTTGAGGTTGTTCCCTAGTTCGTTAATGGGAGTAGCTTTTTCCCGGTTCATTAATCTGCCAGCAAATTTCGTTCAAACATGGCAACAAATAGAGTAGTTATTCCATGCTCAATTTTATAAAACTGAGTCTGAAGTCACTCTGGCCGATTTGGCGAATTTACGTCAAATGCCCAACGAATGGGCTCCTTAAAAGATTCAAAACAACCAGGAGTAAATGTTTTGTACCTCTGCCTGAGAAGGAATTTGTTAAAATCGCACAAAGCTGTTTGAGCTTCGATTTAAAGAAGAAATTTCAGGATAGGGAGTTCCCGGATTTGTTCCAACTCAGCGCGAATGTAATCAGATATGAGCGAATAATAAGAGAGGAGGAACATATGAAGAATTCTAGTAAATGGACTTATTATAAAGACCCAAACTTCAATGTTCATGCCGTCAACGATGAATGTTACGATCAAGCTGAAATATATTTGGCCGAGTTAGTTAAGGAAAATGCATATGCTTGTCCCATAATGGCTAAACCTGGAGCGTTGGGCAAAGATGAGCCTGTAAGAAGTGAAAACAAAAAGGCTAGGACATTTTCATTTGATGTTACTAAAGCTAACCTTATATTCAATAAGTTATATAAGGACAAGCAAATAAAGTTGAGCGATAAGCATAAATTGAGCAAATTAAGGGTAAAAAATATTGTAAATGGCATAATGCATGGTCACATATGACTAATTATTGCTTGGTTTTTTTGTCATGTGTTACATGATGCTATTGAATCAGGACGAATCACGTTTGAAGAAAAGAAGAAGATGGCAGTGGATGAAAACCCGTTCCCACAGCCACTAAGGGTGAATATGGTGACAACTGGCTTCGAAGACAAGTTACCAAAATTCAAATTGGTGATTGATGATGGGGAGGAAGATCCCATGCCTCATTCCAGTGTTTTTGAGCGTATCAAAGGAAATGAACCTAAGAAGGATGAAGACGTCATGTGTGTGAGGTGTAAAGAATAAGTGGGAGTAAAGGCAAAACCGCCAAAGATATGGCAGAATCACCATCGCCCTGATTTCATCCCAAATGCTCAGCCTTTTAGAGGGCGAGGTATGTCGTTCTATAGGGGACCGCCTTTTAGAGAAACGGTTCAGGTCATCGACCAATCAGGGGAGAACGTTCAGGCCACATCCTCACTAACCAAATGTATGACATTCATTCCAGTATGATGCAGGAAGGGTAGTACCTTTCAACGAGATGACCAAAACGCAACAGAGGCATTTTCAGCACAATTATGAAAGAATGATGAGGCAACAACAGATTTGGTACGTTACCTACTGTCCTGGCTAATAATTATTTATTAACTGATGAGTTCAAGAGTAAAAGAAAACAAGGGGAAGAAGATGATGACGTGACCGACATTGAAGAAGAAATTGACCTGGAGGCAGAAAGGAGGAGTGTCGCGCAACACCTTGTTGAAACAATTACACCAAGACGGAGTTCGTAAAGTAGACTTGTTGGGAGAACCATTCGGGCGTTCTTTCGATTTTTATGTGCTGTACGGGACGCCCAAGAGGAAGAAGAGGGTGCCTCGCTCTGAAAAGTACGGATCACCTCTGAGAATAATGCCTCCCCCCACGGGCTGGGTAACTAGAGAAGAAGCATTAGAAAATGAGAAGAAGCATATCTAATGAATCCACCAATATTGGTGTCCCCAATCCAAGGACGGCCAATGAAGTTGTACGTGTCGGCTGAGTAGGGATCGATAGGCGGGATGGTCGCGCAAGAGGACCAATTTGGTGAAGAAAGGGTCATTTACTATTTAAGTAGGCGATTAACAACATGCGAATGTAATTATTCTGCCATCGAGAAATTATGTCTCGCATTGTATTTCACGTGTACAAAATTAAGGGCTTATTTACGGCCTGTGACAATTTATTTGATTTCTAAAGTAAACTTGTTTAAATACATGTTCTCTCGTCCTATTTTGCATCAAAGAGTAGGCCTTTGGACTTTAGCACTATCCGAATTCAAAATAAAATATGTACCCCAAAAGGCAGTTAAAAGTCAGGCATTGGCTAGTTTTCTGGCCGATCACCCAAGCCTTGACATGCTTGAAGAGATTGAACTGGAGATTGATTCATTTGAATTAAAACCATGGATCTTATACTTCGATGGATCAAAGATTTTCAAAGGAGCAGGTATATGAGTAGCCTTAATAAAACCATTGGGATTTTGTTACTAATTCGCAATTGCTTTGGATAAGCTGTGTACCAACTATCAGGCCGAATACAAAGCCTTAATCGTGGGTCTAGAATTGATGATAGATATGCAAATAAAGAATGTGATTATTAGGAGCGATTCCCAACTGGTAATTCACCAATTTATTGGTGACTATAAATGTCAAAGTGACTCCATCATAAGTTGATACGAAATCGCCCAAAAATTGTTGGAAGAGCTTTTCCAAGTAGAGCTTTAATGTATTAATAGAATGTATAATGACATAGCAAATGAGTTGGCCCAAATGGCGTCAGGATATTCAAAAGCGCTAAACTGGGAATCTACCTGTGAATATGGAGTGATATTGCCCGTAGTCCAAAGAAGGGCAAGAAAGGTAGAGGTTAGGTGCATAGAAGATGGAAATAGTAGAAAAATGAAGTTACGAAGGAATATGTGGAGCGAGATTAAGGGGGTTCCTTAAAGAGCCTAACGAAGGAAGTAGTAGAAAAATGAAGTTACGTTCGGTAAATTACACATTGATAGATGGGGAGTTGTTTAAGAAACGGCATGATGGTGTGTTATTAAAATGTGTAAGTGTGCAAGAAGCTAGAACAATTATGGCCGAAGTGCACGAAGGAATATGTGGAGCGCATCAAGCCGGCCAAAAGATGCGATGGTTAATTGTTAGGAATGGGTATTTCTGACCCAAAATGGGAGAGTCATGTGTTCAATATACAAATAGTTGTTTAGCATGCAAAAAACATGGCCCAATACAAAGAGCGTCAGCAAGAGAAATAACGCATATCATCAAGCCGTGGCCGTTCAAGGGTTGGGTGATAGACTTGATAGTAAAGATTTACCCCCCATCGTCCAAGCAACACACGTTTGTTATAGTTGCAACAGATTTCCTCACTAAGTGGATTGAAGCAATACATTTAAAGGAAATTATCCAAAAGAATGTTATAAAATTCATCCGCGATCATATTATTTATCGATTTGGGATTTCACAAACTTTGATGGTAGATCATGGAACTTCATTGAATATGAATCAGGTAAAGGAATTCCTAGGCGGATTTGGAGTTAAGTTAGTAAATTCCACGCCCTATTACGCTCAATCTAACGAGCAGGCAGAATCTTCTAATAAGATTCTAAAAACTATCATAAGGAAAATGGTAGGTGAAAATGCCAGGAACTAGCATGAGTGTTTAAACAAGGCATTATGGGCTTATAGAACGTCGCCCCATTCAAGTACCAAAATTACTAATTTCCAACTTACTTATGAACATGAGGCCGTTTTGCCTATGGAAATCAATGTGCAGTTGATTAGGGTGCGTTGGCAATATAAGCTAAGCGATGAAGAGTATACTGAGTTGCCAGTTCAAAACTTGTTGGAATTGGACGAGTTGAAGTTAGACGTCCTAGATAGATTGCAAATTCAAAAGCAAAGGATAGCTAAGTCTTATAATAAGAAAGTTATAGCCAAATCTTTTAGCTTGGGCGATTTGGTTTGGAAGACGATACTCCCTTTGGATAGCAAGGATCCCAAATATGGCAAATGGTCGCCCAACTAGGAAGGACCATATAAAGTCAGAGGCGTGTTGCCTAATGGGGCTTACTACTTGGAGGATTTAGACGGTACTAGGCATGTTAGATTCATTAATGGTAAGTACTTGAAAAAATATGTTCCTTCCTTATGGGAAAGTAAACAAATAAAAACATGAGTAGTACGATTACACTGAGCGATTATAGGTGAATAAACTGAATGATTTGCGTTCAAATAAACCAAAAAACACAAAGTGCATTCAAAATAAGGTTCTTTATTACCACGTATTTCTTACATAGGCCGCTAATTGCAGCAGGCTGTTATCTATCTTCTACTGACTATAAAGCAAGAAAGATGAAATAGTCAAAATACATTTAGTCGCAAATCTTAGCAGGCTATGAATGGTGTCCCGGTTGATGGCGACAGAAGAGTGAAACCAGTGCAGCCCACCTCCTCAACCGACAGACGAGTAAGAAGGTGAACTGACCTCACCCACCTTCCAAAATGCATCGTTGCGACGGCAGGCAAAGAGGCTGAGAAGCACCCAAAATGGAGCTCAAAACAGCTCCAAAAATTACCTTCCATCATTGAACTCTTTACAGAGAACATAGATGGGAAGAATTTTGCTGCTGGCCAGAAAATATTTCCTATACCTCCCATACCAAAAGTGTTATTAAAGTAAAAGACGCATTTCTGCGAAAGATGAAAATAGTGATTGATTGCTATGAGTGCCAAGCAATGGCAAGAAAGTAGATTCGAAGAAAGGAATGGAGATGAAGATGATAAATGAAGATACCATGTATTTATAGAGGTTTGAAGGCGAAAAGATAGAATGCGAATGGCCACATTCATGCATAGCAGTTGAAATTGAATGGCCTAAAAACTTGGGGAAAGAATGCGGAATACTAAGAGAAAACATGTATGAATTTTAGCGTACAACAATTAATATTTGGAGAATTGGCGATTAAGGATGAAGACGTCGATTAAATTCGTAGGAAAATAGAATAATCATTCATTAACGATAGTGGATGATATTACATTCAAAATTGGCAACGACAATCAGTGCGAATTTAGAAAAGGAAAGTTGAAACATCGAATGTTTTACAATTCGCCCCAAGCTGAGCGTATCTTTTCCCTGAGCCTTCCCCATTCTTCTTTCTGCTGAGAAGAAATGACGTCCAAATCGCTCACCAGATCGTCGTCGACCTCCAGTTTGTTATACTGCTCAATCAAAGATTTATTCCTGTCAATTCCTCGGGAAGCATTGCGGCTTTTAGCAGCTATTCTCACCCTGCAGTCGTCCATCTTTGCTTGAATCTCTTTCATCTCTACAGCCAAATTTAATAGCAAAGAGTCCTCAACCATGACCTCAGAAGAGATATCGATCAATTCAGCATTGGTTTTATTAATCTCTTGAAGCATAGACTCTCTTTCAGACACAACGCAAAGATATTGAGCACTCTTGGCCTTCAACTCTACATTCCTAGCTAGCAAAGAGAGGATATCAGCATGAAAAACCTTCAGCTTCGCCTTAAAGTTAGTGGAAACGTTGAGTGATGAAAGTGAAAGTATCTACAGCAATTGTGCGCCTAATGTTTCTAACTTATCTCTCTAAATACCAGCACTGGCATGGCCAATTTCCACATCCATGAAAGAAACATATTCAAGCAGCGATTGTTTAAGAGATTTCATGTGATCATCCGAGAGAACAGAAGATGGCGCAGAAGAATGACTAGTCGAACCAGGGTGAGATGTTTTTGTTTGTTCCCAGGAGGTGAATAAACTTGGATGGACCGTACAATGTCATCAGCATCCTGCGAAGAAAGACACCAGCATTAAGGATTTTTGCTACAAAACACAGAGTAAGAACGAGGGTAAGGCAATAGGCTACCTTGTAAATAATGTTACGAGGTCCGGCACATCACCTGTCGTTTCAACCACTTATGGGGATTTCTCCTTGTCTAGCCGAGAAGACTCTGCCACACCAGGCAAGTCCATAGAAATTTCTGTGCAATTCAAGAAGCTATGAATTAACGATCAACAGTTGGGGGGTTGGCACCCTGAGAAGAAGATGGCTCTCTTACTGGCTGCAACGAAGATTCTAGGGTCAGAGATTCATCTACAAGCCTACCTCCTTCATCAGTCGGTTGGAACGAAGCAACATCAATAGGAGGCGGCGAAACAGAGGCTGCCAAGACTAAAGCCTTCGGGGGGGAGGGGAACCGAACTCTTCTGAAAAATCCAGGTAAGTCATTAGTACATGAAGAGAGGGGTCTTGTGAAATAACAAGCTCAATTACATTTCTCTTGAGGATGAGAGAGGCATCATCATCATCATCCTGCAAAATCGGGGAGGACGGAGCTGGCCGCTTACGGCTGGAGGCACCCTTGGATGTAGTAGCCTTCGGATGTGGAGAAGTCGGTGGACGAGTAGGGCGTTTAGTACGAACAGGCGATGTAGGAATTTCACTGGATAAGGGGATAGCAGGACTAGGAGAAACAGAAAGAGGATCCATTCTGTCTAGCAGATGGAAGGCACGATTGGCGTCAGTTGAGAACAATCTACTTTTCACAGACGACCACAATTGGTCAAAAAGTGAATGTGTGATAGCGGTAGAATTGAAAGGGGCATAGGCAAAACCTTAAGTCAGGAGATTATTATGGGCATCAATGCTTGTGTCTCAGTTTTATTGATGGTGTAAAAACGCTCTATCAAATTCCTAGAATAACAAGGAAGAACGAGCTACATTTGGCCAAAACCAAGTTGGCGAGCAAAAAATTGGGGTGCATATATCTCAACCCCCGTCTTGCCATTTGTCCATATGACAATGTCATGAAATAACTCTCTTCCTACCAAAAATTGAACCCAAACAGATATGGATTTATCTGCTTCGGCTAGAGTAGAAGGAGGTCGTACGTAAAGGGAGATTTGATGAGGAGAAAAAGGGAAGAAGGAAGGTGTCGAATTCAAAGTATAAAAGAACGTAAAAACGTCTTTACTGGACATATTTACAGGGCTTAGTTGATGAATGAATAGGCCATAGCAACTGACCTTGCGAGGAGGGGATGGCGGAACGCCAAGTTGTGAGAAGTAGGATCTCAACCACAATTGAGCAAGCCATAAAGGTCCACTGCCAGTAGGAGATGCACCATTCCTCAGCTGGAATTGGAGAGAGGCCATACCTCTATAAAAGGCGGCCAAAAAGAAGGAACACAAATTCAAGGGTTTGCCTCGAGCTAATTCATGGGACATAGGCAAATAGCTTATGGAAGGTTTCAGACTGGGAACACAAAGAACATACTTACAAAGCTAGACCTGAAGGAAAGCGACACGCTCAGAGACCAAGGTATTATAATGAACTTGCATGCTTAAATAGGACTCAGCTATCTTTTTGTTAAATTTTGGGACAACGCCAGAAATCAAAATGTTAGGGGAGATGGTGTCGCCCAAAGGTGGAAGATTCAATAAAACCCTAACATCCCTTAAGGTAATGGACATCGGGCTAAGGGGGAAAATGAAAGTGTTATATTCAGACGACCAGAAACTAAGGACAATTGGAAAAAGCACTGGGTCATAAATAGGGAGGTGAAGAGCGATTTCTAAGAAATCCAAAATTTTAGCACGATCAAAAAGTGCTTTGGTGGGACCGTGATTTATCATACGTGCATGCCATTTTCGAAAACTAGGATCAGTTTTGGGCCAAGTGTGAATACCTTTCTTGCGGATTGGCTTCAATAACTGACCCACCGCCGCCTTTCCAACCGATTCAGCATCAATAAAAGATGGGCCCAGATAGAACTCATTAAGGTCAGGTTTAATATGTGTAAGAGGATTTGAGTTTACGTACAGCTTAGCGAGAATGTTTCGGAAATCCTCAAAACTAAAGGTGCCATCAAACTGAGTTTGTGAATACGCCATTGTATACAAGATACAAGCTTGTTGGAGTTGGCCTAAGAAACTTAGCAAATAAGCAAGAAGATGAACAACGAAAGTAATGAGGAATGAGCGCAGAATGCAGAGACGTGGTTAAATAGTACTCTGAAATGGCGTGTCGTTTGGGTTTATAAGGGGTTTTGTAGTGTTGCACTTTTTCAGGCAATTAGAAAAAATGATGATTGAAATTCTTAGGAATTAAAATGTCACTGGAGCAAAGTGAATATGACAAAAATTAATAATCGGTATTAATTCTACCATATTAGGGGGTAATTGTTGACTCACTAAAAGTACAGTCCAATCCGAATGACCCAAGGAGTGAAGCCCAATTGGAGAAATCAGGACAAAGGCCCAAGTTGGAGTATTGGCGAAGTAAAAGCCCGCTAATTTGGTAATGGCATCGCCCAAGCCTGCGCGACGCCCAGAATATACGCGAATGGAATACCCTATTGTCGCCTAAAGCGACAAACCTATTATCGCCCAGACCTTCGAATCGCCCCAAGTTTGTAGCCACGTCAGACATTGTATTTACTCAAAACGACGATTATTTAAATGGATATCGAGCACTTTCGTCACGATCCACAATTCTAGGAGTCAGTTGGGAGCAGTTGAACGACAACAACATGATGGCAGCAGTTAGATATGGCAGTTCTACGATTGCTTAGCCACGATGAGGAAAGTGGGTAGTTATGGATTAGTCAAGCAGTTTCCAAACGGTTTACCACGAAGAAAACCATCAGAGCAGTATAAAAGGAAGAAGAGACATAGAGAAAAGGCCCGAATCATGAACTCTCAACAGAGAATATGTAATTTCAATTTCTTAGTGTAACTTTAATTTCCTTCTTTTAGTACTCGTGTGCTTGCGCCCTTTGGAGGCATTCTGTTCATCTCCGATTGTAAATCTTCGCCAATAAAAACACCACTTTTTGGGATTTTGTCTCAAGAGGTTTGTTCCTTACACAATCGTTTTATTTCCCTTTTTAATTATTAGAGACCCAAAAACCACATGAAACAACCTAATTTAGTGAAAATAATTAGAAGGACATAATGTTTTACTGCGATACGTAATTAATGAATCTCAAACAGAGATAAAACACATACATTGGTTAGACAAATGTATGACAAATATTTTAACTTCTGTAATCTTATGTATTCTAAGATTGCAATTTTGAGCATTTAGTGAAAAAATAAAGACTAATAATTAGATTGCTTGCTCTACGATCATTTGGATAAGATCTAATTATTGGAGTTTGAATAATATATGTCCAATCAAATCCCTATGGTAGTTTGAAGGTTTAGACACAATTATAATCACTTGAAATTTTTTTGACTTAATTAATTGTAATTGAAGTTCAGGAACTACTTGTGCAATTATACCGAATTGAGACCTAATTCGACATGGACTTGGATATTGAATTTTCACCTAAAAATATACAACTATAGGGATTGAAATTCATGACAGAAAAGAGAGAAGAATGATGATCATGATGAATCATCTTGATCTTTTTCTTTATATGTCTGATCTAGAATTCGATTTTTTATTTATTAAAAGTAGATGGCACTCGTGGGTAGAGTCTTAAATTTTAAAAATAACACAGAAGGTTTGGAGATTTAATTCATCAAGTTTTTGGAATCAAAAGCACAAAGTTCGTGATCTAAAAAGTTGAAAATTTGTGTTTCAGATTCATTCAAGAATTGATTATCGAATTTGAGTATATTTTCATTCTAAAATTTTTGTAATTTTCAACTCTTACTATTTTCAAAATTTTAGTAAATTGATTGAAGATTTGAAGATTGAGCTGACAAATATTTCAAAAATGAGTAGCGAAGAAAAAAATTCCACTCACCTGCAGATAGTATGGGTGATACAGATAGGTTTTTCACCAAGTGTAGACAAGTTATGCGCAAGGAACAGATAAAACCTACGCTGCGGTCTGGGCAATGCATAGATAAAATCTGTGTTCGATTCACATAGATCCAGAATTGCTTAGGTTGCACTTATCTTGATTGGCCAAGTGTGGGTTCGAGTTCATGTTCGCATGGACGAGGTCGGATCTGGATTGGTTGTGTCTGAATTTATTTTGTGGGAATTACATTGACCCAAAATTTTGAAGATTATATTTCAAATCTTAGATATTATATTCAGATTAAAATATGTATATATTTATCAAATTTGAATTCTGTGTATCTTGGAAACCAAAATAGTAATATATATCAAATAGGAGAGAGAATATCATATACATAATAAACTCCCTAATGCAAATGCGTAGAACCCTTCGACATTAAACCTCCATTTCACCCACGAAACCTACGAGATCGTCTATTCCATAAACGGAATACTGGTATTCTCCATTTTACCTGCAAAATCTATTATCTTCTTCTTCCATTATCATATTATGACCTCCCTCAGTCGAAGAACCCTTCAAGTTAAAATCTCCATTTCACCCACAAAATCCACGATCGCCTTCTTCATAAACTGAATAGCATACCATGTGATTCTCCATTTCATCTATAATACCCATTTTCTTCTTCCCTATTATCACATTGTGACATTGGCGTCCACGACATTTAGTTTTCACAAATCTTTCAAAAACTAACAGACATTGAAAATGATTTTAACAAGGAGCAATTGTAACGACCCGGGTCTCACTTAATGGGCTGTTTGGCTGTTAGATCGATGATGTACTGTCCCCACCATACCAACATGGGTCTTTTCAGCATACTTTATCCTCGTTCGCACGCTCCTCGAGAATACTTCTCAGGGGTCACCCATCATAGAATTGCTCCAAGCCAAGCACGCTTAACTGTGGAGTTTCTAATGATAGACTCTGGAAAAGAAGGTGCACCTTGTTGGTATAAGTAGTACCTATCAAATCTTTTTTAAGCTTTCCTGGTATGGTATTACAATCACCCCTTGTTAGACTCGCGATGTCCTCGTCACGCTTGATCTATCTGAGGATCTGTTACCAGGCGTTGGGATTCTAAAGGTGGCTCGTACGAGTTTAAGAGGTGGCTCTCATACTATGGCGTAGCACTTTATTTCACGGGTTACCTTTCTTCTTAGCACAGAAAGGGACACCGTGTGGCAGTAATCTGCTCCGCTAGACTACCTTCCTCCTTTTCTCGGTCGTGTCGGGACGAAAGTAAATTTGATTACAATTTTAAGAAAGCTTGCAACATGAAATTGAACACAATGGAAAATAACTTCTTCATCGATTGCTAGAAAGCTGGAAATTACAATAGACGAAAGCAGGAAATTACAATGGCTAGTGCAAGGGGAAAACACTAGTAAGCTTGAAAATGTTTGAAAAACCAATACCCCCTATAACAGACTTTGGAACAAATACCCAAATGACGAGAGTAGACATCATTTGACTCTAGAATCATACTTTTTCTTTTCTATTTTCTAACTATTTTACGAATTAAATAAATATTTACAATACGGGGCTTAAACAAAGCTGCAGCCCGTGACATTCTCCCCCATTTGTTTTGGCGATGTTTTCGGAGCCATTGAGTATTCTTCTCGCTGTTGCATCCGCTCCATTTGACCAAGCACTCTTGAAGATATTTCCTTGAAGCTCGAGTAGTTTGGTAGCCAAGAATCTTTTCAGCAACCTTCATCTCTGGTAGTTTCACTTTAAGAATTGGTTGCTTCGAATCTGCAGACTTCTTGTATTGTTTTTGATCGGTGTCTGCAGTATGAAGGAGTAACGGTTGCTGGCTAGTAGTAATTTCAAAAGGACTCTCATTGAGAGAAGAGCTCTTTTGAATAATGGAACACCTCTGAGCCACATCCGAAAGTTTCTCCCGAATTTCATGCGAAGCAGAGGAAAAGTGCTGAAAATGGTCTCTTAGCATAGAATTGAACTGCTCTGTCTGTCCGTCTGATCTTTGGTGAATACTAGCATTCATGCTCAAAGTTGAACCAAGAAGTTTGAACAACTCGGTCCAAAATATGCCAATAAATCGAGAATCTTGATCATTGACGAAAGGCGATCCCCAGTATTTGACAATAAGCTTGAAGAAGAGTTGAGCTGTCTCTTCGGCTGATACATACTTGGACGCTGTGCTGAACGTTGAATCTTTAGATAAATAGTCCATTTCGATGATGATAGTGCCAAAGTCTCCAATTCTTGGCAATCCACTAATGTAGTTCGTCGATCTACTCTTGACTGATTCATTCAGGATGGAAATGGGCTCCAGTGAGCCTGCATGTTGTGGTAGTGCGGAAGTGTGCTCCACTATAGTCCCACTTTCCAACACTTCTCTCTCTTGCTTTCGAAGTTCTTCAAGGTCCGGCTGAGCCATATGGCATGGTGTCTTGGTGGGAGGTTTGGCACCCAGAACAAGTGCAATCCCGCGATCAATTGCCCCTCTTGTTGGTAATTTCCTTGGTAACACATCCGGCATGATGTCTTCGAATTCCTTAAACCTGGTGATAGGTTTTGGAGCCGGTTGTCTCTTCGATTTCCTCTACTCAAAGAGAGCACAAAAATGAAGGTTCATTCCTCTTGAAACTCTTACTATATTGCATGGCCGAGATGCCTTACTCGCCAGTTTTCCCAACCTGTGTGGGAATAATGAATGGTTTGCTCCCCATCATTATTAATGAGTCAGAATGCGGCAACACTGCTGTCTTTGTATCCCGAAGATATTCCAATCCGAGAATCAGCTTGAAGTCATCCATATGAACTATCGACAAATTTGTCCTTCCTTCGAATGGACCTACTTTGATCGGTACAGATTATGCTATTCTCGCTATTGGTTGAGCAGTGGAGTTGATCGCTTTGACTTTCCCCTTACCTCTCTCCAGAACAAGTCCGAGCCGCTCTACTTCGGAACTTGCGAGGTAGTTGTGCGTGGCACCTGTGTCTACCATAGCCTTGATTGGCTTTCCATTGATCCTCACATCAATGTACATTAGGCCTTTCGCCTTGCAAGTGGGAGCCTTCGATTCTTCCATCTTCCGCTCTTTCGAGGGACCGACGTCCCTTTTAATAACTCGGTGCGCTAGTGTGTTGCACCAATGCGAGAATGCACCAATTACATCCTCGTCTCCTTCGGAGTCGGTGTCACCTCAACAGCTAGCTTGTGGGGTATTTTGCTTCGAACTTGAGCCCCCAGTTGCTAGTTGACAGTATGCATTCACCATCCGTTTCTGAGGACACTCTGCCACCCGGTGAAGTCCTTTACATAGAAAGCATTTCAATCTAGGAGCGACATCAGATCTGCCCTCCTTCGCCTTTCCATGAGTCAGGTCATTACTGGAACTGCCGTTATAGTTTCCTTAACGGCTATTTTGGCGATTGCCTTGATAGGGTCCTCCCCTATTCTGAGAGTAACGCTCTCCCCCATTTGAGTTCAAGCTGCGTCTGAAAGGTCTCCTTCCACCTTCAGCCGCTTGACTATTTTCTGAATGTCTATCATCTCTCGACTTAGATTGATAGTCACTTGCACATTCGGCAGCTCCCATAGCCGCGCTCAAATCAGCGACCTTCTGTCTCTGAAGTTCCGTGCGCATCCACGGTTTCAACCCTTCCATGAAGGTGAATAGCTTATCCTTCTCTGACATATCTCCGATGTTCAGCATATGCCCCGAGAAGGCCTTCACATACTCCCTGATGGAGCTTGTGTGTTTCAGTTCTCGTAAGGCCTGACGTGCCTCGTATTCCACATTCTTTGGGAAAAACTGAGATCTGATAGCTTCCTTGAGAAGATCCCAAGAATCAATTCGGACCCTGTTGGCCTGAATATCCACATACTTCGTTCACCACCATAGCTTTGTATCTCCACCTAGATACATGGTAGCTGTTGTGACCTTTCTTGCTTCGTCCTTGATCGAAGTCGTAAGAAAGTATTGTTCCATATCGAACAAGAAGTTCTCAACTTCTTTAGCATCGCGTGCACCTCCATAGGTATATGGTTCTGGAATTCTGAGCCTATGCACCGGCTCATGTGCGATGGCTTGTCCGTTGCCAATCGCACGTTGAAGAACTAGTAACTGAGTTCTCAACGCTCCCATCTCATCCTGCAACTCAGGTATGATAGCAACAGCATCAGTCATAGCTGCGCATGCCTCTTGGCATTCATCTAGTTGGATGCGTAATTCCCGATTTTTCGTCTGTGCCACCTCGGCCTTATCCCCGAGGTTCTCCATGGCAAAACACAACCTAGTGTTTGTCACCTTAAGCACCTCCAAACGCTGTCGGGTGTTCCTCTTTTGAACATCTACCACTTCCGTAGTGTCCGAGGAATTTGGATCAGTTTCCATAGCTTTCTTAACGAGATCTCGAGCTGAAAGCTCTGATACCAACTTTCACGGGTTACCTTTCTTCTTAGCACAGAAAGGGACACCGTGCGGCAGTAGTCTGCTCCACTAGACTACCTTCCGCCTTTTCTCGATCGCGTCGGGACGAAAGTAAATTTGATTACAATTTTAAGAAAGCTTGCAACATGAAATTGAACACAATGGAAATAACTTCTTCATCGATTGCTAGAAAGCTGAAAATTACAATAGACGAAAGCAGGAAATTACAATGGCTAGTGCAGGGGGAAAATACTAATAAGCTTGAAAATGTTTGAAAGACCAATACCACCTATAATAGACTTCGGAACAAAAACCCAAATGACGGGAGTAGACATCATTTGGCCTAGAATCATACTTTTTTTTTCTATTTTCTAACTATTTTACGAATTAAATAAATATTTACAACACGGGGCTTAAGCAAAGCTGCAGCCCGTGACACTTTGTCTCGCATAGCACTTAGTTTCCGATTTCAGACTGGCAACCGCGCTCTGATAACATTTGTAACAATCCGGGTCCCACTTAACGGGCTGTCCCGTCCGTTAGATCGAAAACGTACTTTCCTCATTATACCAACATAGGTCTTTTTAGTATACTTTATCCTCATTCACACCATTCCCGAGAAAACTTCCCAGGGGGTCACCCATCATGAAATTGCTCCAAGCCATGCTTAACTGTGAAGTTTCTAACGATGGACTTTCGGAAAAGAAAGTGCACTTTGTTGGTATGAGTAGTACCTATCAAATCTTTTTAAAGCTTTCTTAGTCTGGGTATTACAGCAATGATCCCAAAAGTCGAGAGAAAATGGGTGAGAAATCTAGAACAAAGATAGAGAAAAGAAAAACGATGAAAGGAAATAAAGATGTGATGCCTGAAACCGAATTGTGAAATACTAGTTTTTGAAAGGTAAATAATCAATCTTTATCCGATTTTATTATTTGGAAATGGGTATTTCACATTTGTGCGGTGTTTATGGTTTGGATAGTCATAGATTGTTAGAAGTTGTGACTAGTGGCGGACCCGCACTCGCTAGCCCTGGCGGCCACCCGTGCTGGATCCGTCGAAATAGTTTTTTACTTTTGGACAATGATCAAATGTTTTAATTATATATCTGGTAAGTTCCTTCGTTTCCATTAATTCCTTGTAGCTCACTTGGCCAGAACTTGTATATTCACCTAAGAGGTCCCAATTTCGAATTTTTTGCCAACATTTTTAGTGTAATACGTTTAAATCTACAATTTTTGCCAAAATAAATGGAATAAAGGGGAAGGGTTTCGAACCCGTGACCGCTGCTTCGGATATTGGGCACTTGACCATTGTGGCACTCATGAAGTTTGATATTAGTTTCACAAGAATTATATATGTTACATATTAGCGCTTAAATGCAATTATTAAAATTTAAACTCATGTTCCTTTGAATTATACAAAATTTGGACACAATATCATTTAATGAATATTGTTAATTTTTAGGACAAAATTATAAATGTTCAGTTTGAAATATTTAAATTATAAACCTCATTTGATTCCATTTTTTGTTCCAAAATAAAATTTTTCAATAAAATAATATTACATGCAAATTCAAAATTTTCTTTATTTTTAACTACATATTTTTCATCAAATCACTATTTCAAAATAATTTTTTTGCAAAAAAAAGGGCATCTAATGGGGCTCTTAATATTTTATTGCTGACAACGGTCGAAAATCTACCGATGTAGTGTTTTTTATATTTGTCATATATTGCAGGAATGAGATTATATAATACCGAAGGCTACATGGTTCCTTGGTAAAATTACAACGAATGCAACCAAAAACGTGCTGACAAATTTCACATCGAAGTTCAGTTCTACACAAAAACAGATACTATCTAATACTTGCTTCCCATATTTATTGGATTTTAGTGAGATAGTTGTCAATCTCAGCTAATCCATTATTTTCTACTGCGGGAGGTTAAGCAACCAAACAAAAAGGAGATGTGGTTTCTAGTTGCTAGTAAGTATCTATGATTTTCTCCGAGTTCTGAGTCACGGGACTTAGGTACTAAGGTCAAGATGTAAGGAGAAGCCTTCAAAATGCATAGTCCAAGACTAAGGAACAAATTTTGAATACTTGAACTTAGTGACAAATGAAGATATTATGGACATCTTCCTTAGTTTAACAAATGTAGATGATCATGATGTGGTTAGGATTGAGATTTTTTATTTGATAACATCATACATTTTCTCGATCTCATACAAGAAGGTTGTTAAGAACTATTTGTTTGCTATTGTTGAAGATTTTGATACTATGAACATATTTTAATGGGCGAAAGATTTGTTCGAACTTTCCATAAACTGACTAAAGGATTGTTTGAGTAATAGAAATTCTCATTACAGACTCAAAGGATTTCTAATTTCCTTCCAAGTTTGGATTTATAAGTCTATTCCACGACTAAGGTACCCACATATCTTGAATTGGAGATTGGATAAACCGACTAGTGGTGCTAAACTTGAAGAAGATGTGTTCTCTGACCTGGATGTAAGTTTTCATTTCATTTGTGTATTACATAAAAAAGTCACAAATGGGTCACAGTTCACCTAATAGAGTCACATGTCACATTTCATATTATGCACTCACAAGATAAATCACATTGCATGTTTCACATGTCACAATACTCATCGATTTGTGAGACATTTAATAGTTCGCATTATTAGGCCACAACTCACTACTTTATGCAGTCACAATTTATGTTCTGCAATCAGTATACATGTCACGGTAAATGGGTTTCATGACAAGTCTTTTCATTTATTTACAGTTGGAAGTACAAGACATCAATTCATCTGAAACGGAGATGGTGCAGCCATACATGGAAGGTGTTTTATATAACACACTACAGCAACCATCGTTGTCACATACCAGTACAAGCTCAAAGCTCCAACAACCAATCAAAAAGTTCAAACCATGCATTCTAATGATACTGACGGACGATTGGGACATTCTAGTGATATCGAGGATAACGATGATGATTTTATTGATCCACCTCCAAGTAGACAGATGACATCTTTTTTTGTCCCTACTTCAATAGATCCTCCGATCGAGCCACACACTGCGCACATTCATTCCTCAGTGGATGAAGGTCCATATGCTCATATGTCTCCACCTCCGGCAGCACATGCACACAAATCTAATGTATGTTATCTTTAATTTAAGTTTTGTTTTGTTTATTGATTTATAAAATATTATCATATTTGTGCATTTTATTTGAGTTTAGGTTTTGAATTGCAATGTTTGTGCATGCTAATTCTAGGTCAAGTTTCATATTTATCTCTTTCATATGCATTTTAAGACGATGTCACATGATACTTCATTCAATTTACAATTGAATATTAACTGCTCACAAATGTTTAATACAAGTTTATATTTTAAGCAACTTTGTTCACGTAGTTCACATATACATACATAGTTGTGACATACCTTTGTGAACTTGACACATGTTATGTAGACGGGTCACAAATATAAATGCATTGGTCACATGCCATAGTGTTCAAAGTCACAGACAACTGTGCATGGGTCACACATGATTCATATACCTTGATACCGTACATTATTGATGTCAATGATGCGTGTCAAATTTCATAGGTTTGAAAAATGAAATTAGTGAACTCCAAACAAAAAAAGGAATTGTGTATGCAAATCAATGATGTCAGGCACATTTATCATCAATAAAGGCCGACGGGAATCACAAAATGAATATCATTAGTCACAAAATGAATATCATTGTTCATATGCAACATTAAGTCACAATTGCTTAAATCAAAATAAGTTCAAGAACAACTCGATACTGTAATCGCCCATGTAGTGAAGGACGCGGAATGTGAACATCAAGAGGTTTCTGGTTAAAAAAACTCATTTATGCACACAAATTACATTTTACCTTTCATAGTTCATAGAATGAATACTGTGTTTAATGTTTCACTATATAATATGTATCACTTGTTAGCCCAAGAATAATTAATCAAGAGGGGGGTGAATTGGATGATATGTATCACCTGTTGAATTGAATGCAAAAGAAATGAATATTTATAGAGCAAAAAGAGACACTCTCAGGTCAGTTCGATTGACCAACTTTCGGTTGACCAATTTGAATATAGCCGTTGCAAGATTACCGTTGGACTTTCGGTAGACCGAAAACTTTCAATTGACCAAAATTCTTTTTTTAAAACTATTTCATATTATGAATGAAAAATATTTTTATATAAGTGATAGATTATGAAAATAATTTAAGCTTTATGCACTTGCTAAAAATTGACGAGTTAATACCTTTACATATAAATGTACAATGTTTAATCGTCTTGACTTGTCGTTCTTTTGGCTTGTATCTTGATTTGCATCTTTTGCGAATTTTCAAGTTCCAATTCGATCGTCGCATGCAAATCGCTATCGTCTTGAATGCTAACTTTCACTTTGATCTTTATTTTGAGTCCGATTTATGATGTGTTCATTTTGGCAATTCTTGATCGAGTTTAACATTGAACTATCATCACTCAAAATCAAATGTTAGTAAATAAAATGACTTGTTTCTTATAATCAAAACATTAAGGTTATAATCAACCATATGTCAACAATTTCCCCTCTTTTTGATTATGACAAACAAGATGATTTGTAGTGTAAGGTTTGAACAGTTAATATCATATTGATAAAGGAGTATACATCATAAATTCATCATGTAATTCATATTCCCCATTTCTTTTACAAATCAACAACTAGACATTTAAAGCATATTATATTTTTAAATCAAAGCACACATAATCATCATCTCACTTCATATTTTCCCCATTTTGGCATAAACAAAAAGGCATAACATGTAAGATCAAAAGACAACTATAGAGAACGATAAAAGACTTCTCCTTTTTAAGTTATCTTACTCAATCTCTCTGTTTAGCATAAGCAAAGTGATAGCGCCAATGAGAGGAATAGTACAATACATAAATTAAGATATATTAAATCAACCAAAAAAATATATTCCCCCAATCTTTATAAACCAACAATCGAAAAAGAATTGGGGTCTATATCATTTTCCATAAAAGATAGCACAACATTTTAAAGACATGCATTTCTTCAATTAATTGAAATTATTGATCACATTAGAAGTCATCACAACTCATAGAAATAATTGAAGTCACGATTCATACTAGTAATCACATTTCCTTTTTATCATGCATCAATGGGAATACATGAAAAGTGTATTTCCAAAAACATAATTGTAATGCATTTTCCATTTTAGACAAACTTAACCACAAATTTAAGATTCTTGATGCAACATCTAACTTTTGAGTGCCTTTAGAATATTTTAGACATAATGCCTTAATATTATTAAGATATTTAAAATTTCGTCTAGTGGCACAAAAGGTGTGATTCGTGAATATTGAATTGAAGTTTAGCACAAAATCACATACTAACTATAAGATCGAGTTCACTTGTAATTAAAGAAGAGAGTTGATCATACCTTGATATTTTGTTATGCTTATAGAAGTATCTTGATTATCCTTTGTCCACTTAATTTCTTGGATCTTCCTCATCATCGATTATCATGAAGCACATGTTGGCAATTTTTTCTTAACTTTCATCTTCATCTTGATCATCATCATCATCGCTTTCATCACATGTCGCTTGAAGGGCTTTCTTTTTGATGAATCTATTCTTCTTTTTGCCATTTTCTTCTTTCTTTTGGAATCGATATTTTTTATGAAAACCTTTCCACTTCTTGACAAAAAGAACTAGATTATCAAGTTCTTCATCATTCATATTTTTGCTTGAAGTGCCTTCATCGACTATGGATTTAAAAGCAACTTGGCGTTTTTCCTCTTCTAAGCTTTTCAACGTTTTCTCATTCGTCTTGGTGCGATTTAGCTCATATGTCATCAATGTTTCATAGAGCTCTTCCAGTGGATATATGTTGACATCTTGGGTGTTTTCTATCAACATTCTCAATGAGCTCCAATCTTCCGAGAGAGACCTAAGCATTTTACTTACAAGCTCACCATTAGTAAATTCACGATCAAAGCCTTTGAAGCTATTAGTAATATTCGTGAAGCGAGTAATCATGTCAACAATAGGTTCATTTTCTTTCATGAAGAAATCTTCAAAATCTTTAATTAAGTGATTTATCTTAATTTATTATACTTTACTAGTTTCAACATGAGTATTTTCTAAAGTATGCCAAATATCATAAGCTGAATCACATGTACTAATATGATTAAACTTATTTCTATCCAACACACAATAAAGTATATTCTTGGCTCTAGCATTTAAAGATAGTTTTCTTTTATCACCCTCATCATAATCTTCTCTAGGTTTTGAAATTATTTGGTCCGATTTTCCATCAACTTTAATAACCTTAGTAAGCTTATGAGGACCAAATTCAATAACTTCCCAAATATTATAATCTATGGATTGAATAAATATTGTCATTCTAGTTTTCCAATAGCTATAATTAGAACCATCAAATAAAGGAGGACGATTTGTAGAACAACCCTCAAGAGATTGAAAAAAGTGGTTAGTCATTACTCAAGATTGTGAAATCTTTAAAAATGAGCACCTTGCTTTGATACCAATTGTTAGCCCAAGAATAACTAACCAAGAGGGGGTGAATTGGATGCAAAAAAAAAATGAATATTTATAAAGCAAAAAGAGACACTCTCGGGTAAGTTCGGTTGACCAACTCTTGGTTAACCGAAATTTTCGGTTGACCAATTTGAATATAGCCCTTTGCAAGATTACCGTTGGACTTTTGTTTGACCAATTTTTATTTTTTAAAACTATTTCATATTATGAATGAAAAGTATTTTTATGCAAGTGATGGATTATGAAAATAATTTGAGCTTTATGAAGTTGTTAAAGATTGACGAGTTAATACATTTACATATAAGTGTACAATGCTTAATCGTCTTGACTTTTCGTTCTTTTGGCTTGTATCTTGATTTGCGTCTTTTGCGAATCTTCAAGTTTCAATTCGATCGTTGCATGCAAATCGCTATCGTCTTGAATGCTAACTTTCACTTTGATCTTCATTTCGAGTCCGATTTATGATGTGTTCATTTTGACAATTCTTGATCGAATTTAACATTGAACTATCATCACTCAAAATCAAATGTTAGAAAATAAAATGACTTGTTTCTTATAATCAAAACACTAAGGTTATAATCAACCATAGGCCAACATCACCCACTTTCGCACCTATATTCGGCCTGTCGTTGCGTGTCTCTAGGCCAACAAGAATATTACAGTCTCATTTTGTTTTTAACGAATATAATCAAAGCAAAAGTTCTGAGAATGTTGTAGTTTTTCAATATTACTATCGACATGCAAATGATGTTGATGTTGCTGTGATCGTATGATTTCCCATAAATGAACAAGATCGTTATCAAGTAATATAGTAGTGAATAGAGTGTCGAATCCACGAGGACTACGTTTGATTGAATTAAAATTAATTGCAACTTTAATCAAATAACAAACAACTTTTGTGATTTTTTATACTAATCCCTAAATGATCAAACTAATAAAAGATGGTAAATATATTTTTCAAATATGTGAGATGCATTGCTAAGATGTCGAACCCTCCTTATTATTCCATTTTTAGTGGAATAATTAAATTGACAATTTGAAATCATTTATATTGGTCAATGTTCCTAATTTAATTAAAAGTCTATCTTAATAGCGATCAAATCTATCCCCCTCATGTGATCCTTCTATCTCTCGATGAAAGATGCAAACATGATAAATACATTAACAAGTACTAGAACACCTATTGAAACCATATAAAAGTATAGAGATATATCTCTATCCTCTATTGAAGCTTACAATATTTATTATATTGTGCTTAAACTCTATTGCCTCTCTTTCGATAACAATAAAATGTACTATTAATTCAATTGGTGATCAAACAATTGAAGAAAACGATAATAAACATTCATAAATCAAATCAAATTAAAGTCAAGATAATTACTTAAAAACAAAAAATATCATAACACTGGCTCATCTCATCCTAGCAATGTATAAAACTAGCCTAGCATATCGAAAATATGAGAAAAACATATTTAAGTGAAAAGATATAACCCGGATTTTTGATAAATTGAGAAGATGAAGATGAATATTAAAATTTTGAATCTCTTCAATGGTTTCTTGATGAATTTCAACTTTTGCCTTCTCTTTTTTGCCCAAAAATCAAGTTTGAATCTTCACTTGATTGAATTCTTGCAAGTCCCCTTCAATTCTCTCACAAAAACTATGAATTCTCATTCTTTGATGATAATAATTAATGAGTATTGGAGTATATTATGTATGTGAGATGTCCTCCATATGTATTCTGATGTTATGTATTTGTAGAGTCGAAAATTGGTTGAAAATATGTCCAAAATGATTTCCAATCAAATAAGAAAAGTTTCATTCGCGCTCGAATGTTTTGTCTTTGCACAACAGTCATTATTTCGGTCATAACTTTATCTCTCAATATCTAATTGATGCGATTAAAAGTGAATTAGAAAGATGACTCAAAGGGCTACAAATTTTCTTGAGGTAGAATCTTTCCAATTCAAACATTTACTAAAAATCAGTTCCAATCTTTGACTAAAAATCTGGAATATAACTTGAGCAATTGAAAATTGATTTTATCATATTTCATTCATTTCGAGTTCTAATTCCATCCAATTGTGTCCTAATAATCTTTCAAGTATCATCTTTTGGTCCGAATCAACTATTAAATATTTTCAATTTGGTCCTCAAACTTTGAGTTTCGCCATTTTCACCAATTTTCACTTCTTTCTTTCAATTCCTCGTTTAACTATTGAGTTTTACATATATAACATAAAATACAAAAATTTAAGATATAATTTGTTAAAAGAACTATCAAATATCGCTATTTTAGGACCCAAATAAGTGCATAAAATATACCTATCATACATCATTTCAAAGTTGGTTCTATAAAAGTTATGTATGACATTATTTTGTGAACTACAACATATACCCATTGGAAATAAAGATAGCTAATTTTTTATTTGTTTTTCTTTATAGGAAAAAATTCAAAGACGTTAGCGATGTCATTAAGCCCCATTTTTACATTGATACATTCGTCATAGGCAGCAAAACATGGTGGAATGAACTTGTTTCTCCAAATACGTCATTGACCAACTCGGTATGCAAATATCAAATATCATTCTATATATGTATCATAGCATTTACAATGTATGACTTGATGTAGGTGACATAATATATACAAGTCATAGACATTATGGTCAGGTCACACAACACATGGTAAGGTCACATACCACATAAACAAGTCACATATAGTAGTTTACATACCGTATACACAAGCCACACACATTATGATCAGGTCACTTAAATTTCAT
Source organism: Fraxinus excelsior (assembly GCA_019097785.1). Taxonomy (NCBI): domain Eukaryota; kingdom Viridiplantae; phylum Streptophyta; class Magnoliopsida; order Lamiales; family Oleaceae; genus Fraxinus; species Fraxinus excelsior. Next base: position 31,829,417 of record CM032624.1, read on the forward strand.
ACATGCCACATAACACATGCTAAGGTCACGTATCACATATAAACATCATTTTTAATTAGTCACAAGTCACATACCATAGGTCACATACCATATACACAAGTCACACACATTATAGGTCACATGAATTACATACATGTTACATATAATACACAAACATCATTGTTCATTTAGATCTTGAAGACTAATCATGTGTTTAACATTTTCTATGGTGACATCAAATGGATGCATGCTTCTATTACCTTCGTCAATTAGCACGGTATGGTGATAATGTTAAGTTCAAGGCTACCACAACTGACTCATACTTTCAGGCTACGATCAAAATTATATATCCAAAATTTAAAGGATCCGAACATTTTACTCATGGAGACAAGGCTGATTAATGATATCTCAGGTGTCCAAATACCATTGAACAGTCTATGGACTGAAGTGAACCAAGTGTTAATGTCAATTTTGCCTACAAACAAGGCACATTGGATGTTGGGGTTGCTTGATATTAAGGTTCGCGCATTGATTATATTTAATTTGGCCAGGAGGACCTTCACAAATTTAATTGTGGAAGGGAGAATTGAACCATATTTGAAAATCATCCATTATTTTATGGATACAATTGGAATATGGAATAGACCTTTAGACGATCATCAAGATGATTCCATGGAGTTGAGGCTTGCGCTAGGTTATAAGGGGCCACAATAGCAAATGGGTATGTTTGTGACAATCATTTTAACGTGTTAATTGACTAATGAAATATCTGTTTGTGACCACCATTTCAATGTAAAAACTAATAAACTGACTTTCTTTTTTCAGCCATGATTGCAGTATATTTGTGATCAAATATGCTGAATACATTCTTCAAATGATTTAGAATCTATGCCAACAGATTTTGATGCTGTCGAGCACGGTTGGATATAGCTACACTGCTTTATAAGCACCGTGAAATCAAGAAGACCGCCAAGGTGGTAAAGGGAAAGGTCGAGGGGTGTAGTTATAGATTGACAGTTGAATCTATGACTGGACATTGATGTAACTATATAGTGGTAGGGGAGTATGTAGATATCATTTTCTAATGATGATTCTAGTTGAAGTTTATGAATGTTCACGATGTTATGAAATTTTATTTCACTACTTGTGTCTATTATTACATTTCGTTATTCAAACTCGATGTGACAAAATAACCACTGACCTATATATATGTCACATATTATTTCCTTCAAGTTAAATGATAATATCAACAGGTCACAGATCACTATTATAAATGTTTAAATATCACAATTGATTTATGTTTGTGGGTTATAGATTATTTCCTTGATATCACAAATTAATGTTTACAAGTCTCATAAAAAAATATTATTTGTAATATGTCACAAACCGATTTAAGTCACAATTTATTTGATATCATGTCACATAATCATAACCAGACCTACAAATTTCACATCAGTTCTCATATGTCAAGTCACTTTGAATTAATATTATTTGAAAGATTTAAGTAAAATACATGATATGCCTAACACTATCGACTGCTAACTAGTGAAACAATAAATAAAACAACGAACTTGAATGCTATAACTACTATCAATGTTTATCATTATTTGACATCTTATTATTAGCATGTAACTATGATCTTTTTTTACTCAATGGAACCAAGTTGCTGCACGACCTACGGTTAAGATCATTTTGATCACAACGTCCACATTTGACAGTTATTTTTCCTTCACATGATGATGTCTTCCTTTTTTGTGTAGGTCTTCTTGAATTTCTGTTTGGTTAGGCGCATCATTGCAATGACAAGCAATGCGTATAGTCATGGTAACTGATTTACTCGAAACATCATGCATGTACATGTACGTTCTATATCGACAATGAAAGACGAGCATTCACCACTTACAGAAAAATGGTGTGATTTGCAGGAGACACCTACAACGAATGACCATTAATTGACATACTAAGGTCACAAAGATGATATTAAGGTTATAAATATCAACCTTACCTTCAAATATCTCAAATAAGTGCTCACATCTCAAAGCATTTTTGTAGTTGCTCGACAACTTTGTAAAAGTGCTATGCGATGTGTCTTTATGTTTATGGAATCAAGATTATATAGTTTGTCGCAACAAATCTAATAAAGCTACAACGGGGTAGTTATTGGCTGCCTTTGTGACTGCATTCATTGAACTTACTATATTTGATGTCATTGTTGAGTATCTGTTAGCTGGCCTATGGAATCGTGACCACTTATCAGGTCATATTTCAGTCTACAAGAAAAAACATGTTTTGAGAAATGTTACATCTGAACTCTATTTGTGACCACTATTGGAATGTAAGTTTAGTATGAAATTAACATATTACCAAGTACGAAGTAATCTTATGATTCATCGATGTCGTTGTTGCATATTATATTCTAATTCAGCCAGTGTGTATGCGCGGACTTTAGAATTGAAAGCATGCATTATGTTGTGACCTGATTTCAGGTTCTGTAGCAGATGATACAAACATATCCCATGACAGGTCCCTGGATACACCTTTTCAATTGCATTTTTGATACTGTTGTGTCAATCGAATCCAATACAAAACACAAGCCATCTCTATTTTCATACACTTTCTTCAAGTTTTCAAAAAACCACAACCAAGATCTATCATTCTCGTTATCTCCAATTCCAGATACAAGTATAACTATGATGTTATTAGTATTTTGTGTACACGCCGTGAAAAGTGTACTACCATAGTGTCCATTCAAATATGTTCCATCAACTACAATCACAGGCCTATAGTGTTCACATCTTCTAATTGACTCTCCTATGGCCATGAAGAAGTATTTGAATCTATTGTGACTATCAAACTCCAGTCCTATGATCATACCTGTATTTTTTTTTTATGAAGTATATAAAAGAAGGTTTGTATTTTCATGAATGAATCTGTATGATCCCCCCCTAAACATCTTCAATGTTTTCTCCCAAGATCTCCAAGCCTTTGCATAATTCAAAGAAACTCCATATGTATATAACATGTCGTTACATGTATCGTTTGGAGTATACATGGTTTATGAGGAGGCGTACTTGTATTTGATGCAAGATGACACGACTGTGGTTGATACTTGCCTGTGAGATCCCAATACTATATTTGAAGCACATATGTGACTATATGTAATCCTCATTATCTTAAACATCTATTCTCTCCCCAATTTTAAAGATTTGCATATCAAATGACACTCTTCTTTGGAACAAATGACAATATATTCTTTCTTGTCCGAACAACCTCAGAATTCAAGCATGTTTTGTATTGCAAACAAAGACAAGCTCAATATTAGAACTTCCTTATCATGGAAAATTCTTCCCTTTTCTATTTGCAGACCATTAGGCACAGAGACAACTGCGACTTCATCTATGAAATTGTGACCTAGAGTTTCAATTGTTGCATTGCATATGTCTGACACATAACCATTAATGAAAACATAACACCGCTGGAGTGTACATCAATTGGAACTATGCATGACGTTTATCCACTTTCCACAGTTATGACATCAATGTTTATCGAATATTTGGAAGGGTCACGATCCATGCACTTCAACATCAGGTAGGACAACACATTATTATCACTATTTATTATGATTGCAGGAAACTCACTATTCAATGTATATGTCATTGTGACTCCAACTTTGTTTGATCCAAACTAAACTCAGTTATAACGATATTTACTAGGTTTGTAAAATCACAATTCCGATCAACCAACACCGGTTATACGTGCGATCTATTTATCAAGCAAACATGCACGGAGCCCATTTCTGCAACTTTTCACAAAAAAAACGTAAGTCACGAAAAACCAGTGCAGTTCACGATTAATGCGATTAATGCAGGTCATATATTTGCATTGTAGTTCCAATAATGAAGTACCACATATAACACTACCTTAAAAAACCGTCGCATCATGAAATTATACAGGTCACTGTATCTTATTGTAAGTCACATAAATAGGGTCGCTGTTCACAATGATTTTATGAATAATCTTGAATAGAATGGTTCAGCTACAAGTCACACCAACATGAAACTAGATAGATCACTGTATCTTATGGAAAGTTACATAAATGAGACAACTTGTCATAACCATTTTATATCCAATTACACAGGTCACTACATCTAGTAAGTCACATAAATAAAATAGCTGGTCACAATCATTTTATATATAATCTTCAATAGAATGGTTCAATTACAAGTCACGAGATCAAATATGTTGAATCATGTCACATAAAATTACCTATTTCAAATAATTTGTCACATCATATGACCGTGGAGCCCTATCATACCTCCTACCATTTTGTTCTTCTATTGGAGATTATGGCAGGACTTAATACCAGTTGATGACATTATATCCAAATGAGGATAGACATTCAACTGGCTTCTCGATGTCAGTGTTGCTCAAAGATTGAGACAATCAATCATATTTTTACTGGTAGTAGTATTTCAGATCATGTTTGGCAACATTTTAGGGCTTTATTTCAGATTACCATGAGTGCAGGAGAGAGTGTCAGACACATATTTCTGAGATGAAGGTATTCTGGACAGTTTGCAAGGACCGGGCATATTCGCATCATTATTCCTCTATTGATTTTCTGGTTTATTTGGACTGATAAGAATAATGCAAAGCACAGGAACATACGTATGATTTCGAGATGTATTATCTGGAGAGTTTACCGCATGGTATCCTTCCTCCATATTGGTGGACTATTCCGATCGTTACATTGGCGTAATGACATGCAGCTTGCTATACTTTTTGGTATTTCTTTGACTTTCCCCACATCACCTCCCCCTATCATGGTTTGGTGGCACACTCCATCATTTGGATTTATCAAGATTAACATTGATGGTTGTATCAATGATAGGTTTGCGAGTGGAGGAGGCATCATCAGGGACTACGTAGGAAAGTGTATCAGGGTCTTCTCAACTTCATATGGATAGTGTTTGATATTAAAGGCGGAACTTAGAGCTATTCGTGATGTGATACTACTGGCTAGAGATATTGGTTTGTTAGATATTTGGGTTAAGGTAAACTTGACTGTGGCCATTCACTGCATCACCAAAGGTGACGGACCGTGGCCTACCCAGGGGATACTCAGACAGATTACAAATATTGTTTCCTTTAACAAAATACGATTTTTCACATCTTCAGAAAGGGGAACTAAGTCGCAGATACACTTGCTACCGAGGGTTGGTATCATCGTAGATATTAGGAATATGGACCAACCGACTTACCACGCTATATCAGAGCACTCGTTCAGATTGACAGATATGGTTTGCCCAGCATCAGAGTTTGATTTTTTGTATCTCGCCTCTACTTTTATTCTTGCCCACATTTGTACTTCTTGTAAGAGAAGTAGTACTTTTTGGTGTGCTGTCGTAGGCACCCAAAAATAGTCCTTAAACCTCTAAAACTAATGTAGTAGTGGAAGTAAGGGTCGATCCCACAAAGAGTGTGCAATTCAACAATTTATGTTTCGTATAATGATTGGGGGGGAGTTTTGTTTATAACGAAATCAATCTTATAACAAATAACAATGTAAATCAATGGGTTGTATTAAATCAATGAAACGAGTCTTGATCAAAGTCAACTTCCACAATTGGAGATTTATAATCATTCATCAATCCATAAAGAATAATCAATTCACATTCACAATATTCATCGTTGGAATAAATTCTTATTTCTCCTTAATTTTAGTTCATCAGAAACCAGCGTTCTAGTTAACCCTAATTATCAAATAATATTAGACCAGCGCTAAAGATTCAATTTAATAACAGTTTTAAATAATAGAGAAATCGATGAACAAGATAATACAAATACCAGCGATTGCATTCAATCTATTTAAACATTCTTCTTAAGATTCAATAACCTCTATCGCAGAACATTATCAAATCCTAGTGCTTCACAAGTTTAATAATTCAAACAATTATGAATTTGAGATTTAACTTAGCTATAGATTGCAATATATGAAAAACTAATAGATCTCTTAGCAATCAAACATGACAATCATAAAATTATGCATAGAAGAATATTTAATATTGAAAATATAAATTAAACAATAAAAATAGGTGGATGTCACAGTTATAATATTTTCCAAGGCTTTGGTATCCTTCAATCAAGCACCAAGAGTTAGTTACACATGATAGATCTAAGAAAAATAGAGAGAAAATAGGTTGGAGGCGTTCTGGTTCTGTTTTGGGTTTTAAAATATGTATTTATAGTTGTTTCCATAGGTAGTTGACTCAAATTTGGAAATCAGAATTTTTTCTCGATTTGGCCTGGGCGGGCACCCAGTAGAAAATGGGGCGGCCACCCAGACAAAATATTTGCTTTCTGTATTGAAATTTAGGGTTGAGCGAGCGCCTGGGCTGGCGCCTAGTACACAGCTGGATAACTTTCAGTGTTTTGGTCATATCTTTCAACACCAATATCTAATTGAGACGATTCAAAATGCGTTGAAAAGGGCTACAACTTTGCTTCAGAGACTATCTTCAAATTCGATCTTTTTCTATATCAAAATCTGGTCTCAATATGAGGCTGAAAATCAGTGCAACCTTTTTCAACTTGAAAGTTGATATGTGATAATGTTTTGGCTATATTTCATCCATTTGACTCCTTCTTCATCCAATTAACCTCTAACACTCTCAAATCTTCATCACAAGGTTAGAAACAAGTTTAGAGTATTTGCACTTTAGTTGCTGAACTATCACTTTCTTCCATATTGGTCCTTTTTCACTTGTTTCTTCCAAATTACGTCATATCCATAGAATTGCCGCCTAAATCAAAATATGAGCGTAATGAGTATATTTTAGCACAAAATAAACATACGAGCGAATAAAATAAGGAGGGAAAAATATGTATTTTACATTCCTATCAAATTCCTCCACACTTAGCTTTTGCTTGTCCTCGGGCAAAACTCAAATTTAATTCCCTAAAAATACTAGGTCATAATGCCAAGAACATAGAACTATTAAACTTTTTTTAAAACACATAAAGTATCACGAATAAACATTTCACACAACTCACAATCAATTAGCAAGCATTTTCATGTGAAGATGGAGTAAACTAAACATGTAGACCCTCACGGATATAAGCACTCAACTCTCATGTGTTTAAAATTATAAATGTTTCACTCAAATTCATTACAATGGAGATGTTCTACCATATGCTTGCATATCTTCTCATTCGCCACCACTAAGATCACATGATTTACAAGAATCATAAGGACTTTTCAAAGGTTGTATTGTGGCATATGATCAAGGTGGGAAATATTTGGGTACGTGACTCAAGAGCCATCGAAACTAGTGGAGTAAAGATAAATATATTTAACTTAAATATATACATAAGACATGTAAATCAACCACTCCACATGATAGTTTCATCATTTTTGCATTTATCCCACTCAAATCGAACACTTTCTTGAGATGTAGGCAAAGTTATGAATAAAGATTTTTTTCACATTAAAATCACTCTCCTTCATCACTTTTTTTTTTCTTTTTTTTCTTCAATCATTCATTTTTTCCTTCTCTTCTTGTGTTTTTCTTGCACATTGTAAACTCCAATTTATAAACCAATAATGGAACTCACTGAATTGACATAGAAAATTTGTTACAATTCACTAATAATAGCACTACCATAAATCTTGATACCTCCACACTTATTTTCTTGCATATCCACACATATCATGATGATAAACAATACTTCACTACCTCTAAAGCTTGGGTAAAGACATTATTTTTCAAGTTTAAAGTTTGTAATGTGAGTTTATACAAAGAAAATGCAATAAGACTCAAAGGGGCTCAACAATGGAAAACTCAATTACAGGGTTGGCTATTTGGCTAATGAAGCTCATTTATGTAACAAAAATGACCTTAATCATGTTCGTGCATGCATATGTCAATGTGATCTTGAAGAGAATCAAAGCAAGTTCTAGAGAAACAAAACCATGTAAGAATATCACACATGAAAAACAATAATGAGACTGTTATGGTTGTATTAGTCTAAAGGCTCAAAAATCTTACCGGCTTTTGTCTATAGAATTTAGTTACAACCATCCTCAAAGAAAATAACTCCACTAATCAGTTCTAAGTTGGAGGATTATTCATTCAATCATGTTATGAGTTCTTCAAAAGTCTAATTAATTCTAGCAAATAGTACAACCAAAAATCTTTTAACCTCAACTCCTCTTCTTGAAAAATCATGCAATTTTCTTTTAGAAAATTAACTCAATCTAAATGCAACCTAAATCTAAATCCCTCCCCACACTTAAAACTTACATTGTCCATAATGTAAGGTGCAATGCAAAGAAAATGACAAAGATAAAAAATGCAAAAATAATAAGGGAAAATGAACGAACTCCCATTGGGTTGCCTCCCAAATAACGCCTTTGTTTATTGTCTTTGGCTCGACTCAAAGTTTTCTTATTTAGCCTGAGTCTATCATGGTTGGCTTCGATCTTCCTTGCGGTGAACCAAGTCCATTGGGAATGATAACTAGCAGTGTTCCTCTACCTCAATGGAATAAATACTTTTAGTGATTGATGTGGGGCTTCAAATCTGGAATGGAAGTCTGCAAAACAGAAGGTAGAGGTTTCTCATTAGAAACTGATAATATAAAACCAAAAATCTTAACTGACTCTGGAAGATCGTTTAATGCTGCCACAATTCTTTGTAACTCAATGTTTAAGGTCAGCTCCTCTTTTTCTTTCCTAAGATTCTCAATATTGATAGCTTCCCATTCTTTTTTAGCAACAAATTCGAAAACATCATGTGCTAAATAATCAATCACATCAATAAAATGAATATGATTATTATTACACCGATATTTCATAGAATCATAGATATTAAGTGTGATAATTTTATCATCAAATTTCATGGTTAGTGTACCATTATGAAAGTCCACTTTAGTTTTGGATGTCCTTAAGACCGGGAGACCTAACAAGATAGAGGTAGTATGATTACTATTGCCCATGTCAAGCACATAAAAATCAGCAGGAAAAACTAACTCATTAACTTTCACGAGAACATGCTCAACTACCCCCTTAGGATGGACATTAGATTTATAAGCTAGTTGGATTATCACACCAGTGTCAATTAAAGCTCCTAGTTTCAAGGAAGTGTATACAGAATATGGCATGACATTAATAGATGCTCTTGAATCTAACATGGCCTTCTCAAACTTAGTATTGCCTATCATGCAAAGGATAGTGAACATACCTAGATCCGTGCACTTTGCAGGAAGTTTCTTTTGAATTATTGCAGATACCGTTCTACAACTTTTACCCTTCCAATCCTCTTCAATTTCTGTTTCCTTTTACTTGTGTACAATTGTTTCAAAAATTTAGCATAACGAGGTACTTGTTTAAAAATATCTAAAAGTGGAATATTTATCTCACTTTTACTAAAAATTTCATGCAGCTCATCATGATCTCGTTTATATTTCCTAGATCCCACTAAAGCTTGAGGAAAATGGGGTATTGGTTTATAATCAGAGAGGGGTAAAAACTTAAGCTCAGTCACCTCAGTATCATTGGTGACAATCTTGTTTACAACATGTTTTTCTTCCTCTTCTTGCTTCAACGGCCTAGGGGATGCCTTTACTGGAATCCCAACCTCTTTACCACTTCTCAAGATGATTGCGCTCATAGTTCTTTTGGATTTACCATTGTTTGAGAGGGTAGTTTTTCCGAACTTTGTACCTCTAGCCGACTAACTGTATTAGCTATTTTACCCATTTGATTCTCCAAATATTGAATGCTAGCCCTGGTCTCCTGTTGAAATTGCAAAGTGTTAGTGGTAAGGGATTTAACAATATCTTCTAAAGACACACCAGAGTTAGAAGTTTGGCCATGTTGTCTATGAGGGTATGGCTAATTTATATTGTTGGAAATTCTGTCGATTCTAAATCATAGGCTGATTCACTTGTCGATTTCCATAGCTAAGATTTGGATGATCCCTCCATCCTTGGTTGTACGAGTTTGAATAGGGATCAAAATTCCTCTGTAGTTGTCTAGAAAAACTACCGCTACATTTATGTGTTCAACGGATTTTTCTTGAAGTGTTGGGCACATATCAGTTGGATGGCCTACCAATGAACAAACTCCACATGTTTGACGAACAAAAATGGTTAGACTCGCTATTTATTGTTCAATGGATGAGACATTTACCTTGTTAACTTGTTTAGAATGGGGATCAAATCTAGCGCCAAATTGTTGAGAATTGGCTGCCATGTTTGTAATTAAATTCCTAGCTCCTTCGGAAGTTTTATCAACCAAAGCTCCTCTACTTGCAGCGTCAATCATTCTCATTTTTGTGGGTTGAAGGCCTTCATAGAAGTATTGGATGAGAAGTTGCTTACTGATCTGATGATGGGGACAACTTGCACATAATTTCTTAAACCGCTCCCAATACTAATGTAGAGATTCCCCGTGATCTTATCTGACACCACAAATTTCTTTCCTAATATTTGCTGCCCTTGAAGCTGGAAAATATTTCGCTAGAAATAATCTCTTCACTCCATCCCATGTGATAATGCTTCCCGATAGTAGATAGTAGAGTCAATCCTTAGCCGAATCCTTCAGAAAAAATGGAAAGGCTCTCAATTTAATCTGTTCTTCAGTAATTCCAGTGGGTTTCATACTCGTGCAGACCACATGAAATTCTTTCAGATGTTTATGAGGATTTTCACCTGTAAGATCATGAAAAGTAGGCAAAAGGTGTATTAGCCCAGATTTAAGCTCAAATGTAGTAGTAGCATCTAAAATAAGAAAAGTTATGCATAAAGGTTGTTGATTCAATGTAGGGGCTGCAAGCTCCTTCAAAGTCCTATTTCCGGACATTGTTCTTTCTCCTTCAAACTCAAAATCACTTGCAAATGGATTGTTGAGGTTGAGATTGCTTTTTTCAAGATTTTATTGGATGTTACTCCTTAACCTGCGCAAAGTTTTCTCAATTTCTGGATCGTACTCCAAATCACTTTGATTAGAAGATCGAGTTACGGGCATAAACAGACATAACAAATAAAAAAAAATTTAAAAAAAGCTAGATTAAGAAAGACAAATAAAATTCTATGCTAAAATTTTTAAAAACAATAAAATATCTAAAAACCTAGAAAATTATGATTTTTTTTAAAAATAAAATAAACAACTAAGAAGCACAAAAATAAATTAACACCACTCCCGGGTAATGGCGCCAAAATTTGGTGTGCTATCGTAGGCACCCAAAACTAGTACTTAAATATCTAAAACTAATGTAGTAGTGGAAGTAAATGTCGATCCCACGAAGAGTGTACAATTCAACAATTTATACTTCGTATAATGATTGAGGGGGGTTTTCGTTTATAACGAAATCAATCTTATAACAAATAACAATATAAATCAATGCGTTGTATTAAATCAATGAAACGAGTCTTGATCAAAGTCAACTTCTACCATTGGAGATTTATAACCATTCATCAATCCACAAAAAAATAATCAATTCACATTCACAATATTTATCGTTGGAATAAATTTCTATTTATCCTTAATTTTAGTTAATTAGAAACCAGCGTTCTAATTAATCCTAATTATCAAATAATCTCAGACCAGTGCTAAAGATCCAATTTAATAATAGTTTTAAATAATAGAGAAATCGATGAACTAGATAATACAAACACCAGTGGTTGCATTCAATCTATTTTAACATTCTTCTTATGATTCAATAACCTCTATCGTAGAAAATTATCAAATCCTAGTGCTTCACAAGTTAAATAATTCAAACAATTACGGATTTGATATTTAACTTAGCTACAGATTGCAATATAGATCTCTTAGCAATCAAACATGGCAATCATAAAATTATGCATAGAAGAATATTCAGTATTGAAAATATAAATTAAACAATGAAAATAGGTGGATCTCACAGTTATAATATTTTCCAAGGTTTCGGTATCCTTCAATTAAGCACCAAGAGTTAGTTACACATGATAAATCTAAGAAAAATAGAGAAAAATAGGTCGGAGGCGTTCTGGTTCTGTTCTAGGGTTTTAAAATATATATTTATAGTTGTTTTCATATGTAGTTGACTTAAATTTGAAAATCAGAATTTTTTCCCGATTTAGCCTAGGCGGGTGCCTAGTAGAAAATGGGGTAGCCGCCCAGGCAAATATTTGCTTTCTGTATTGAAATTTAGGGTCGGACGAGTGACTGGGTTGGCGCCAAGTATACAACTGGACAATTTTCAGTATTTTGGTCATATCTTTCAACACCAATATTCGATTGAGACGATTCAAAATGCGTTGAAAAGTTAACTCAAAGATACAACTTTGCTTCAGAGGCTATTTTTAAATTTAATCATTTTCTATATCAAAATCTGGTCTCAATATGAGGCTAAAAATCGGTGCAACCTTTTTCAACTTAAAAGTTGATATATGATAATGTTTTGGCTATATTTCATCCCTTTGACTCATTTTTTCATCCAATTGACCTCTAACACTCTCGAATATTCATCACAAGGTTAGAAACAAGTTTAGAATATTTGCACTTTAGTTCCTGAACTATCACTTTCTTCCATTTTGGTCCAATTTCACTTGTTTCTTCCAAATTACGCTATATCCATAGAATTGTCACCTAAATCAAAATATGAGCGTAATGAGTATATTTTGATACAAAATAAACATATGAGCGCATAAAATAAGAAGGAAAAATATTCATTTTACATTCCTATCACTTTCTTTTTATTGCTTTACTTTACATTTACTATAAGAGAAGTAGTGATATGATCCGAGATAGGCAATCACTTGGTCGAGTTTTGGAGTCCAAATTGAAGAAGTTGACAAGCCAAGGTTCAAGTTTCATGAAGGATTCAAGAGCCGAAACGAGTTGAATTCAAAGTTTGGAAGATATTTGGAAAGAAAATGAGTAGAGTGGTTGAAAATGGGCATAAATTTCGGCTCATTTGTTGGATTTTCACCCATGACTATGACTACATTTCAAAAATGACACGAAATTCTGTACAAGGTTCTGTGGGCACATGGTACTTTTAGGCTTGCAATCGCACGAAACCATGACGATAACAATTAGGGGAGAATTTAATTTTATCGCAAATTTCATTATTAGACTAGAATTCTATTTTCTTTCCAATTTTATAATATTTTGTAACCTAATTATGTTTTTACTAAGTTTTCTGGCCATTAGTATAAATAGAACTTCATTATTCAATGAATGAACATTTTGACAAATTCACTATTGAGATATATTCGAGAGGCTATTGTGCTTTTCAAACATTGTTCTTCTTAGAATATTCTGAACTTATTAAGAGGATTCTCCTGGCGTTCAACACCGAGTGCGGAACACGTGTTGTGTAATCAAGATGTCATTCAAACTTCATTTTTGTTTGGTTACTTGGTTCATTAATTTTTGGTTCAAACTCAAAATCGAGATTATTCTTTGGGTTTTCTTAGGATCTTCAATCTCGTTGTGGGTTGCATAGTGTTTATTGCTATGTTGTTCTCATCAGTTGGTATCAGATCTTGGGCTCTAGATTTAGGTTCTATCCTTTTTGTTCTTTTGAGTCTTTTATTTTTGTTTCTCGTGTCCGTCGTAAATTTTTAGTCTTTAATCTAAAAAATTCAAAAAAAAAAAAAAGAGTCAATCTTGTTTTTGGGTTGATCTAGCACTCAAATCAACTTATGTTTGTTTCGTTGTTATTGTTGTTAATTTTCGTGTTTATAAAAAAAACTGTTCAAAGGTACTTTTCACGTCGTCACTATTAAAAAAAATTTACTTGATTTATTTAGGAAGTTGACACTATTTATTATCTATCCAAAATTTGTTTATATTCATTTCAATCCAAAAACTCAAGAACCGCTTTCTTGAATTTAAATATCACTCATCCAATTATCCATTTCTTTTCTTGAGTCTTCTTGATTACACCTACGTAAAGGATGAATGATGATTGGGGATTTATTTTTCAAACTCGGTATTTTGTGGGTAGTACAGTATGCAGTCTAGCTATTGTAAGGAGTACATGTCAGACTTGGATAGTATCAAGATGGTGAAAAAATTGAGATTACCTTTGTAACACCCTATGCCTTATAGGATGACTTGGTTGAAGGAGTGTAGGAAGGTAGATGTGACCAAGCGGGTTTTATTGAATGTCACCTTTGGGAGATATAGTGATGAAGTTTGGTGTGATGTAGTTCCATTAAAATCTTTTCATATCTTGTTTGGAAAACCCCGGAGGTATGAGATGAAGGCTTTTTATGATATTGAGAGGAACATGTATAGGTTTCTTCAGGATGGGGTAAAAATCACTCTGGTTGGGTTGACACTAGAACAGTTCTTTACAGACCGATGGAAGGTGAGAAGTGAAGCAGAACGGGAAAAGTAAGAAAGGGATATGACCACACCTAAGGAGAACACCGAAGTTGAATTACAGGAGGAGTCCTGAAATATAGAAGTTGAGATGGAGGATGGTAGATGGAAAAATACAGTTGATATTGGGGAGAGTAAGCCAATTAATGAGCCGGAGCACGAGTAGGCTAGTATAAAAATTGTAAAGATGGTTTAGCAAGAGAGTGAGAAAATAATAGAAGAATGCGTTGAACATTTTGTTGAAAATATTATGGGGAATGAATAGCAGAGTTCTTTACTATGAATATGATGTATATTATTGGAGATCAATATTCCTCGATTAATTTTATTTAGATAATTTTAAAAAAATCGCAATCACTAAATTGTGTTAATTTGATTAAGGTGAACAATTTGATAATTATTTAAAATTAAAATTGGATGTTATTTAACAAGGACTACAAAATTCAATATAAAAAATTAATATGGAAAGATTACACGATATTGCAATTACCAAAATTATAGTAATGAATTTGGACATGTATGTTGACTAAATACATTTAGGGGTGACAATTGCACTGAGTGGCTTATCGACTCGCTTGCTTGGCTCGCTGTGACTTAGCCCATGGATTGCTCGAACTCACCTGGAAACGTGTCTAGACTCAAGTCGACTCAAGATCGAAGTTAAAATGTTGAGCCGAGCTCATTTGGGACGAGCAGCTCATGGGCACGATCCATGAGTGCTCAAGGGCTCATCTGATTAGTGATCGTATGATCACTTTTTAAAAGAGAAGTGGCCATTGGTAGTTTGTGACCGTTGGGGTCCCTAGAGGTCACAATAATTTTTTTTATATTTTTTTTTCAAACTCTATAAATACTCTCGAGTTTAACTCATTGTGCACATGAATTCTCTACAATCTATTTTCTACATTTTATAACCTAAATTACTCATTTTCAATTTAATTCCTTATTACATTATTTAATCATCAATCTATTTAATTCATCTAATATATTCTCATTCTTTATATTTTATCTCTTTATCTCATTTTTATAATTATTTTGTTTCATTCTGCACCTCTTTTTTATATTTACATTCCAAATTCAATTTCATTTTATAGAAATGGATCCTAATTCTTATGTTGAGGGTTTGTTTGGTGGTAACTCACCATTGACATCATAATCTCAATTCCATTAAGATTTTTTCGGTCTCAACACATCCTAATATCTGAGGATTGGGCGTCGACGATGTGAATGAGAATAGTCATTCAATTGATTTGACCAATATTGATGAAGAAGCGAAACTGGAAATACTCGATGCAAGAGACAAGCAAAAATCTAAACAAAATCCAATTTGTATGCATTGTCCAACACTTTCTCCAAAATTTGAAATGGACAATCCCCTCGTGGTTGTAACTTTGATTTCCTTTGTTCTAGAAAGCATTTCTTTCTTAAATGTACCCAAAACATAATCTCCTGGTTCGAAAGTCACGCTTCTCCGGCCCTTGTTTGCTTGCGACGTGAA
Organism: Fraxinus excelsior; assembly: GCA_019097785.1. NCBI lineage: Eukaryota > Viridiplantae > Streptophyta > Magnoliopsida > Lamiales > Oleaceae > Fraxinus > Fraxinus excelsior. Next base: position 31,845,271 of record CM032624.1, read on the forward strand.
GTGTTTGTTTTTACTCTGAATTCGCGCCCTTACCTTTTCATGGAGTGACTTCACCAACTCGGCCTTTATTTTACCATCTAACCTACCTCGTTCATTCACAGGCAAATGTATTAGCTCCAAAGGTGTCAGTGGATTAAAATCGTAAACAACTTCAAATGGTGAAAACGAAGTGGTAGAATGCGTGGCCTTATTATATGCAAACTCTATGAAAGGTAGACACTCCTCCCAACTCTTCAAATTCTTATTGACTACAGTGCGCAAGAGTTGTGTCATGGTCCTATTCACTATCTCGATCTGACCATCGGTCTGTGGATGACAAGTGGTTGAAAACATAAATTTAGTGCCTAACTAAGCCCACAAAACCCGCCAAAAATAACTCAAATATTTCACATCCCGATCAGATACAATTCTCTTAGGTATCTAATGAAAACGCACTATCTCCTTAAAGAATAACTCAGCAATGTTAGTAGCATTATCGGTCTTATGACATGCTACGAAATGTGCCATCTTACTAAACCTATCTACCACCACAAATATCGAATCTCGTCCCTTCTTAGACCTAGGTAGGCCCAAAATAAAATCTATCGAAATATCAACCCATGGTAGGTGTAGGTAACGGTGTGACAAACTTTGAGGTAAAACCTTAGATTTAGCCTGCATACAAGTTATGCATCGACTACATACTTTCTCAATATCACTTTTCATTTTAGGCCAATAAAAATATTCTCCCAACATCTCTAAAGTCTTTTTAATCCCAAAATGTCACATCAATCCACCACTATGTGCTTCCCTCACTAATATTTCTCACATTGAACAATTAGGAACACACAACCTATTTTCCCAAAACAAATATCCATCTTGTTTAAAGAACTTATATATAGCCCCTTTTATTACATGATGTATAAATATCCGAGAAATCTAAATCACTAACATACATATCCTTAATGTGTTCAAAACCAAGCAATTTAGAACTGAGAGAAGTTGGTATCACATGCCTTCGAGACAATGCATCCGTCACCACATTTTCCTTACCTTGCTTGTACCGGATGACATAAGGGAATGTCTCCACAAATTCCATCCACTTTGTATGCCTTTTGTTTAGTTTACCTTGACCTCGCAAATGCTTCAATGATTCATGGTCCGTGTGCATCACAAACTCTTTAGGCCACAGGTAGTGTTGGGTCTCCAAGGTTCAAGTGAATATAGCTTCTTGTCATAGGTGGGATAATTGGGTGCGACACTTAAGGTCCTTACTATAAACTAAGATGCCATAAAGATACACAACAACAAATTTACCTATAAAAGTACGCAAAATATGATTCATCAACCACATGAAAGTGCTCAGTGCATTAGTGAGTCCAAATGACATTACTAACCACTCATACAGGCCATGTTTTGTTTTAAAAGCGGTTTTCCATTCATCACCTTCCCTAATTCGAATTTGGTGGTATTCGCTTTTAAGATCAATTTTACTAAACATGCAAGCACCATACAATTCATCCAACATATCATCTAACATAGGATAAGATGATGATAATTTACCGTTATGTTGTTGATTGCTCTGTAATCCACACACATCCTCCAAGTTCTATCTTTCTTTGGCACAAGTAGCACTGGAATAACATATGGACTCATGCTCTCCCTCACATATTCCTTACTCATCAATTTCTCCACTTGCTTCTAAAGTTCCTTTGTCTCCTCGTTGTTACTTCGATAAGCTGGCCAATTTGGAATGATAGCTCCAGGAACGAAGTCAATCTGATACTCAATGCCTCGAATGGGTGGCAACCCTCTAGGCATGTCCTCTGGAAATATATCTTCAAATTCCTCCAATAAAGAGATAGCCAAACTAGGGAGTGGTGGGTTAGGTTCCTCAAGATTGAGGAATGACTCCTTATAAACCAACAATATAACTTGTTGCTCTCAATTATCTCTCTTTTCAACTCACTCTCCTTTACAAAGAAATTTACTCTCGACTTTTCTCTCCTCTCGGATGCCCCTCTTTCTATTCTCTCAGTAGCTCCACTCTTTGTTGTTCTCTACTGGCCACCTTAGCATTTTCTCTCACACTCACCATCTCACTATTTTCTCTAACTCTTTCACTCTCATTTCTTCCTCATTTTTCAATGTGATTTGGTCTTCATACACTTGCGTCGGTGTTAATGGCGCAAGGGTAATGGACCTCAAATCCTTAATAAAACTATAACGATTCTTGTACCCATCATGTATAACCTTCCTATCATATTGACATGGTCTACCTAACAAAATATGTCCCGCGTGCATAGGTACTACACCAAACATAATCTCATCACAATAACTACAAATTGAAAAATTAATCAACACCCTCCCGTTCACCTTAACTTTCCTACATTCATTTAGCCATTGTAACTTATAGGGTCTAGGGTGTTTTAATACAGTTAATCCCAAGTTCTCAACAAGATTTATGCTAGCTACATTAGTACAGCTTCTTCCATCAATGATCATGCTACACACTTTATTGTTAACATGGCATCGTGTATGGAATATGTTTTCTCTTTGCTGCTCCATGTCATCTGCTTTGATTTGAGTGTTGAGAGCTCATCTCGTGACCAATAACTCTCCAACAACAAATTCCAAGTTGTCTCCTTCACTAATCTCCTCCAATGCTGGCATGCCTTCATATCATCCTCATTGTTACTCACCACCTCTCCATTGCGCAAGATCATTGTCCTTTTGTTTGAGCATTGAGAAGTGATGTGTCATGTTCCCAAGCATTTGAAGCACTTAATATCCCGATTTGTGGTTGGTTGTGGCTCTGCTTTGGGGGTTGTTTGTTAGCACCATCATCTTTCCCCTTTGGCATTTCAGTCCTTCCTTTCAAAATAGCTCAATTTCCTTTGTTTCTCACCTCGATTTTCAAGATGAATCAAAACCCGAAATACCCAATGGTTGCCTAACTATCCATGTATTTCAAAGAACAAGGTGAACTCAAAAAAATGATCACCCAATCACCCACCATCGATGCACCCTCATCCATGTTACTAACATACTCATAATCATCATGCACATCCATCTTAGGCTCCCCGCTTACCTGGTCTCCTTGCATTCGATTGTCCCTTATGAGATTTGTCACCGATGTATCTAAATATCAAGTATTTCACACACATCCCCAAGAACCCTTTTAAACCGCCTTATTGCATCATCTGCCATGTTGATTTGATTCGGCTACCTGATTGAATTGGAACCCTCTCTACCTGACATCCTCATTCTATAGAATTCCTGCTTCACAATGATCACTTGTGTATCACTCAATTAATGGATTTTCCCTATATTAATCTCACCACTTTGTCTTTTATCACTCAATGCTTTCACCCTACTTCACAGAATAAGGTGAACTCAAAAAAATGTGTTCCCGTAGATCCAACCGAGTATGATCATTAATTGTGATAGGAGAAAAGAAAAAAGAAGATGAAGAATGACTCAAGAACAAGAAGGAAGTAAGAAATTGTATAGATGAAACCAATGGAAAATTCAAGAAAGTAAAATGGAATGAAATTGATCGATTCTTTTTTTTTTCTTGGACTCAAAATCTGAAAATTGAAGATTGCTGAAAATTCTCAGAAATAATAATAATAATTTCTTTTTTAATTTTCGTATTTTTTTGGCTTTTTTTAAACTCGGGAATTTGACTACAAATCCAGCGAAACAAATGAAAATTAATTTGGATTCTTAAATAGCCCAAAAAAATAATTTTGACTCTTTTTTTGTACTTTTTTGGATCAAAACTCAAAAACTAAAATTAACTCGAAGAACATGAAGAACGATAGAAAAATAAGAAAACAAGATTTAAAACAATAAAAGATATAACCTTGATTATTTTTTAGCAGTGCTCTGATACCAACTAATGAGAACCACGTAGCAATGATCACTACGTAACCCATCAAAAGATTGACGATCCCAAGAAAGCCCAAAGAATAATCCAGTTTGGAGTTTGAACCAAGAATAATGAACCAAGCAACCAAACAAAACGGAATTTGAATGACCCCTTGATTACAGTTGGCTTGATCCACACTCGATGTTGAACGCTACAAGATTAACTTGATAAGTTCGCAAAGTTCTAAGAAGAACAAGATTTTAAAGCAAAATAGCCTCTCGATTAATTCTCAATAATGTTGTCTAATACAATGAAAAGAATAAGATCTATTTATATGGAAATTCTAAAAACCTAGTTAAGATGTAATTAAATTCCTAAAAGATTAAAAAGATATCAAAAATAGTGTTTTAATGCAATTATGAAACTTTCGCGAAAAAGGAAAAATTTCACCCCGAAAATGTACTATGTGGTCTCATTCATTTTACACTATGTGACAGTATAGTGTTAAAAATGACACCATTTTTTCTTATGCAGAATTTCGTGACGATTCCAGATTGTACTTAGGGCGAAAATTTGACACCCGAGCTGAAAGTTATGCACATTTTCATCCACACTGCTCGTTTACTGCTTGAACTGAGTTGATCTATTTGGTTTCATCTTCCGAGCCCAACATGAAACTTATTCCTTGACTTGTTAACTTTGACACTTTGTCCACCATAGCTTGAGCAAGCAATCTCATCTCGTCTTTCACCCGCTTTGCTCTTGAACATGTCATCGGGTCTCCTTCGATAATCAACGGATCTCGTCCTAGGCTCGACTCCTGGATCATATCACCTAGGCTAACAATTCTAACATTTTACATCAATCATTCCTAAAGATTGCCCCTTGACCCTCTAAAAGACAACAAGGAGTTCTTCAGCCAAAGGGAGATTGGATTGAAGACTTCAACCAATGGAAGCTTTGAAACAAAGGGCATCACCTTCTTTTATTTCTTTATGGTGACCAATTGGGTCTTTGTTGACTTTGTCAGATCTAACATATATATCCATGTGGACTATGACATGGTATCCATTTGGAGTCTCGATGGCGAGGCGTAACAATAGTGATCCAAGTCTATGCATGATTTTTCATGTAATGCATGTACTTCTTTTATAAAAATAAAATTTCTGTTGGGGTGGTTATTTTTACAACACCATAATAGTCCCCCAAGTCTAGCTATAAATATTTAAATTAGAATTAGAATTTAAAAGTAGAGACTTATGACTTGTGTGAAGTACTTATCAAGGTTGTTGTCTAAAGCTGTGTATTTTGAAGTTTTCTGTTTTTTGGCAAATGTTGGGAAACATTAGCTGAGATATTTTCATCCGAGAATGTTTGCTTCGAAGTGATTGTATATCTAAAGCCTTGCTAAAGCTATTCATCTCGAAGCTGAAGTAGTGTACCTCTACTATTTGCTCAGGTTGTAACACATTAATTCTGAGGAGGCGTGTTTTTTTGAAATATTAGGAACACGAGGAGTCCTTAAGTATTGTGTCCAAATGATTTGTTGTCTCTTGTTCTTCAACTTTATTGAAATTCTTCTAGTCACTTTCACGAACTCTGGTCTCTTTTCTTCAGTGATTTTATTGTTCAACTTTGTAAGTGTTTTCAATTTCTTTGATTTTGAATTTCATGGCTTCTTCATTTTCTACGGGGGACTTAGACAATAGTTCTGTAGCTTTTGAGAGATGGATTACAATAACCAATACCGCTGACCTCGTCCAAGCCATTGTACTGGTCATAATGCTTTGCCTTCAAAGGAGGGTTAGTAGATAATGATGTGGGTTGGGAGGGCAACCGAAATTTCTTCAAATGTAACAGCGTCGACCTTATAGACATTAGGGAGAAAGATTGAATTTCCTATAATATCGAACTCCTAGCCTCTTTTCTTGATTAGTGAGCCTGCTTTCCTAGGTATGGGTGTGTCGATGTCAGTAAGTTCCTTCTAAAGAGAGGACTTTGTATGCCCCTTTATTGTTTCTTTAGAGATGAACCTACCCAGCTCGTCCCCAATGCATGGGTGCCACTAGTGGGGATTTATTTTTTGTTGAAGGAAACCTTACTTGGAGACTATATGCTCCTCCACATCTTCTAATCCATCTTCCAACCTAGGGTCCTAGGAAAAGGGGGTTCCTAAGGTTGGTATTCCTTATGTCCATGGGGGCTTACACCACATTCGTCATAGACCTTCCCTCTTCAATCAAAAGGTGGAAAGAAACTTGGTTCTGGGTAAGGGGCAATGACAAACGTGTAAGGGTGACAAGGTCCCCTATGTAACAGTGCCAACCAGTTATTCTGAAGATAGTGGGTGTTTGTGTCTTCAACTTTTATTTTCTAACTATGAATTAGCTCTGACCTTTTCTCATTGTTGTAGGATTGGTTGATCGCTTCAAATTAACCCTAGCAGAGTTAGGTGTTATATAGGACATTTACTTCCGTCCTTTATCTTCGTGAAAGTCTAGCCGTTTGATTAACTAGAAGAGATTTTTTGATGAGTTTTGCTTAATGGCTCAATGAGGTAACCTCTTAGTGTGAAATTTCTATAACTATTGGTAAGGTAATTTGTATCGACCCTTTATTTCTTTTGTGAAAAATTTTGAGAAGAGAATGCATCTTACCTCTGACATAGCCTTCATCTTTACTGTACTGCCACTATCGAGAGGAAGGGATTCAAGCCCTCAAATGTAGTAGTAAAATAGGTGGGAGACCAAGTAGAAATATCAACAAGAAGGTTGCTGGGTTACAAAGGAGAAAGGCGACCTCATATCAAAGATAAGTGAAAAACAAAGTAGAATAGGTCCCCAAGAATAAATATATAGTTTCCTCTACCGGAGAGGAGGGCTTAATGGTAAGCACACCACCTCGATCTGAAGTTCTAGCAGGGAAAAAGTTGAAGGTAGTCTCAATTACTGCGATCAGGGGGAGGCAGAAGAGGCCAATTATTTTGGAGCCTTTAAAGCAAGTAAAGTTGAAGAGGGGGAGGAACTCGAGCGCCTCAACAACGACTCAACAACTACCTCTGATGTAGCTCCTCGTACCAAGCTTTCCCTGTCTAAAAGGAGCGATGAGTTGGCCCCGAAGCTGTGTCCATGGTTTCTCCAGAAATTCAGATTGCAACTGCCAAATTTTACAAGTACTGGACAGATAGGTGGTAGACGTTTGTGGAGACCAGTGACTCAGTGGATATGTTTACCAACATGGTGAGCCAGAAAGGGAGAGCTTTTGGAGTTGCCATAAAGTTTGAAGTTTTTTTAAAACCTTCATAAAAAGAATAAAGAACTTTCAAATAAGGCATCCCAGGTGGAGGAGGAGCCTAAGAAAGCCAAGTCTGAAGCTGAGGTCGCCAAAAAGCACCAGGTTGAGAAGGCCACGAATCTCGCTTCTACTTTAGCAAAAATTGAGAATCTGAAAAAAGAAATCCACTTATCTTAAAGTGAAGTGGCTTCTCTTACCAAGCGAGTGGAAACCTTCAACGTCCATCAAAAAATAACTGTTGTGGCCTTGGAAAGGTCTAATAAAGAGAATGATACCTTAAAGCAATAGGTGGGGGAGCTTGGCTCCAAAGTCTCTAGCATGATGGAAAAGGTAGAAGCGGCGAGGGGGGAAGCCTAGTTTGTTGGTGATGATGCTATGAAGTGGTACATTGCCAATTTCCACTTAACTGGGGAGTATCAATGCTTCACAAAATATTGGCGGAGGTATACATATACTGAAGTTGTAGAATGGATTAAAGTGCACTCCCAAGCCTTCAACACCTCGAATTTGAGGTCAAAGTTCATAGAGATCAAAGTTTTTAGAGAAAGTGGAGCCTCAGACTCCAATGGATGGTGAGACTGGGGATGACAATGCGACTTCTGAAGCAATTCACCCAAATCTATTGTCCCTTTCTTTCTATCACCGATCTCCCTCCCCCACTTGCTTATCTTAGGCTTTTGTACTTTCTTTTTTTATTTCTCCAATGTAAATGGCTTTAGCCACCAGATGTAACAAACTTCAACAAATGAAATTTCTTTTGTAGTACTTGTGCAAATTGAATATCAATATACTGAACTTTTTCTTGTTTTTGTGATGTGATTCAGGCTTTGTTAAGACTTTTTTCCAAAATTTGTACAAGTGTTAGAAGTTCGTATGCTTTTTTACTTTTCTTTACTTTCTTTCCATAGTATGAGGTTTAATGGTTTATCCATGTAGAGGTTTTCCCCATGACTTTTGTCTTTTGGGGGGCATGTGTTATCCACTTCGGCGAACAAGGAAATGATCCTCTTTGGGATCCATCTCTATGTTGAAGGCGACCCCCGCTTCCCTTCCTGTTGGATGGCTTGTCATGCATGGGCTTCTCCCAAGACCTTTGTCATTGAGAGGCATTTTCCTTTTCTTTTAAGAATTTCAAGAAGGTTGCTTTTATTGAATTAAACAAATCGTACATAGTATTTACACATTTATTATTTATAGTACATCATTAGGTGTTCCGCATTCCAAGGATGAAGATGTGATTTTTCATCCAAACTTTTGATCCTATAGGTTTCAGGTTGAATCTCTTCTTTGATGCGTTAGGGACCCTTCTAGTTGGGATTAAGATTCTCCACTCATGGCTCTTTAAATAATAGGAATACTTTTCACAATACAAGGTTGTTCACACGAAATGATTTCTTCTTGACCTTAGAATTGTAGTATCGGCTCATATTTCATTAGTAGGTAGCTAACTTCACTTAAGATTCATTCCTTCTTTCATCAAGGAAATTAAGTTTACACCTCTTCAACTCGTCATTAGATATTTCATTGAACTATAAGCGGTGATGAGAGGGTAGACCTACTTCAACTAGGCTCATAGCCTTTACTATATAAGCCATAGAGAAATGAATTTCTTTTGTAGCCATCCTATTAGTGGTTCGAATAGCCCATAGGACCTGAGGTAGCTTATCTACTCAAGCCCCTTTGGAAGCATCCAACTTTCTTTTGAGGGTATACTTGATAGTTTTATTGACAGTTTCAAACTACCCATTAGTTTGGGGATGATGGGGTAGAGAAGTGCTTCTTGATCTCTAGTTCCTCACATAAGTCCCTGACCTTCTTGTTATCAAATTGTCGCCCATTATCAGATACAATTGAGTGGGGATCCCAAACCTGCAAATAATATTCTTCCATAAGAACTTAGAAATGTTAGCTTCTATAAGTTTGTCCAAGGGTTCGGCTTCCACCCACTTGTAAAATAGTCAATTGCGACGATAATGAAGCCGATGCCATCCTCTCCCTTGGGTAGGGTTCCTGTAAGATCAATTCTCTACTTGGCAAAAGGCCAAAAGCTAGAGACAACACTTAGTTCTTGGTGAGGTTGCCTTTGCATTGTCTCGAAGCGCTGACACTTATCACAAATTCTCACAAATTGTTGTGCATCATTTTTTAGTGTAGGCCAATAGGTACCCTACCTCAACAGATTTTGTGCCAGAGCCCACCCTTTTGTATGATTGCCATAAACACCTTCATGAATTTCTTGGAGCACGTAAGTTGCCTGCTCGCTACCTATGCATCGAAGTAGGGATAGGGTGAAACCTCAATTATATAACGCATCATCCCGAAAAATAAAATGTACTACTCATATTCTAAGCTTTTGCGCCGCCTCTTTGTTAGAGGATAATGCTTGTTCCTTGAGGAATTCTATGATAGGCTGCATCAATGGAGGAGTATCTTCGACACACATCACCTCTTCAGCTTAGAAGTAGAGGGTCTAGGGAGGTGTTCTGTAGGAACAACAATAAGCGGTTCGGAAACTTTGATGCTTGCTAGCATTGAAAGTGCATCGACGTAGGCATTTCTACACACAGGATTTGTGTCAACTCAAAATTTTCAAATGATAGAACAAGTTCCATTACCAACTTTAGCAATGAGGTCTACTCTTGTTCCTGGCCGAGAAACTACATTAACCTAGCTTATTACCAATTGGGAGTCACTATAGATAATTAGCATCTTTACTTGCATCTTCTTAGCCAATCTGAGGTTAGCTAGAATGGCCTCGTATTCTGCTGCATTGTTGGTGGCTTTAAATCAAAACTTTAAGATTATGTCCTTCTGGGCTGACTAAGACCAATTATGCCCCCAGATTCTGTCTCCAGAGGAATCATCAACAAATAGGTTCCCAGTGGGAGGTTTAGCGGATTCCATTTCTGGAATATGGGTGAGCTTTGCCACGAAATCTGCTAAGTTTTGGCCTTTGATTGCAGCTCTTTTCTTAAACACAATGTCAAATTTACTAAGTTCTACAACCATTTTCATCATTCTTTCTGAAGCGTCGGGCATTCTAAAGCACTTGCTTGAGTGGGAAGTTGGTTAGCACTTATATGGTGTGGGCTTGGAAGTATGACCTCAATATCCGGGAGGCGACCACCAATGAGAGAGCCAGCTTCTCCATGTCTAGATAGTAGGTCACTGTATGCATAAGTGCTTTACTTACATAATAAACAGGCAAGTGGCGATCACATTCTTCCCTTACAAATATCAAACCGATAGTTTTTGTTGTAACTGCCAATATAATTGTAGAGACTCATCAATCTTAGGCTTGGAGTGGATGGGAGCCTATTCTAAGTGATTCTTTAGCTCTTGCAAGGCTATTTCGCACTCCTCTATCCACTGAAACTTTTTTTCTCCATTTAGAACCATGACGAAAGGAAAGCACTTATTAGTTGCTTTTGAGAAGAAATGGCTCAAGGCTGCTATGCGCCCAATGAGGTTTTATACTTCTTTAGGCTTATGGGGCGACCTCATTTCAATCAGGGCTTTAGCCTCCATTTGTTTCTCATTTTTCATCCATAAAAATGAAAAATATGACCGTTATCCATCACATCAAGCCACCAATTTTGAATTTATATCTCTTATGTGGGGCCCAATAACAACTATATTTTTCATTTTCATTCTACAATAATGAGAATCAAACAGAGGCTTAATCTTTACAGGATTGGCCTCTATGCCCCTTCGGTTAACCATGTAGCCCAAACATTTCCCTGAGGCGACTCCGAATGCACACTTGAGGAGGTTTAGCCTTATCATGTACCTCCATTTTTTTCGAAAGGCTTCATCGACGCGCTCCACATGACCTTTTACTTTCAAGCTTTTCACCAGCATATCATCCATGTATACCTCCATTGTCTTTCCTATGAAACCTGCGAACATCTTATTAACAAGTCTCTGATACGTGGCCTCGACATTTTTCAACCTAAAGGACATCACCTTATAGCAATAGAGATCTCTCTCAATTATGAAAGACATATACTCTTCATTAGCTGGATACATTGGGATCTAATTATAGCCTGAATAGGCATCCACGACCTCAGTAGTTCGTGCCCAATAGAAGTCTACGAGCTTATCTATTCATGGAAGTGAAAAATTGTCATCGGGGAAAGCTTGGTTGAGATTGGAAAAGTCTACGCATACCCCCTTACCATTATGCTTTTTAACAAGGACATAGTTAGATACCTACTTCAGATTGATTGATTCTCAAATGAAGTGATTGTCAATTAACTTTACTTACAATGAGATAGCCTGTCTCTCTCTCTCATCTTTCTTTTTCTTCTCCTTTCTTTCTTTCCTTCTTTTATTTATTCTTTTTTTCTCCTCTATTTTATTTATAAAAAAACTGATTTATTAATATTAAAAAATAAATAAATTGAAAAACAATTCTTTCATTCTTTTCTTCTTCATTTTATTTCCCTTTTTTTGTTTCTTTGTTTTTTAAATCCTATTATTATTATTATTTTTTATTTGTTTAAGTCAAATTAGTTTACAATCATCATTCCTAATACAATTAGCATAAATTCACATGTGAGTATATTGGTACTTATTTTTTCTTGTTTGTTTTCGGGCATATTGAAAATACTTTACAAAACGAGCAAGGAAAAGATATTGAATGAATATCAAAAACCAAGTGCTAAACAAAAAACATCATATACAGGGCGAGTATTGTTTAACTCTTTTTAAGCCTATTTTATTCACACATTGAGGACAATGTATATTTTAAGTTTGGGGTGTAAATTATTTAATATGTTTATATTTGCTTGTTTGTGTGATATTTAAAAAAATGAAAAAATTGAAAAAGTTAGAAATAAATATCGTATATATATTTTTTATTTTATGTGTGTTTGTGTGAAGTGAATAGCTTTGTCATCTAACTGAAATTATTTAAATTTATTTATGTTTTATAAATTGTGAATAAGTGATGCGATTTTTTTTCTAATTCGATATTTGTTCATGTTAGATCATATTATATTGAGCACAATAGTCATGATAATTATTATGTGTTTCTAAATTGGTTATATTAATAGAATATGTTGAATAAACTTTAGTTTTTGTAAACCAAGATCATAATATATAGCACAACCACTTAACCTATTGAACGGATGAATTTGGGGGTGAGGGATCCTTTGTTGGGAGCTATTTAGATATGTGTTGATTCTGTGTATGTTGAATATTTGTGTGGAATGTTTTTGGCTAATAAGTAGAAACTAGGTAGTAACCATATCTACTTGGGGTTTGATTTCAATTATTTATCCAAAAGAAAAAAATGCATTACACTAGCCGAACAAGCAGGAAAAAGTTTTCTACATTGTTGTGAGAAACTAGTCTTAAGTAATCTAGTTCTATTCATCACCAATGTTTAGGAGACGATATATCATTATCAGGAAAGAAGGCTGCTTGCAATATAGAGTGAAAATTACCTCCGAAAATTAAAGAAAAAAAATCCTAAAAACAGAAGAAGGGACACAAAAAACACACCAAAGTGTATTGAGGCAATTACAAAATAGGCATTGTTTCTATCCGGTTAAGCCTTGAATGCTTAATTTGGGATTTAGTCTTCTGGTGAGGGTTAAGGGTTATTATCCTAGTTAAAGATTGGAGGTTGAGATATTCAATTTCAAGGAGAGTCGTCACATATTGAGATATTGACTTTCATTGGTGAAACCCAATCAAACTTGAGCCGGAAATGAAAAGAGTGTAGTGTAATCAACTTTAGAATAAACACCTCAAGAATGCGATTGAAAATCACGTTGGGTGTGCATCCTGTGAGAGAGTAAGGAAATATTTGACTATTAAGGGTCGAAAAATAACTAATTTTGAAATTTGTGATGATTTGATTTACGACACACACATATCGATCAAGCATTGAACAAGTAAAGAATTAGTTTTAGTTGCATTATTTATGATTTTTTAGGAATCATCGAACGATTTCAATACTTGATGCGAGTTCAATTATTTTTAGTTGTTTGCTTGTGTTTTTAGTAGATAGTATTGCTTAGAGATGGCAAAAAAGCTCGCCGGCTCGAGTATCTCGGGCTCGGTTACACTAAGCCGAGCCTCATTTTTTTTAGTCAAGCTTTGCTCAGCTCGGATCGGGCCAAAAAAAGCTCGAGCCGAGCCCGAGATTTTTTTTATTTAATTTATAATACGTATAAATTGTACAAATTTTAAATTTTTTAAGTAAAAAATGTAGATTTGACATTAGAAAAAAAATTGAGCTGGCTCGGCCCGCTAAGGCTTGGCCCGAAAGCTCGGGTCAAGCCTCATATTTTTTGGTAGAGCTTTGATCGACTCAGCTTGGGCCTAAAAAAGCTCGAACAAAAGTTTAAGTTTGAGGGTATTTGATAAGTACATTTTATGTAGGGGTGTAAGCAGTCCAGTTTTTGCGGTTTTTGACAAATTCTCAAACCAAACCGTTTAAACCGATTTGAGAAAAACTCAAACCTAAACCAAACCATTTTGAACGGTTTGAAAAAAACTCAAACCTAAACCTAACGGTTTGGTCCGATTTTAAACCGCCGGTTTCACCGTGTATTTTTTTGTCTGTCTACTTTTATGACATTAATTCATTGAATTCAATATATGTTTATATCTTACTAGCAATAAATCTAAAACAAACTAAAAGTATTTTACTTCAAATTTAAATACCAACTAAATCAAAGTGAAATCACAATAAACTAAAATATAGTTTTTTATTTGTCATTTTAGGTTAAGACGTTACGATAATGTTACAACACAAGTCTAGTAAACTAACTATAAAGCCCAAAAAATATAATGATGTTCAACAAGACCTCGTAATCATCATAACTGAAAAACAAAACTACTGATTAGACAGAGAGAATAATCAATCATAATAATAAATCAATTGTTTATAATATCTAAACATAACAATTACACATGTTTACCGTTGTATTTTGTTACGAATTCAGTTTCTCACATATGAGTAACACCAATTGTTGTCACACATGATTCATAGTCTCCATTGTCAAACAAATGCATTCGTTATATCATAATAGTATTGGATACTAGATAGATAAGAGAATCTTTAAAAATATGGTAATAGAAAATATAAACCACGTGCCACAACTTTCATTGAATCATTAAATGCTTCCACTTTATCTATATATTGGCACAGCACTATAAGTTCATTTTTAATTTGCAACTAATTCTTTCCACATATACAAGCCTCAACCATCCTTACACCTAATAAACTCCTAAAGGAATCAAGTATCTGACCTCCATTTGAGAATGCAGACTGAAGCAACTGTAAAAATTTGAATTATAAAAAGGAAAATGGTTTTTGATAGATTAAGTTAGTCTTGAGATTATTAGATATAAACTAGGATTATTTGGTAATAATAATATATATGTAATAGAAAATTATAAATTGACAAAAATACATACAAATGACAAAACTATTGAATTTTGCATATTTGAATGAATTTTCAAAAAAAAAAATCATTATTTTATTTTTTCATTTTTATATATTTTTTCGCCGGTCCAGTTTGGTTTTAAACTGCAATTAAAATTTTCAAACATAAACCAAAATGTTTTTGACCGGTTTGGTTTCGTTCAAAATCATTTCGTTGACTGGTCCACGTGGCACCAAACCAATGTTTTCTAAAATGCGGTTTTGGTTCGATTTTCCGGTTTGACAGTTTTTGCTTATAGCCCTAATTTTATGCACTTATTCAGATCTCTATTCTTATTTAATTATAAATAAATTGAGCCATTATCAATTTAATTTGTGTAAATTATATTAATTGTAGGAAAATCCCAACTTGGATACAATTTGAGTGAAAAGATGTTATATGGAGCTAAATTGGAGCTAATTGAAGATTAACCGGATTACAAAAGATCAATTGAAAGTATAATGGAGCATTCGGTAAAAATTCATAAGTTTCGAGAGTTAAATTCAACATTTGAAAATTTTGAGGATTAAATTGCAAACTTCAAAATTAATCTCCGACCAACTATTATTACTTTGGAATGAAGAGGACTTAACTGAAAATATTACAAAATGAAGGAAAAGTCACATGTGAAAAGGAGTTCAATTAGAAAAAGGAATTTCTTTCCTTTTATTTCTTAAAATTCCTTGGTAGAAACCAATTCAAACTCTTTGGAGAAATCAATTTGAACACACACTTTGCCTAAACTTGTTTTATAATTACACAACATAATCCAACAATTAAAGGAGGCTTGTGGAGTTTCATTATACATATATATATATATTCAAACCAAGGCTTGGGGGATTCATTGTACATATATAATTCAAGTGAAAATTAGGGGAAAAAAAAAATCATTCAAAGAGCTAGGGTTTCAAGATTCACAAGAAGAATGCAGAATCTTGATGCAAGATATTCATCTTTTTCTCGTTTTTCCTTAATACCTGGTGATGTACTTCAATTCCTTCTTGTATTTTCATTCTTCAATGATGTGTAATGAAGTATTTAATTAGGATGAATGATTGTAACCTAATTTTAAACCTCATTTTAATTAAAAAGTTTTAAATCTCAAATTGATTGCGTGAATTGTTTTTACTTCCTATCTTAATGCTTGGATTAATTGGCCACCAATTCATTGATTTCGTGATTAACATTCCTAACTTTTATATTTCGCAATGGCGCAAAAAACTTCTGGTTGATTTTTATATACCGCAACTATACGGATTATAACAAGCAATATAATGGACCAATGAGTTTGAATATTGTTAACACGAGAATAATTATGTAACAATTAATTAAATTATTCTTAACTTTAATTTGATCGAAAACAAATAATAAGGTTTGTGATTTCTATCTAAATTATTCTAATTAAACTAAATTATCTAACGTACACAATTTATCAAATTTGGACTTTAAAAGTATGAATGTGGATGCTAGGACATATAATTCTACTTATGGATCCCTTTTAATTCGCTAATCAAGATTCATTACTATTATAGTGTTTGGTCAGATTCTTCTAAGGTATTCAATTTGCACATCTTGTTTTCTCATTGAATCTATTTAGTTAATTCAATTACATATCTCTATATGAATCAATCTTAATTAAACGAAATATTAGTTCTAATAATTCATCTAATGACAACAATAATTAGTTCTCTACACGTTATATTAAATTATCTAATTCTACTGTGTGTTCTAAATCTAAAACTCACATTTCGATTTGTAATAAATTCACAAAATCATTGAATAATTGGCCGAAGAATTCAAAGCATTAAATTCATGAATAAAATCAACACATATGCATTTAAAGAATTAGAATATTGAATAAAAGAAATAAATGGTCTTACATAGATCATTGTTCGCCCTAACTACGAATGTAGGTACTCATAATTAATAATGAAAGAAAAACAAAAAGTATAGAGTTAATAACCGGGTTTTGAAATCTTAATGATGGAAAGAATTGGATTTTACATCAAGAATTTTCATCAATATCAAAGTCTTCAAACCCTAGCTTTTATTCTTTGACTTTTATGATTATATGTGTTTTCTCTCCCAAATTGTGTCGAACTAACTTTTAATTGACCTCTAACATTCTCTAATCGTCATCGTGATTTTCAACAAAACTTTTGAGTTTTATACTTTAGTTCTCAAACTTTGGATCTTGCCATTTTTCGTTTCTTTTTTTTCAATTACATTTCCATTCATCAAATTTAACTTAATAAACAAAGTATGAAATAAATTAGGCTATAATTATTCAAAAGAATTATTAAATATCTATATTTTTAAGTTCAAATAAGTGTATAAAATCCACTTTATCACCCCCTAATTCAAAATGTATACGTCCGTCATTGTCGATTACTGCTTCAATAGAGCGGACAGGGTAGGGCAACTCCCACCCCTATTACTATCCCCTTTTTATAATTTTGTTTATATTTTTTACAATTTTCTATGAAATCTGAGACTTTGGATAAGTTTAAATCCGATGAGAGAGTCGCGAGAACGAAGGATAGTGGGAGAGAGCAATGAGCAATTAGGACTTGAGTTTTGGCCTTTGTACCCTCTATACGATTGTTGTGAGAATGAGATACTAGATCTATATGGTATTATTGTAATTTGGGTTTGGATTCGTTGGATTAGTGGGTCGGGTTGCTAGCTTAGGGCCGGACAAAAAAAAAAAAAAAAAGGCAGCGAATGGCCAAATAAAATAAATTTTTGACTTTATTTTTGTTGTATAATTGGAAAGTTGGGGAGGGGAAGGGATCTTATTTTTGGTATCTCGTCCTGACCCAGGGCAGCAAATCTTGCCCCAAAATCGCCCCCATGGGGCGGCATCACCGGAACTAATTCGTTTGATTTTTTATTTTTATTTTTACATTTTGGGCGTGTTTGAACCACATTATTTTGAAAGAATATATTTTGGAATAGTAGATTGATGGATAATGAAAGAATGAAAAGTTATTAATGTGATGGAAATTATTATTTTATTGAAAAATGTGTGGTTGAAAATGAGTAGAAAAATAAAAATAAAATTTTTAATATGACTCAAACAGTGGCTTTATATGATTCCATTTAACGCTAAATTTTCAATTTCTTAGTGTGTTAATCACTATAATTAACTATATATTTGAAAACTATCAGTACTTAAATGTGGTAGATGGAAATCATGTATGAATGAGTTTTAGATATTAAGTCAAAACTTGAAATTTAACGAGCACTCGTAGGGTGAGTTTTCAAAAATTAAGCATTAAATTCATAAGAAAATAAGTGGAATGACTAAAATAAGAACTTGTGTGTCTCGAAAGTCCTCAAGGACTAGGGATGTGCCCGTCCCACGGGGGGCACCAGTTACCCATCCCCGTCCCGAGGCAAAATTCTCCTCCACGTCCCACCCCGAATACCCAATTAAACATGTTATCCCTGCCTCGTTCGGGGCAGGGCCCTGCGGATATCGAGTTTGTCGAGTTTTTTTATCATTCCTATCAAGAACCAGACCAGTTGGATTTTGACTGGAATATTAATTAACTCCTCCGAGTATATTCTTCTTATTATCATAATGCTAACTTAGGAATATTCTTCAAGGGAATCTCTTTAGGATATTTTTTTATTATATTCTTCTATTAATTGTCCAGACTATGAGGTGTATCGAATTTGACATGCCACATTTAAAAACACTGACTGCAGTATAAATGACAAAGTATTGACCTTAACGTAACACTCACATAATAATCATATAAAAACATTAACAAATTCTCTACATTTTAGTATTCCCGGTTGAATGTCACAATCTAAGTACACGATTTCTAACACAGATTCGAAATTTGGTGCCTTGGGTTAGCAGAAGAAACATAAGAAGGGAGGTGAACACAAAAGGGAATGAATACGATAGTATGACAAAAAGACTAAGTAGTGTCTTTAACTGATCAAACTAAAAATCAGGAAAAAATTAAACGTATTCGTATAAACATTTAGGGAAAAAAAAAATTAAGGATTGTGGAAAGAAGTTATTTCTAATTGAATTGGTGATTGTGATTGGTATTTCATTATCACTCGTCATCTATTTCAAGTAGATAAGATAATCTAACACTAGGCTTTTGCACTAAAATTTCCACGTATTGATCTGAACGAGTTTGGTTTGAAAAGATGGAAACAGATGTCCCTTGATGGATATTTTGGACTAAAATTTCCGCATGCTAATCTAAATGAAATTGGTGATGTTTCTGTACAAATACACTATGTCCTTATTTGAGCCACATTTAACAAAAAAAAAAACTCATTTCTTCAAAATTTATTTTCAATCATACATTTTTCAATAAAATAAATATCCCCGTAAATTGAGATTTTTTCTTATTTTTTAACCACACGTTCTCCAAAAAAATCATTACTTCAAATACATTTTCCCCATGCTCAAACAAGGGCATAAGTTTATTGATATTCATAATGTGTGTGTTTGTGTGTGTGAAGCCAAAATTAATTTTCTGTTGTTTAATGTAATTTCGCTTTCTATTTGTAGATGTCAGATTCGAGATTTGTGGGGGTATTTTTGGTCTACGCAATAATTCAAAATATTAAAACAGGACACCATGAACTTGTTCGGACATCGAGAAACGAGGATGACAAATTTTTCTCGTCGACGAAACAATAATTCATTCAGTAAGTTTCAAAGATTTTCGAATTGTTCATACATAGTAGCAATCTTGCTACATGTACATTAAGTTTAACATCAAGTTTGACATTATTATGAATTGACAATTTTTTATACATTGATTTAATAACAATTTAAACATTGTTGGAATTTGGTTTAAAACTGGATGAAATTGGTTATGTATAAAACCATGAAAAATGTGAAAAGTGACTTTCATGTCATTTCGGCCAAATATTCGGACTTGATCTTATAGCCAAATTATGAAAATAAATAGACTAATTTACTCTACTCTTCGAATAAATACTCGTGGTATATTTGGAACTTCAAAATCAATTTCGAATAAATGAGAATTTGTGATCCAAAGCTGAAAGGAATATCAATTTTTCAGCACCTAAGATCGTCGCTTGAGCGGTAGCCCAGCGCTAGGCGAGCGTCAAGATTTCTTCTTTTGGTGCACGAGCGGAGCTCTAGCAGTAGATGAGCGACAAAGAATGGTGTTTTCCTTTATGAAGGTTGCTAAATTTTGAGGTGTCTCTCCATTCACACCCCTCCTTATATATTGGATCCATTGGACATCATTTAGGTATCTCAATTCATATTCTTGAATCTTGCATAAAAAATTCTTGCCAAAACTCTTTCAAATTTGGCATTCAAAGTCATTCTTTGTAGAGAGCAAATACGTTTAAATTCATTGTTGTCTTGTAGTTGGAAGTGCTTCTACTACAAGTAAGTAATCCGTTGTATCTTGGGAGACAATTGTTATTACTCCATTTGCACCATTGCGGGGCAAACTTGTGCCAAATTATTGTCCACATACAAAAAACAATATTTATGCTACATCCCCAACATTCTTAAGACAAAAAGAATTGTTGTTTTGTTGGATCAAAACTCGTTCTTTTCATCTTTTCGAATATGCATTTTTGCTATACCTTTCTTAAATTTGTGTTGAACTGTTGTTTGCGTAACGAAATGAATACTGTTGAGACTATTTCGAGTTAAACAACAAATTGAGCAAAAAATATGGTTCACCTTTAGCTATACCACTTAAAAATACTCCAATTCCACATGGGGAAAATCAAAGAAATTTGGAGGAATGGACTTCAAGATATTGCAATAAAAGATATTTTATCTCACAACTTTGAACTTGTCAAAGTTCCTAACCGAAACCCCTCCAATGATAAAAGAAGGGAAAAATAATCGTGAATCGATTATAGCATTGGATGCATGGAAGTATTTAGATTTCCTTTACAAATATTATATTCTAATTAGAATGGACAATATGCTTTATGGAGTATATAGTGCCATGAAGTTGTCCAGTGGACTTTGAGATTCTTCGGATAAAAAATAAAAAACGAAAGACAAAGGCACGAAGAAGTTCATTGTCGAAAAGTTCGTTGACTACAAGATGATAGGCTCCAAAACCTACATGTTCTACTTCATAACATTCATGAAGAGAAAATGGAGTTGAGTGAGCCTTTCCAAGTTGTTGTTATCATCGGGAAGCTCCCATCTTTATGGAGAGATTTCAAAAATTATCTCAAGCACAAATATTAGGAGATGAATTTGGAGGAATTGATAGTCCATTTGCGGATTGAAGAAGACAATAGAAAAATCAAAGGGAACTCTATTGTTCAACTTAGAGCAAATTTTGTGGAATCCGGTTTGAGGGTCAACAAAAAGAGTAAGGTCTCGAGTGATAGACCAAAAAGAGACATACCAAGAATGCCAAAAAGTTCAAAGCTACAGTTGTGGAAAAGCAAAACATCGCTCTAACGAATGTCGAAATCCTAAGAAAAATGCACAAGCAAATATAGTTGAAATAGACATCATATCTAAACGGGTACAAGAGATTAATGTCTACGGTTGTCTCTGAATGCAACAATGTTGGTAATCCAGGGGAATAGTGGGTCAATACTTGTGCTACCTGCTTTATTTGTACATACTCTTATGTTCTCAAACTACAAAGAACTAAATGGAGAACAACTTTTCATGAAAAATTCTAGGGCTGAAAATGGGTCGGTTCAGTTCTAAAGAGAATCGAACCAACCCAAAATTTTCGGATATTTAATAAATGGAACCATCGGGTCCAAATATAATTATGGAACAGTTTGGGTTCAATTCCGTTCAGTTTGGTTCGGTTCGGTTCGGTTCGATTTCGTACCATAATTAAATTTTTAACATTTACAACTACACTACATAAATACAACTAATGACATCTTCATTCGTAACTTTTATAAATTAATGTAGCCCAATTTAAAAATACATAAATAATAAGTTGTCCAATAAGATTAATTCAATTAACGCAAATACCAAAAAGTAGATACTAATATTAAAACATCGATGATCCATATCAATAATTCATTTGCTTCAAACAACCTACATAAAGAAAATGAAATATAAATTAAATGTTATCAAAATAAAATATTTTTGAAGTATTTGTAATACTTACTAACTATTTGATTTAATCATCAATTACTTGACTTGTCATAGTAAGAAACTCTACAAGCATAATTGAAAAAGCACAATTAACAAACACAAATAAACTAAAAATTGTTCAACTAAAAATATTTAAAAATAAGGCCCAAAGGTTGGGCTAACAAAGTTACAAAAAATTAAACTGGCTGGATTAATTTGTTAACTTGTTTTAAAAAAAATTAAAGAATCAATATAAAAAATAAAATAAAATTATTCAGAGGGTCTTATTTGGTTCTTCGGTTCTTTGTCTAGAATCGAGAACCGACCCAAACTCATCGGTTCTCAATTCGAGTACCCGTTCGGGTATTTAACTTATGAAGAACTGCTCGATTCAGTTCGGTTCGAGACTTTTGTCCAGTCTTAGAAAATTCTACGAGCTTGAAGGTTGAAGGACAAGGGAAGATTACTTTTAAAATGACTTCCAACAAAGAGCTCGTCATCAACAATGTCTTGCATGTATTGAATATTCGCAAAAATCTTGTATCCAGGGCTCTACTTAGCAAAAATGGTTTTAAACTTGTCTTTGTATCCGATAAATTTGTACTCACTAAGAATATGATGTATATTGGTAAATAATACTTATGTAATGGAATGTTCAAAATAAATGTTCTTACAGTTGTACTAAAATAAAGCATTATGAATAAAAGTTTGAATTCTACTTATATGCTTAAATTGTCTTAATTATGGCATAATCGATTAGGACAAGTAAATTATAAATTTGTTTGTAATCTTGTGAATTAGAGTTTAATTCTGATGCTTAAGTACATTCATTATTATTATATACACATTCTATATTTTTATTACTTTCAAATTCAATTTAATTACATACATTCTCTCAATTCTATTCTCCACACTACATCATCCAATTTATATATTTCATCTTTATTCTCTACACTACATTCTATTACGTACACCTGGATCCTCGTAATTTTGTTCAAGGTTTGTTCGATAGTCGCTCGTCGATGACGTCACAATCTGAATTTCCCTATCATTTTGCCGGTCTCACGATATCCCCATCCCCAACAATTTGTTGAGAACGGGCATTGATAATGCTCGTGGAAGTAGTAATCCGATTGATTTGGATGACAAAACTACAAAATCCCGATGTAAGAGAGAAGGAAAGGAAAAAAGTTGTAAAGTGTTGGGAAGACTTTAAATTGATTTCAACGGGTCATACCGTGACGAGTCCAAGAGTTTAAGACTCTGTGTAAATACTACCAAACATGATTAGCATGGCAAAAGGATATCGATGCTACCCATGTTAATATCACTACACCATATGTACGACCAACCATGGACTTATTAGAGGATCTCAAACAACTAGCCTTTGGTACTCTTTTCGGTAACGGTTCTTCAACACTAAGCACGTGAATGCATCTGAAGGAAAAAGTCATGACAGAATGATGAAATTCGTTATCGGTCTTGAGTTGTCGCTAAGCATAGTAGATAACGACCATTTCACAACGTTTGTGAAAGAATATCACCAACCAAGGTACATAGGGATAAGTAGACACACTTTTCGTAATGATACACTAAAGTATTTCTAAAGTATTTCATTAGAACATAGAACAAATTGATAAGTTGTTCACATAAATATGGTAGTGTTATATCGTTTACTTCAAATTTATGGGAAGGTGTAATTACAAAATGTTATATAGCATTAATTGCACACTACATAGACCCATTTTGGTTGATGCATAAAAAAATTGTTGCTTTTAAAATAATTGAATTTTCTCATAATGCTAACAATATTTTTAACGCTCTCATGCAAATTATTAGGGAATAGTTGTGAAGTAAAATTTGTTCTTTTATGTTGGATAATGTTGGTGTTAACAAGTCTATTATAGATAAACTTTGTAGAGTACTTAATCCTGATTTTGGTTATTTTTTGTTTCATGTTCGTTGTGTGTTACATTTTGAATTTAATTATGCAAAATTATATGCAATATATTAATGATCAAATTGTTAGAATTAATGATGCAATAGTATATATCATCATATCACCAAGTAAGAAATAAATAATTGAGGAACTTTGTGCACAAGTTGGATGATATCATCAAGGAGTCAAGCTCGACGGAGTCGAGTCCAGGGCGAGACCCGTTGATTATTGAAGGAGGTCCGATGATACGTTCGAGAGCAAAGCGGGTGAAAGAGGTGATGAGATTACTTGTGCAATCAACAATGGACAACACCATGATCTACACGGGAAAAGAGACAAGTTTCATGTTGGGGTTGACGTTGTAAGTCCAATGGATCACGTTGATTGAACCAGGAGAAAAAGAGGCTGAATTCTTAACTATGCGACCACATAGTTGATTCAGCCTTGCGGTCGCATAGGCATCAACCGAAACCAAATGGAGGCAAAATTGTTCTTCCATACGACCGCGTCCAAAAGAACTATGCGGTTGCATAGTTTAAACCTTGGACATATTTTTCTTTTTTTCACGAATTTCCTTATAACACTAGAATTCTATTTTTATTGCGCTATTTGTAATCTTTTCGAGTTATTTTCGGTTCGAACTAGAATCTAGGGTTTTCCTATAAATACTTAGTTATTTTTCATTGTAAGAATCTTTTGACAATTTGAGATTATTATACAACTGAGAGACATTGTGTTTTCAACCATTGTTCTTCATTGAACACCGTGAACTTATCAAGTTAATTCTTGTGACGTTCAACATCGGGTGCTGATCAACGTGTTGTGTAATCAAGTGGTCATTCAAACACTGATTTTGTTTTGTTGCTTGATCCATTAATTATCGGTTCAAACTCAAAATCGAGATTATTCTTTGGGCTTTCTTGAGATCTTCAATCTCGTTGTGGGTTGCGTAATATCCGTTGCAACGTGATTCTCATCAGTCAGTATTAGAGTAAGGCTCCAAAATAATCAATGTTTGTTTCTTGTTTGAGTCTTGTTATCTCTCTTTTTTTTCTTTTTTTCAAATTGTTCTTCACGTTCTTCGAGTCCATCTTATTTCTTAAGTTTTGATCCAGAAAATTATAAAAAAAATAGTCAAAAATATTTTTCGGACTAATTACAAGTCCAAATCAATTTTTGTTTGTTTTGTTGGATTTGTAGTTGAATTCCCGAGGTAAAAAATCCAAAAAAAAAAAATATTATTGTTATTATCGAGAAATTTCCAACAGTTTAAATTTTAGCTTTGAGTAAAAAAAGGATCGTTCAAGATTTAGTCAATTTTACGTTTTTGAATAGTCTATTGAATTCGTTCTTTATCCTTTCACTTCTTTCGTATCTTTGAATCATTCTTCATCATTTTCCTTTTCTATCTTCTATCACAATTTGTGATCAATACTTGATTGGATCCACGAGAATATAATATTGGTTGAGTTTACCTTATTCTTTAAAGTACTTAGGCTTTCCACTGAGTGGTAAAAGGCAGAGTAACGAGATTATTAGAGGAAAAAAAGTCAATAATTGAGGGATATACTAGTAATTATTTGTGAGGCAGAAATTCAATAGAATTAGGATGTCAGACAGAGAGGATTCCAATTTAAATAGGCAGCTGAATTAAAACTACATGACGAATGATGTAATAAAGGGATTTGAGCGGGTGCTTGGGGATGTGAGTGAAAAGCTTGATAGGTTAGATACATCAGTGGCAAATCTTCATAGGGGACAATCAAATGCAAGGTGACCGGGTAGGCGGGAGCCTAGGATGGATGTGCATGCCGATTATAGATTTAGTAGTGATATCCAGATGGTAAATCGATGGTGGGTAATATGGATAGGATTTTAAAGAAGTGGTAAAAGTCGTTTTGGAAATGAAGTGATGAGAATATGGGCAATATTAAGATGTCAATTCAACCATTTAAGGGAAGGAGTGATCCGGAGGTTTATCTAGAATGGGAGAAGAATGTGAAGTTAATATTTGATTGCCATAATTATTCGGAGGAAAAGAAGGTGAAAGTTACAGTTCTTGAATTTGTTGACTACGCTATAACTCGGTGGGATCAAGTGGTTATATCAATGAGGAAGAATCGGGAGCGAGCAGTTAATACTTGGGATGAGTTAAAAACTATCATAAGGAAGCCATCTGAAATTTGAAAAATCTATGATCCTAACCTATCCAACAATCTCTCTCGAGAATTTCTGGACCTATTCGTGTAAACCATCTGACTATATCTATATGATGAATGCAAATTCACAAGAATGCATGTATTTTTATGATCACTTAAAGATTTACGCAAAGCATAAGGATATATCTCTATCCCCTATCGGACCTTACGATGACTAATACATTGTCAAGTCTATTCCCCTTCTCTCGAATGCATGAAATAGACCACCACACTCACACAATCACATGCATGATAATTGTGGAAACAAAATAAGTGAATAAAAATCATTCAAACCTCAAAACATGTTTTAATTGTCAATAATTATAAAACTAAAATCCAAAGTTTACATAGCAAAGTTCATTGATCTCCTAGAACAAATAGATCTAGCCTAACATGGAGAAAATAAGAAAATACAAAATTAAAGTAAAAGAAGACATCACCAAAATCACAATATGATAGGAAAGTCATTCATGATGGGTACAAGAATCGTTATAGTTTTGTTAAGGATGAGAGGTCCATTATTCGTGCGCCATTAACACCGACACAAGTGTATGAAGACCAAATCAAATTGAAAAATAAGGAAGAAATGAGAGTGAAAGAATTAGAAAAAAGAGAGAAAATAATGAGATGGTGAGCACGAAAGAAAATGTTGAGGTAGCTAGTAGAGAGCAAAAGAGTGAGGACCCACATGAGGGAAAAGAAAAAGAGTCTTCCGAGATGAGAGAAAATCTGAAAGTAAAATTTATTTGCAAAGGGGAGTGAGTTGAAAAAGGCGATAAATGAAAGGCAACAAATGATATTGTTAGTTTATAAAGAGTCATTCCTCAATCTTAAGGAACCTAACCCTCCCCTCCCTAGTTTGGCTATATCTTTATTGTAGGAATTTGAAGATGTGTTTCCAGAGGACATGACTAGTGGGTTACTACCCATTCGAGGTATTGAATATCAAATTGACTTAGTTTTTGGAGCTATCATTCCAAACCGACCAGCTTATCGAAGTAACCCTGAGGAGACAAAGGATTTTCATAAGCAAGTGGAGGAATTGATGAGCAAGGGGTACGTGATGGAGAGCATAAGTCCATGTGCCGTTCCAGTATTACTTATGCCAAAGAAGGATGGAACTTGGAGGATGTGTGTGGATTGCAGAGTCATCAACAACATAACGATAAAGTATCGTCATCCTATTCCTAGGTTAGATGATATGTTAGATGAATTGTATATTGCTTACATGTTTAGTAAAATTGACCTTAAAAGTGGTTACCACCGAATTCGAATAAGGGAAGGTGATGAATGGAAAATCGTTTTTAAAACTAAATATGGATTGTATGAATGGTTAGTAATGCCATTTGGACTCACTAATGCACCAAGTACTTTCATGCGATTGATGAATCATGTCTTACATGCTTTTATAGGTAAATTTATTGTTGTGTATTTTGATGACATCTTAGTATATAGCAAAGACCTTAATGACCATGTAGAACATCTTAAAAGTGTACTTGTGGTTTTAAGAAATGAACAACTTTATGCTAATTTTAAGAAATGTACATTTTGCATGGAAAATGTTGTTTTCTTAGGATATGTAGTGGGTGCTAATGGGGTAGAAGTAGATGAGAGAGAAATGAAAGCTATTAAAGAATGGCCAACACCTAAAAGTATAACTGAAGTTAGGAGTTTTCATGGACTAACAAGTTTTTATAGGCATTTTGTGAAAGATTTTAGCACAATTACTACACCACTTACAAAGATAGTTAAGAAGAGTGGGATTTCATTGGGGTGATGAATAAGAGCATGAATTTAATACAATTAAGGACAGTTTGTATAAGGCATCAATTTTAGCACTTTCTAACTTTGATAAAACTTTTGAGATTGAATGTCATGCGTCGGGAATAGGTATTGGTGCTGTTTTGATGCAGGACAAAAGACCTAGAGCCTATTTCAGCGAGAAGCTAAGTGGAGCAGCGTTCAATTATCCCACTTATGACAAGAAGTTATATTCACTTATTCGAGCATTGGAGATATAGCAGCACTACCTATGGCCTAAGGAGTTTATGATACACACAGACCATGAATTATTAAAGCATTTGCGAGGTGAAGGTAAGCTAAACAATAGGCATGCAAGATGGATAGTTTTTTTCAGAGAAGTTCCATTGTGTCATTTGGTATAAGCAAGGTAAGGAAAATGTGGCGGCGGATGCATTGTCTCGAAAGTATGTGCTACTAACTTCTCTTAGTTCTAAATTACTTGATTTCGAGCATATTAAGGACATGTATGTTAGTGATTTACATGTAGTGGTAGATAGATTCAGTAAGATGACACATTTCATAGCATGTCATAAGACTAATAATGCCACTAACATTGTTGATTTATTCTTTAAGGAAATAATGCATTTACATGGAGTACCTATCTGATCGGGGATGTGAAATTCTTGAGTCATTTTTAGAGAATTTTGTGGGGTAAGTTAGATACTAAGTTTATGTTTTCAACAACTTGTCATCCACAAACCGATGGTCAAACTGAAGTAGTGAATATGACCATGACACAATTATTATGCATTGTAGTCAATAAGAACTTGAAGAATTGGAAATAGTGTTTACCGTTCATAGAGTTTGTATACAATAGGTCTACGCATTTTACTACTTCATTTTCGCCATTTGAAATTGTTTATGATTTTAATCCACTAACACCTTTGTATTTAATACTTTGCCTGTGAATGAACGAGGTAGCTTAGATGGTAAAAGAAAGGCCGAGTTGGTGAAATCACTTCATGAAAAGGTAAATGCGCAAATTGAAAACAAAAATAAACATTTCACGTTGCAAGCAAACAAGAGTCAAAAAAACTTGACATTCGAACCAGGAGACTGGGTTTGGGTACAATTCAGAAAGGAATGTTTTCCAAAACAAATGAAATCAAAGTTGCAACCATGAGAGGATGGTCCATTTCAAGTTTTGGAGAAGATTAATGACAACGTATACAAGTTAGGTCTTCCAGGTAAGTATAATGTTTCAGTAACTTTTAAAGTATATGATCTCTCTCTTTTCAATGCAGATACAGATTTGGGGATGAATCCTTTTAAAGAGAAAGTGAATGATATGATCCAAGAGTCGAGCCCGACAAAGTCGAGTCCAGGGCGAGACCCATTGATTATCGAAAGAGATCCAATGACACGTTCGAGAGCAAAGCGGGTGAAGAGGTGATGGAATTACTTATGCAATCAACGATGGATGACATCATGATCTACATGGGAAAAGAGACAAGTTTCATGTTAGGGTCGAGGTCGGAAGTCCAATGGATCATGTTGATGAAACAAGAGAAAAAAAGGCTGAAATTCTTAACTATTCGACCATATAGTTAATTCAACCTTGCGGTCGCATAGGCATCAACCAAATGGAGGCAAAATTGTTCTTCTATGCGACCGCATCCAAAAGAACTATACGGTCGCGTAGTTCAAACCTTGGACATATTTTTCATTTTTCCGCGAATTTCCTTATTACACTATAATTCTATTTTTATTGCAATATTTGTAATCTTTTTGAGTTTTTTCCGATTCTAACTAAAATCTAGGGTTTTCCTATAAATACTTAGTTATTTTTCATTGTAAGAACATTTTGAGAATTTGAGATTATTATACAATTGAGAAGCATTGTGCTTTCAATCATTGTTCTTCATTGAATACTGTGAACTTATCAAGTTAATTCTTGTGGCATTCAACATCGGGTGTGGATCAACATGTTTGTAATCAAGAGGTCATTCAAATACTGATTTTGTTTGGTTGCTTGATTCATTAATTCTAGGTTCAAACTCAAAATTGGGATAATTTTTTGGGCTTTCTTGGGATCTTCAAGTGGCTCTCATCATTGTCCAAGATCTCAAAAAATTTATAACTAACGCAATCAGGGTATAGATGGAATTTCACTTACAAAATATTAAAATCGTGTAAATCATGTAAATGATATTAACATTTTATAATTCTAGTCATGTAAGAAATGTTGTTGATATTGATTTGATTGATTCTGATTGGGAACTAGCTTTTAAAGTCAATTTTTTTTTTTTACAAGTTTTAATGATTCCACAAATATCTTCTTTATACTATCACACTAGTTTAAGAGTTCTTGAATGTCTTTTTGTCATTAGAAGAATTGTTAAAAAATACAAAAATGATCTCGCTTTTAATAAAATATTATTTTCTATAGAACTAAATTTCAAAAAATACTGGACAAATTTGCCTATGCTATTTCCTTTGGCGTAATAGACCCAACGAAGTAAAACTAATGAATTATTTAAAACCATTAGGGATGAAAGATATGATGCAAGAAGTTCTTCTTCTAGTATGTCTCCTGATATAATTCAACATCGAATTCCAGTCCTACAAGAATGCTCGATGAATTAGTTAAATACTTTATTCACCAAATGTTTAGGAGTGTGGAACCCATTGATGCTATACAATTCAATTTACTAGATTTTTGGCGAAAGACCGAACGAAAATGCCTTATATTTCTGTCATTGCAAAAGATCTACTAATACATCCGTTTATCACTGTAGCTTGGAGTCCACTTTTAGTACATATAAGAGAATTCTGTCCGAGATCATAAGGAATTGAAAGAAAATATTTTGGAAGCATCTGTGTGCATAAAGAATCGGCAAGACATATATTTTCGAATGTAACATAGGTATAATGAAATTGCGTGTAATAAGGTAAATGATATTTAATTTTTTCATATAATCAAACTTTGTTATTTTCTTATTAATATTTTACTTTTAAAAAAAACTGTACACGTAATAATTTATTCGAGTACAATTTTAATTCTGCCTACTCAAAAGTTAAATAGTCGCCAAGTTGGTCCCAAACCCGAATAAAAGGAGGGAGGTTTTCAAAATAAAATTCTAAAAAGAATTTCAAATCTATTTTTGAAATATTAATTTTCTTTTTTAAATCAAGCTTCCGAAAATAAAGAATCAATTTCCTCAAGTTTCAAGTATTGTCAGTTATTGTGAGGTGTGTTCAGTAGCACGCTTCATTGACGATACCTAGAACTTGAGGAAATTGATTCTTTTTTTTTTTCGGATGCTTGATTTTGAAAAAATGTATACGTAACAATTTGTTCATGTAAAATTTTAACTCTGTTTCTCGAAAATTAAGTAGGCGGTCCCAAACTCGAATAAAAGGAGGAGAATTTTAAAAAAATAAAAAGAAAAAATTTCAAATCTAATTTCAAAATTCCAAATCTCAAATTGCAAACATCTTGATTGAGTCAAATTTTTTTGTTCCACGAGTTTTTCTTACGAAATAGGGTCTCATACGCTTCATTCTTCACGCTGTCAAGTTGACTGAATGAGGAAGGAAGAAGATCGAGTCAAATTTTTTTTTTTTGTTCCATGGGTTTTTCTTACGAAATAGGTTCTCATATGCTTCATTCATTACGCAATCAAGTTGATTGAATGGAGAAGAAAGTGGATGGGCACAAACCTCGTAAAAAGACTTGTATAACTATTTTTTTTTACTCAATCACAATGTTCTCTACATCTTTATAGTTTATATATTTCAAATCTCAATTCAATTTTCTATATCTTTATACATTTCAAATCTAATTTCATATGTACTTCTACATCTTTATATATTTCACATTCGTACAATTCAATTATTCAAGTCTCAAATCAATTCTCTATATTAAATTTAACAAAAAGAAAGATTGCTGATTTTTTGAAAAATCAAGTATGTGAAAACGAAAAAATCATTTCGTCAAATTCTAGTTACTGTCAATTAAGCGCGATTCAAAACACATCCACATACGATACTTGGAAATGTGTGTTTAGCATCATGCTCCATTGAAGATACCTGAAACTTGATGTGTGATCGTTTGATTTTCCGCAAGTGAACGGGGTCGTGATCAAGTAATATAGTAGTGTCGAACCCACGAGGATTACGTGTTTGATCAAAGTAAAGTTAATAGTATCATTAATCGAATAGCAATAATATTTTGTACTAAATCTGGAAATTAGAGTAAGAGTTTATCAAATTTATGAGATGTATTGTTAAGATCCGGAATCCCCTTTATTCATCCACTTTTAGTTTAACAATTAAATTGACAATTTATTATCATGCGAGCTGGTTGATGTTCCAAATTTATTTAAAAGCCTTTCTCGATAGCAATTAAATCTATTCTCCTCATGCGACCTTCCTATCTCTCGATGAAAAATACGAACATGATAAATGCATTAACGAACTAGAACATCTTTATGAATCATGCAAATCATAGAGGTATATCTCTATCATCTATCGAATCTCATAATATTTATTACTATGTGCTAATGATTTTATTATCTCTCTCGATGATAATAAAATCCACAAACAATTCAACTAGTGGCCAATTAATTGAAAAACAAACTAAACCATAATAAACATTCATGCATTCAAACAAATTATCGTGAAACTAGTTAATTAATACTAAAAGTTTCAAAACAAGAGTTCATCTATATCTTTAGCAATGTAAAAATCTAGTTTAACATAATATTGAAATTAAATAAACAAAAGTGGAATGACATCACCGAAAATTGACGAAACGTGATTTCTTGTTGTCCAAAGTGAGCCTCTTTTTCCGTCAATACTGATGTGTATATATTCTACTTTTCTCTTTCCTGCTTCAATTTATGTGTGAATTCCTAGAATATATCCACCACCGCGTGTATGTATATATAATTAAACTCTCAAGTTCTTGTGCAGTTCTGTCTTGGTTACGTGAACTCTCAAGTTCCTGTGCAGTTCTGTCTTGGTTACGTGATTCAGCTTCGGCTTTTTTGTCCTCTTCGTCGTTGCTGCTCGGCTCTATATATATATATATATATATCAAACCTAATTATTTTTAATCCAACTACAACTAAAAGTCCAACTTTAGCCCAATTAATTACAATGCCCAATTAAATTAATGTTTGTTTCCAAGTCCTCGAATCTTCCATCTAATGCAAGTTGGTCATTGTGCTTTAGATTTTTGTCATGTTTCGTCATCTTTTGCTTCCTTTCTTCAATTCCTTTTCCATTCACAGTGTTTTACCTATTAAACATAAAATATAGCAATTTAGAATATATTTTATCAAAAGAACTGTTAAATGTAATTATTTTAGGTCCTAAATAAGTGTAAAAATTACACTTATCAATGTGGATTCTTTGTTTTCAGATTCTTATTTTAAACTAAAATTGTACATGTAACGAGTTGTTCGTGTATAAGTTTGAATTCACCTACTCTAAAATAAGTAGTTGATCCCAGATCAGAGAAAAATTAGGAGTGTTTAAAAAAAATGTCAAGGTCGTGGAATTAGCTCGGTTCAACCCACAAGCCACGAGCTCAAGTGTCAAGATGAGCGGCTCGGCTCGTCTCATCTCATCTCTTGGACGAATCGAGCTCGTGGGCAATATCTGCTTTGCTCAACCCATTGCCACCTCTACTAACGTGACACAAAGGTGTTAGATACAAAAAAACCAATGCGTGTCATTTTCATTTCTAAAAATATGGAGAGAATACAAGAAGTATTGTCCCCTAACATCATAGACGTTATGATGCATGGGCAAGAGATACAGCCAAGTATGGATCCTTTTGGGCATTCGACTCTTTTTGGTTGTGACGATGAATGTCAACTAAAGTTCCTTCATGGGTGGTGGCAATCTAACTAAGTTGAGAGCCTTTTCTTGGGGCGTGGCAATTGAAATTGACCATCCTTAATCTTTGTGCTTAAGACCAACTAAGGCACTTGCTTAAAGAAACAAACCATTAGATTTCACTACCATATGATATAATAGTATGATACACTACTTATCAATCATTAGACGTCACCTCTAAACAGAGTACTAGTATTAGAGATCTAGTATAGACTCTATTCTTCAATCTATACTGTCGTTTGCGTCCAATCCATTCGACAAGTTTTTCTCAACAAATCTTATTTTGAATATCGTTATAAAAAAGTCAAAGGAGCTTCTTACTTCCCAAACATATCATTCTACGTCGATATATAAACAATGATTTATTTAGATTTGAAAAATAAAAAATACACTTTGAATTGTCAATTAATCGGTAAAGTCTTTGTTATAAAAAAATAATGGAAAGTATTTTCTCATTTCAAAACAAATAAAAGAGTTTGACCACAAAAATAACTTTTAGTTTTTACATCCCATCCTACAAGGCAAATCACATTGCAGCTAGCTAAGTAAAGATGAAGAAAGAGGTCGTGCAAGGTCTACATTTTGCTCTCGCATGTCTCTTCAAGGTGGTTGGACAATTGGGCAAGGTGGTTGGGCTTCTCCTCCGAAATGGTTGGCCACCTCTTCCGGCATGATATCATTTCCTTCAAAGAGGTGCTTCCAAGGTGATATCACCTACTTCCGAAGTGGTATTTCCAAGGTAGGGGCATTTCCTATCAATGTCATCTTTTACAAAAATAACCTCAGCCAAAACATGCTCCGTACAAAGAGACTATGTACACAGTACACTTGGAAAATTTAGCGCAAGTAGCAGATGCACTCAGTCAGTTTTTTAGTATACATTTCGATTGCTTTTATGATATAGGATGGCTACTTTTCTGCATGTGCCAGACAAACAAAAGTCTACAATAGTTGGAATTGACACCTTTTGACTAGTGAACCATAGACGAGTCCACGTATCAAACATCTAAATGACATCACTTCTTATCTTCAGACACAAAAGTTCAGACTTCGTATATCCAAAAGGTAAGGTTATTATAGCAGTAAAACAGTGAGCATTATATTCACATATTGCAAATCTAGTATTCTTCCTTCAACCGTCACACCTTTTCGGAGCTACAATCAAAAGCAATCTAATGTGGTTATCCAAATGTCCAGGTAAGTTATACGTACGTGGAAGAGGAGCTACTATTTGTTCAACCATGTGAAACCTTTGAGTTTCAAAGTCAACAGACTGGCATCACCTATAGAAAACACTTCCAGAGGGTACAGGCCAAACCAATCGCCAAATCACTAAATTTAACACTTCCAAATTCATCTAGAAGAACAAGATCTACTTATTTGGCATCCCATTCGCAAGTTTCTAACAGTGGATGACAATTTAACAATAAAAAAGTTAGAAAGCTTTGCGAAAAGTTAGGATTAAGAAGTACTTCTTGTTGACCCCAAAAAATGGTCCAACAGAGGAGTGGTTCCAAGTGTTTCTTCAGTTGTAGTGAGATTATTTTTTATATAAAAATGGGGGTCGACCGGAGGGATAAGTCTTGTAAATAGAGGGAATGCCCAAGTGTTTCTTATATATATCTTTTCATTACCCTTTACAATGTTAAATGTGTGCTTTTATAGTAAAATACAATAGTGGAGAGCCGTTAGATGATGAAGCACGTGGCCTCATCCGCATAGCTAAGGCCTCTTATCGCAGCCATCAATCAATCATTCGTAGGACATTTCGTATTTAATGTCGTGACGGCTTGGAAGCCCTATGCCTGATGTGTAAGACTAGACTAGACTTGTTTCATTAAGTGGAGCTATATATATAGAGTTGTCACATCACCCACTTGATACAAGATCTGGTACGGGATCTTCTCCAATACGCCTCTTCATGCTCCATGTTATCCGTTGGGGCTCAGCTTTCCAATAGTGGTTCGGCCAAAAGAGGTTCGACAAGGTAGGGGTTCGGTCAATAGTGACTCGACCGACCCTCCATATGGGTAGAATGTTGTGGGACGAATCTAGGTTCACTTGCTGTGCAGTTTCACCTGACTATATTTAGGACATTTAGGACTTCGTAGGAACTTGTCCACTTGCCACGTGTATTTATTGCACGATTATTTATATGAGTAACATCAGTCCCCCAAGTCTGAGTTGTACATTCATGTGCGGGTTGGACTTTGAAGTATAAATAGTTAAGTCGGTCAATGTGGGATCCTCTCTATCTGAACATACCACGTAATATATAGGTGCAGCCTTGTGAGGCTGAATTTACCTTGGCCGATGCCTTATTATGCAAGGGAATGGCCTACTCGGAAAAGGCAGCCTTTTACTGGTAGTGCCTTGTGCAGCACCGGGAGCTAGGCGACCCGTTCCGCCTAAGGGGGGCGATTTCTTCAGCAACTGACCCCGTGGTTCCTTTGGATACGTTTTCCGAACCCTGGGTACACCCCTTCGAACCTCATCGACATCTGTCATTGCTTCCAGAAACGCTGAGTCCCAATGAACTACAGCTGGTGATTCTGGTCATTTCCAAGTCTTGGAGCGTCGTGTGCATTTAATGCCTAATGATTACGTCGGCGCGCGCCTTCCTACGCCTACGCCCTTCCTGGGCGCGTGCCGGGTACGGGTTCATCCACGCCTTTGATTGTTTCAATCCGACTGGTCGCCTTCTAACAAGCACGCGGAGTAGGATTACAGGTGGACGGCCTAGATCAAATTTGCAGGAGACATCCAACGGTGGGGGCTCGTTCGCGCATCCTATATAAAAGGTTGGAAATTCGCCTTTTCCACTTTCTGAAAAAATTTGCGACCAAGTTCCTCCGAGGTATCACTGTCCGAACTCCTTGTTTTCCTGCTGTCGTCGAAGATTTGGCTCTTTATAGCGTCCCCTCGAGGCCTGGTTTTTCTTTTAGAGTCTACGTAAGTATTTTCCTTCCCTTGGGCTAACTTCCAGCCTTATCTTCTAATTCTGATGGCTTCTTCTTCAAGAAAGGAGGAAGTGGAAAGGTCTGCCGGGGCGGATATGGCCCTTATCTGTGCGGAGGCTGGTATCCCCCGGTCATTCCTACTGGGAGGATCGTGGAAGCGATGGGGGGTCCCTTTAGTGCTTGGATGATGCAGGAAGGGCCCGTAGACCGTAGCATTAGGTGGGGGGCCTCTTTATGGCCAACAGATATAAAGGAGGGTGAACTAGAGGGATTTAGGGAGTCGTACCGGATTCTTGATGATATCGAACTGTTGCTACCGACCCAGGAAGAGAGAGTCTGTTTTCCGAGGCAAGGTTGCGTGGCGGTGAGCGAGGCGATATTGGCCGGGGGGTTAAGATTGCCCATACACCCATTCTTTAGGTTTATCCTTAGGCACTACAACCTCGCCCCTACCCAACTCGTCCCCAATGCCTGGAGTCAACTTGCAGGGGCCTTTCTTCTTTGGAAGGAGGTTACCCTTGGCGGGGACATGCCTCCCCATGTCTTTCAGACCCTTTTCCAGCCCCGAGCCTCTAGCGGGGGGGTCGACTGTAAGGGGTGGCACTGCATTAATCCCTGGGGCTCGCATTCCCCCTTCGTCTGGGGAACCCCAACCTCCATAAAGAACTGGAAATCATCTTGGTTTTGGGTTAGGGGTCGATGGCAGACGGTGGAAGGGGATGTGGTCCCAAAGATAACAGTACCGACCCAATACCATGAGTACAGTGAGTCGAGTCCTGTTTGTTTGTTCCTTTAATTGCTTCTGTTATCACCGAACTAACGTGAGATTCGTGCAGCTGCAGCGGAACGATTTCGTCTCAAGCCGCCTGAGTGGGCCGTAGTAAGGGCCATTTATGAACTCCCTGTCGAGCGGAGGCATTTCAAAAACCTGATTGCCAAGAGGAGTTAATTCGTCACCCACTTCTTGATGGCAACGAAAGGTAAAAGCATCAGTTCGATCGTTTGCCTTTTCTCGTTTCTATTTTCTAACAACTCTTTCCTGCAGGGCAACACGACAGCAAGGAACGTGTAAAACCGACCCTTCTGGATTTGAGGAGCCTTGGGGAGGCTCACAGGAGGAAACCACTGGTCAAGGATTCTTCCACTTACAAAAGCCAGAGGGACGAACTCGCCCGTTTGTCTAGGGCGAACCCCCCACCGCCACCCTTGAAAATCGATGACAAAGATAAGGGGGAGGAGCAAAAGGGCGAGGCTTCAACAGATAGGCCCCTAAAGAGGAAGTTGGTCCTGACTAAAAATACTGGGCCTCCGCCCCCACCGAAACGCCAAACGACCCTGGGGGAGTCACTGAAGAAACCTATAATGGTCGAACCCCTTGCTTCCATTAGAGTGGGGGAAGGCGAAGTACCGGAGAAAAGCGCCCCTCTTCAGAGGAGGAAGAGGAAAACGGTGGACCTTAGCATCCATAGTGATGACAAAGTCCAGAATTTTTTGGGTGGCCGATCTGATGAAATCGCTCCTGTAGTGATGGAAATGCTCCCGGTGGAGGCTCAAGGGGCGGCTAGGCTAAGCCACAAGTATTGGACAGAAAAATATTCCAATCACGTCGAGTGTTGTGACGTTGCCAACCTTATGGAGGCCGGACTCGCAATGCAAGCTCGCTACCAGAACTTCATGGTTGCGGCCCAAATGGAGGCGAGGCGGCTGCAAGGAGTGGTAAAGGATTATCTCCAACGAGCCCAGAATGCCGAGTTTTCTGTCATCAAGGCCAACGCTGAGGCCTCTTGCGCCAAAAAGGCCGCTGATGCTTCCAACTTGAAGTTGGCTGAAGTCGAGTCGAAGGTGGAGGTCCTCTCTAAAGAGAATAAGGAGTTGAAGGATGAGGTTCACCTCTGCCGAGCCGATGTAAATGCCCTGACGAAGCGCGTAGAAAATTCTGACAATTTCCAGAGAATTGCTTCGTCTGCCCTGGAAGTGGCGAATAGGGAGAAGGCAGAATTGGCGGCTCGCGTGGAAGAGCTCAAGGCCGAGGTATCGTATTTTGGCGAGAAACTCAAGAAAGCTGAAGACGCGGCAGTCCATAATTATGTGGCACACTTTCACGAGACTGCCGAGTATGACAGGCTGGAAATCCACTGGCGAAGGGTAGCTTATGAAGAAGTTTTTGCCAGATTGGCGGGGGCAATCCCCCAAGTGGACTTGTCTTCCATAAAGAACGAGTTCATTCCGGATGAGCCTTCGACCCCAGTGATTGAAGGGGATGATGCGAAAGCGAAGGAAGTTGGCGGTGAGCCCCCTAAGGAGGATGCCGTTCCCGTAGATTAGCTTATATTTTCAGTTCCCTGTGTAACTCATTATTAATGGAAATTGTTCTTTTTATTTTCTCGAGCCGTGTACTTGTAATGTTCTAACTTCTTTTATCAAACGAATTAGATATAGATTCGTCATGCAGCAGCCACAGATGTATAGGCTATCTTTACCCAGTGCTTTACGAACTTGTCATAATAAATAATCCGAAGCGTAGGCCCATCATAGTGACCGTTGGTGGAGACGTAGGGGCCGGTACGCTTAACCGAAGTTATGGAATGGGGGTATGGGTTCACCATACAACAGACCGTTTAGTTTATAACACGGTATCATGGGTTCATCGCATGACTAACCATCGGTGAAGATGAGTGAACCATATATACTTGACCGAATTTTGCGAACCAGAAGATACATAGGTCATAAGTGCACATAAAAATAAATGGGGCTTTATTGATAGTACACACGCAAATGTTCCATGTTCCAGTGGTGGGGTTGCACATTGCCATCCAGGTTTTCAATTAAGAACGTACCGGGTCGGACCTCGTTTGTAATACGATAGGGTCCTTCCCAATTGGGACCTAGAGAGCCGACCCCATGTTCTTTCGTAGACAAAAACACCTTCCGGAGCACTAAGTCGCCCCTTCTGAAGGACTTTCGCTTAACCTTTGCGTTATAGTACTTGGCCATTTTCTTTTGGTACCTCAGTAGCTTGTCTTGCGAGGCCTCCCTCTTTTCTTCAAGGAAATCTAACTCGCCCCGTCTTATCTCTTCGTTCGAGATTTCGGCGAAATGCAAGCGTCGGGGCGATGGCAAGCCGATCTCTACGGGGCTCATAGCCTCTGCCCCGTAAGTCATAGAAAATGGGGTTTCCCCGGTAGCTGTCCTACTGGTAGTCCGTATTGCCCACAGTACATTGGGAAGCTCGTCAACCCATGCCCCTTTCGATTCATCCAACTTCTTTTTGAGAAGGTGCTTGATAGTTTTGTTAACTGCCTCGACCTGGCCGTTTGCTTGAGGATGGTGAGGGGAGAAATGCTTCCGGATATTCAACTCGTCATAGAGGTCGCGAAGTTTCTTGTTGTCGAACTGCCGCCCATTGTCTGTTACTATAGAGTGGGGAATTCCAAAACGGCATATGATGTTTTTCCACAAAAATTTTGAGGTATGCACCTCTGTGATTTTTGCCAATGGCTCTGCCTCAACCCATTTAGTAAAGTAATCTATGGCGACAACGGCGTGATTAGCCCCTCCCTTTCCTTTAGGCATGGGGCCTATCAAGCCGATCCTCCATTTGGCAAAAGGCCAAGGGCTGGATACAACAGTGAGTTCCTGGGATGGATGACGCTGTATGGGAGAGAAACGCTGACACTTGTCGCATTTCTTCACAAAACGGATAGCATCATTTCTTAAGGTGGGCCAGTAGTACCCCTTCCTTAGGACTCTGTGGGCGAGTGTTAGGCCTCCAGTGTGGTTTCCACATATCCCCTCGTGTATTTCCCTCAAGACGTAATCCGCTTCTTCGCCCCCAGTACACCGTAGGAGTGGCGAAGAGAATCCTCGTCTGTACAACACCTCATCCTTAATTACATAACGGGCGGCCCTGCGCCTGAGCTTTCGAGCTTCTTGCTTGTTTTCCGGGAGGGTGTGATTTCTGAGGTACGCCAGGATGGGCCGCATCCAGCCAAGAGTCTCTGTGATCCACATTGTTTCCTCTGCCTTGGAGGTGGAAGGTTCGGCAAGATAGTCAATAGGTATAAACTTGAGCAACTCCGAGTTTTTAGTACTAGCCAGCTTTGATAGTGCGTCCGCGTGTGCGTTTTCTGCTCTGGGAACCTGGGTCAGTTCGAATTTATCAAAGTAAGGGATCAATCCTCGGACCGTCTTTAGGTAAGCTGCCATGCCCTTGTCTTTGGCGGTAAAATCACCGTTGACCTGACTTACCACTAACTGTGAATCGCTTCGGACAACCAGACTTTTTACCTGCATCTCTCTGGCGAGCTTCAGGCCTGCCAGTAATGCCTCATATTCGGCCGCGTTGTTGGTTGTCTTAAATCCGAACCTCACGGCGCAGTTAAGTCTGTGGCCCTCTGGGCTTTCTAGCAATACCCCAGCTCCCGAGCCACTTTTCCCTGCCGATCCGTCCACAAATAACATCCAGGTCGGTAACTCCGCGGGTTTCATAGCAATATCGATGTCGATGGGTTCTGTGAATTTGGCCACAAAGTCCGCTACGGCTTGTCCTTTCACAGCAGTTCTGGGTAGGTACGAGATGTCGAATTCACTTAGCTCCATAGCCCATTTCATCAATCTCCCGGATGCGTCCGGCTTCTGGAGCACCTGCCTGAGGGGGATGTTAGTCATTACATGGATACTGTGGGCCTGGAAATAGGGTCTCAATTTTCTCGAGGCAATCATCAATGACAGGGCCAGCTTCTCGACGTTGGCGTAGCGAGTTTCTGCTGGCACAAGGGCCTTGCTAACATAATACACGGGTAGTTGTACGTTAGACTACTCCCTGACGAGTACCGAACTTACAGCGTTGGCACTTACGGCCAGGTATAACGACAGGACTTCTCCCTTTCTTGGTTTGGAGAGGAGCGGGGGCTGGCCCAGGTGCTTCTTCAGTCCCTGGAATGCCTCTTCGCATTCTTTGTTCCATTGGAACCTCTTTTTCCCTTTTAGGACTTGGAAGAACGGGAGGCATCTATCGGTAGCTTTGGAGATGAAACGACTCAGCGTTGCAAGCCTCCCTGTGAGGCATTGTGCTTCCCTTGGCTTGTTGGGGGACTTCATATTCAGTAGTGCCTCGATTTTCTCAGGATTGGCCTGATGCCCCGCTGGTTAACCATGAATCCCAGGAATTTTCCCGAGGCGACCCCGAATGCACATTTGGATGGGTTGAGCTTCATGTGGTATTTTCTGAGGATCCTAAATGTGGCCTGCAGATGGGATACATGGTCCACTGCTTTGAGACTTTTTACCAACATATCGTCCACGTACACCTCCATCGTTTCGCCCAGCAGGTCTGCGAACATCTTGTTTACTAACCGTTGGTACGTGGCACTGGCATTCTTCAAACCAAAAGGCATCACCTTGTAACAATACAGGCCTCGGTCCGTTATGAAGGAGGTGTGTTCTTCGTCTGTGCGGTGCATTGGGATCTGATTGTACCCAGAATAGGCATCCATGAAACTCATAAGTTCATGACCTGCAGTGGAATCGACCAGCTGGTCGATCCTTGGGAGTGGGAAACTGTCTTTTGGACAGGCTTGGTTGAGATTAGAGAAATCCACGCAGACCCTCCACTTGCCATTTGCCTTCTTAACTAGGACGGGATTGGATACCCATTTTGGGTACTTCCCTGATGAACCCATTGGATACAAGCCTATGCACTTTTTCTTTCAATGCCGTGTACCTTTCCGGATTCAAGGCCCTTCTTTTTTGCCGGTGGGGGGCTACTTCGGGATCTATGTTGAGATGGTGGCAGCTGACGTTAGGGTCTATGCCCACCATATCCTCATGCCTCCAAGCGAATATATCTAAGTTGGTGAGCAGGAAATGTTTCAGTTCGGCTTTTGTCTCCATGCTGAACTCTTTCCTGATTTGCAGCGTTCTGGTGGGGTCTCTCAAATCGACGGGAAAAGGTTCCAACTCCTCTACCGAAGTGGCCCGTGAATCCGACTCCGTAATCCTGGGGTCCATGTCTATTTCGACGACTCCCAGGGTGTCGGCCCCTTGTTCAGGGGTGTCCCCTTCTTCGGGTGCTTCCTTCATTTTCGCGTCTGCCAGCACCATATTGAAGCTTTTGGGTTCGGACTTCCTCAAAGAGCTTAGATAGCATTCCCTGGAACCCGCCTGATCGCCCCTGACTGTCGCAATACCTCCCTTGGTGGGGAATTTCATGCAAAGGTGATGTATGGAAGTTATTGCCTCTAGGGAGCTCAATGCGGGTTGTCCCAGAACGCCGTGATAGGCGGACCTATGATCAACTACCAGAAATTCCATAAAGCGCTGGACCTGGCAAGGGGATTCCCCCATTTCGACCGTCAGAGTAATCCTTCCTCTTGGGATGATGCTGTCCCCGGTGAAACCATATAAGGGGGCGGTCATGGGTGCCAGCTCATGGTCTACTGCCATTTTGTCAAAGGTGGTTCCGAAAAGTATATTAACCGAGCTCCCGTTGTCGATCAGCATGCGTTTGAGACCATTCCGGGCCACCACGGCTCGAACCACCAAAGCGTCGCAATGCGGGTAGTGGACTCCTGCAGAATCTTCTGGTGAAAAAGTAATGGGTGGAGCGCTTCCAGGTCCCTTGCTAGAACCCTTGATCAAATAATTCGTCATAGAGGAATCATTCGCCTCTCTCGCGTAGTTCCTTTGAGCGTTTTTCGAACTTCCCCCGATGTGTGGACCGCCAATGATAAAGTCTATTTCCCTGATAGGGGCATTTCTGGTGTCAGCCGATGGCCCCCTTCTGGGTCTTTGGTCCCGTGCCTTGTTTCCATCTTCCTCGTGTTTTCTCCGGGGGGCTCGTTCCTAAGGTTCCATCCGGCACCGCTGTATCGAGGCTTTTGTCGGAGCGGGGGGACATCCTCCTGTGGGCGGGCATTTCTTTCTTCATGGGGTCTCTATATTCATTTCGGCGCTGTTTGTACGGGTATTTTTCGGCGCCTCGGCCGGCCGGCGGGTGGGGCGCATGGTATGGCCTATTCCTAGGTTCCACACACTTCGCCTTTCCTCTCCCTCTTCCCCTTGGCCAGTTCGACGGCCCGCGAGTTTGATGGGGGTCTGCTTCATACGCTAATGAGGGTACCGCGTTTAGGGTCGCGGTGGCCAATGCCTGACCGGAGGTAGGAGCTATAGTATGCCCTGCTTGAGTCCATTGTTGGTCCACCAGGTGAGATATTGGACCCCTCATGTGTCTTTGGGGCGGTGGCAATCCCATTGAGGTTCGGTTGCGATGGTCTATGAGTTCTTCATTAACAATTTCGCTTCTCATCATCTCCACCAAAGCGTCATAGGTGGAGGGGTTCTGGTTGCGTACGTCCCTCCAAAACAAAGTATTCATGTTGAGGCCTCCCCTTAGGGCTGACAGAGCCTCTCTGTCAGTTACTTGCTCGCAGTATGTCATTTCATCAGTAAAGCGAGCCAACTTTTCAAGGTTTCCCCTGCCTGCTGCCTCATGTCTTGTAGCCTCTGGATTGGGGCCTCCCCCTCCTTGCTGGACAAGTACTGGTTAAGAAAGGCCTTTTTCAGATCCGGCCAACTTCTGATGCTGCCCGCTGGGATGCGGCTGTACCAGATTTCTGCTGCCCCTGTCAGAGTGAGGTGGAAGGCTCTACATTTAAGCGCTGGCGAGGCTCCTCTTAGGGACATTTGAGTTTGTAGTTATTGAGATGCTTCGCCGGATCGCCTTTGCCCTCATACTTGGGTATCTTGGGGGGGACAAAGTGGTTTGGGACTGGCGCATTTCGTAGTTCCTGCGAAAAGGGCAAGCTCTCGTCATCGTCGTCCATCTCGAATGACCTGCAAGGCCCGTCCGAGTCATTTCCAT
The DNA here is from genome assembly GCA_019097785.1 of Fraxinus excelsior. Taxonomy (NCBI): domain Eukaryota; kingdom Viridiplantae; phylum Streptophyta; class Magnoliopsida; order Lamiales; family Oleaceae; genus Fraxinus; species Fraxinus excelsior. The sequence continues at coordinate 31,889,558 of CM032624.1, forward strand.
CGGCTTGATACCTAGGGGTTGCGTCAACCTGATTCCGCACGTTAGCGGCCTCCCTCCTCTCCCGCCTATTCCTATGGGGAGGTCGGACTTCCTAGGGCTCATTTTCCTCATTCTGATCCAGTGGTCTTTGAGTTGGAGGTCGGTGCGGCCTACTGGGCCTAGAAGGCCCAATCCGGTCGAAAACACTAGCAGACCTTTGTGGTTCGCAATCTTGGGAGTACTCTGGGGGGAAACCTTGGGGAACATCCCCGCCTAGGTGGCTGGTGGCACAATTGTTGGAAGCCTCAACTCCCAATTCCCTTTCTTTCGGGTCGGTCTCGCCGCGCCTCTGAGGATATGTTGCAGTGTCCATATATTCGCCTTCTGGGTGGTAGGATCCATTCCGAGGCATCTGCGGTTCATCCTGTTGTTGCATCTGCATTAGCAATTGTTGCATGGCAGCGTTTTGCTGGGCCATATCCCTCATATTCGCTGTCATCTCACCAACTCTTCGCGCTAGGCGCGTGGCTGTACCCCCCCTTCTGTGGCGATGATGGGGACGGTGCATATTGACGTTTGTTCGGAGAACTTCTTCTTCAGAAGCCTCCCGTCGTCTTCCTTCATTTTGCGTACCTTGGCGACTAGAATTCATGGCACCCTTTTCGATTGCCTTCCAGTGATGATTCTTTTTCAAGAATTTAATCCTTTGTTCAAGGTTCTTCGCGGGTGGCTTTTACCACTAGGATGCACGTGGTTACGGTATTTGTAAGTTTCCCACAGATGGCGCCAATCTGTTCACCCCAAAAAATGGTCCAACAGAGGAGTGATTCCAAGTGTTTCTTCAGTTGTAGTGAGATTATTTTTTATATAAAAATGGGGGTCGACCGGAGGGATAAGTCTTGTAAATAGAGGGAATGCCCAAGTGTTTCTTGTCTATATCTTTTCATTACCCTTTACAAGGTTAAATGTGTGATTTTATAGTAAAATACAATAGTGGAGAGTCGTTAGATGATGAAGCACGTGGCCTCATCCGCATAGCTAAGGCCTCTTATCGCAGCCATCAATCAATCATTCGTAGGACATTTCGTATTTAATGCCGTGACGGCTTGGAAGCCCTATGCCTGATGTGTAAGACTAGACTAGACTTGTTTCATTTAAGTGGAGCTATATATATAGAGTTGTCACATCACCCACTTGATACAAGATCTGGTACGGGATCTTCTCCAATACGCCTCTTCATGCTCCATGTTATCCGTTGGGGCTCAGCTTTCCAATAGTGGTTCGGCCAAAAGAGGTTCGACAAGGTAGGAGTTCGGTCAATAGTGACTCGACCGACCCTCCATATGGGCAGAATGTTGTGGGACGAATCTAGGTTCACTTGCTGTGCAGTTTCACCTGACTATATTTAGGACATTTAGGACTTCGTAGGAACTTGTCCACTTGCCACGTGTATTTATTGCACGATTATTTATATGAGTAACACTTCTCACCCTATATTACCCTCTAGCCAACGAATAGCTTGAACCTATCAATAAACCATCTAGTAGACTCTCGAAAGACAGCCTGGTGTTTCTAACGATACTTGGGTTTATAAGCTCCTAAATGTAATATAGGTGATCCAGATTACTAGCAATACTATTATCAAAGAGACTTTATTATCCAAAGCATATTTTACAAAAGCTAGAAGCCTAGTTGATGTGGGAGTCCCCTCTCCTTATTGTATCCACTTCAGTTAAATCACCAATGATGAGTTGAGAATGGTAGAGCTGGACTTCTTCGAAGATAGGAGAGATGAATCTCAAGTCATACTCGACTCATATCAAAGGAAAATGATCCACTATTACAATGTAAGGATGAAGATGTTATTTAGCATAGGCGATGTGGCTCTGATAAAAGTCATCTTATCTCTTCGCAAGGACATGACGTTGGTATATTGGACCTCAACTAGAAAGGCCCCTATCGTATCACAAAATAAATACACCAAGGTACTTATAAGATAGAAGACACGGAAGGGGAATGATGGCCTCATTTCTGAAATATAGAACATCTATGTAAGTATTATCAATAAATCTATTAGTTGGAGGTAACATGCACGAACCACATTTTCTTTCCTTGCTGTGGTCAAGTTCTTTCCAAGAAAGTTGACCATTTAATGTAATCTCAGCAGGGGGTACCACCATGAGCCACCTTTTCTTTTATCGTTGTGGCCTCGGTCTCGCTAAGCAAGTAAACTATTTTATGTATATCTTGACAAGGGGTAAACGGCTCGAGCCACCTCTTTTTCCTTGTTGTGGCCTAGGCTTCATCATGCGAGTTGAATACTGTATATAAGTCTCAGCACGTGGCTACCTACACGAGCCATTTGTAGCCTAGGCTCGCTAAGTGAGTTGACCATTTTATGTAAGTCTAGGCAGGGAGTAACCTATACAAGCCACCACTTCTTTCCTCATTGTAGCCTAACCTCGTCAAGTGAGTCAACTATTTCCAAAAGCTCACTTCTTCTATCATAATATAAAACTCACACTTGGTGTTTCCAAAAGGTGAAATTATTCTAGCAATGAAACTAATAACAACAAATTCACACATTGCAAATCCATATTCTCTCTTCAAACCCGGCAGCCATATTCTCATTTAGTGTGTCTCTCCCACATCCAAAATATGTCCATCTCCTTCACTGTTTGACTTGAGTGCCTACAATCGTCGCATCTCCTATCGGAGATATAATCACGAGCAGTCTAACATGACAATCCAAGTGTCCAGGTAACATAACATGGACATAAGAGGAGTTGTGATCTGTTTGCCATGCAACATCACCAAATTTTGAGGTCAATATAAGTAATTAGTCCATTGGATTTAATTCAAAAGCATTGTCGACTTTGAATAATCCAACAATATTAATATACAATTTAGAAATTATAGGTAGGGTCCCGAACCAGTAACTTTGACATCCTCAGTCTCCAATCTGTTATTTTATAATATGTGAATCCCAGTTGACAATTTTACTTTGTGTTTAATTAAAAACTCAATTTTTTTTATTGAAAATCCTATTATGTTCTCATGTTTAGTTGAATGAAACAATAGAGAGGAAATTGCAAGAGACGTCCAAATTATATTTATCAACGGATTTGGGTTCCAATTTTTATACACATTTGATGGATTAGTTACAAATTGTATAGTATGTGCTTTTTATTTGCAACTAATGCTAAGATTTTTTTTATCCAATATGCGATGTTTTCTGCTTGAGACTTTGGACTCTAAGCATAGTTGTCCAAACATGTTCAGTAACAAATGTTACCCAATATAATTTGGATGTTAATTTATGGTAGAAAGGAATCTTGGAATAAGAAATTTACATTTGAACTTAATGTTGGGAACGTTAAACAATGTCAATCCATGCTAAACACTTCAAATGGAAAAGTACTGGACAAAAGTTGGAAACTGATATTTTATGATGTGGAAACTAGGAAAATAAAGACAATTGGAATTCATGAAAATAAATTCTTCCTACTTGGGGTTATATGTTCATGTAGAGCTTGTTGGAAAATATATTATTTGGCAAATGAATTTTCACTTGTGTATGTGAAATTAATCCCAAATTGATTGAAAGTTGGGATTTGAAGAGGAGTCTTAAAAGGGATTAACAATCCCACATTGGTTAGAAATGAAAAAGTGGGAATATATGGGGACTATAAATAGTACTATCCCACATTGAAAAAAGAAAAAAGAAAGTGACAAGTGGGAAAACTTAAATAATTATCCCACATAGGATAAGAATAAGTTTTTTGACCAATTTATATATGGTTGACCAATTTATATATGGTTAACAATTTGTAAGGTGTAACCATTTGTTGCATAGAGACTCCTCCATGGCCTACGCGCCCGCAGGGGGGGTGCAAACCTTGGACCGACTTGACCTTTGAGCCTTGAACTTGTGTGCGGGCGCGACCCGCTTATACGAATGTCGGACTGAATGAGTCAAAAATTGGCCACCAAGTGCAAGCCACATTTTGGAAATTTTCTTTTACGTTTTTCCATTTAAAACATAACCTGAAAACTGTTTTCATTTATTTTGTAACTACAAAACATGAGAATTCAAATGACAGAGTTATGGCTGCATTAAGAGTCAAAGGCTCCTCATTGCCTATATATATTGAACAATCTCTTCAGTTCAGACACACCACAACAAGCACGAAATCTTTCTGCTTCCTGTTCAAATTCCTATCGTCTTCCAGTCACTTGGTAATTCCGTTCTGGCACACTCGTTCAGTTCGACTGCACAAACTGCAGTTCACGCCGCTGTATCCTGCGAAGCAAGCGCTCGCATTACTTCGGTGAAGGGACGAATATTGCTTTAAGGACATTGTGTTGGACACAGGCCCCGGCTTCAAAGACGCTAATTTTATTTTCTACCAACTGCAATATTTTATTTCTGTCCACTGCAATTTGTTTGTTACTTCTTCTAATTCAGTTAACTATTCAAAGTTTACATACAATCTTAAAGCAATATACTCGTACTGATATTCTGATTGTGTTTCAGAAAATGGAAAATACACCTACCAATAACGTTGTGGGATCTGCAAACGAAACTGTGCCTCCTGTGGCTCAGGCTGTGGCTATGCCAGGTTCTGATGTGGCTCAAGTGGTGGCTCCAGTAACACAAACTGTGGCTAATATGCCAAGTTTAGCTGCTGGTCCAAGTGGGATTAAGACTGTGGCTCCCATGCCAAGTCTGGCTACTGGTCCAACTGTGACAGTCCCGGTTAATCACGGGGAAAAGTCGGAGAAGTTCAATGGTTCGAATTTCAAGAGGTGGCAACAAAAAATGCTGTTTTACCTCACGACCTTGAATCTTGCGAGATTCTTGACTGAAAATGCTCCAGTGCTCCAAGAGGGTCAAGGAGACATTCAAGCAATCAGTGCAGTGGATGCTTGGAAGCATTCTGATTTCCTGTGCCGGAATTATGTGATGAACAGTTTAGCTGATTCATTATACAATGTGTACTGCACAATAAAAACGGCCAAGGAATTATGGGAGTCTTTGGACAAAAAGTACAAAATCGAAGATGTCGGAGCCAAGAAGTTTCTTGTTGGCCGCTTTTTGGAATACAAAATGGTGGACTCCAAATCTATAATCAGTCAAGTACAAGAATTACAAGTGATCTTGCATGAAATTCATTTCGAGGGAATGGTTGTGAGTGAATCCTTCCCAAGTGGCTTGCATAATTGAAAACCTACCTCCTACATGGAAGGATTTCAAAAACTACTTAAAACACAAGTGAAAGGAAATGAACATTGAGGAACTAATTGTTAGAATTCGAATTGAAGAAGACAACAAAAGTTCTGAAAGAGGGTTCAATCCGATTGTGGCTAAAGCTAATGTTGTGGAGCATGGCCAAAGCTCCAAGACCAATAAGAACAAGTTTGGGCCATCTGGTGGCAAAGGGCCCAAGTTCGGGCCAAAAGGTGGAATTTCCAAGAAGAAGTTTCAAGGGAAATGCTTCAATTGTGACAAGATTGGTCACAAGTCTATGGAGTGTCGTTTGTCGAAGAAGAAAAAAGAAGCAAATATGGTTGAAGATGTATCTGACATCAACCTTGCAGCTGTCATTTCTGAAGTGAACCTGGTGGGTTCAAATTCGAGAGAATGGTGGATAGACACCGGTGCCACCCGACACGATTGCTCCGATAAGGAGATGTTTAATGGGTTTGAAGCAGCGGATGGGGAGAAGTTGTATATGGGAAATTCAGCGACCTCTGAAATCAAGGGCCATGGAAAGGTGGTTCTAAAGATAACTTATGGGAAAGAGCTCTAAACAACGTGCTTTATGTGCCCGAGATTCGCAAGAATTTGGTTTCTGGCTCGCTGTTGAACAAGCATGGCTTCCGTATGGTGTTTGAGTCAGACAAAGTTATTTTGTCTAAGTTTGGAATGTTTGTAGGAAAGGGTTATGTAAGTGATGGGCTTTTTAAGCTCAATGTAATGGCTATTAAACCAAAAACTAATAAAATGAATAACTCTTCCGTTTACTTGCTTGAGTCTTTCAATTTGTGGCATGGTCGACTAGGACATGTTAATTACGACACTTTGCGTAGACTAATTAACTTAAATTACATACCTACATTCCAAATTGATAATAAACATAAGTGTGAAACTTGTGTTGAAGCAAAATTGACAAGGTCATCATTTCAATCCGTTGAAAGAAAAATTGAACCTCTTGATTTAATTCACACCGATATATGTGATTTAAAATCAAATATTTTATTACTTTTATTGACGACAGCACATAATATTATTTTGTGTATTTGCTTAAAAGTAAAGATGAAGCTATAGAGAAATTTGTTCTATATAAAAATGAAATTGAAAATCAACTCAACAAAAAGATCAAAGTGTTGAGAAGTGATAGAGGTGGTCAATATGAATCACCATTTGCTGAATTCTATGCACAACATGGAATTAAACATGAAATAACAGCACCTTATTCACCACAACAAAATGGTGTTACTGAATGGAAAAATAGAACATTGAAATAAATGATGAATGCAATGTTATTAAGTTCCGGGTTACCTCGGAACATGTGGGGGGAAGCTGTATTATCAGCTAATTACCTTTTAAATAAGGTACCCCGAAAGAAAGAAGAAAAGAGCACTTACGAGTTATTAAAAGGAAGGAAGTCTTCCTACAAATACTTACGAGTGTGGGGGTGTCTTGCCAAAGTAGCTGTACATATGCCAAAGAAGGTAAAAATAAGACCAAAAACTGTTGATTGCATATTTATCGGATATGCACATAACAGTAGTGCTTATCGGTTTCTTGTGTTTGATTCTAAAATTTCCGATATACACAAAAACACGATAATGGAATCGAGAAATGTTTCATTCTTTGAACATGTATTTTCATGTAAGTCCAAAGAAGAAGCAAGCTCTTCTAAACGGACATATGAGACTATGATTGAGAATAGTCAAGACAAAAAAGTAGAAGAGAAAGTTGAGGTTGAACCAAGACGTAGCAAACGAGAAAGGACAGAAAAATCTTATGGTCCCGATTTTCTGACTTACATGCTAGCAACTGAACCTCAAAGCTTCAAAGAAGCTGTAAACTCTTCAGAAGGTCCTCAGTGGAAAGAAGCCATTAAAAGTGAAATAGATTCCATTCTGCAAAACCATACATGGGAGCTGGTTGATCTTCCTTCGGGAAGCAAACCACCAGGCTACAAATGGATTTTCAAAAGGAAAATGAAAGCAGATGGAACTATTGATAAGTACAAGGCCAGACTTGTAATTAAAGGTTATAGGCAACGGGAAGGCATTGACTACTTTGACACTTATTCTCTGGTAACGAGAATAACTTCCATTCGAATGATATTAGCGATTGCATCTTTGTACAATCTCGAAGTACATCCAATAGGTGTCAAAACTGCTTTTCTAAATGGAGATTTAAAAGAAGAAATTTACATGGAACAACCTGAGGGGTTTTCTGCACCAGGACAAAAAAACAAGGTATGTAAATTGGTAAAGTCATTATATGGCTTAAAACAAGCACCAAAACAGTGGCATGAAAAATTTGACAATGCCATGATGGAAAGTGGATTTAAAATCAATGAATGTGACAAATCGTTTACATCAAAGACACGGGAAATTGTTATGTTATTTTATGTCTTTATGTTGACGACATGCTCATCGTTGGTAGCAACGATAAGATGATTAAATCTACTAAAAATATGTTGAATTCAAGATTCAACATGAAGGATATGGGTTTAGCTGATGTGATTCTTGGAGTTAAAATTTCAAGAACATTAGATGGACTCGTTCTAAGTCAGTCACATTATGTGGACAAAATTTTGAAAAAATTCAATAATGATGAAACTGGCGTGGCTAGAACACCGATAGATACAAGTCAACATCTATCAAAAAATAGAGGCGATGGTATTTCTCAAGTAGAGCACTCTAGAATAATCGGAAGTCTTATGTACCTAATGAGTTGTACAAGACCAGATATCGCTTACGCAGTTAGTAAGCTGAGTAGATATACTAGTAATCCAGGGTCTGACCACTGGAAAGGAATAGTAAGAGTACTAAGATACTTGAGATATACTCGTAATTATGGACTGCACTATACCAGATATCCTACAGTTATTGAAGGATATACTGATGCGAATTGGATATCTTATGTTAAAGACTCAAAGTCTACTAGTGGATTTGTGTTCACTTTGGGAGGTGCAGCCATATCATGGAAATCCTCTAAACAAACAGTTATTGCGAGGTCTACCATGAAATCTGAGTTTATAGCTCTAGATAAATGTGGTGAAGAGGCTGAATGGCTACGCAATTTCTTAGAGGATATTCCACGATGGTTTAAACCTGTACCAGCAATTTGCATACATTGTGATAGTCAATCTGCGATTGGAAGGGCACAAAGCAACATGTACAATAGTAAGTCTAGACACATACGTCATAGACATAATACAATAAGACAGTTACTCTCAACTGGAGTTATCTCTATTGACTATGTAAAGTCTAAAGATAACATTGCGGATCCGCTAACCAAAGGGTTAAATAGAGAGTTAGTTGCAAAGTCATCAAGAGGAATGGGACTTAAGCCTCTAAAAGAATAAGTTATTGTAGTGGAAACTCAACCTAGCTTAATGGAGATCCCAAGATCTAGATTCAATGAGAAAACCTAATTGCAAATACTTAACTATATCACTGTGGGGGTTATCTCCGGTCCATTCCTGTAATAACAGTGATGCCCGTGGGAAGAGGATAAGCAATAAGGCTTTTAATGATTCTTATGCGTCGAAAATACGAGCGGAGTAATGCGGGTTACTCTTAATTAAGAAATCACATATGTGAGAGAGAAGTGGGGCCGTTTCGAAGGGAATTGTGAGGCTCAATTCTTAATAACTCTCACTGAACCAGGCATATGTTCATGGCCACAAACGAACATAACCATGAGAACTGAATTGTGTTTGGAAGAATCCTGTGTGAGATACATCATCGTTTACACAAAACGCAGAACAGTTCAAAGACATAACGTCTACTGATCAGCTAGTAAAGTAAATGTATTTTCATAAGGGGAGGTTCACAGGGTAACACCTACCTATCCTATGCAGGTTTCAACTGTGGAACTTTGTCACCAAGTATTCCGTGTCTCTATTAATTTTCCTTCATGTGGAGGATTGTTGGAAAATATATTATTTGGCAAATGAATTTTCACTTGTGTATGTGAAATTAATCCCACATTGATTGAAAGTTGGGATTTGAAGAGGAGCCTTAAAAGGGATTAACAATCCATAGAATGAAAAAGTGGAAATATATGGGGACTATAAATAGTACCATCCCACATTGGAAAAAGAAAAAAGAAAGTGGCAAGTGGGAAAACTTAAATAGTTATCCCACATAAGATAAGAATAAGTTTTTGGACCAATTTATATATGGTTAACAATTTGTAAGGTGTAACCATTTGTTGCATAGAGACTCCTCCATGGCCTACGCGCCATCAGGGAGGTGCAAATCTTGGACCGACTTGGCCTTCGAGTCTTGAACTTGTGTGCGGGTACGACCTGCGTACACGAATGTCTGACCGAATGAGTCAAAAATTGGCCACCAAGTGCAAGCCACATTTTGAAAATTTTCTTTTACGTTTTTCCATTTAAAACATAACTTGAAAACTGTTTTCATTTATTTTGTAACTCCATAACGTGAGAATTCAAATGACAGAGTTATGGCTGCATTAAGAGGCAAAGGCTCCTCCTTGCCTATATATACTGAACAATCTCTTCAATTCAGATACACCACAACAAGCACAAAATCTTTCTGCTTCCTGTTCAAATTCCTATAGTCTTCCAGTCACTTGGTGATTCCGTTCCGGCACACTCGTTCAGTTCGACTGCGCAAACTATAGTTTACGCCGATGTATCCTGGAAGCAGCGCTCGCATTACTTCCGTGAGGAGACGAATATTGCTTTAAGGACACTGTGTTGGACACAGACCCCGGCTTCAAAGACGCTAATTTTATTTTCTGCCAACTGCAATATTTTATTTATGTCCACTGTAATTTGTTTGTTACTTCTTCTAATTCAGTTAACTATTCAAAGTTTACATACAGGGCTCTTACCCTTAATCAAAGGGCTCAATCCCCTCAAAGAAGATGCAAAAGAAGATGGAGTTGACGAGAACTAAATCGAGGTTATGTTGCAAATGATCTAACTTAAGTATCATAAATAAGAGATTTCTAGATACATGTCCATCCTTAGCTTTTGAGCTTGTAGGTATACTTTCATATCCTCTTCTAGAAATGTGACATGTTTACGTGGTTATATGGCATATTGTCAGTTACCTAAAGTATATTGCTTCATATGTTTGTATTACATGAAACTTTTGATATTTAATTTATGTTCTATAACATTCTTTGTGTGGAGAGAAGTGTTATGTAATATGTCGTGATTAACAATTATCTATGGATCATGCAAATAGAATGATTTGGGTGTTCACGTGTGGTTGCCACAATTTGCACACCTTCGGTATTCAAAGGCTTATTTTCAAGTCAGCAACTACTTAAATGATACTTAGTAAGTTCTTATATTATTTGTCTTGTTTGTTTTTGTTATTCGTGGATGACGTCTTCATACCGATACAAAATTTTAGAGGAAGAACGCGTTCAGGCCCAGATTTCACAAGTTAGCAATACCGAATACATAACAGTTATCCTTAACAAATTTGACGCACAATAAAGGACTATGTTTGGAGGAAGGTTGACGATGTAGCTACAGAAACTAGGGAACACAAGGTAAGTGATGAGTATAGTGGATTTGGTTATGCTAACAGTGTTGGAGATATGCATGTACATGATGATTTGTTGTTGCCCAATACTACGACTGATGAACAACATGTCGAGACAACCGAAGTAGATGCTGGCAACGTCGATGACTTGTCCAAAAGTCATCAGATGTGGTTGCTACCATTGTAGATTTTCCTAACGTCAACGTTCCACCACCATACCGACCTCGATGTCTCAAGGTGAAGATGTTCAGTGCTAGCACGAAGACTCCTTTCACGCAGTCTGGTCGTAAAAAGGGTAAGAGATGTGTAGTTAGTTTAAAATAATGTTGGAGTATAATTTTGTGTGTTTGGAAATTACATTTGCAACATCATTTTGTGTATCATCATTAGACAATTTTTTTGGATGATGGTACAGTTCTGAGTGTCAATATAGAATTGAAATGGAGACAACATTTTGTTTTAGTATTGGTATGTTGTTTATGTCTTATATTATGTACACATTTACAAACTATCGTTACTAGTAGTTGAAATATCAATTTTTAAGAACAACAAATATTTAATGTCAAGAACAACACTTCAAGTGTCGAGAAATGTTTGAAATGTATAGAATGTCGAAATGAAATCTCGTTCTAGATACATGAACCGTCCAATGTTGAGATAGACAGTGTCTAAATGTCAAGAACAAATATCATGAAATGTCAAGGACAAAGTCAAACCAATTGACAGATTTGTAAGGTGACAATTAGATTAAGAAAATAGTTGAAACAAACCAATTAGACGTACAAGTTCTTCAATATGATTTCAATCAAAGATGTGTTATAAATCGATAAACATTAACAAGAAGCTCTCATTGTGAATATAGTATTGTGTTGACTTTACAAGTATATTGGTAATAAATACAACTTCACTATTTAGATGAGAAGCACAAGGTCTAAAACATGTGGTGTCAAGCAAATGTCAATCAATTGTAATTACATAAAGTATGAGTTGGTGTGTAATCTTGTAATGTAATTACACCATGCTTTACTCCTTTATATTTAGCATGCATATTGTTGGAAATACAATGTTAAAATGTAGTTCTTCAGAAGAAGTTTCTAGCAGTAAGGACTTCTTCCTTCAACAATGTCTTCTTCAATCAAAGAAATTCCTCATATTGATGTTGCTATGAACCTCTCCCAACCTGGGTTTTCAGTGGACAATCTGATCGTCATCGACTCAAAATACTATGAATAAATGCATGTCATTGTTCCCTACATTCCTCAATCTGGGAACCACCATATTTGGGTGAATGTTCATCCAATTCCATTTATCGATGCTAAGCGAACTTAGAGTTGGTGATCGTATTGCCGATCGTGAGATAATCTAGGTCGAAATTCACTGGACGAACAACATCTTTTGTTTAGCATTCAACATGTCAAAAAATTGGTCGACAATGTTGGACTGAATCAGGATGTCATGAGAGATGTCATCATCATAAGCTCCGACAACAAGGATGGTAGTGAGATATTTTCTCTATCCACTTTTAGGGCAAGTAAATGTCTTCGTATATCATCATTTTGTGATCACTTCAAATAAGAACTTCATTGTCATTGTCACGATTTACATTGACGAAGTGGTGAAGTTAATGTAGTTTGATAATTTACGAACTCCTCGATATGATTTCGAATTGTCGTTGTTTGAAATTCAATACATGGCTGTATAATGATGTTGAAATCATAGTACTATATTTGTGTTTTGAATTGTTGCTTGAATGACTACTAAGTGTTGACATGAACTAAGAAAATAACGTAAAAACGCAAAAGTATATTACTCATGAATGACGAAATTGATGTTAACATGAATATAGAAAACAATCAAGTGTCTGGATTAGTCAAATGATACTGGGTTCCTACACATTTGTCTATTGTGTCCGTAACCACTTCCACTTGTCCTCCACATTGACAAATTTTCCCCATGCGAGATAAGAAATCTCATTACATCTATCATATCTACATGTCATCAATGCAAATAAGATTAACTAGCACAAATACATAAAACAAACATGTTACCCATAAGTAATATAGTCAATAGTAAACACAAAATGTTTCGCACTTTCGCTAAGTTTGTAACGTAATTCTCGACATTTGAAACAATGTCAAGAATTACATTTGAAGTATCATTCTCGGCATTTATAAAATGTAGAAACGATATGTCGGCCAGACATTTCACTATATGAATTTATCAACTTTTTCAACTTCAACAACCATTTTTGCAAGTAATTTATTCAACCATTAATGGCATTATCAATGCAGACAACCATTGCAAATTCATCTATCAAAGTTATTTAAATAGGTTGTGACACCATGTTTAAGAAACACAAAACAATAAATATGAATTTGATTTTAAATGCTCAAATAATCTTACAACAAATATCGATTAATCATTTGAAGAATCTAATAATCCATTTACATCATATATATCAGACAACTATTAAACACAACAGATCAATAAAAACAAGATTTCGAAGAAAATTTACCTTTCTATCGAGATTTATGGATGAGATTTGTTGACCTTGAAAAATGACACCGACATGTGGCCAACAGAATAAGTCTTCACGTGTTCTCTTCCCTGCACACAGTAGCACACCGTAAGTTACTCGTGGCCTTTTCCGGTTGGGGTGGAACGGTCGCGAGCACTCCGACGGTCAAGTCAATATTTCAGTCAATCGAAAAGTGGTACCCGGTGGTGAAGTGGTCACCGGGATGTGGTTGAGATGTATAAATATAGTGAAAGGATTTTTAGAGTTAAAAGACTAGAATGTCAAGATCAGAATGGGAGCCCCCACTCCATTACAGTGTAGGGATATTTATACTAGAGAAGAGAAGAGGAGAACCATATGATAGTGGGACACATGGCTTCAGATCCTGGACGGGCCATCCTCTCATAGACGTCAATCGTCAATCCATATGTTGGCGAACATTAAATGATGTCTGACATAGCAGCTGAGGTGATCGTTTACGACTTGTCACATGTCCCATCAATCAGTCAATGACTTGACTTTGGATCCTTACAGAAGATCTTGGTAGAGGTGTGGCGATGTGGGTTTGCGTGGCGTTATGGATGCGAAGTGCGGGCCTTTACATCTGTTGTGAATCGTAGATGAGTTCGGCTCTGCTGTCAGGCGAGGGCAAGTGTTTTAGTTCGAAGTGATGGAATCAGTTCGTCCGTGCAAATTCGGTTCATTCTGCCACATGGTACACACGTGATCAGTTAGTCCACACGTGACGGATAAGGTGGAGGGCCTCTGAAAGCCCATAACAAGATTAAAAGTATGTAATTTTTTTTTATTTTTTTTTTTATTTATTTATTTTTTTTTTCACAAAAATGTCTAATTTCATGCTTGTCAATTAAAAAATGTCTAATTTTGAAAACTTTTGCAAAAATGGCCAAATTTAGTACTAAAATATCTATTATACCCTTGATGAAAATGAAGTTTTTTTTTTTTTCAATTTGTCACGAATTTCGTAAAAAAGTAGTTTTAATGATAAGTTACATTAAAATGACGTTCTCGACATTTTAAAAGTTGTTATCGATATTTGAACCATGTTTATCTTGATACTTCATTTGTCTAGAACGAGATTTCATTTCGAACATGAGAGTTCTCTACATTTTATAAAGTTCTTGACATTTGAAATGTAGTTCTCGATATTTAATAAATGTGTCAACGAGACATATAGTATTTATTGTGATTTGATATATGTACTTTTGAAATAAGTAGGATAGGTACGTGTCAAACTTTTATTGACCAACAAAATTTTTAATTGTATGCACATTTTTGTCTTTAGTGTGCAATTATAAATTGTTAACAAAGGTATTTTGGTAAAAAAAAAATATTGCAAAAGAGACATTCAATAAATCTTGGACATGATTAATAGTAGAAAACCCCCTAGAAATATTTACATTTGCGATATACTCATACCTATTGGAATCACAGAACATCTCCTATTTGAAACATTTTGTGTGAAAAATCCATTTATCGTCAATTTTTTGTTAAAAACAGTAAAAATGTCAAATTAAAATAGTAATAATTACAATTTTAGTATTCAAACTTTTTATTATTTTACGAGTTATTCCCAATTTTTTTTATATACTACCCACAATCTCAAACCTTTAAAACTTTATTTTTCATCCCACACACTTCATCTTCTAAACTAAATTTGCATGATTTTACTATGATTAATGAATTACACAACCCCCTAACTTCCCTAGTCTACAATTTCCACCCTAAAAGTACGTAAAAAATTTCAGATTGTAACACAATGTAGTAAATAGCAGCCTCATCTTCAAGCTCCCAAAACCAATGAAACAAAGCCTCAAAAGCATTATAATTGCCAGAATTAATTTCTTCATCAACTACGTTGTTAGTGCTAGGGATTCCAAGCTCATCATCATAGGCTTCAAGGAGGTGTCTAATCACTTTAATACTATTGTCTTCTTCTTTAGGGTTACATTCATCGTCGCCGGATAAGGTGTTGGTGGTGGCAGCGCGATGGCTTTTCTGCTCAGCTTTTGAGGCAAGACATAGTAAAGGGCCTAACTCGAAAGTGGTAGCGACGGTGGTGGATAGTTCTTGTTGGAGGGTAGAAAAAATGTCTGATAAATCTTGGTGTGACTCATTTTCTTTTGGTTCTTCATCAAGAATGGGACATTCATTGTTGTAGGATTTGTGCCGTTTTAAGGTTGAATCTTCAAGCTCTAAAGCTCGTTCTGGTTCATGGGATTCTTCTTCTCTCTGGCACTCATTCTCATTTTTTTCTCTTTCTTTATTTCAACCACACATTCTCCCAATATAATAATATTACGCACAAATCTCAAACTTTTCAACAACACATTCTCCCATCAACCACTATTCCAAAAATTCTATTCTCCAAAAAATGGGTGTCAAACACCCTCATAAAGAGAGATTATGAGTGGCACGTAGAAATGTAATGAGACAAGAACAAAGGGCTTGAATGATTTTTCTCAAAAAAAGGGAAACGTAATCTTTTCAACAATTGATGAATGGGGGAAAATTAGTTAACAAAATAAATTGTTACTCCCAAAAAAATGAATTGAAAGTGGAGGTAGGCACAGCGTTCCTAGACCCATGCCCGTCTTGACTGCAGTCTGGATGGGCCCCAGCCCCCGATTGCATAAGAGAAATTCAATAAAAATAATCCCAAAAATTCACCAAAAGCCTAAGCCAACCTGCAATTTCCTATGGGTTTTCAAAGATAGAAAGAAGGGGAATTTACGGGACTTGATGGGAAGGGTGGAGGTGGGTGTGGTGGGAAGATGTTGAAGAAGATGATGAATAGTTTTGGGAAAGAAAATGAAGTGGGGTAGGTGAAAAATAAAGTTTTAAAGATTTGATATTATGGGCGGTACATAAAGAAATTTGGATATAATTTGTAAAAGGATAAAAAGTCTAGATACTAAAATTGTAATTATTACTTTTTAATTTTGACATTTTTATGGTTTCTAACAAAAATTTGATGGTTAGGGGGTTGTCGCACAAAAAGTTCAAATAGGGGGATTTTCTGCGATTTTCAATATGTATGGGTATATCGTGAATGGAAACATTTCTAGGAGTTTTCTATTATTAATCATTTTGGACATTTTTACAAATGACCATGTGAAAGTGGATATTTCTTGTAATTTTTACCTTTTTTTTTTTGTGTTAATAGTTTTTCTATTTCATCATTTTCATTTATACACAAAATCATTGGTCATTACTTAATAAATAATGAAATGAAATTAACATATTATGTATGACATTATGTATTACTTTTTATTAATGTAGCTTCTCATGGAAGTTACTTCTTTTTTTAAAAAAAAAAATTGTGACAAATTGGAAAAAAAAAAAAAATTGCTTCATTTTTCATTAAGGGTATGAAAAGACAATTCGATATCAAATTTGGCCATTTTTGCAAGAGTTATCAGAATTAGACATTTTTCAATGGACCTAGCATGTAATTGGCCATTTTTGAACCCTAACGATAAAATAAAAGTAACCAAATGCCACTCAGCCTCCCAAAAGTCTCCCCCAAATTCCATTATAATTCACTCTTTTGTTTTTCATTGTACTTTTATTTTTACTTTTTAATTAATGATACGAGTAAATTTGTTTTTCTAATAAAAAATGGGATTTTTGTTGTCTAAGATAAGGATAAAATTGTTCATTGAGGACAGGATTGTTACAAAAAAATGTAAAAGTTTATGGACTGGAACTGCCAAAATAATATGCTGAGGACTTATTTTACTACACTTCCAATAGGTTGGGGACCCCAACTGTAATTTTCCAATTCAGTTTTCATTCTAACCTGTATTCTCCCACCTGCCTTGCCGTACCAATTTGTGCGGTGAGTAGTTTTAATATTACGTAGTCAGAATGTTTCAAACTATTGCTTACACCATCATAAGAATAACTCACATTTTACGCAGTTGATGGATTCATATATTAACAAATTGCTATCTTTTCACACGGTTTACCAAACGCCAAGTTACCCTTTATCTACTCAAAACAAACTAGTGACCGTGTCCATGTCCGTGGCTAATGGAAGAGGGAAATTAGCCATTATGTTTTAACTTGTACTTAAAAAATTAGACGTTAATATTATATATGGACTAATAGAGTAAATATGTTCGAAAGTATGTTCACGTTCAATGATTTGAATGGAACAAATTGAGATTTCCATGAAAGTTTAGCAACAAAAGTTAGAAGTAGCCCTTCAGCTTTGTCAAATGAGTTTCAATCCGCCATCTAATTTTTACTGTTCAATTAATAAAACCTAACATCTAACTGCGACTTTGAATTGTCGTGACCCCCCTCCCCCACTAAAACTCACTAAAATTTTGACACCTCAAACTCGTACTCGTAGTAATATTTCAAAATTTTGTTGAGGTGACAATGTAGAATACATGAAAAATGGGGCACATTCCACTATTCTTGTCAAACACACGAAATTGGAGATTGACTTAAAATATGTTTCATAAATTATTTATTTTATTAACATAAGAATTATTGTCAAAATAAATAATTTAATTACTTTTAATTTGACAAACTAAATTGATTTACTGTCTTATCTTTTATAAATAACTTATTCTTATGGGTAATTTTCTTAAACAATCAAATATGCTTTTTAATTAGTTTTGTTTATTTGAATATACTCAAAAAGTTCATGTTTGGTAGGGATTAAATTCATATTAATTAAATATTTTTTGGGATTCACAAATTTTCAACCACATATATCATCAACTTTTACCAAACTTTATTAAAAATCTTATTTTAATCTCACCCAATAGGGGTAAAATATCCTCGGATATATTAATTATTTTTGAAATAAAATATCGATTTCTTTTAAACAATTTGCTCATTTAATTTTTAAATTTACACCCCACCTCAAAAAAGAGAGAGAGAAAAAAAAACAAACTTCTTTAGTATCAAATATACTATTTTCTTTATAAATTAACACATTTATATGTAAAAAAAAAAAAAAAAAAAAATTAAATGTGACAAAGAACATATCGTACAATTGCCGCAAATCCCATTACATTTGACTACACAATTAGAATCAAATGATTTGCCGAATAAACTAATCATATTTTATTAGTGGATTATTATCACAATCACAGATTAATGGAATTAGTCCATGCAAGTCAAGTCTTTTAATTGCTTACCTTAATCATTTGACAATTCAACGCCATCCTTTATTATTATTAATTTGTATGTTTGTTTCAATACACAATTAGGTTTTGACTTATCGATGTAAAAAATTACCATATATTCAATAAATGGATATATGGAGATGTTTGGTTATTATTGTACCCAATTTTATCATCCTCTCTATACAATATACATGCTCACGCTCAAAGGATTAACTAATTGCACCAGACGCTACTGAACTTTCAACATAATTGCAAGTGAGTTACTGAATTTCAATTTGATCATCATACTTCGATTTTAGAAGCAATGAGATAGCTCTATTTGACTTCCATTCATCCGTGTAACATAATTGGTGTCATGTTCCTTAGTGAACACAGAGTGCCCACGTGTTTGTCCTATTCAGCTTCAATATCGATCGACGTGTCTTAAATTATGATAAAGACGAATTTATATTTACATTAATATGTAATGACTTGATTGTACTAAATTAAAGTTTAGTGGTTCACTTGGATTATGGTAAGATTTTAGTGACCCATTCTTTGCATATGAGATTTGTTTTAACAATTCAAACTTGCAAATAAATCTGTGACCTGATTATTCAAGAACATCTCATTAAAAATTTAACAAATCTGCCATAAACTTCAAAAATTAAATTCACTCAATAAATGGTAACTAGTTACAATAATCATGCATTAAAGATAACATTTTTTTTAAAAAAAATCTGATTATTAGCATTATCGGTATTTAAAAAACTGATAATCCTATAAGTTACTTTCAAACTAAAACTGCTACTTTGTCTAAGTATTACAACCATTAGAATTAGATTTTCCCCCATTAAAATCTGGAAAATCAATTAAATGAAGGATTTAATAAATACCAACATTAATGACACACACACACACACATATGAGGTAGAAATTAAAATCTAAATTTTTATCAAAATTAGCATTTAAGTTTGACAACATATTTGATCCAAATACAACTTTTACCCACACATTTCTTCAATTTTTATTAAAATCTGATTTGACTTCCTATCGAATAGGGAAAGAAAGTTGAGGAGAACCATGCACACAAGTCAAGTGGAGTCAGGTCGAGATCTGATCTACCAACATTAATGAAAATATGCCCATGTTAGCTACACATTAAAATTTTCATTCTCATTCTTTTACTCATATTCAATCACACATTTTTCAATAAAATAAATTTTTTCATTACATTCATAATTTTTCCTTCTTTTTCAACCGCACATTATCATCAATCTACTATTTCAAAATAATGTGGCTTAAACACACCCGAAATTTGCGTGGGGAAACTCCAAGAGCCTTTAATACGAGTCGAGATTTGTAAGTCGAAATATACTGTGCATGTTTGGCTGTCCTGTCTCAAAGACAGACAAGTTAGGGGTCCCATAAATAAAAAAATCTTCCAGGTGTGTAATAAAGTCTCTTTCGCTCTACATGAACTACCACACAAACAAACGAACGAACAGTCATTTCACATTTGAGAACATAACCTCCTTTCCAAAGCAAATATACAGTAGTTTGTGAATGGTTTTGCTTTATGATGAAAAAGAGTTGATTCCCTTTCTTCAGTAGCCATGGATTTCTGTTGATCGAGTGTTGAGAATAACTATAAAAGAATCACATCATTTTCTTGGCTCGTAAAACCTTCTCTCTCAAACACACACACACACAGATTTTGCTGGTCGTTTTCTAGTGAAAATCAATATCATAAGAGTGCTTATAAATAGTTTTGCTCCTGAATAAAGTTGGGTTTGTGGGTTGCTTTTTATTTCAATTTTATTTGGTTTCGATAGGGAGAGAAAATCCCGCAGGATTTGTGAAGAATGTTTGATTGAATTTGACAAAATTGAGAAGACTTTTTAGTTTTTGTATTTGTTTGTCCAAACGTCAAAGAATAGTACTCTTTTTCCTTTCTGCACCGGTTTTCCGTTCTCTCCCCCATAAAAGAGAGATGGAATCCCGTTAATTTCTCTCTCATTTTTCCTTTCCTGTATTTGTTTTCCTTCTCCTCTGTTTCCAGGAGTTAGGAGAGAGAAAACCTGAAATATCTTATTTTTTCTCTCCCCTTTTCTGGGTTTCAAGAATCATGTCCATCCTTGACAAGAATTCAACCCAAACAAACCTTGAATGCTTCTTGGATTGCATAACTCCAGCTATACCATCTCAATTCTTATCTAAGGTATGTTTCTTTAATTTTTATGGGTTCTATTTATTCGTATTGCTTCTTTGATTGATATGTTCGTTTTATTTAAATCAGAGTGAGAGGAAGAAGCTGAATAGGTTATGGCATCCATGGGAAAGAGAAAAAGTGGATTATTTTACATTAGGGGATCTTTGGAATTGTTATGATGAATGGAGTGCGTATGGGGTTGGAGTTCCAATTAGTCTTGATGATGGCCAAAATTTAATCCAGTATTTTGTGCCTTATCTCTCTGGTATACAAATCTTCACCAGCAGTGGTTCTGTAAACAGTTTAAGGTAATTCGCCGAGCAAATTGAGTTAGCTTTTCACATTTACCAGTTGCATGAATTGATACATGCATTTTATCTGCAAAAAATCCCCAATTTGTTAGGCCTAATTCGTTAATTTTGTGTGAAAATCAGTAACTTTTCAACGAGTAATCATTTCTGTTCACTGATTGAAAGTATTTCGATCAGCGGCAAGTTGTATTTGTCGAATTCAGTAATTTGTTGTTAATTAATGGACATTTGGAGGCAAATAAAATGCTTATGTTGGATTGGTCCTATACTGTAGGGAAGAAACTGATTCCACAAGTGAGATGAGGGATTCGTTCAGCGACTCGTTCAGCGATGAAAGCGAGAGTGAGAAGCTGTCTAGATGGGATGGATGTTCCTCTGAGGAAGGATTATTCGAGCAAGATGGTTTCTGGCACCCTAATGATAAGTGGGGTAATCTTTACTTCCAGTACTTTGAGACATCTTCTCCTTATGGAAGAGTTCCTCTCTTGGACAAGGTAAACCTTATTTAGTGTTCAAATATCATCTGTTTTTTGGGTGAAAAAAGGATAATAAATATTAGCGGAGAATGGAAGAAGAAGCAAATTATTGTGGATATGATAAAATAACTTGAAATAATGTTCTTGATAGGCATCCATTGAATAAAGATACTGTGAAACTTTTGACTTTTAAAAATTAATCAACATGGTGCTGCCTATTATAGGCCATCTTTATTTGTCTTCTGATTTAATTAGAAACTACTTTTTTCTTATGGCATATAATTTTCTCACCTTCACAAGCATATGTTCTTGCTTTTGCTCATTGACGAGATTCCTTTTCCGCGAGCAGGAAATATGATTCAGTGAGAACATGATGTTTGATATATTATCTCATTATTTGACATTCCATGACTAAACATAACTCGACACCAATCTTATTTGTTTCACAGATCAGTGCCTTTGCTGAAAGATACCCTAGATTACTGTCATTGAGAAGTGCAGATCTTTCACCCGCTAGTTGGATGGCAGTTGCTTGGTTCGTATCTCGCTCTTTTTCTATTATCAGTGCTTATAATATTACATTTTCCTCCCTAGTTTGGTTACTAAATTCACTGATGATGAGTGTCATTCAGGTATCCGATTTATCACATTCCCATGGGCAGAACCTCCAAGGACTTGAACACAAGCTTTCTCACATACCACACCCTTTCTTCTTCTTTTCAAGGTATGCATATTTGGTCCAAGTGAATTCATTATTGTCTCTTTCACTTCACGTTTTGAATCTTTCTTGCACGAAATGCTTATTGTTTGTCCTCATACTGATCCACAGACATGGACATTGAGGGCTACCCTGCGAGTGGTGAAGGGAAAAGCAAGGGAGGAGAAAGCATCTCTCTCCCTCCATTTGGTATGGCCACCTACAAGATGCGAGGTGATGTGTGGGTCTCAGACAAGGATGGGAGTGACCAAGAGAGGTTGGTATCACTTTTGAGCGCGGCAGATTCTTGGCTAAAGCAATTAAACATCCAGCACCATGATTTCAACTACCTCACGGGGATTCGGCATGGCTAAAAACACACACACTGAAATTCTCTTGGACCACACAAAACGGATCGATTACTAGAATCCTAATTTTTTTTTTTTGGTTAGAATGCTTAAAACTGAGTGGCATTAGAGTGGTAAGTGTCTAGGTGAATATGAGCTCTTGCTGATATTTTTGCATTAGGATACCGAAGCGTGATTGACATTTGAAGGGTCTTCCTATTGAGTTTACAAGAGATTGTTGTCTTAAGGGTAATTATAGATTGGTAGAGAGGGAACTAATTTAATGATACGTTTCATATCCCGTACAGAGAGTAATGCTTTGTAGGCTTTAAACATATTTCTCTGTTTTGTAAATTTCTACTATATAGTTGTTACTTTTTGTCATCTGCTTGATTAGATGCACAAGAATTGTGACTTTCACCTTTATGGATAATAATAGATAGGATTAATAGAAAGGTATTTGGTGGCAAAAGGTTGTTACATCGTGCAAACATGACCTCATACAGTGTAGTACACACGCTTGACAAATGGTCACTCAAAAGTAAGTTCCACTTGTTAAGTACCAAGGTGGATTAATGTTCATTATGAATTCATATATATCTTTTCAACTATGTGTTGTCCCTTTGGTTTGAAGAGGAAACAAGCTGTCTCAAATCGTTATTGATTTTAGCAAGAACCGGCCAAAGAAAATTTCTGCCTGCCCGCTGGTCTGTATACCTTTTCAACCACGTGTTGTCTCTTTGCAACATGTCACTTTTATAAGTAAATAAAAGATTAATGCCGAAGTGGCATTGGACTATCAAATCAAACAACAAATTGGACACATTCACTTAGTGACCATTTTTGTAATGTCAATTAACTTTCAGTGACTAAATGGTAAAAATGCACTAGCGACCATTTCACTAACATGATTTTTATTTTTTATTTTTTAATACAAATTTGACTGACAATTTTGAAATTAACTCAAACAGAAGGGAAATACTTGGAAATAACCTAAAAAACAAGGTCATTTATTCATTTTGGCATTTGACTATTTTAAAGTTCTAAAATTCCTAAAATACCCTCAATATAAATGGTTTCAAAACAAGTCATTCAACTATAAAATAAATTCTATTTTAGTCCTTAAAAACTTTAATTTAGGATTCGACACCCTCTTTCGGAATTAAAATTTAAAATTTTCACCATCAACTCTTTCTACCTTAATTAAGTCCAAAACATTCGATATTGATTTTAACTAATTTTGTATTTTTGTTAATAATTGTATTTTTGCATAAACCCCCACTAAGATGGTATCAGAGTCATAGAGATCATAGAAATTGAAAATACTGAGGATATAGAAACTGAAGTTTATGAAGTGATAGAAGGATATGCTTTAAAAGGAAATTTTGATTGGGAAAAATTTAGAAAAATAAATAGAGCAGAATTAAATCTTAAACCACCAGGAGAAAATAGATTATTTAGTATTTTAGGTTCAACCTTTAAAAGAAATATTAATGAATTCCTAGGAAAATTAAAACAAGAAAAAAGAAATAAAATATCTTATGTCTACCTTGCTGGAGTACAAATAATAATAAAATCATGTTTTAAAGAAGGAATCAATAATCCTATAATACTTAATTTACAAAATGAAAGATGTATAACCGCAGAAAATGAAAATTTGGGAATAATTAAAGGAAACTTAGCATATAAAAAATTAAAATTTACTTGTTATCCAAGATATTGTGTACATATAAATGATAAAAATTTAGATGATTGTCTTAATCTACATTTTAAGATGCATAATAAAATACTAAAAGATGGTAATAAAGTTTTTACTATATTATATCAAGGATTATATTGTTATACAAACAGTAATTATGGAAATATATATAAGGAAAAATCGTTTATAGAAATCGATGAAGAATTTAGATATATAGGAGAGGCAATTCTACCTAGAGAACAAAATATAGAAGAAATAGAAAATTTTGAAATAGGACATGATGATGTCATAAGTATTGATCAACGTTTAATACCAAAACAAATAACTTATAAAGAAAATAAGATAATTATTGAAAATAGTAGTATTTCAAGACATAGTATTTCAAAAATAAAACAAAATAAAAATAGTAATGTCTATGGAATAAAAGGAAAATTCTTTAATAGAAATAAATGGATAAATGAAAGTAGAATACTTATTGATACTGGAGCAAGTCAAAATCATATTTGCTCTCTAATAGATGAATGAATTAAAAAGAAAAAAGTAGAACCCTATAGTTATAGAGATTTTGAAGGAAAAATAAACTCTTGTGATATAATAGGACAAGTTCAAATTAAATTTGGAAGTTTATTATTAAACATAGAATGTTATATAGATAATAATATGAATTTTGATGAACAACCAATATTATTAGGAAATTCATTTTTAGATAGTCTAGATAATTATAAAATAGACAAAGAAGGAATTGTTATTACACATCAAGGAATAACTACATATTGTCATAAAGAAAAATGAGTAGAGAAATAAAATTTCCAATAAGAGTATATATACAAATAACTGTATTCGAAACAAAAATAACTACTTGTACTTTAGTATATAGAGGAGCTGAAATAACCGTATTTAAAGAATTCTTATTACCAAAATGGATAGAAAACAAACAACAATTAACTCTACAAGGAATAACTGGAGCAAAAGAATTATTAAAATACAAAAATGAAAATATAGAAGTTATCATAGGATCTAAAATAATAACAGTGAAAAATGTTTATCAATATAATATAAATGATTGTGATATTATTCTAGGAAATGACTTTTTACAACATTTTAGTCAATATAGTCAAAATATTTATACTATTCAATTAAGAACCCCATGTGGATATTTACTAAAAATTGTTAGAGAATTTAAACAATTCAAAGTTCAGCCAGCTCAGCGTGGTGAAAAGATAGAATTTATACCAAAATTACTCAAATACGCAATCAGAACAATTACTCTTGACCAAATAAAAGATCTTTTAGCCAAAAATTATAATGATAATCCACTTGAAAAATGGGAAAAATAAAAAATTACAGCTAAAATAGAATTACTTGAACCTACAATCATTATTAGAGCCAAACCTATGCTTTATAATCAAGAAGATAAAGAAGAATTTCAAGTATAAATTCAGGAACTTCTTGATCAAAAACTTATAAGAAGAAGTAATAGCCCTCATAGTAGCCCAACTTTTATGGTTAGAAATCATGCGGAAATAAAAAGAGGAAAACCTAGAATGGTAGTAAATTATAAAGAACTTAATAAAAATACTAAATTTGACGGATATTATCTACCAAATAAAGAACATAGCTAAGAATAAAAAATATTATTCAAAATTTGATTGTAAATCTGGATTTTGGCAAATCAAGCTAGAAGAAAATAGTATACCATTAACAGCATTTAGTACCCCTCAGGGACATTATGAATGGATAGTTATGCTATTTGGATTAAAAAATACACCACAGATTTATCAAAGAAGAATGGATGAAGTTTTTAAAACTTATAATTTTCTTATTGTTTATGTTGATGACATACTTGTTTGTTCAGAAACATATGAAGATCATCTTAAACATTTTAGAAGCTTTGCTATACTTTGCTCAAAAGAAGGTATAATATTTAGTCAGAAAAAGGCAGAAATAGCAAAAAATGAAATTGAATTCTTAGGAATGATAATAAATAGTGATGGAATAAAATTACAACCTCATATTTCAGAAAAAATAATTTTGTTTCCTGATAAATTAGAAAATAAGCAGCAAATTCAGAAATTTTTAGGATGTCTTAACTATGCTGAAAGATTTATAGAAAAACTTGCAGAAAAAAGAAATAAATTGCAAAGATTATTAAGAAAATCAAATAAGTTAGGATTGAACGAAGAACATACTCTTTGTGTTAAAAATTTAAAAGAAAATAGTAAAAATTTACCTAAACTTAGACTTCCTAATGAAAATAATAAGTTAATTGTACAGACAGGTGCATCAGATTTATATTGGAGTGCTTTATTAAAAATCGATTTAAACGAAATTTGTAGATATACTAGTGGAACATTTAATAATGCTGAAGTAAATTATTCAACCAATGAAAAAGAATTATTAGCAGTTATTAAAGGAATAAATAAATTTAAAATGTTTTTGTTACCTAAAGAATTTATTGTTCAAACTGATAATACTCAACTTAATGGACTAGTAAATAATAAATTACCAAATTCACCTCAACATAGAAGATTGCATAGATGACAAGTGTTATTATCTTTTTATAATTTTAAATTTGAATATATTAAAGGAAAAGATAACTTATTTGCTGATTTCTTGAGCAGGAATCATGCATATGAAAAATATTGAAGCATTTACCAAGGAATTACAAAATCTTCTAACAGATTTTAATGCAGATTATCTTGCTGTCCAAGAGGATCATCTTGATATTCAACAAACTTTGTGTGATTTATCAAACAAGGTTGTTGAAAGTGGAAAAAAGATTGAGAAATTAAACAATAATAAAGAAAAAATAGTTGAAAAATTGACAGAATGTTTAGACTTTTTTGTAACTTGCAGCCAGGAATACCCTCATTTACAAAAAAAAGTGAATACAGTCGAAAGGCTAGTCACATCCCATTTCGGGAGATTAATACATCCACCTCAAGTGGAGATTCAAAATTTAAGAGAAATGACTCTCTTACCTCGCAAGAGGAAAAAGTCATAAAAAAGGGTACACAACAATCACCTGTCACTATTGACAAATTGTTGGAAAAATTTACAAGTGGAAAAGGAGCCACTCACCTTTTAAGTGAAACATCCTTATCAAAAGGCCCATTGGAACAGCCTATTGTTATCAGTGAATTCCAAGAAAATAAAAAAATCATCCACCGGTGACCTTAAATCACCAAAGGGAATAATTACAACTCATCATGTTAGAACTAATTTACATCCTATGGAGAAGGAGTATTACGAATTCTCGGAATGGATATATAATTTTAGAGAAGGAAGTTCTCTTTATTTAATAACCCTTCCAACGGCGATTTATCCAATGTTTAGTGCAGTTCAAGGTGCCGATTCTATTATTGTCCGAAAATTGGCAACATTTGGATTCTTAGATTGACTCTTCCCAGGATCAGATCTAAAAGAAATTGAACAATTCGACAGAGAATTTGTTAACTGTGTCAAAAAATATAGTGATAAACAACCAGTTGAATTGAGATTCTATATTATCAGTTTTGAGTATAAAGAACCAGAATGGTATGGAAAATATCATCTTGTCACTATTCGAAAAAATAATGGAAATCCACTCAAGGAGATTCAGATTTTTAAAGAGATGCCCACTATCAATAGAAAATGGATGATTTACAGGCGAGCCCTTGGAATTAAATCAGTTTGCTCAACCATGCAATTTTTCTATGGAGAAAAATACATGGTGTATGGAATGAGTAATAATTGGATCTTTATCTGTAGAGGAGACAAAGAATCAAAAATTTTAGAAGATAAGATTTGTGAAATCTTGAACGATCAATTCCTTGGAAGTGAGGAATGCATAAAAGAAGCTTGCAGATTGATGGGACACGTCCACAAATAAAGGACGATAAGAAAGGTACATCACAAGACAGCACCATGTGAGCATTAAAGAAAAAGAAGACAGCTGTTAAAGCTGGAATAAAGTTGCCGACACTAGCAGACAAATGCTTTGATTATTGCAATCACTTTGAAGAAATTATTGTACTTTTACTTTTGTGTTGTAAAATTTCGATTGGCTAGAAGCTTCTCGGTGAAGTGTAAGCCTATCTATAAATTAAGACTCTTCTTACTAGAAGAGGCATAACCAAAAAATCCACACAAAAAAAAAGATATATTCTCTCAAAATGATCTTTGTAACCACTTTCTTGAAAGAATAGAAACCACTCTTCAGAGTATCAATCCCTATAAAAATCTTTGTATAATAGCTTTCTAGCTATCATCATATCAATAAAAGTCTTTAAGTTTGAAATAAATCTTTTATTACGCTTTGAGTGTTGTTCTACACAGTGAGTCTGTTTGAGAGTTTTGAGTGTCTATGTGTCCGTTTTGCTGTGATGCCGTTGAACTTTGGCTAACTCTTGTGACGAAGGTGATCAGGAACATATAACATTCTTGCTATTGGGCGAAGCGTGGTAAGACCCTTATTTTAAACTATGAAGATATTTATTATCTGAAGATTTGTTTGAAAATTATTATATAAGAATTTTTATAGGATTGTATACTTTGAAGAACTTTTCATTATGGAAACTTACGAATTGTATTACAGAATTGTACCTTTTAGATATACTAATAGTATTGATTATAGTCACATAATAGATATCCCAGAAACCTATGATAGTTATACTAGATGAATAAATTTTATAAAAAAGAGACTCTAGATATTATCAAAAATGTCTTATAATTGTTTATTTTGGGTTAAAAGAAATATTACCTAAAGAAATAACAAAAATAATTATATTTTTCTGGTTAGATAGTGAAAATAGTGAAAGAACATTCGAAAATATAGAGCAATATGATAATTATAATAATGTTGCTGAATTATATGATTTTGATCTTAGTTTTGATGATAATGAATAAAAGAATTAAAAATATTCATAAATATAAATTAAAGAATCACATAAAAAACTTATAGATGAGAAAACATATCTCGAATAGATTACCACAAGAATATAAGAAATTAAAATTTAATTTAATATTAAAATTTTATATATCTATAATTAACAATAAACTAGATCTTGTTAAATTAAAAGAATATTTAGAATGCACAACTATTAAACAAGAATAAAATATGCTTGGAATAACTAAAAAATTTTGTGATAATAAAATAAAAATTTTAGAAGAACAAATAATAACTAGAAGTAATAGAAGAGAAATTGAAAAAGAAATTTTTAATTGGAATAAAATTAAAAGAGAATTAATAGGAAATGAAATTACAAGAGAATTAGTGATAAATAATATAGTAATAAATCCTTTAAACCTACCAGATTAAAATGAGTTTACCAACAAAAATAAGATTTGATAAACAAGAAATCGAAAATATAAGATTACCAATAGGAAGTTATCAAATTAGAGGATGTAATACTACTATGTTTCAACATTTAAGTTCTTGGAGAAATACAGATGGATTATTAAATATGACTACAAATTGGACAAATGCATTTTTATGGCAACAATTGGGACAAATAAAGACTAAAGATATAGAAGCTATAGATGGAATTAATAACATAGATCCAAAAGATGAAATAGCTAAAGAAAGATTAGAAGTTTTAACTAAAAATATGTCTAAACAATTTAATAAAATCAAAGAACAAATTAATAATTTAGAAGTGCTTGATGAAGCTAAACTTGAAGAAATACAAAACCAAATATCAAAAATTGCACAGAAAAATAGTATTAATAAAATGGCAACTTTAGAAGAAAGACTAGATATTATTAATTATAAAATAGATATTTTATTAGACAAATTAGGATTTGAAAATATTAAACCACCTTGTAAGAAATCTAGATGATGAGTATGAATGATAAAATTAATTTAATTGAAAAAGGTATAAAAATAATTGAAGAAAAAATTACTAGAGTTGAAATAAGCTATGAAGAGGTAAAAGAAAAATTACAAAATAATTTCTTAAGAATAGAAAATCTTTTAAATAGAATAATAGAAAATCTAAATAAAGAAAAACCTTTTAAACCAGATTATACTGAAGAACTTAAAGAAGTAAGAAAGAAAATTGAAAAGTATGAAGAACCAATAGAACTTGATGAAGGATTAAAAGATGATATAGAAAGATTATTAATCGATCTTAGAAAACAAGAAGAAAATCTTACCAAAAAAGAAGAAAAAAGAGAAGAAAAATTAATTATTAAAGAATAATGAATGAAGAAATGGAAAACCTAATATTCGACTTAGAAGATTTAAAGATTTGTGAAGAAATAACTAAAAATCATATGGTTGGAAGAATATGAGGACCACGAGAAATTAAAGAAGAAGATTTTGGAGAAGCTGGACAAACTAGTACAGCTAGATATGAAGCTGAAATAGATCCTAGAAGATATGTTAATACTAAACTTGATTTTAAAATTAGAAAAGATAAAATGTATAGAGATCAATTTAAACCAGTATTAAGAGAATCTGGACAAATGAAAATTACATGATCATATTTATATCTAGATTGTGAATTAGATGTTAGAAAAGCTATTAATGAATGGAGTACTAATATGATAGCACACTTTAATTATAATCGAAGTAATACCGATAATAAAAATAGAACTGAATATTTATTAGCAACTTTCAAAGGAAATGTAGCTAATTGGTATGGAGGATTAGAAGATACAACAAAAGAAATTTGGAAAGATCGTATTGAAGCAGGATTTGGAATTACCATAAATGAAGGAATAAATAGAGTTGCTACAAGAATTTATAGAGAATTTGTAGGAGAAGATTGGGTAAATGAAAGCACTAGAGCTAAAGCAGAAGAAATAGAAGATGCTAAGAATAGAATAGAACATTTACAAATTTGTAATATGTGTTATTTTAATGAATATTGTTGTGAATATAGTAAATATTATTATATAATGTATGGAAATGGAGTAGATAAAGATTATTATAAGGAAGTTTTTATTAGAAAATTACCACCACCATGGAATAATTATTTTCAAAATAAGATTAGAGAAAAACAAAGTGGAAGAAATGCAGAAGCCTATACTTTATGACTTATAATAAGAACTATAAAAGATGAAATAAGTTTAATATGTAGCAATTAAATGGTTTATAGACAATCAGGATTTGTACAAGATAGAATTTGTTGTCAAGACACTGAAGTACCAGGAAATTGGGGATGTTATGATTATAGAAAATGAAAAATAAAAATAAAACATAAAAAATATAAAAAGTTTAAAAGAAAATATTTTAAACCAAAAAGGAGATATTTCAAAAGAAAATATAAATCTTATAATAAAAAATCATTAGATAAAAAACGATGTAAATGTTGGAATTGTAATGAAGAAGGACATATAAGCACTGAATGCCCAAAAAAGAAAGTTAGAGTACTAATTACAGATTTTGAACAAATTAGAGATGAATGTGAAGAAGTCACTTTGAAGAAATAGAAACTGATGAAGAGATTTTTGAAAAAAAATTAGAATCGGATGAAATATATAGTGAAGAAGAATAGAAATAGAAAAAATAAAACTATTCTAAGTTTGAGGACTAATTTTGCAATAAAAGGCCTATTTCATTAAAGGTAAAATTGACTTTTTAGCAAAAACCTTAAATATTAAATGTTGACGGGCCATTTTTAATAATTTCCAAACAGAATCACTTATTGACAATTTTAATTCTAAAATTAGTTTATAAAAAAGCATTAGAGAAAGTGACTTCGTGGACAGATTTTGGATAATTGTTAGGTTGGCCATAAATACTAAGGCTAAATGGATAATTATTGAATTGTTGATGGACTAGAAACATTAATGACACATTGGTATCGACTATTGGTTTGACAAGACTGGAAAAACATAAATGCCAAGTTTGCCGTCTTTTTAGCTATGTTCAAAAGAACATAAAGTTTGATTAGACTTGAAGATAAAGTTTCAAGTTTTACGAAATTAAACAAGCATGAGTAAAATTTAAGTGAAAAAAAAAAAGCATTTTCTTATTTTGAATATTATTTTAAATTTTTAATCATTTTAAAAATTATTTAATAATTAAAATAATACATATCAAACATATATATAATTAAAAAATATTATATTTAATAATCCCTATCATTGGTCAATTATACAATTTTTCAAATTATCGAACTACAAAAATTAAAATATTTTTCATAATTTCAATTTTTAATTAAACAATTCATACTTAATAGATTTATAAGAATTTCATACATACTTTTAGAGTTTGCAACAAAATAATGTGTCTCAAAATCATAATTACGTAATGTAGGTATCACCATAGTTTAAATCTTATTTAACTATTTAGATAAAGTTATTTTTAACTTTTGTACAAATAAAATCTTTTAAAAACTTGAAATTAAGGTCAAATGAAAGTTTTTCTTTTTTTTTTTAAATGGAAAAAAAAAATTGTTAAGGTAAAGTCAAATAAAAGACTTATAAAAAAGGGCAAATAATAATAATAATAATAATAATAAAAAACTAATAAAGCATGCCTAGGGATGACAAAAGAGTGGAGGGAAAAAAATCAGCCGTTTCGGAATTGAAAAAAAATGTGTCTAGACGAGAAGCAATGTGTTATGCCCGAGCTTCGAGCATAGACAGTATTAGGTGAGTTTTTTAGAGCACTGCGTGTTAAATCAACCTGACTAATGTCACTAGAGGTCTCCCAATCTTTTCCCTATATAGCAATTTAGTGCCCATATTTTTTGCGAGACCCCCAAATAAATCTTTGATTTATCTTTTGCAAGAATTGAACTAGTTTGTAACAAGTTGGTCTCCAATCGACAGTTTTCATCAGCACTTCATTGCTAAAATGGCTCATAACTTTGCTTCCCTTTCCACACGCTCCTACTTTATTTGTCACCCCTATTGTCCCTTGGTCTCTCGTCTCTCATCATTCTTTGTCGTCAAACTCCATTTTTCTCTCATGGTCTTCCTGACTATTTTTTTATATAATTTAAAATAAGTATATAAATCCATTTTCATTAAAAGTATATACTTTTAATATTAAGTTGATGAAGATTTTCATTTGGAGACCATCAGACCAACTTGCCATAAGCTCAAAAGATGTACAACTATCAAAAATTTAGATTGAGAACAAAATTATTAACAAATATATTAAAATTCATAAAAGTATTAATAGCGAATCAGAGCATCCTATTTCAAATAGTCATTTTTCTATGAATCATTAAGTTTAGAAGAAAAAAATCTTCGATAAGTGAGAAGAATTTGTTGATCAACAATTATTACACACATAGTTGGGAATGAGATGTCGAGCAATCATGCTTGTTGAAATGATGATTTCAAAAAGATCAATATTGAAATATGTTAGGGACAAACCATTATACACAAGTCAACCTATGGGTTTGTTGGTTTGCATTGCTATTTTTTTTATTTATCTATTATTTAATATTTTTAGGTACGTCCCA
This sequence comes from Fraxinus excelsior, assembly GCA_019097785.1. Classification (NCBI taxonomy): domain Eukaryota; kingdom Viridiplantae; phylum Streptophyta; class Magnoliopsida; order Lamiales; family Oleaceae; genus Fraxinus; species Fraxinus excelsior. The sequence continues at coordinate 31,923,127 of CM032624.1, forward strand.
TAAAGATATACCTGTTTTCTCTTTTTCGCATGTCACAAATTATAGGTCATTTTTCGTGTTGATTTTTTTAATGTATAAAAATAAAATAAATTTATTCAATCACACCTAGTCTAGTGTACAACCTATGTGAAATTTCATATAATATAGTCGTAATAATGTACACTAACAGGTGTCCATCAAACATGCTCTCATCGTACAACTTAGAGCTGTTGAATTATGTAATCTTGAGATCGATCGACTTAATTAGCATAGTGGGGGTTTCAGTGCGCAATGAATGGATTAACTCAAAAGAAAGGGATAATTAATTTTTATTAAGCCACTCGGAATAATGATGAGTGGCTCCACCTAGCCACTGACAACACAAGTGCATGGGTTAACTTTCTCTTAAAGTTGCAAATGTGGAAAATTGGTAGAAAAAAATATTTTTCAGAGAATTGAATTGTCTAAAAATTATTTTATCGAAAATTGTAATTAATTGCGATTGATTGGTATAATTTTACAATTGGAAAATATTGAAAGTTTGATGTCCGTTTGACTTCATTTTTATGAAAATTGTCCATTAAATTGATACTTTTTCTACAATTGGGTCTAGAATTTATTCCAATTGAAAAAAAAATTACCATACCAAATACAATTCATTTGTCTTTGTTTTCTATGAAAATTGTCAATAAAAGTGATAATTTTTTTTTTTTACCGTTGTATCTAGAATTTTTACCAATTGTAGGAAAAAAAACCTGAAAAATCAAAACCAACCAAAACATCAAGAATTTTTTTCTCAAAAATGTGGAAAATATTTCGTCTATCAAACTCTACAAAAGTTGAAAAATGTTATGTTTCAAACGAAGCCTGAGAAAAACTTCAGTGACACAATTTTATATGCACAGAAAGTAGGATTTTGGGATGAGATAACCCCATTCATTGTCTACCTCTCCCATGTACCATTTCATCCCTCATTTAACTTTTCTTTAATATATTTAATTTATTTTACATAATATAAATTAAATTATTTTTTTACGTTCTTGTTTGGTGCACATTTTAGGAGTAAGAATATATTTTTACTTTTGATGTGATGAAGAATATGTGATTGAAAATGAAGGAAAAGTTATTGATGTGATTTAAAATATTATTTTATTGAAAATTGTATGTAGAGATGACAAAAAAAACCCGCCCCGCCCCGATGGGTTGGCGGGCTGGGGGTGCCCCGCCCTGGGAAGTTAAATAATAATAAAAAAGTGAACATTGTTTGATTAATTTTGGACATTGTTTGTTTTCATTGCTTGATTTGGATGTTGATGTAGTTATTTTAAGTATTGTTTGCTTTGGATTATAAAATCTGAATTTGTATTTAATTGAAAATTTTTGGTTAAAAAAAACAAAATGGGACAGGAAACGGGGCAAGGGACCGCCCCGTCTAAGGCGAGGGGAGGCGAGGCGGGGGATTGGAATGAGTAAAAGAACGAGAACGAGAAAAATAATGCGGCTCAAGCAGGGGCTAAGAATGGATACTTGAATAATTTGGCCGCTAAAAGAATGAGATAAAGCTACATTATTTATCGACATCAATTCTTTAATATGTATTAGAACTTTTTGATGTGGGACAAAATCATATCTTACTAAAATCACAAGACTTGAACTATAGATGCATGAAAAAGATCATATATAGGATATATTTTGTTAACGTGTTGAAATAGAAGCCTATAAAATTGTTGAAAAATTTAGAAGAATAGGAGAAGGAGAAAATACAAACAAACAAAGAATATCGAAAATGAAAATTAAGTTTGAACACGTGATCGTTGCCCACAAATAATATTTTTTCCTTTTAGGATTATTTTAAGTACTTAAAGCGATTCATCGACAAATGGTTTGTACGATTTAAACAAACCTTTATGACGGAAATACTTGAGCACTTGTATTTTTCTTTCAAGAACTCGAAAAAACTAAAAGTTAGAATATGAAAGTGAATTGTAATAATGACACTTCAAAATAGTTTAGATTAATGATTTCATGTGTTTGAAATGAAAAACTATCAATATGTTAATAGTTTTCCATCCATACTCCACAAATAAGTACCAACCATTCTCTAAAAGTCAAGAATTTAAAAAAAAAAAAAAAAAGGTCACCAAAAAATGAAAATTGAAAATTAGTCAACGATTTGTTATCTTAACCATGCGTACGCATGGTATGAACCATATGCGCACAATGGTTCAAGGCTTTTAGCTTCTGCTTTTGTAGAAGCAGGCCATGTGCACGCATGATGTTAAAGCCCATACGCGCATAGAAATAGTTGCCCATCGGCCTAATTTCATATCGTTTTGATTTCACATTAGATTTTTTCCTTTTTTTTCCAATAAAATATACATGTCCAATTTTCCTTCCATTATAATTCCTGAACAAAATATAACAAAAATGACTTATCATTATGGATTTAATATTTGAATGAGCCATGAATTGAATTTGTTGCATTTTTATTTTGAATAAATTAGAGGAAAAATTCAATAATTCGACATCGTCAAATCCCAAATCCCAATAACACCTAACTCCATCCACCACCTTCTTTAGCACAATTGACTTAGATAAGATCTTCATATTTAGCCCTCCTAATCACCCTATAGATTTTGTCCCATCACTCTCCTTCGATGAAAGCCTATTCGAGTTGAAGGATGAGATTGCCAAGGCTCAAGGCAGGTCCAAACCAAAGCCAACTAGGCAATGACCCAACATTTGGAGGGCCTTAGAAAAAAAGTCTTATGTTTTCTTTCTACAAATAGTCCTCAAAGTCCGGTTTTAATATTGATACTAATTCTAGGACTTGTTATTTCTTTTGATGCGTTGTAAACCCATTGTCATTCATATATAATTTTATTTGTTAGTGATGGATGACGTGGGCCGTTTTGAGGGGACATACTATTATTAGCTATTTCTATGTGTTGTAGGGCATTTTCATGTGTTTCTAGGCTGGTGGCCTATACGTATTTAATGTGCATATCAGATGCATTTCATCAAGTCCATTCCTTATGAGTTCTTCATCAGGCGCCTCTAAAAATTCAATGTCCATGATTACCTTTCTAATTTGGTCGGCTGCGATTTACTTAATCACACAACCTAACTATTCACATTTGTTTTGGAACATACAAATATGTTATTTTTTTTTTAAGTTTCTTTACTACTTTTGTTATTCATCTCTCTTAGCGACTTCATATTTTCCTTTGTCATCATATCTTCTCAGAGTGACTTTCAAAATACTTCTCAAGGCCCTGAAATTGAAGGTTCTAGACTTAGGGATTTGTTCCCTGATGCGCTTCCTTCTTCATACGGATCCCTACGGTTTGCGATGCAACCGTGCCTTTTAGCAATTCCTCCATTATCTTGGGTTATACCAGAACTTCCCGAACATGGTTGTAGCTCCCAACCTAGGTGATGTCTCGCAAGAGTCGACACTTAGCGATAGAGAGGCTTTTGAAGCCTCAAAAAATATTTTCAAATATTACTGAGAAAGACTTGGGTGAAACTTGGGACTACTTTGGTGTCCCTAATATAGTAGAATTGATTTGTCCTAGGTTGTTCCAAAATGTGGCTTGCCCGCTTCATGATTGTATAGTTATTCATAATCATTCGATGGATATGGGGCCTCATACTTTCTTTTTACCCTTTCTTTCTCTCGCATCGTCTTCTTCTCTTTTAATATTGCTCCCATCCAACTTACCCCTAACTGATAGGACCACATGGTTGGGTCAATTTTGTTATAGAACATTGCAGTTTTGATAGAACTTTCTCTATATGTTTTTTTCTATTTATCATCTGTTGAAAGTAGGGAATACAACTCACCTACAAAAAGGGTACTACCAATCTATAGCTCACCTAAAACTTCCCCGAAACTCATCACCATTCCCAATAAAATACATTATTGGAAAGAAGGATTTTTCTTTGCTCGTTGTAACTGAGGGCTACATCCCAACGATCCTCACCCTATGGTGAATATGCCATCGTCTTTACAATGAATCCATTAAGTATACTGCCTTTACTTTTTTATCTTATTTGATTATGTTTGCACAGATAAACTATTGGCTCCCCCTTCGAGGTAATCCCTCAAATTACTTCGTTCTTTGGTGGTTCATATTCTTAATTTGAGCTCTAAAGCTCACAAAGTTGGGGGGCACTAAGCTCCATCAATTAAAAATTTCATGGGCATTGAGATTACTCCATGTAAATCAATGCATTAGTTTCCTCATTTTAGATGACTTTTTCTTATCTTTTTGAGAATATTCAATTTGTCTTTCTTTTGTAGTATGAACTGACTTGGGTACCACTATTTCGGTGGCCTTAAGCTCTAAAAGACTGTTGTACCTCATTCATCTAAGAAAGTGATCATCAAAAGTTTTAGGAGTTCTTAAAGAGTGTCCTTGCGGGTAGTTAATACTTTGTCCAAGTGACCCCTATTATATGTATCCACTGTTGGAGCTTCAATTCGTCGCCTACAGAATCTGTGCCTTCCTCATCTCCAAGTTCTGTTAGAGATCCTAGGAAAAGGAAGCCTATGTTGGTCTGTGACCCTCATGGATCCGAAATGCTCTTATTCACCCTGAAGTCCTACTCCGAATTTAAGGTCTTTGTTCCTTTCTTGTCGTGAGAGTGCATTAGATGCGGGGTTTTATCGTCGTTTTCTCATTTTGTCTCCCAAACAGTGAAGGCTGTCTATGCTTATTTCAACGCATTTTGTGAGAAATTAGTAGAAAACCTTACCTCTATTGAGAGGGGAAAATGATTTATGTCTACCTCCATCAAGTTGTAGTCTTATCTGAAGACCAACAGTCTGACCATGAAGCTTGCATCTCGCGGGTGGCTGGTCTGGAGAAGAAGGCTAATTTTTTGGCGAGAGATGTGATATTCTCCTGAAAAAGCTCAAGAGGGTTGATGGTAAATGTTGACCCAAAATATTAACTCTACAGATGTCGGGCCAACTCTTGCCACGTCAAGTGTGATTCTGACGCGTTCTTACCAGGTTAACGATGGTAAATGAATGGAAAATGACACGTGAGGCACTTTACAACGAGAGACAAAGATATTGAAGATCCGGCGGTGTGAAAAAAGATGATCGCACTAACAACGATAACCGGAAAGAAATTAGCAAAGTAATCCGAAGTTATAATCAACGAGAATATGTGGAACGATAGCTAGAAAAATGTGTATTGAGATCTCTTACATTCAAATATATATTTTCACATCCCACTGCCCAAAAAAAATCCTCCAATTTCTTACAAAGAGGACCTAATTATACTATCCTGACGACGTGGTGATCGTTGGATCAGAACTACGTGACCTCATCTCATGAATTGAAGTTTCACATCTCAGTCTATTCATATAATTAATACATTGATAAGGAGTTGCCGCTCTATATAGTAGGCTAGCACACTAACAAACTTTATCATAGACGTTACATCAATCACTTCTAAGAGATCTTCGAATCTACTACAAGAGACAACGTCGGTTTCATGAGCTTCAGACGAGTTTGAGAGCTTCAGAGAGATCTTTAAGGTGGTTCTCTAAGTGGAAAGCGTTAGGTCCTTTCTTTGTTTCCTTAGGCAGTAGTTCAGCCCAAGTTGTAGTGCTTCGTCCTTAAGGTAGTGCCTCAGCATAGATTTCGGCCTTGCAATGCAATGACCTCGGTAGTGTCCTTACGGGTGGTTAATACTTTGTCCAAGTGATCGCTATTATAGGTGTTGACGTTCAAAATTGCATGAACAAGATTAAGGCCAACTAAGAGTGCAGAAAGTAGTCTAAAAGATACAATGAAGAAGAATGTTAGATTGTCTCTGAAACAATTACTTCTCTTTTGTGGATAGTTTTGAATATTCAAAAGGGTTTGCTGGGGTTTTTCTCCTTAATGTATTCCTTTAGACTTTCTGTCTGCCTCCTCCGCCATCTTTGTTTTCTGAGCCTTTTATAGTAGAAACATAACAACGTCTAATCCTTATGTCTTATCAACCCAGAGACTGAGCCGAGCTGATTGGGGGTGTTGTCCTAACGGGATTGGCGCCCGACCTTAACGTTGTACTGTTGACTGAGGACGATGGGACCTGTTGATCCAGGTAGTAAATGCATTGTCTACTAAAGCAGGCTAAGGTTTCTGATTGGGGGAATAGGTGGGCGCTGACACAGGACCTTTCCACGTGTATCTCTTTGGTTTGATGCCAAAAGATCTTGTCAGTGATCCGTAATGATTAGCCACTGTAGCGTCTTGGAAGACTACAATGGCTTGTTGGGGAAGCTATGCTCTTGCCGACCTGATCTCGCATAACCGAACTCCCTTTTCCTCGTCCTCATTGGGACATGACAGTCCGAGCTCAACGACCTCGGAGGTCGGTGTCAACAGTTACCCCTCAGGTCAGGTCTAATTTTAAATGAGAGTCTGACCTTATTTAACTGTCATGGCACAAGTACCAACCCGCGTAATAATTGCTTCTGCCGCCGCCAGGTACACCTGTCGCCAAGGGGGTGGCTAGACGTCTTCACTTCTTTCCAGGCATTGATTGACAGCCGCGTGCATTTATTGCCATTTTCTGCCGGTTTACATCCCGCCTTTTGCCATTCTTGAACGCTTCCTTCCGTCTTTCTTTAGTATTTTCGAATTCCATTTTTCCCCATTCCTAAATTCGCAAACTCTTCGGTCCCTTTCTCTTTCCCTGAATTTCCGACCAAGATAATTGCCCAGGTATTCTCCTGCCATTTTTAGGATACCTTTTCTTTTGCGCATTACTTACTCTTTAACACGCTTACATGAGCTCGGACGAATCCCGTGTGCAGTCCTGGGGAAATCAACAGGGAGAATCTGTACCATCTTCGTCCACCCAGTCATTTAGTGCATCGTCCGCTAGTTCCGATTGCCAGGAAATATTCACACCCACCCCTATCGCGTCGTTTTATCCTTCTCCGCCCCCTCCTAACCCAACATCAAATTCACCTAGAAGTATGGAGCATAGGCGTAAGTTAAGGGAAGAGAGGGTACGCGAGGAGAGCAGTAGCGAGAGTGGTACTTGGGGAGCGAGTAGCCTCAGGTCGGTAGTGACGGAGGGTTCATTAGCTGCAGTTAGGGCCAAGTATGGCATCCCCCCTTCCGTAGAACTAGTGGTGCCACTTTCTTCCGACCGAGCTAACAGCCCCCCTGAAGGATGTGTGGCCCTTAACGGCGCCATTCTGCAGGCTGGTTTAAGGCTGCCCTTTCCGAAGATCGTTAGGTCGTTCTTTTCTTCCTGGGAATAGCCCCTACCCAGCTGTGTCCAAACGGGTGGAGGACCTTGATAGCGACCTTGATTTTGTGGAAGCAGTTAGGAAACCCGGAGATGGACGTCTCCCAGTTCAACTCCCTCTTTACCTTTAAAGAAGACGGGAAGAAAACGGGTTGGTGGTATACTAGTGCTAGGCCCAGGACGGGGGGTTCACTAGTTTTAGATACGCCTTCCTCGATCAAAGGGTGGAAAGAGGAGTTCTTTTTTGTTTTGGGGGAGTGGCAATTCCATCCGGACGAGGTGGATAAGGGGGATGTAGTCCCCACCCTTTATCATTCCCTTTGTAAGTGAGGGTTCTTACTGCCTTTTTGTGGAACCATTGTCTGGTTTGGCTAATCCGCCTTTTCTTTGTAATTTTTGCAGTTTACCGACCTTGCCACCTGAGCTCGACGATCCAGAAGCGGGCCGACTCAATCCGAGCGCTTCCTAACAGAGAGAGATCCTGCAAGTTTGTAATTACAAACGACAATTTATTCCAAGCGGGTCTACTCCGAGTTATTCCTCCGATCTCAACGCATAGCAGATCTCGGGCCCCAGCTCCTACTGCCTCTCGTAAGGGAATTTTTATGTTTTATTGGTTTTACTGGCTCTCTGTTCAATACTGACCTTATCCTTTGCCTTTTTCAGACCAACGACCGGATATGTTGAATTTTCGCGCGGCTAGGGCGGCTAAGGCGGCTGAGGCCGAAAAAAGGAAGAGAGAGGAGGTTGCTGCTAAGGGGCCAACCCGACCTGAGGGAGATGAGGTGGAACAAGAAGACGAGCAGCCCTTGCAGAGGCGTCGTCCATCAAGCCTGTCGCCTGATCCCGTTCTCCCAGACTCTCCTATTCATACGGCGGCTACGGTGGCTTTTGCCGCTTCCTCTTCTAAGTCCCAGGAGAAGCAGCCTGACCTTCAGAGGTCGGGTGTTGAGGATTTGGTTGGGCGCCGACCTGAGATCCTTCTGGACTTCCTTAGAGCTCCTTCCCCAGCAAGGGAATCAGTTGCTGCCTTCCCCTCGCCCCTCAGAGAGTCTGCCGTTTTGATGACACGGAGCTGGCCTGATAAGGAGCAACAATTTCTGAATGAGATGCCCGTCGGGGAAAACGTCCTCACAGCTCAGCTTCATTGTCATAGAGCTGTTCTCCATATGTCTTCCGTGGTGGACAAGGTACAGAGTTTACTTTTAGTATCTCATACTTTGATTAGTAACCTTCTTATGTTTTTGAAATGTTACCCTCGTGCCTTTCAGGTCAAAGCAGAACTTGATTCCGTGCTGGAATTCAAAGCCAAAGCCGACAAGCTCTTTTCTGAGGTTGAAGCGGAGAGGTCTGCTTTTGTGGAGGAAAAGAGAAGCTACGAGAGTCGGTTGGATAAGATGGGAGAAGAGCTCGACGCCTGCCTTACTAAGGAGCATAGGCTACTCGACGAGAACAAGGCGCTGCACTTGTGGGGGGAGAAGGCGAACTCCAGAGCTGAACTTGAGAAGAAACGAGCTGATGAAGCCATAGCTCAGGCCATGGCTTTAAAGGCAGAGACGGATCTGAAGGTTTCTAAGGCTGTGGAGGAGTGGAGAGCTTCTCCAGCTTTTGACGCCATTGCCCAGGAAGCATATGTCATGGCTATGGGTGAGATCGTCAAATTCATCAACCTGAAAAGGCCGGACTGGGATACTGCCTTTTTGGTGGAGGCTCAGGAGGAGCAAGAGAAGGAGATGGATCAGATGCTGAAAGCCGTTGAGGCCCAACAAGCCGAAGCTCCTTCGATTACACTTGATGAGCTCGCTCCCAATCCCCCTAATCCTTAGCTTTATGTATTTCTTCAAATTCTTCGGCTCCTGTGCCCTTTTATTTTATGAATGGAAATATTTTGCTTGATGTTTTACTTTTGCTTTTTCATAATTTAAATTCGCAACTCTCAAATGGACTAGTTAGTAGAACTTTTCGCTTGTTTGCGGTATAAGTCGTTTTAAGTTTTTATAGGAATCTTTTATAAGAATTTCTCGTATATCTTAAGCTAAGTGTTGCAGCACTTACAACATTAGCTCGGCCTACGGCATGGGTAGGGCTTTATAAGAGACTCTGCCTACTTCATGAGTAGGGCTTAGGAATCATGCTAAGTGTTGCAGCACTCACAACATTAGCTCGGCCTACGGCATGGGTAGGGCTTTATAAGAGACTCTGCCTACTTCATGAGTAGGGCTTAGGAATCATGCTAAGTGTTGCAGCACTTACAACATTAGCTCGGCCTACGGCATGGGTTGGGCTTTATAAGGGACTCTGCCTACTTCATGAGTAGGGCTTAGGAATCATGTTAAGTGTTGCAGCACTTACAACATTAGCTCGGCCTACGGCATGGGTAGGGCTTTATAAGAGATTCTGCCTACTTCATGAGTAGGGCTTAGGAATCATGCGACGGGGGGGGTTATTGTTGCAGCAACTTATGCAACATTAGCTGCGGGTGTGGGCCTACAGGCATGGGTAAGGGCTTTATAATGAAACTCCTGCTACTTCATGAGTAGTAGGCTTAGGAATCATGGCTAGTAGTGTTGGCATGCACTTCACAACATTAGGCTGCGAGCTGGCCTCTAATTACGGATACTCTATTTGGGTACAGGGCTTATAAAGAGACTCTGCTTTACTGTTCACATAGTAGGGCTCAGGAATCATGCTAAGTGTTGCAGGCACTTACAACATAGCTCGAGTGCGTCGATCGCGAAGTGCAATGTGTAGGAGCTTTATAAGAGACTCTGCCTACTTCATGAGTATTGGGGGGGGGGGGGGGGGGGGGGGGGCTATTAAGAAATGCAATTGGCTAAGTGGTTGAGCAGCACTTACAACATTAGCTCGGCCTACGGCATGGGTAGGGCTTTATAAGAGATTCTGCCTACTTCATGAGTAGGGCTTAGGAATCATGCTAAGTGTTGCAGCACTTACAACATTAGCTCGGCCTACGGCATGGGTAGGGCTTTATAAGAGATTCGCCTACTTCGTGAGTAGGGCTTAGGAATCACCCGGTGTGGACGCCGTACTTCTTGGAGAGTCATTCTGATAACCATGCTTTTATTCATAGAGGCAGCATATTACGACAACCTATTGGTAATACTTTTTGAGGTGCTCTGCGTTCCAGGGGTGCGGTAAAATCCTGCCTTCCATATCTTCCAGTTCGTAAGCCCCTTTGAGTAGTACCTTGCTTACCCTGTAAGGACCTTCCCAGTTAGGTCCTAAAGATCCAGCATTTAGTTCTCTTGTCGCCAGGAAGGCCTTCCTTAGGACAAGGTTGCCAACCTCGAACTCTCGCTTCTTTACCTTCTGGTTGTAGTATCTCGCATTGCGTTGTTTGTATACCGCATTTCTGACCTCAGCGACATCCCTTCTCTCTTCTATCAAATCCAATTCTTCTCGTAATGTTTGCTCGTTCCTGTCTTCTTGATACATCAGAGTTCTGACAGATGGAATTTCAACCTCAAGAGGGATCACGGCCTCTACCCCGAAGGCTAGGGAAAAAGGGGTTTCTCCAGTGCTACTTCTAGCAGTAGTGCGATAAGACCATAATACGCTGGGGAGTTCTTCTGCCCATCCTCCCTTAAGAGTGTCGAGCTTTGTTTTCAACGTATGCTTGATAATCTTATTGATGGCCTCAACTTGTCCGTTAGCCTGGGGGTGATTCGGCGTGGAGAAATGTTTCTGTATTCCCAATTCCTCGCAGAAACTTGCAAAGCGGGTGTTGTCGAACTGTTTTCCGTTATCCGTCACTATGGAGTGAGGTATTCCAAACCGGCATATGATTGACTTCCATATGAACTCGGTGGTTTTGTGCTCGGTGATTTTCGTCATAGGTTCAGCCTCAGCCCACTTGGTGAAATAGTCAACAGCCACAATTGCAAACTTCGTCCCCCCTTTTCCCGTAGGCATGGGACCGATAAGATCGACCCCCCATTTTGCGAAAGGCCACGGTGCCATTACATAATTCAGTTCTCCAGGGGGGAGTTTGATGTTAGGTGCGAACCGTTGGCATTTGTCACATTTCATGGTGAACTCCAGCGTATCCTTTTTCATGGTCGGCCAGAAGTACCCTTGGCGCATGATTTTGTGGGACAATGACCGTCCTCCCGCGTGATTTCCGCATATCCCCTCGTGTATTTCTTTCATAGCGCGAAGGGCTTCTTCATCATCCAGGCACCTTAACAGTGGCGCAGCATATCCTCGCTTATATAAGATGCCGTCGATCAACGTGTACCTTGCTGACCTTACCCTCAGCTTCCTTGCCAAGGTGGGATCCTCTGGGCATATACCCGTTTGGAGGTACGTAACGAGTTCTTCCATCCATGTGTGTCTGGGCTCCGTCGCCATGTGGATTTTCTCAGCTTCTTCAATTGCAGGGCGGTGGATTCTCCCAACATGTATGCTATCAAACCTCTCAATTCCTTCACTAGTTGCCAACCGAGCTAGGGCATCAGCGTGCCCGTTCTGAGTTCGTGGGACCTGTCTGATACGGACATCTTTAAACTTCTGGAGTTCGCTTCTGACGATCTGGAGGTATTTACCCATTCTTTCCTCTTTGGCTTGATAGGTCTCGTTGACTTGGTTTACTATCAGTTGGGAGTCACTGTACGCCATCAGCCAATCAATTTTCATTTCGCTTGCCATTCGGAGGCGGCTATCAGGGCATCGTACTCAGCTTCGTTGTTAGAAGCGCTGAAGTCGAAAGGTAAAGCTTCGAGAACAGTTGTTGGTTGGGTTATTAGAACTATCCCGGCTCCTGCTCTTTCATCCGTGGAGGATTCGTCAACGAACAGTTTCCAAAGGGCATGGGGAGGTGATTGTCCCACAGGGTCTGAGCTGAACTCAAGAATGAAATCGGCTAGCGCTTGAGATTTTATCGAGGTGCGTGGTTTGTACCTTACATCGAATTGGACGAGCTCAATTAACCATTTTACCAATCTCCCTGAAGTATCCGGTTTTTGCAGTACCTGCCTCAAAGGTTGACTCGTCAGGATTTCAATGGAATGTTCCAAGAAGTATGGCCTCAGTTTCAGAGCAGCGATTATTACAGCATAGGCCAACTTCTCCAGTGGGGAGTAGCGAACTTCAACGTCGTGCAGGGCCTTAGAAACATAGTAAACTGGGTGCTGTATTCCGTTCTCCTCCCTGGCCAACACCGCGCTAACGGCATGCTCCGAGACTGCCAAGTATAGCATGAGCGTTTCCCCTTCTCTAGGTTTGGACAGCATCGGTGGTTGTGATAGGTGTGATTCTAGTTGGTCGAAAGCGACCTGACATTCCGGCGTCCATTCAAACGTCTTTCCTCCTCTCAGCACGTCAAAGAAGGCTTACACTTGTCTGTTGATTTCGACATGAATCTGCTGAGGGCGGCTATCCGTACTGTTAAGCTTTGAACTTCCTTTGGTTTGGATGGAGGACGCATCTCAATGATGACCCTTATCTTATCTGGGTTAGCTTCAATTCCTCTGCGGTTTACTAAATATCCCAGAAATTTTCCTGAGCTTACTCCAAATGCGCATTTAAGGGGGTTTAGCTTCATCCCGTATGTTCTTAGTATTTCAAACATTTCGGCGAGGTGTTGCCGATGTTCCCAAGCCTCTGCACTCTTAACCAACATGTAATCCACGTAAACCTCCATGGTTTTCCCAATTTGTTTGGCAAACATGGAATTGACCAGACGTTGGTAGTTCGCTCCTGCATTCTTGAGACCAAACGGCATAACTTTATAGCAGTACAGACCTCTGTCGGTGACGAATGCCGTGTGTTCTTGGTCCGGGTCATGCATGGGGAAATTTGATTGTAGCCTGAATATGCGTCAATGAAGCTGAGCAAATCGTGCACAGCAGTGGCGTCCACCATTTGGTCAATCCTTGGTAGAGGGAATCCGTCTTTAGGGCATGTTTTATTCAGGTCGGTGAAATCTATGCATACCCTCCAATCTCCATTGCTCTTTTTCAATAGTACAGGATTAGCGATCAATTTTGGATATTTGGCTTCGCGGGATGAATCCGTTTTCGAGCAGCTTTTGCACTTCCTTATTGAGGGCCTCATATCGTTCTAGGTTAAGAGGCCTCCTTCGTTGCTGTTTTGGCCGTGCTGAGGGATCAACTACTAACTTGTGGCACATGACCTTTGGATTGATTCCCCTCATGTCCGCGTGTTCCCAGGAAAATACATCGAGGTTTTCCTGAGGAAACTGATAATTTGATCCCTCATTGGAGGCTGGAGGTCATGACCTATTTTCAGCTCCTTGGGCGGGACGCCTAGACCAACTCGGATGACGTCCAGCTCTTCCACAGGTTCTCAACCTCGTGTTTTTACTCTTGGATCCAACGTGTCTGGGAGGGACTCTCTTGTGCATGTCATACCGACCTCGCTTAGTTCGGTTATCATTGGACCCTCGTGTTCCGATGTCTCAGCTTGTTGGCAGATCCGGCCATCCAGCATTCCAACCAGGGGCTTAGGTAAGTCTACGTTGCAGGCTCTCGCTTCAACTTGGTTCCTACGTATTACTCCTGGTCCGTTCGGAGTGGGGAACTTTAGACAGTAATGATACATTGAGGTTGCCGCCTGTAGTTCGTGCAATAAAGGTCTCCCCAATATGGCATTGTAGTTTGAAGGGATATCGAACACGACAAAATCCGCCAGGATTTTTCTGTAGCATGGGGGTTCACCGAACTCGACACTGAGTACAATCTGTCCCCGAGCTTCGACCGGATTGCCGGAAAACCCTTGAAGTTTACGGGTGGTAAGGTTGAAGGTATTGATCTGTATTTATGGCCATTTGCCTCAACGTTTGGTAGTAAAGCACATTGACCGAGCTCCCCGTTGTCTACTAGAGTTCGTTGTATTCGGACTCCTGTCACATCCATTGCGATAACCAGCGCATCACTTTGGTCTTGCAGAACTCCTTGTGCATCTTTCTCTGAAAATCCGAACCACTCGGGACCCGAATAAGCAGCGGGTTCCAATGCGGGGTATCTTACACTATAGTTTTGGTGTACGTGAGCATCACGCGCCAGCTTGCGCCTAGTTCTTCTTGAAACCTCTAAATAATTGGTTTCCGCCTACCAACATTCGAATCTCAGCACGGGGCTAGGGGTCGCGAGCTGAGGGTTCGGGCCGCGCTGGTTGATTTTCTCCCCGCTGGTCAGGCTGCTGAAGCCTGGACGGACCCGCTATTCTTGGCCTTGCTACGAACTACCGTAAATGGCCTCTCTGAATGAGGGCTTCCACCTCTTTCTTTAGGTCTCGGCAGTTGTCTGTGTCATGTCCCACTGTCTTATGATATCGGCAGTACTTCGCTTGGTTCTTCCCAGCTGTTTCTTTGCCTCCAGGCAGGGGTCGGCAAAAAGACTTCTTTGCTTCGGTTTGAAGAAAGACCTCCTTCAGACTGGCATCCAAAGGGTGGTAGCCACGGGACCTATCGGGATACGGTCTAGAGCGGCTTTGATCCCTTTTATCTTTCCTTCTCTCCTGACCTCCGTCTCTTTCCGTTTGTTTCCCCTTTGCTTGCCGCGGGGAACAGGGGTTCTGTTTAACATCCTCGTGATCCGAAGTGGCCTCTTCTGCACTGATGTACTTCTCAGCTCGGCCTAAGAGTCCATGGTACGTTTGCGGGCCATCTTCATGGACTGACCACCAGAATCGTGTCTTGGGTCTCAGTCCTGACAAGACTGCCATGAGCGCAGCGTCGTCAGAAATTTTTTCAACTTCCATGGATTGTTTGTTGAATCTGTCTAGGTAGCTTTTAAGGGATTCTGCTTTCCCTTGCTTTATGCTTACCAACCTTTCTTTGGGAGTGGACCTTGCCTTTGAACCCATGAACTGGGCAAGGAATGCTGCGGCAAGATCGTCCCAGCATTTTATTGATCTTTGGTGTAATCTCCTGAACCATCTTTGAGCCTTGTTTCCTAAAGTTAAGGGGAAGGCGCGGCACATGATGGCTTCTCCGGCTCCCTGAAGCTCCATCCAAGAAGAGTATTTGTCAAGATGACTGAGGGGGTCTCCTTCCCCGTCGTATCCGGCCAGCTGAGGCATTTTCATCTTTTCGGGTAATGGTTCTGCTAGGATAATTTCGGTAAATGGTGAGTGGCGTTTGGTGAAATATTCATCCGGGCTCCCCTTGCTTTTTGCCTCCAGATCTGCAATGCGTTTCTTTAGGGCGTTCACCTCGTTTTCTGGTTGCTCTCCAGGATGGTTTCTTTGGCGTTCAGCTTGCTTCCTGACGGGAGTTGAGGAACGCTGAGGGCCCAACTTGTCGAATGCACTGTTCGTCCTCCTAATTTTCGATTTAGTCGCCGCAGGGGAGCTTCCAACTTCCCCAGTTTGGTCCCTGGAAGATTCTTCGTTTGAAAAATGCAGGGTCCGCCTGGTGGGGAGTCGTTCGGTCTTTTCCTGGCGAAGAGATTTTCCACTGTTTTCCCGTGGCAGGTACTGGGCTTGGTTTTGTTCCAACCTACTGACAATATTCGTTAGTTTCTCAATGGCTTCCCTCATCGTCGCCATTTGTGGGTCAGCGGTTTCGTCCCGACCCGCTTTTTTCGAGTTCACGGGATCATGGCTTCGCCCAGGGTGGGTATGGCCCGCGTGGGACTGGTTCCCTGATCCTGACAATTCGTCCATGGGGTTACTTTTATGAGTCGTGTGTGGAGATGGGGCTGCTATCAAGCAGGGGCCCCTCCTTCTAGCGCCAAACTGTTGACGTTCAAAATTGCATGAACAAGATTAAGGCCAACTAAGAGTGCAGAAAGTAGTCTAAAAGATACAATGAAGAAGAATGTTAGATTGTCTCTGAAACAATTACTTCTCTTTTGTGGATAGTTTTGAATATTCAAAAGGGTTTGCTGGGGTTTTTCTCCTTAATGTATTCCTTTAGACTTTCTGTCTGCCTCCTCCGCCATCTTTGTTTTCTGAGCCTTTTATAGTAGAAACATAACAACGTCTAATCCTTATGTCTTATCAACCCAGAGACTGAGCCGAGCTGATTGGGGGTGTTGTCCTAACGGGATTGGCGCCCGACCTTAACGTTGTACTGTTGACTGAGGACGATGGGACCTGTTGATCCAGGTAGTAAATGCATTGTCTACTAAAGCAGGCTAAGGTTTCTGATTGGGGGAATAGGTGGGCGCTGACACAGGACCTTTCCACGTGTATCTCTTTGGTTTGATGCCAAAAGATCTTGTCAGTGATCCGTAATGATTAGCCACTGTAGCGTCTTGGAAGACTACAATGGCTTGTTGGGGAAGCTATGCTCTTGCCGACCTGATCTCGCATAACCGAACTCCCTTTTCCTCGTCCTCATTGGGACATGACAGTCCGAGCTCAACGACCTCGGAGGTCGGTGTCAACAATAGGTATCTACTGTTGGAGCTTCGATTCGTCGCCTACAGAATCTGTGCCTCCTTCCTCTCTAAGTTCTGTTAGAGATCCTAGGAAAAGGAAGCCTATGTTGGTCTGTGAACCCTCATGGATCCGAAATGCTCTTATTCACCCTGAAGTTCTACTCCAAATTTAAGGTCTTTGTTCCTTTCTTGTCGTGAGAGTGCATTAGATGCGGGGTTTTATCGTCGTTTTCTCATTTTGTCTCCCAAACAGTGAAGGCTGTCTATGCTTATTTCAACGCATTTTGTGAGAAATTAGTAGAAAACCTTACCTCTATTGAGAGGGGAAAATGATTTATGTCTACCTCCATCAAGTTGTAGTCTTATCTGAAGACCAACAGTCTGACCATGAAGCTTGCATCTCGCGGGTGGCTGGTCTGGAGAAGAAGGCTAATTTTTTGGCGAGAGATGTGATATTCTCCTGAAAAAGCTCAAGAGGGTTGATGGTAAATGTTGACCCAAAATATTAACTCTACAGATGTCGGGCCAACTCTTGCCACGTCAAGTGTGATTCTGACGCGTTCTTACCAGGTTAACGATGGTAAATGAATGGAAAATGACACGTGAGGCACTTTACAACGAGAGACAAAGATATTGAAGATCCGGCGGTGTGAAAAAAGATGATCGCACTAACAACGATAACCGGAAAGAAATTAGCAAAGTAATCCGAAGTTATAATCAACGAGAATATGTGGAACGATAGCTAGAAAAATGTGTATTGAGATCTCTTACATTCAAATATATATTTTCACATCCCACTGCCCAAAAAAAATCCTCCAATTTCTTACAAAGAGGACCTAATTATACTATCCTGACGACGTGGTGATCGTTGGATCAGAACTACGTGACCTCATCTCATGAATTGAAGTTTCACATCTCAGTCTATTCATATAATTAATACATTGATAAGGAGTTGCCGCTCTATATAGTAGGCTAGCACACTAACAAACTTTATCATAGACGTTACATCAATCACTTCTAAGAGATCTTCGAATCTACTACAAGAGACAACGTCGGTTTCATGAGCTTCAGACGAGTTTGAGAGCTTCAGAGAGATCTTTAAGGTGGTTCTCTAAGTGGAAATCGTTAGGTCCTTTCTTTGTTTCCTTAGGCAGTAGTTCAGCCCAAGTTGTAGTGCTTCGTCCTTAAGGTAGTGCCTCAGCATAGATTTCGGCCTTGCAATGCAATGACCTCGGTAGTGTCCTTACGGGTGGTTAATACTTTGTCCAAGTGATCGCTATTATAGGTGTTGACGTTCAAAATTGCATGAACAAGATTAAGGCCAACTAAGAGTGCAGAAAGTAGTCTAAAAGATACAATGAAGAAGAATGTTAGATTGTCTCTGAAACAATTACTTCTCTTTTGTGGATAGTTTTGAATATTCAAAAGGGTTTGCTGGGGTTTTTCTCCTTAATGTATTCCTTTAGACTTTCTGTCTGCCTCCTCCGCCATCTTTGTTTTCTGAGCCTTTTATAGTAGAAACATAACAACGTCTAATCCTTATGTCTTATCAACCCAGAGACTGAGCCGAGCTGATTGGGGGTGTTGTCCTAACGGGATTGGCGCCCGACCTTAACGTTGTACTATTGACTGAGGACGATGGGACCTGTTGATCCAGGTAGTAAATGCATTGTCTACTAAAGCAGGCTAAGGTTTCTGATTGGGGGAATAGGTGGGCGCTGACACAGGACCTTTCCACGTGTATCTCTTTGGTTTGATGCCAAAAGATCTTGTCAGTGATCCGTAATGATTAGCCACTGTAGCGTCTTGGAAGACTACAATGGCTTGTTGGGGAAGCTATGCTCTTGCCGACCTGATCTCGCATAACCGAACTCCCTTTTCCTCGTCCTCATTGGGACATGACAGTCCGAGCTCAACGACCTCGGAGGTCGGTGTCAACAATAGGTATCTACTGTTGGAGCTTCGATTCGTCGCCTACAGAATCTGTGCCTCCTTCCTCTCTAAGTTCTGTTAGAGATCCTAGGAAAAGGAAGCCTATGTTGGTCTGTGAACCCTCATGGATCCGAAATGCTCTTATTCACCCTGAAGTTCTACTCCAAATTTAAGGTCTTTGTTCCTTTCTTGTCGTGAGAGTGCATTAGATGCGGGGTTTTATCGTCGTTTTCTCATTTTGTATCCCAAACAGCGAAGGCTGACTGTGCTTATTTCAACGCATTTTGTGAGAAATTAGTAGAAAAGCTTACCTCTATTGAGAGGGGAAAATGATTGATGTCCACCTCCATCAAGTTGTAGTCTTATCTGAAGACCAATAGTCTGACTATGAAGCTTGCATCTTGCGGGTGGCTGGTCTGGAGAAGAAGGCTAATATTTTGGCGAGAGATGTGATATTCTCCTGAAAAAGCTCAGGAGGGTTGAAGGTAAATGTTGACCCAAAAAAATGAACTCTACAGATGTCGGGCTAACTCTTGCCACGACAAGTGCGATTTCGACGTGTTCTTACCAGGTTAAAGATGGTAAATGAATGGAAAGTGACATGTGAGGCACTTTACGGCGAGAGACAAAGACATTGAAGATCCGACAGTGTGAAAAAAGATGATCACACTAACAATGATAATCGGAAAGAAATTACCAAAGTAATCCGAGGTTATAATCAACGAGAATATGTGGAAGGATAGCTAGAAAAGTGTGTATTGAGATCTCTTGCATTCAAATATATATTTTTCACATCCCACTGCCCAAGAAAAACCCTCCAATTTCTTACAAAGAGGACCTACTTATACTATCCTGACGACATAGTGATCCTTGGGTCAGAACCACGTGACCTCATCTCATGAATTGAGGTTTCACATCTCTGCCTATTCATATAATTAATACATTGATAAGGAGTTGCCGCTCTATATAGTAGGCTAGCACACTAACAAACTTTATCATAGACGTTACATCAATCACTTCTAAGAGATCTTCGAATCTACTACAAGAGACAGCATCAGTTTCATGAGCTTCGGACGAGTTTGAGAGTTTCGGAGAGATCTTTAAGGTAGTTCTCTAAGTGGAAAGCGTTAGGTCCTTTCTTTGTTTTCTTAGGCAGTAGTTCAGCCCAAGTTGTAGTGCTTCATCCTTGAGGTAGTGCCTTAGCATAGATTTCGGCCTTGCAATGCAATGACCTCGATTTTATTTGATTTCTTCATATTTTGACCTCATGGGTCTTTATTTGACTTCTTGTTGACTTTCCACTTACATGACTTACTACGTGGCACCTATTACTTTGAGTATCGAAGGTGAGGCGTAACGATAGTTTCCCTAGTTTAGGCATGATTATTTATGTAATGCATGGACTTGAAAGTAAAATTCAGATAAAAAGTTTGTGTAAGGGATGGTCTTTACCATATCTCTATAGTTGGAAACATACCTGATTTGTGCAGACCCTCTGCATGTGGTGTCCGAAGTGGTTTACTTGGTAGTTTTTTTTCTTGGAACTATCCTGGGAAGGGTTGCTGAAGCGGGGCAACACCAAAGCTATATCTCCTAAAGTGCCTTTACACATCCGAAGCTCTAGTTGAAATTAATATGTATGAGATGAGGCTCTTTAGCACTTCAGACTTTAGTCTGACTTTATTTATTATTTGCATAAGTATAGGGAGTTCGCTGCCTTTCTTTTCCTAAGCATGGGGTTGAGTGGTTCGCCTATGCTGAGGCTTTATTAACAACTTTAGTTGTTCAAGGCATGTGCCACACTTCGCGAGCGCAGATGTGGTCCTTTTTGGACTCTAGCTCATCGTCGAAGTGCCCTCGTATCTCACGTAGAAGGTGTCATACTCTATATCCACATTATGTGACATAAGAGCATCTATGTATATGCTACGAACTATTCCCCATAGTCACTTCGAAAAGTCGAGAGTAAGTAATGGATCGACCGGCGATTACAGGTCACGTAGCCATGTTGTATGGCCCGATCACGTACGATATTCAGCTGCTCTACGTGTTAGGCAATTGTCCAATCAAGTCTAGGCCTGAAGCGATCATAATCTCTAACGGCTTGTTCGGCGTCACTAGGTACATTTCTACGAATGTGTGTCATGTCCTAAACCAATTATGTAAAGTCCAATTAGGGTTTATTCATATCTCTTAATTAAAATTTCGAGAACGTAAAAGTTTAAAAACTCTTGTAAGTTATGCTCAAACTCGTATTTCTTTCTTTCTGATTCGGATACACTTTATTTCTCTTTCTCCTAAGTTTCATAAATCATTAAAATAGGTATCCGAAATATAATAACGTTAAACTTCATAAACTTCTTTTACCTTCGAAATCGCTGGATCGAATGATGCCAATAACAACTTTCATTAATAATAATTAAATAATGTAGAATGTCTCTTTGATTTTTTTAAAATTTGCTAGTCTACAGAAACACAGATTAGCTCTGATACCAAGCTGTAACGCCTCGAGTTCTGTGAACGAATTGCCACGTCATCCTCATAAGACTTGAATTTAATAAAAAGATTTGCGGAAATAACTAATTTTCAAACATCACATTTATAACGGTAAACCTCATTAGCAACAAAATTCATTTGATTAACTTAAAAAAATCGTTTAAACTTTAAAACTCAAGTTCGAAATAACGGGAATAACAAAAATAAGTTCATAATGCGTAAATTTTAAAACTTAAATAACTTCATCTATTAAATCGTGCCACCACTGCCCCCATCAGACTCGACCGTCTTCGAATTCTGTAAATGTTGTTAAAATAACGGAATTAGTATTTCGATGATGAAATACTCAGTAGACTCATCGTCTATAATTAATTTACAGAATAATTGAACACATAATTATGCAATATATACCGTGACATCATCATCATCATCATCATCATAGGCTCGTTTTCTTAAAATAAATCATAGACTCTTTAAAATCATGGGGTGTGGATAGTCTCGTCTTATATATTTAAGCACATAAGCTATGCATAACATCATCTTATCTCATAAGAGATTCTTATTTTATGCAATCAAAGCATATAAATCACGTAAAGTCACATAATACATGCAATTATAATTTAAACTAATTAATGGGGTCGAGTCTACCTCAATCTATCTCGAGTCACGTAAAAAGTAGAGCGGGAAGTAACCTCAAGCTCTTAATCGTCTGTATGTCTAGCCAAAATAGAAAAAGTATTGAATTAGTATTTCAAAATTTTAAAGTTTTAAAATGATAAAATAAAGTTTAGGGACTTAATTGAAAATTATTGAAACTAAAAATAAAAGTTTAAGGGCTGAAATTAAACTTTTAGAAATTAGGGACTTAATTGGAAGTTATTGAAACTGAAAATAAAAGTTTAAAGGTTGAAATTAAACTTTTAGACATTAGGGACTTAATTGGAAATTATTGAAATTGAAAATAAAAGTTTAAGGGCTGAAATTAAACTTTTAGAAATTAGGGACTGACTGTGGAAAAATAGGAACTTTAGGGTCTGTTTTATTCATAACAAAAACTTAGGGACTAAAATCAGCAACTTTTAAAACTTGGGTCTTAAGTGGAAATTTCTAAAAATTTAAAATAAACAAATAAATTAAAAGAAATATAGAAAGAGAGAGCGACGGGAAGGGGGGGGGGGAGGGGAACTCGGCCCTTTCTCAGGCGCACCACCGATCGGCGGACGGTGTTAGCGCCACCGTCGCGTGGTGGCGCCGGTGTATAAGTAGTGGTTTACTTTTTGGGTCAAAGGAGTCGGAGGCTTGGAGGGCTCGGGTTCGATGATTTTGGGCGATGACTTGGGGTTCTTCGGGCGGTGGTTTGGGCAGTGAGTTTGGGGGTTTTTTGGGCGAGCCTTGTGGATTTTGAGGCTTGGTTGAGGTGGTGGTTGAGCTACGGTTTTGGGCTAAGGAGGTGAGGTGTTGTTGGTGGTGGTTTGGGCAAATTTGGATGGTGGGTTTGGGGGTTTTTGGGGCGAGTTTGGGGCGTTTGGGGCTTGGTTAAGGATGGTGGTTGGGCTATAGATTTGGGCAGTGAGAGGAGGTGGTGATGTTGGTAGTGTTTTCGTGAGGATGGTGGCGTTTTGGGGTGAGTTGTTGGGTGTTTTGATTACGGTTTGGGCAGATGAGGTGTTGATGGTTTGGGGAGGGTTGGGTCTCGAGAGTTGGTGGTTTTGGGGCAGAGGATGTGTTGATTTGGGAGGGGGTTGATGGTGTTGAGGTGATGGTGTTGAGCTAAGGAAATGGTGGTGTTAATGCTAGAAATTGAGGGAGGAGAGATCCTTACCAAAAATGGCTGCTGTGAAATGTTAGAAGAGGAGAGAAGTGGAGTGTTCTATGAATAGTAATTTTTAGGGCACAAATCTCTAGGAGCTTAAATGGGCCAGAAAGTTGGGTTGTAAGGATTTTCAAATTGAGTTTGAGTGAATTGGGCTAAATAATCTAGATTTGGACTATTAAAATTTTGGATCTAAATAATAAAATATTGTACTTAAAATTATTAAAATTTGGATTTTAAAATGAAATGATAAGGAATTTGATACTTTAAAATTACTTGAGATTGGACTCGATTGAATAGATTTAAATTTATTTTACAACGGCTAGACGAACGCACTTTCATTTTAACGTTTGGGATAAAACTTAGCGACAAATTTTTCAAGAAAAATAATTTTATATTATTTAAAATTCTCAATCGCTACATGGTCCCTCTTGGGTTCCAACTCCTCGTCGAAGTACTTACGCATCTCTTCATAGGGACGGATCGTCTATGAAAAGGCTTTCCCTTTTAGCTTTTTTCAACAGGAGGTTCTTTTTATTATTTTTGAACTTGTGCAAATTTATTTTTTCTTTAAGAGATCACCTCTTCATTTATTCAAGGAATGAGAACTTCATGATAGTGCCTCTTCCTTTTCAAGGAATGAGGTCTTTAAGAGACCACATCTTCATTTATTCAAGGAGTAAAGACTTCATGATAGTGCCTCTTCCTTTTCCATAAATGAGGTCTTTAAGAGATCACACGTCTTCCTTTATTTAAGG
Organism: Fraxinus excelsior; assembly: GCA_019097785.1. Lineage (NCBI taxonomy): Eukaryota > Viridiplantae > Streptophyta > Magnoliopsida > Lamiales > Oleaceae > Fraxinus > Fraxinus excelsior. Next base: position 31,946,738 of record CM032624.1, read on the forward strand.
AATGATGATTTCATGTTAGTGAATCTTCTTTTATATAAGGAGCGAGGTCTTCAAGAGATCACCTCTTCCTTTATTAAAGGAATGAGGACTTTATGATAGTGCATAACTTTTCAAGGAATGAAGACTTCATGATAGTACATCTTCCTTTATTCAAGGAAAGATGTCTTAATGATAGTGCCTCTTCCTTTTTAAGGAATGAGGACTTTATGATAGTGCATCTTCCTTTTCCAAGAATGAGATCTTTATGATAGTCTCTCTTCTTTTATTCCAAGGAACGAGATCTTCATGATAGTGCATCTTTCTTTATTCAATGAACGAGGTCTTCATAATAGTTTGTAACGCCTCGAGTTCTGTTAACCCGGATTGTCACATCATCGTCTGTTGCCCTAATTTTAATAATCAAATTTGCCGAAATAACCTAATTTTTAAATATAGAACATCACATTCGTAATTGTAAACTTTGTTGGCAACAAAACTAATTTAAATAACTTACGATAATTATTTAACCTTTAAATTCGAGTTTGAAATAACTAAAATAACAAAGTACGTTAATAATGTTCAAAATGCGTAAATATAAAAAAAATAACTGACTTAATTCATGCCACCACTGCCCATCATACTCGACCAGCTCCGAAATCTGCAAATATTGTTATAATAACGGAATGAGTATTTCGAAGAAATATCCAGTAAACTCATCGCCGATAATTAATTTATAAAATAATTGAACACATAATTTTGCAAAATATACAGTGATATCATCATCATCATTGGCTCATTTTCTTGAAAATCATAGGCTCTTTAAAATCATAGGGTGTGGGTAGTCTCGTCTCATGCATTTAAGCACATAAGTTATGCATAACATTCTCATCTTATCTCATAAGAGATACTCGTATCTTCTCATGTATTAAAACATATAAGTTATGGCAAGCATAACAACATCATATATCTCATATGACATATTCTTATCTCATGCATTAAAGCATATAAATCACGTAAATTCACATAAAACATGCAATTAATTTAAACTAATTAATGGTGGCGAGTCTACCTCAGTCACGTAAAAAGTGGAGCGTAAAGTAATCTCAAACTCTTAATCGTTCGTACGTTTCGTCTAACCAAAATAGAAAATAAGGTTTGAATTAGTATTTTGAAATTTTAAAGTTTTAAAGTGATAAAATAAAGTTTAGGGACTAAATTGGAAGTTTATTAAAATTGAAAATAAAAGTTTAAGGGCTGAAATTAAACTTTTAGAAATTAGGGACTCAATTGAAAAATCCCTTAAAACTGAAAATAAAACTTAAAGGCTAAAATAGTAACTTTTTAGAATTTAGGGACTTAATTGAAAATATGTTAAAACTGAAATAAATAACTTAAAATGATAAAATAAAGTTTAGGGGCTTAATTGAAAATTATTGAAACTGAAATTAAAAGTTTAAGGGTTGAAATAGACATTTCAGAATTTGTAGACTAAACTGTAAATTTATTAAAACTGAAAATAAAATATTAAGGACTGAAATTATAACCTCTAAACTTGGGGACTAAATTGAAATTCATTAAAACTGAAAATGAGAAATTTAAGGACTGGAATTAAAAAACCTAAAACTTTGGAACTGAAATAAATCGATTTAAAACTTGAGGGCTTAAAGGTAAATTTTCAAAATCAAAATAATTAAAAATCAATTTCCTCTTTCTCTCTCTCTCATTCGTAGTGGGGCTGGTAAGTGTGGGAGGTGGCAATTGGGGATTTTGGGCGCTCGGACCGAGGCTTATGAGGTTTGGATTTTAAGTTTCTTGGCGTATTCTGGTTGAAATGAGGTAAGTTTGTTAGGTTATATTTTTTCTTGATTTTTAAGGCTTTTTGGGTGTTGATTTTGAGGGTGAAACATGGGCTGTCGAGTGGGTAAAGTGCGTGGCACCGTGCGATGTTGCAGGTGGTTGTTTTGTGACTGGTGGCAGCTGCGTTGGAGGCTCGAAATGGGTGGCTGGAATGTGGATTGGGTGGCTACAGCTTGGGTTCGGTGTTGGTGGTTCGAAGTTGGGTTTTCGGCTGGGGCTTGTTGGTTGAAGTTTGGTTGGGCTTGTGTGACTGCTTGCATTTGCAGTTTAGTGGTTCGATGGTGGTTTGGTGGTCTGGCTAACAAGGATGGCTGGAATTGGGATATGGATAGCTGCAGCTTGGTGCGTGCTTGTAGTTGCGTTTGGGCAGTGAGCTTGGGAGTTTGGCTACGGTTTGGAGTGGTGTTGGTGAGGTTGGTCTCGTGATGGTGTTAGGCAGTGTTGTGTTGTTGGTGGTTTGAGCAGTGGTTTGGGCAGTGCAGTGTCGTGAGTTGGTCTGCATTGGCTTGGTGGTTTCCTGTTGATGCTAGAAATTGATGTTCTAGCATCAATGGTGAAATCACAATGAGATTGAGGGAGGGAGAGAAACTTACCAAAAATGGTTGCTAGAATGGTGATGATGGGAAGAAAATGAGTGAATATGAATAGTAAAATATTAGGGCACAGATTTCTAGGAGTTTAAATGGACCAAGACTTTGGGCTTTAGAGATATTCCGAATTTGGGCCTAAGGTAATTGGGCTAAAATGATTTCGTTTGGACTTATATAATTGGACTTTAAATAGTCATAAGATATATATTACTTAAATTTATTAAACTTTGGATTTAAAAATAATAAGAAATTGATACTTCAAAAATTATTCGGAAATGGATTCGATTTGAAATAATTTAAATTCGTTTTATAACGGCTAGACGAACACGTTTTCATTTTAACCTTTGGGTTAAAATTTAGCGACACGTTTTTTGAGAAAATAATTTTATATTATTTTAAAATTCTCGGTTGCTACAACTTTACCCCCTTAAAATAATTTCGTCCTCGAAATTTAAACTTACTTGATCTAAAATATCTGGATACTTAGCCAGAATCTCTTCCTCTTTTTCCCAGGTAGCTTTATCGCTATCCTGTCTACCTCATTGGACTTTAACTAAAGGAATCTCTTTGTTTCTTAAGACATGATCTTTTCTATCAATAATGCACATATGTGTCTCCTCATAGGACAGGTTCATCTGAATCGAAATAGTCTAAAAATTCACCCCATGACTCGGGTGGTGAATATATTTCCTCAATAAGGAAACGTGAAAAACGTTGTGTATGGTCAATAGTTCGGGTGGCAACGCCAAATGATAAGCCACGTTCCCTACTTTTTCTAATATCTCGAATGGTCCGATAAAACGAGGCCTTAACTTCCCTCTCTTGCCGAAACGGATAGTACCTTTCATAGGAGCTACTTTCAAAAACACTTTCTCTCCAATCATAAACTCCAAGTCTTTTCTCCTTTTATCTGTAGAGCTTTTCTGTCTGTCTTGTGCGGCTTTGATCCGTAGTCTGATCTTCTCAATAGCTTCAACTGTCCTTTCAATCAATTCTGGACCCAAAATTCTTCTCTTGCCTACATTATCCAAATAGACTGATGACCGACAGCGTCGTCCATAAACTACCTCATATGGTGCCATACCAATAGTAGCCTGAAAACTATTATTGTAGGCAAACTCCACTAATGGAAGATGAGTCTCCCAATTACCACTCAAGTCTAGTATACAGGCTCTAAGCATATCTTCCGGTGTTTGAATAATGCGTTCAGACTGTCCATCAATCTGGGGATGGTAAGCAGTACTAAAATTTAATTTAGTATCCATAGCAACATGTAAACTCTTCCAAAATCTCGAAGTGAATCTCGGATCTCTATCCGAGACAATGGAAGTTGGTACTCCGTGAAGTCGAACGATCTCTCAAACATACAATTGGGCTAACTGATCCACATTGAGAGTCATTCTGATTTGTAGGAAATAAGTTGACTTCGTAAGTCGGTCTACAATAACCTAAATAGCGTCATGTCCTCTTACCGATTTCAGTAACCCTGTGTGGAGTTTGATAAGTTCGTCCTTCGGTACACAGAGACGCCCTCTGAACATAAGTGCTTTATCAGAGGCAATCTCAAAACCTATTCTCTTGCTAGTCCCAACTTCGGATCTAATCTTTTCTAAGAATTTATCTCCGGCTTGAGCCGTCACAATCTGACCTCTCAAATCTGGTTTAATGGTCAAATTTGCCAATCTAATAGATCCTTGGACTGATGGGGCCCGCACTTCAATTCTTAAATTTTGAAAATCTCGAATCAACTGGTCTTGCGTTGTTCCCAAAGCTGATAACTGTTCAGCGTTCTTTCTGCTCAAAGCGTTTGCAACGGGTGGTAAAGAATGGTGCAGTCATAATCTTTTACCATCTCTAGCCATCGACGTTGTCTCATATTTAGTTCCTTCTGAGTGAAGAAATACTTGAGACTCTTGTGATCGATGTAAATCTCACATTTACTACCATACAGATAGTGTCGCCAAATCTTAAGAGCGTGCACCACTGCGCGAGCTTTAATTCATGTGTCGGGTAATTCTTTTCATGTGGCTTCAACTGTTTTGAAGCATAGACTATCACTTTACCATTCTGCATCAATACACAACCTAAGCCGTGTTTGGATGCACCTCTGTAAATAACGAAACCATCAGACACATCCGGTATAGTCAGCACTGGTGCTGAGACAAGTCTATTCTTAAGTTTCTGAAAGCTTTGTTCACACTGTTCTATCCACATAAATTTAACTCCTTTGCTATTTTAGAGAAACCTTATATGAATCGCCGATAGTATCCGACTAATCCAAGAAAACTTCTCACATCTCCAACATTTGCAGGTGTCGGCCAATTCGTTACAGTTTCTACTTTAGAATGATCAACTTCGATGCCTTTGGCTGTAACAATGTGACACAAGAAACCTACTCTCTCAAGCCAAAATTCACATTTCTTGAATTTGGCGTACAACTCTTCTGCTCTCAGTGTTTCCAATACAATCCTCAAATGTTCTTCATGTTGTGCCGAATCTCTGGAGTAGATCAGTATATCATCGATAAAAATAATAACGAATTTATCAAGATACTGATGGAAGACTTTGTTCATCAAGTCCATAAATATTGCAAGTGTGTTCGTGAGTTCGAAAGGCATCGCTACGAACTCGTAATACCCATATCGTGTCCTAAATGCGGTCTTTGGTATGTCAGCTGGCGAAACCTTTAGCTGATGGTAACCAGATCTCAAGTCGATCTTGGAGAAAATAGCTGTACCTTTCAACTGATCGAATAAGTCCTCGATCCTGGGGAGATGATAGTTATTCTTTATCGTCAACTTGTTAAGTTCTCGATAATTGATGCACATCCTCATGCTTTCATCCCTCTTCTTTACAAACAGAATATGTGCTCCCCATGGAGATACACTTGGTCTGATGAAACCCTTCTCTAGCAATTCCTCTAATTGCACCTTCAGTTCTTACAACTCCTTCGACACTATACGGTACGGGGCTTTAGAAACAGGGGCAGCTCCTGGTACCAAGTCAACGGAAAATTCCACTTGTCTATCTGGAGTAGTACTGGGTAGATCATCTGGAAAGACATCACCGTACTCACATACTATTGGCACTGATTCCAGAGTAATCTCCTTTACGGGTTTGTCTTGTAAACTAACCAAAAAGCTTTGACAATTGTCCTTGGCTAAAAACTTCTCTGCCTGTAAGGCTGAGATAAGGCGAGGAAGTGCCTTAATTCTCGTCTCATAAAACCTGAACACTTCTTCACCATCCTTGCGAAAAATGACCTCTTTCTCGTGACACATAATTGCGGCACGATTGGTACTGAGCTAATCCATACCCAGAATAATATCGAAGTCTATCATTCGAATAATATTCAAGTCTGCCTCTAAAATATGACCATCAAAATCTATTTGTACCGCTTTGACTATCTTATAAGTATCGATAGTTCCTCTTGACGGCAAACTAACCTCAAGGGTACTACCAGTTTCTTCTCATATTGGGTTCAGTCTTTCTAAACATGCATCGGAATATAAATGAATGTGTGGCTCCCGAGTCTATCAGAACATATATGGGAGTACCAGAAATAGATAATATACCTGGTATCATAATAACATGCCCAAGATGGGAAAGAAAATACGGTATGGAAAACAGCTAAGACATGTACAAGAATACCAGTGTAACTAGTATACCGCAATCACGTCAGAATCCTCAGCTGCATCCATAGTAAATACTCTTACTTTTCCTTTTCTGTTCTGGTTCAGGTTCGTCTTCTGATTGAAACCCTGAGCGGATGGAGTACGACAATCTGATACAAAGTGACCCGACTGACCATACTTGTAGCAGACACCCTTTCCAAATAGACACTCTCCCTTATGCAACCTCTGACACTTAGGGCATGGTGGGATGAAATTGGTCATCTGTCTCCCTGTCGGTCCTGTATTCTGCCTCTTGATAAATGCTTGATTCCTGTTCAGATTTTGATTGCGATTTGGACCTTGCCACTTTCTCTTTCTCTGATATCTTTGCTCGTGATGATTACCTTGGTTTCCAACTTTTACACCGACATAGGCTATTGCTTGAGCCTTCTTGACCACTTCTCTGTAGGTCGACAGCTCATGTGAACTGACAATCTGCCTGATATCCAAGCGTAGACCCCTCTCAAAATGTCGTGCCTTTTTGAATTCAGTTTCCACCAGGTGTGGAGCATAACATGACAGTTCTTCGAACTTTCTCTCATATTCGGTGATATCCAAATCACCCTGTACCAAACGCAGAAACTCAGACTCCTTGTGATCTTTGAGGGCTTGTGGGAAAAATTTATCCCTGATCTCAGTCTTTAATTCATCCCACATCAGAGCTACTTGCTACTCTTCACTCTTCGTCCGTGATGCAGATTCCCACAAAAAACCAGCTCTGCCAACTAACATGAACTCCGCACAACCTACTTTCTTATCCTCGAGGCAAGATATGTGCCTGAAGATCTTCTCGATGGCCTAAAGCCACTCTTCCATTGCTAGTGGACCATCTCCACCATCGAACATAGATGGATTGTATCTCCTGAATTGCTCTATTACCGACACTGTATGGTTAACTGGCTGTAGAGCTTGTCTCATCTCCTGCACAGCTCGAAGTAATTCATGATGACGTCGGCTTGAGTTGGTCATGCCATAACCTTAATAAAATTAAAGGTAGTTCGTAACAGTTGACTAAGTGTATGAACAAAGTAGGCAATAAAAGATAACTCAAACGATGGAAATTAGAAAGCAAGCATAATTTCATTAATAATTCACTTCTTTCAATGGGAGTACATGAGTAGGAAGGCATGTATGCCGAACGTTTTCATTTTTTTTACAAATATGTCAACCTACTCTAGATCCTATCTCTCTATTCTCCTTCGGTTAAACATGATTTGACGTCTGAGAATTCTCCTAGCGCTGGATCAGCGTCTTCCTCTGGTTCTTCTTCTGGGTCTTCTTTGGGTTCCTCATCGGGTTATTCCTTGGGTACTAACCCATCTTCTTGCCTAAGTTTGGGCTCGAGCATTGGCTCATGTTTTGGCTCCCCTTCAGGTGTAACCCCAAAGCAGTAGTCAAAGTATATGGGCCAATATGCTACGAATCTCGCGCAGAAGGTGTCGTATTCAATCTCCACATTAGGTGACACATGGGCATCTATGTATATACTACGAGCTATTTCCGCATAGTCGTCCCGGAAAGTCAAGAGTAAGTGATGGATCGACCGATGATTATAGGTCACATAGCCATGCTGTATGACCCGATCACGTACGATATTTAACTGCTCTATGTGTTGGGCAATTGTCCAATCGAGTCTAGGCCTGAAGCGGTCGTAATCTCTAATGGCTAGTTCTGCATCACTGGGTGCATTTCTACGAATGGGTGTCATGTCCTAAACCAATTATGCAAGGTCCAATTATGCGGGATTATTCATCGCTCTTAGTTAAAATCACGAGGACGTAAAGAAAATAATTTAAAAACTCTTCAAATTATGCTCAAACTCGTCTTTCTTTCTTTCTAATTCGGATACGCTTTCTTTCTCTTCTTCTAAGTCTCGTAAATCGTAAAACAGGTATCCGAAATAAAATAACGTTAAATTTCATAAGCTTCTTTACCTTCGGAGTTGGTGGATCGAATGATGGCAATGACAACTTTCATTAATAATAATTAAATTAAAAAAAGTCTATTTGAAAATTTTCTTTTTTTTAAAAAAAAAATTTGCTAGTCTACAGAAATGCAGACCGGCTCTGATACCAAGCTGTAACGCCCCGAGTTTCGTTAACTCGGATTGCCACGTCATCGTATTTTGCCCTAATTTTAGTAATCAAATTTGTGAAAATAACATAATTTTTAAACATAGAACATCACATTCGTAATTGTAAACTTTGTCGGCAACAAAACTCATTTAAATAAATTAAGATAATTGTTTAAACTTTAAATTCGAGTTTGAAATAACTGAAATAACAAAGTACGTTAATAATGTTCAAAATGCGTAAATTTAAAAAAATAACTTTGACTATTAATTCATGCCACCATTGCCCATCACACTCAACCATCTCCGAAATCTACAAATATTATTAAAATAATGGAATGAGTATTTTGAAGAAATACTCAGTAAACTCATCGCCGATAATTAATTTACAAAATAATTGAACACATAATTATGCAAAATATACAGTGATATCATCATCATCATCGACTTATTTTCTTGAAAATCATAGGGTGTGGGTAGTCTCGTCTCATACATTTAAGCGCATAAGTTATGCATAACATTCTCATCTTATCTCATAAGAGATACTCGTCTCTTCTCATGCATTAAAACATATAAGTTATGACAAACATAACAACATCATATATCTCATATGACATCTACCTCAATCTACCTTGAGTCACGTAAAAAGTGGAGCGGAAAGTAATTTCAAGCTCTTAATCGTCCATACGTTTTGTCTAACTAAAAAGAAAATAAGGTTTGAATTAGTATTTCGAAATTTTAAAGTTTTAAAGTGATAAAATAAAGTTTAGGGAGTAAATTGGAAGTTTTTTAAAATTGAAAATAAAAGTTTAAGGGCTGAAATTAAACTTTGAGAAATTAGGGACTCAATTGAAAAATCTCTTAAAACTGAAAATAAAACTTAAAGGCTGAAATAGTAACTTTTTAGAATTTAGGGACTTAATTGAAAATCTGTTAAAACTGAAATAAATAACATAAAATGATAAAATAAAGTTCAGGGGCTTAATTGAAAATTATTGAAACCGAAATTAAAAGTTTAAGGGCAGAAATAGTCATTTCAAAATTTGTGGACTAAACTGTAAATTTATTAAAACTGAAAATAAAATATTAAGGACTGAAATTATAACTTCTAAACTTGAGGACTTAATTGAAAGTCATTAAAATTGAAAATGAGAAATTTAAGGACTGGAATTAAAGCACCTAAAACTTTGGAACTAAAATAAATCGATTTAAAACTTGGGGGCATAAAAGTAAAAATTTTCAAAATCAAAATAATTAAAAATCAATTTCTCCTCTCTCTCATTTACAGAGAGAGAAAGAGGAATGGGATGAAAGCTCAGCCTCCTCTTCCGGCTTCCACTACCGGCGAGTGGTGGCGCCGATAAGTGTAGGGGGTGGCAATTGGGGATTTTGGGCGCGCAGACTGAGGCTTGGAGGTTTGGATTTTGAGTTTCTTGGCGTATTCCGATTGAAATGAGGTAAGTTTGTTGGGTTAGATTTTTTTCTTGATTTTTGGGGCTTTTGGGTGTTGATTTTGAGGGTAAAATATGGGCTGTTGAGTAGGTGAAGTGCGTGGCAGCGTGTGGTGTTGCATGTGGTTGTTTTGTGACTGGTGGCAGCTGCGTTGGAGGCTCAAAATGGGTGGTTGTAGCTTGGGTTCTGTGTTGGTGGTTCGAAGTGGGGTTTTCGGCTGGGGCTTGTTGGTTGAAGTTTGGTTGGGTTTGTGTGACTGCTTGCATTTGCAGTTTGGTGGTTAGATGGTGGTTTGGTGGTCTGGCTAGTAGGGATGGCTAGAATTAGGATATGGATAGCAGTAACTTGGTGCGTGCTTGCAGCTGGGTTTGGGTAGTGAGCTTAGGAGTTTGGCTACGGTTTGGAGTGGTGTTGGTGAGGTTGGTCTCGTGATGGTGTTAGGCAGTGTTGTGTTGTTGGTGGTTTGGGCAGTGCTGTGTCGTGAGTTGGTCTGCATTGGCTTGGTGGTTTCCTGTTGATGCTAGAAATTGATGTTCTAGCATCAATGGTGAAATCATAGTGAGGTTGAGGGAGAGAGAGAAACTTGCCAAAAATGGCTGCTAGAATGGTGATGGTGGGAGGAAAATGAGGGTATATGAATAGTATAATATTAGGGCATAGATTTCTAAGAGTTTAAATGAACCAAGACTTTGGGCTTTAGGGATATTCCTAATTTGGGCCTAAGGTAATTGGGCTAAAATGATTTCGTTTGGACTTATATAATTGGACTTTAAATAGTCATAAGATATATATTAACTTAAATTTACTAAACTTTGGATTTAAAAATAATAAGAAATTGATACTTCAAAAATTATTCGGAAATGGATTCGATTCGAAATAATTTAAATTCGTTTTATAACGGCTAGATGAACACGTTTTCATTTTAATCTTTGAGTTAAAATTTAGCGACACATTTTTCGAGAAAATAATTTTATATTATTTAAGAATTCTTGGTCGCTACATAGTTTCTCTTCCTTTATTCAAGGAACGAGGTCTTCATAATAGTGCCTCTTCTTTTTTAAGGAATGAAGACTTCATGATAGTGGCTCTTCCTTTTCCACGAATGAGGTGTTTAAGAGATCACCTCTTCCTTTATTCAAGGAATGAGGACTTCATGATAGCGCCTCTTTCTTTTCAAGGAATGAGGACTTCATGATAGTGCATCTTCCTTTATTCAAGGAATGAAATGTTCATGATAGTGCCTCTTCCCTTTCAAGGAATGAGGACTTCATGATAGTGTATCTTCATTTATTCAATGAACAAGGTCTTTATGATAGTGTCTCTTCCTTTTCAAGGAATGTGGACTTCATGATAGTGCCTCTTCTTTTTCAAGGAATGAGGACTACCAGGATTTGTGAAGTTATATCTTCTCAATCTAATTCTCTTTTCTTCAAGGATCAAATAAGTATTGGACTTTCTTTTGCAATATACAAGAATATGACGTTTTGTAAACACTTAGAGATTCACGCAAAGCATAACAGTATATTTCTATCCCTTATCGGACCCTACGATGATTTATACCTTGTTGAGTTTATTTCCCTTCTTTCAAATGCATAAAATAAACCAATCAAACTTATACAACTACTGCGCATATAATTGTAGAGGCAAGAAAGTGTATATAAATCATTCAACATCCATCAAAAGTGTTTAAATATCAAAGTACAAAAATAGAAATTAAAAGATCACAATGCGAGGTTCATTGTTCACCTAATACATAAAAATTCTAGCCTAACATGGATAAAACAAAACAACAATAAAAGTAATAAATAGAAGATATCACCAAAGAACTAGAAGTTAAAGCTTGAGTCTTGAATCTTGAAGTGAAACCCTTGTTCTAGCCTTTCTCCTTACTCTTCAATGATATTTTTCTCTCTAAGAAGGCGTAACCCTAGTTTCTGGACGAGTCTGAGCTTTTATAGTTGCCCTAAAATCATTACCATATGAGTTGGAGTCGGATAACGAAACCAGAAAAACGACCAAAAACTTTCTACCATGCGGCCGTATGGTAGTAATCCATGCGACTACATGGAATGATCAAAATGGCTCCTGCAATTCCCTACATGTGAGTGTGCGACCGTAACCATGCGGCTGCATGGTTGGCAACAACTTTATACTGGACAGTTTTCGGTATTTTGGTCATATTTTTCTCTCCCAATATCGGATTAAGCAGATTCAAATTGCATTGTAAATCTTACTCAAAGGGCTACAAATCTTTCTGAAATATAAATCTTCAAATTCAAACATCTTCTATTCCAAAAAAATGGGTCTCAAACTAAGACTGAAAATTCGAAGCAAAACCTTTTCGGCTGGAGGTTGATTTGTGATAGTACTTTGATTATATTTCATCCCTTTGGCTTCTTTCCTCATCTAATTGATGCCCAAAACTCTCAAATCTTCATCGTGAGATTGACACAACTTTTCAATATTTGCATTTGAGTCCTCAAAATTTGATTGTGCTTCATTTTAGTCCGTTTTCGCTCGTTTTCACATACATTCCCTCCACCCATCAATGCAGTCCTATAAACACAATTTGTATCTAATTAAGCCATATCGAAGCATTTATGTCAACAATTAGTCAAGTAATATTGTTAAATGTACGTTAGAAAATGCACTTATCAGGATGTACTTAGGTTAATTTGATATAATAAATTTTCTACACATTACACAATCACATTGACAAATGAGATGTTTAGAAATAGAAAGTAAATTGCATAACGAAAAATTTAAAATTCTTGACAAATCATCAACAACTATTTTATTAAGAGTATGCTGAATCATTGTCAACAAACTTGTAAAATCTTTCTGTGACTGATATCAAATCATATAAAGAAGGAAAGACTTGAGACCAATACATATTAGACAGCTCATTGTACTCCTTCCATATTGTTCTGTATTTCCATATATGTGTACAATTGGTTTAATATAAATATACATACAACTTCATGCTACCATTAACCAGAGGAAAGTCAAAATATTATTTTTTATTTTTCTTTGCTGGGTTTCTAAAACCTTTTCATGGTATCAGTTTAAAGCCATTACGGATTAACATCCTTGCATTAGCCATGGATAATCTTCTTCTTCTTCCATTATTTCCCTTAACTTTAATACGACAAGTCCATATGCTCACCATCAAACTCACCTTCACCAACTATTTATTGTGGAAAAATCAAATCATCCTTTTATTCACCAATCAAAATTTGATGGTTCATTGATTACGCCCAAAGAGTTACGCGGTATTGTAGTGTAGCTTTAGGATGTCGTATCCACAGGAAGATGGAAAAGTGATTCAAGGGGTTCAAAAACTTAGGGTTCTCGTGAATCTGATGAAGAGAATTTGTTTATTGCATAAAAATGTAGTAAATCACTGGAAATAATGATGTGAATTAAGATAATATGTAAAATAGTGAAGCGTCGAAATTCCCTAACTAGATTGGATCAATCAACATCAATCATTCATGCATTCTCTACTCAATTAGAAGTTTTTATCCTAACTCTCTAATCGGATGATTTAACAATACAAACCAATTAAATTTCATATGTAATCCTAGAATTTATGATTCCTAAATCACAATCATACATCAATTTATTGAAATCAGATTCAAAGAGCGACTATATATCTCCAACATATAGCAGTAATTAAATCACACCAATAATTGATTTGAAAATTAAACTTAAACAAGTATTTTAATTATTCAATGGAAGAAACGTGATTAAATCTATGAAAATCTGAATAAATGTTAAATCTAACTCAAATCTAATTCAAAATACAAGAAACATAAACCCTAGAATTATTTAGACAATGAAAAAACGCATTACATGAATGAAAGATGCCGAGATAACCAATTCCAATTGAGTTCCTCCCTTGCTTCACCAATGTTTTTAACTTTTCATGGAATTCTTGATGTCAAAAATGTTGAAATAATGGTGTAGAATGAAGAATGAGGCGTTGTGGGACATTCTTGGGTCTTTGAGGGTTGAGAAGTCGTGCCAAAAAAATTACCATAAGTGTTTGAGTCGTAGAAAGAAACCAAAAATTTTGTCACTGAAATGACCCTTGCAGTTGCAAGGTATAAACCCATGCGGCCGCATGGAACAAAGAATTGCAATCCTTATATTCTCGGTAGATGACCATGCAGCCGCATAGGTTTTATAACCATGTAGCCACATGATTATAATATTTATCCGTCGGACAATTTTCAATATTTTGGTTATATCTTCCTCTTCCAATGTCAGATTGAGTCAATTCAAGTTGCGTTAAAAAGCTAACTCAAAGGGCTACAACTTTACTTCAGAGACCATATTCAAATTCGATCGTTTTATATGTCAAAAATCGGTCTCAATATAAGGCTAAAAATTGGTGCAAAACTTTTCAGCTTGAAAGTTGATACGAGATAATGTCTTGGCTATATTTTACCCATTTGACTCCTTTCTTCATCCAATTGACTTCTAAAACTCTCGAATCTCCATCACAAGGTTGGACACAAGTTTGTAGTATTTGCACTTTAGTGTCCGAACTTTCACTTTCATCCATTTTGGTCATTTTTCACTTGTTTCTCCTTATTTCGATACATTCATCACTTTATCCTGCAAAACATGAATTACATAGAATTAAACTATATTCCAACATTTTAATCAATAATTGCTCATGTTTTGACGGTCAAATAAGTATGTGAAAACGCATTTATCAGTCATCTTGATGGATTTCTCTGTGTTCTTGTAGCCACCATTGTTGATAAAGACAATAAGAGTGTGTCCAGTCTGGAATACATTGCTTGGCTACAGATTGATCGACTTGTGGTAAGTCTACTTCTCTCTTCCTTATCTGAGAAAGCAACGAGCTAAGTTGTTAGATTGACTACCTCCCACAAGGTATGGATTGGTCTTTAAGAATCTCTTTCTCATAGATCCAAAAGCAGAGAATTACAGTTGAAAGGTGATTTGCAACTCATTAAAAAGGGCACTCATTCTGTTATTGAATATGCTCGAGAATTCAAAGCTCTCTGTGACCAACTCACTGCAATGGGATGCCCAGTTGACGACACCGTCAAAGTTCATTGGTTCATTTGTGGCTTGGGACCTGAGTATTCAACATTTCCCACTACATTTCACTCCACTGCCCAATTTCAAAGAAGTGTTTTCGAAAGCTCAAAGCTATTTGCCAAATCTCTGGAGTCTTCGTCTCCTCTACCAGCCTCATTTGTTGTTCAGCATGATAATCGCTCTTTCAATAATCATAGAACAAACAATCGAGAAGGATGTGGAAAACACTATAATCGTGGTAATAAAAATTCCAGGAATGGCCAGCGTAGTAATTATGGCTATTTAGAGAACTCATATTCCAACTCTGGCTCTTCTACAAGGTTATCTCCTATTGTTTGTCAAATACGTGAGAAGCATGGTCATTCAGCTCGTGCTTGCCTAGACCACTATGGCGACTCTTCCCCTGTTGCTCACATAGTAGAAACACTCTCTTCTTGTTCCTTACATGATGGTCCATTTGACACATTTGAGTGGTATACTAATAGTGGAGCTTTGGCTCATATGACAAACAATCGAGGTACTCTTGATACCTCTACACCTTATTCTGGACCAAATAAGGCGCAAGTGGGAAATGAGGCTTCTCTTTCCATCTCTCACATGGGTTCTAGTTCTCTCGCCCTCTCTCCTTTAGACTTTTTGATGTTTTGGTGGTTCCTGGTCTTAAAAAAAATTGTTTTCCATCAATAAACTTACAAGAGATCTTTATTGTTCCATTACCTTTATTGACACTAGCTTTACAATTTAAGGCCCCACACAAGGGAGGTGTTGGGAACCGATCAATATAAAGATAGTTTATACACCATTGACAGTAGACATAAAGCTTCTCTTACTCGCCTACAGAGACATCAACTTCAAGCACCTATTTCATTATGGCATGCTTCTCCACGTGTTCTTAAGACCTTGCATAAACTTGGCGCTATTTCTTTGAATAATTTTTCTAATCAATTGCCTTCTATAGGTCATAGATGCCAACTTGGTAAAAGCCATCGACTTTCTTTTGATCTTAATGAAAAGATAGGTACTTTTCCGCTTGAGTTAGTACATTGTGATCTTTGGAGACCATTTCGTGTTGCATCTATCACTGGTTATAGGTTTTATATTTTGTATTTGGATGATTTTTTGCTTTTTTAATGGTTATATCCTCTTCATTCCAAGTCTGAATTCTATGATGTCTTCCTTCATTTTCAGTCTTTTGTACAAAATCAATTTACATGCACCATCAAATCTTTTCGGTGGGATGGTGGTGCTAAATTTACAAGTGCTAAATTTCAAGCACATCTCTTTGCTTGTAGCATCCAACAGAAAATTTCTTGTCCTTACACTCCAGCCCAAAATGGTCGTGCTGAGTGAAAGCATCGACATATAACTGAATTTGGTCTTTCTCTCATGTTCCATACCCAAGCTCTATCATCTTTGTGGGTTGATGTTTTCTCCACTTCTGTGTCTATAATTGGCTCCTAACTCCAACTCTTGATGGTAAATATCCATATGCGATTCTGTATGGTAAGCATCCTTCCTATTCTCTCTTTCACACATTTAAATGCTTGCGTTATCCTTGTTTGCACCCTTATGTTGAACATAAGCTTTCTCCTAAATCTATTCCTTACATTTTCATTGGCCATAGTCCACTTCACAAGGGTTTTTGATGCCTGGACAGGTCTGCCAATTGGGTTTATGTTTCTCATCAAGTGATATTTTACTAGACTTCATTTTCCTTTGCAAGCCATGTTAAAAAGACTATTGACCAATATTTTGATTTTGTCACTTTTTGTAACTTTGACCCTCATATTTCATCATCATCTTCTAGTTTTTTATCTTCTGCAAATACTCCCTTATCATCACAGGTACATCACCCATACCCTCTTGATGATCTCGAACCACTTGTGGTCTAACTCCTCCAAATAATGTTTCTTCTACTCCTCAAGACACTCTCCAAGAGCCTGTCACTTATTCTATTATTCAAGATCCTTCTATAAAGACTCCAATAATTGCTTCAGCACCATCATCGCCTCATTCTTTGTCTGCCCTGTATTGAATCAACATCCTATGGTTCCCGGAGGGAAAGTTGGATTTCAAAGCCTAGGGCCATGCTCTTAATGGCTTACCAGAGACCCCTTTATTTCAATCATTACTTGCTCTCAAAGAGTCACGAAGGTTTAAATTCACTACAAAACATCCTAAATGGATTGCTACCGTGGATGAGAAATTTCGGGCTCTTTAAATAAACCAAACTTGGGTTTTAGTTCCTTATCCTTCTGGTAAAATTGTAATTGACTGTAAATGGGTCTTCAAGAGCAAATTATTACCTAATGGCTCGGTAGAGTGCTATAAAGCAAGCTTAGTGACAAAATACTCAACACACTGGCTTGGACTTCGATAAGACATTTAGCCATATTGTTAAAGTCTCTACAGTGCGGCTCATGCTTTCCATTCCTGTAACTCATGGATGGCCACTTCGGCAACCCGATATAAAGAATGCACTTCTTCATGGGCAACTCACAGAGGAAGTCTTTATGGAACAACCCCCTGGTTATACTGATAATCGATTTTCGGATCATGTCTGTCTTCTAAGAAAGGCCCTTTTATAGGTTGAAACAAGCTCCACATGCTTGGTTTCAACGATTTAGCTCTTACCTTCTTCGCTTGGAGGTTCTTTTGTAGCAATGCCGAATCCTCCTTATTCATATTGCATAGAATTGAGTGAGTTCTTTATCTGCTAGTTTATGTGGACGATATTGTTGTCACTAGCAGCAACTCCAATGTGATTGACTTTTTCATTAAACGGCTTAATGTTGAGTTTGCTATGAAGAACTTGGGTGATTTGCACTATTTCTTGGGCATCAAAGTTCAGCATATTGCTACGATTTGTTCCTCACACAGACCATTTTATGCATGCACCCACTAAAGATCATAATCGGGCTGCTAAACGCATTTTGCGTTATATGAAAGGTACTCTCCTATGTCTTGAATATTTATGCCAATAGCTCTCTTTCTATAATAGCCTCTACTCCAAAGCTAACTGGGCAGGTTGTTCGAATACTCGTTGTTCTACTTTGGGCTTTGCAGTTTTCTTTGGTCATAATTTGATCTCTTGGAGCGCTAAGAAACAACAAACAAACTGTTTTTCGCTCAAGTGCATAATCAGAATATCGTTCACTGGCCTCTACAACAGCTGAAGTGGCTTGGCTACATAACTTGCTTCATGATCTTAAGATTTCAATTTCTGGTCCAATCACCATCTTGTTTGACAACAAAAGTGCAAATTTTATGTCAGCAAATCCAGCTTCTTGACTTCATTCCAAACATATTGCCATTGATTATCATTATATTCGTGAACAAGTGGCTGCGGTGTAATCAAGGTTCACTTTATTCCCTCAAATTTGCAAATTGCTGATGTGTTCACAAAGAGCTTGTCGCGTTCTCATTTTAATTTCCTACAATCCAAGCTCACCGTTTTTCCTTCATCCACAATCAGCTTGAGGGGGGATATTAAGAGTATTGTTGAATCATTGCCAACAAACTCGTTAAATCTTTCTGTGAATGATATCAAATCCTATAAAGAAAGAAATACTTGAGACCAATACATATTGGATATCTCATTGTACACTTTTAGCTCTTTCCATATTGTTGTATTTCCAAATATATGTACCATTGGTTTAATATAAATATACATACAACCTCATGCAACCATTAAGCAAAGGAAAGTCATTATATTATTTTTTCTTTCTTTGCTAAGGTGCTAAGACCTTATCATATATAACTAAGCAAAATAAAATAATATTAATTTTTGAAAATATGATTTAACATTTTAAATTCATATGAGAATCAATATCCATATGACATCACGGATATGTTTTCCTTCAAAGATAAACAACAGTTCATAAATTACACATACGATATATACTTCAAGCAATGTTCTACTTTGAGAGCATGATAAAACATTATTGTTATCTTTTTTTTTGAAAAATTATGTTACTATTGTTTTTTCATGAGCAATGTATCAATATTATTTTGAAATATTGAAATTGTAATGTTGTAGTCTTTAGGAGCAAGTAATGTATTTCTAGAATATTAATATAACTTATATAACTTCAAGAACAACAAATTATTGTTTAAAAATATTAAAATCATGTAAGGATACTTATTAGGAGCAAACACTACGACAAAAATAGTCATTTGCAACACTAAAAAAGTAACATTTGTTGATAAATGTTGCTAAAAAGGTCTTGTGACAACATTTTAGTAAGTGAATATTGCCATTGGTTAATATAAATAAGTTTTGGCAACGTTTAATAGAAAAATGTTGCGATAGACCCCCTTTTTGCAACATTATTGAGTGTTGTGGAATGTTTTATTTTTTATAATGTTTATCAAACGTTGTAAAAGAAAAGCCTTTTGTTAAATGTTGCAAAAGTAGACTTTTGCAAAAGGTTTTTCTTTTGCAACGTTTGATAAACGTTGTAAAATGTCTCACTTTTCGCAACGTTTGCTGAATGTTGTAAACAAAGTTCACTTTTTGTAATGTTAGTATTGCAAAAAAAAAAAAATTTCAGTATAAATGGAAAAAAATCGAAACCTCTCTCATTTCTTTACATTTCACTCTCGAGCTCGCCTAGGCTCAAACTCTCCCACCAGCCACCACCACTCCAGTCCACAACAAAATGCATCTTTCTAAGCTTCATTCCTCATTTTTCCTCTCCTCTCTCCTGTCTTCTGCCCGTAGGCCGCAATCCCATACTCCACTCTCTCACACGACACACAACACACGTTCTGTTTCTTAGCTCTTCCCGTTCCAACTCCCGTCGCCAGTCGCCCTGCTCCCGTGATGAGGTAGGTTCCGATTTTCCTCACTGTGTGACTGTGTCTGTGTTTTTTGATTTAGAATTAAGGGTTTTCTAATTAGGGATTTTGATGACTATTTGGGAAAATTTTTACTGTCCTAGACAATGGTTTTACTTTCTTAATTGATAGATTTTTTGGGCCCACTTTATATCAGTTCAACTGGGATTGATCGATCTTCCGAGGTATGGTTTTTTTATTTCTAAACTATATTAATATGATAATATCCTTGCCAAGAATTCATGTATGAGCATTAATTGTGTAAAAGAAGTGCAAATCTGCTTTAGTTGGGCATTGCTCATTAACTTTTTCATTTCAATCATTTATTTCCATTTTCTCATTTGGGTTGATGGGATTCGGAAATGGTAAAAACTTGTGGTCTATCTCTTGTTTGGAAGTTTTCTGTCATATTGAAGTAGTGTTCTTGATATTGAATTAATAATTTGGTTACAATTATTCTTGTTCTTCTTAGGTTAATTTCTCTTAGACTTTTTAGTTGCTCTTGCAAATTACTTTTGAAATTCGAATTTCTCGTACAGAATTGTTTTTGGCATTTTTATCCCTTTATTTGATAAAACTTGAACATATTTGGAATTTTGAGTTTCTTAGGCACTAATTCAATCTCGCACACGAGTTAAGATTTATGGAAAATCGTCATGTTTAAGCAATCATCACGTCGGAACCAGAGAAACAAAGGATTTAAAGTGAAGCATGGTCTCCAATTATGTATAGTTCTTGGAGTCTGCATCTGGCTGCTTTACCAAGTGCAGCACTGCCGTAACAAGAAGGCATCATATGAAGAAACGACAACTTTCGAGAAGTAGGGGTGGACAAAATCCAAACCAACCCGAGTAAACCGCCCAACCCGACCCAAACCGATTGGGTTGGGTCGGTTTTTTGCTTTTTTTTTCGTGGGTTTCGGGTATTGGGTTGGGTTAGCGGGTCGGGTTGGGTCGGCTTATGGGTTAACACTCTAAACCCGACCTAAATCGACCCAACCCAACCCGATTACCCAAAAGTTAATTTAAAAAAAAAAAGGAAAACGCGTTGAAAAACAAAACCCTACGAGGCCAAAAGCCAAATCGCCTTCACGCAGACGCAGCGCTTTCTCCAGTCCACTCCAGTCTCCAGTCTCCAACCTTCAAGAATCACGCTCGCCAATCGCGACTCACCTCAAAGCCAAATCGTCGACAGAGATCTGGTTTATTTAAATGATCTCATTCTAGAAACTCTGGTTCCTGTGTGCATTTGCTCTGTTTCGCATTTAGGCAAATCAATTCATAAATTGAATCGTAAGTTTTTTCGTTTATCATATAGAATTAGAAGATTCTCAAGAATCTGTTTTCTTTGGGTATTATTATTTCTGAAAAGAATGCCTTATGGGTTCTTGTGGATTTTCTTGAATTTGCCCTAGAAAGTTGAATTATAAACACACTTTTTGTTCTCCATCCATAGTGCACGAGGTCTTAAAAGTCCTAGAAAGCTTGTAATAATTCTTATTGCAAAAATGCAAATGCACTTTCACTGAGCATTATCTGATTAAGATGATCGCAGAGATTTCATTAATGACTTAAGTTTTTCATTGAGATGATAGTTCTAATACAATGCTTTTTAAAATGATTTAATGCTTTAGACTACACACTAAAGAATTAGGTAACTGCCATTCTGTTCTTTCTTATATTTTCTTTTACTCTTCTATTGGTTGTCCATTGAGTCCAATAAATATGCCATAATCTTTTCTTTTCCTTTTTTTAACACTTGTTTCAGTTTGAATAAATTGCAGAATTGTAAGTGATCAGAAATTGGTGATGATAGGAAAGATTGAGTGCCACAGCGTATCATTTCTTTTATTGATAGTACATTCAATACTTGGGGAGTAAACTGCAAATTCAGTGATTTAAACTATTATTGTAGCCCTTTTCAATTGGGACTCAATTTCAAGTTACACAAATCTTGTTTATGTTGTCTCATGGTGTCTCTGTGATTGGTCTTTGCATTTAGCATATTGGATCAATCTAAATCCCATGATGTTTAGTTGAGTTCATTTGTCCACCATCCACAATTATATAACATTTGAATCTTTGAATTGATTTATGTAACTGTCAAAATTTCTGGAACGGAAGAAAATATGCATTTTGCCAATAAAATGAAATTTAGACCTCTTCATTAATCATTTATATATGACTCCATAACCTTTGATTTCTAATGACCCTCAAGGATCTGATCTGTAACCCATTTCTAGTTTATTTGTGCCTTTCTCTCTATGTAAGCATTTCTGGCTTGATGTTTTAGTTTATACTTGCCTAATTCTTTATATTCTCTCTAGATTGTATCACAGTTAGCCAAGATGGTTGCACATGACTTCACTGTGGACTTAAGTAAACCTCTTGTCTTCCAAAAGCTTTTGCATTTTATCCATTTTTAAATAAAATAGGTATTTTCCAAGCAAAATATGTGCCCTTAAACCTTGCATGGTTGTGTCAAGTTGTCAACCTAAAGAGCACCCCATTAATAAGAGTGACACAATTTCCTAGTAGTTCTAAGAAATGAACAGAAGGGTCATGTAAACTGATCCCAAATCTATTAGGGATAAGGTTTATTTTGTTTTTTTATCGTTGATCCTTGCATAGGTTTAGCTTATTAAGGTTCATCATTTTCTACATGAATGTTGCTGTCTTTTATAGATTAAATGGGATAAGAACTTTTATATAGGATCATTGAGATTAAACTCCATCATACCGATCATGTTAGTATAATAGAAAAATAAACGACTTTAATCTTTGTTGATAAGTTGTTCCAAACCGACAAACCCAACCCAACCCGATCGATACTTGAATGGGTTGGGTTGGGTTTCAACCTTTGCACGGGTTGGGTTGGGTTAAATTTTGATCAAACCGATTATGTTGGGTTGGGTTTGGGTTAAGGCAAAAACTGATCCAACCCAACCCATGCCCACCCCTACCGAGAAGGTAAAGGATGGGAACGGTGTTATCAAGTTGGGGAGAAAGGATCTTCAACCTCGGCATGAAGAAAGATACATTGAAGAGGAGCAGCTGATAGAAGAGCCAGAATAGGAGATGACGCACTTTGATGGTGGAAACAAGCCAGAGTATCCAGGGCAGGACAGAGAGGTTTCTTAATTGGAAGCAGGAGTTATTAAGATTCATTTTAATGCATTTGATGCTCTCCTTGGTTGGAAGCAATAGTCATTACCACCAGTGGAAGTTCCTACAGCTGAACAATGCAAATTCAGAAGGTATAATACACTAAATCTTCATTAGTGGTGCCTGAAACTGTAAATGCTTTCCCATGAAACTCTCAGCTGAATGCTTGGTAGTTAATAAAGAACCCACAATTTACTAGTTTGGGCTATTGTTTGGTGCAAATATAGACAAACTCATTGTCATAGCTATTATGTTTGCCTTATCATTTAGTTAGTGAGGAAAATATCTAAATAGGTGAAAACGTATGATGTTAATTTGAGATTGATGGAGTGATATAGGAAAGAAAAAGTATCTTTGGCTATTTTATATTGATTTAGAAAAAGAGAATTGTGGGATTGCCTCAAACGTGCTATGATGTTTATTTGAAAAGAATGGAAAAATGGGTAATTGATATTGTTGAGGATATGTATGAGTGGATTATGTCAATGGTGAGAACAAGTGCAAGAGAATCCATGGTTTCTTGGTTTTCTGATGTCGATTGAAAAGATAGAGCTAGGGCTATGAGAAATATTTGTTTCGATTTACAATTAATTAGTTACGTCAATGGATAGCATTCAATGTTAATGTATCTCATATAAAAATAAAATGTAGTTCTAGTAACTTGAGGCATCTTTTTTCATTTTTGGTTTTCAGGTGTCACAAGAGGTTGTGGCTAATAGCATATAGGAGCTTACACCAATCTTGCTACATTTTATCGTTTTGGAATTATATTTGGCGACTCATTTGTGAAGTGAATAATTGTTCATTCACAAAGTGTTTAGTTAATTACTCTTCTATTCTTTGGAACAATTACATTTAGAGGGTGATTGTTTTTGCTTGTGTCCTTGTCTTCAATGAAATCGTGAAACTCCTCTTATTGAAAACTTAAACTTTATTATTTATGTACATGTTATATCTACACATTAAGAAGTATACTCCATTTACACAAGACAAAGTGTTTGCGGAGGTTTATTCAAAACTTCAAGAATTTAAGTTGTTTTCTAGCTGGTGTGTATTCAAGGCCAGTGTGGTTATTTTACTGTTTAGGATTTGTGGTAGTTCTTTTTTTAATTGAAAATATATAGGATTTTTTAGGTGCTTCAAAATTTTGGATCTAGATTTTGTACAGATATTTTTACATTTTGTAGTTCAATTAATAATGATTATTGTAGCTATTTGATATTGTTATCTTCTATCATGTTTTATGGTTAATTTATGTAAATCACTATACAAGTAAAAAAATTTAAAATTTAAAAAAATGTAAAAAGATCTACGGCAACGTTTTATAAACGTTGCAAAAAACAATCTTTCACAATGTGTATAAAACGTTGCGAAAGACTAGATACGACAATGTTTAAAAAACGTTGTGAAAGACTGTATTTCTCTACTATATGGTAACACCTCGATTTGCAACGTACGTCCAAACGTTGCAAAATATCTTTGGCAACGATTTTTGACCGTTGCATAAGGCATTTTTTGTTGTAGTGAAAAACATAGCATATGTTAGATCTTATAAAATGATGCCCTTCGGAGCGAGTAATATTTTAGTAAATATTAATATTTATAGATATGTGTTTTGTTCATAAACACTATGACACATTATTACATAAAAGGGATCAATATTATAAGAATATCGATGTAGCTACAATAAATATTACTAAAGGCGGGAAATTATTGAAAATACCCCAAATTCAACACTACCCTTTCCAAAATACCCTTTGACTATTCAAAGGTAGCAAACTACCAAAAATACCCCTAAATATAAGATTTATAACCAAAGTAATCATAATATAAAGAAAGTAACAATTTAGTCCTAAAAGATTTATTTTAATCTTAAAACAATTATTTCTTTTCAAAAAACTAACCAAAACTATGATTAATAATAAGGTAAAAAGGCCTAGATCTAAAAGAGGTCCATATAAAATTAAAACGATTGTAAAAAATAAAAAAGAAATTGAATTTGAAAATGAAATCGACAAAATAGGATATCAAGAACAATTATATGCTGCTCAAGAAATATTAAAATGTTTTAAAGAAAATTTAATAGAAAATTTTGCCAGAGGAATTGTTAGATCTATAATTATAAAAGACATACAAGATATAATAGATAAATTAGAGAAAAGGAAGAAGAATATTACAAAGTATAACATACCTCTTGAATCAAATATAGATATAATAACAGATCTTGATATTATGAATTCTCAAACATTATTAGACTTTGAAGATTTAATTAAAAGCTTATAAATGAGGAAACCTATTACAAATAGATTATCACAAGAATATAAGAAAATAAGGTTTAATTTAACTTTGAGATTTTATATATCTATAACTAATAATAGATTAGAATTTGATAAATTAAAAGAATACATAGAATATACGACTATTTAAAAATTAATTAGATTTTAGATTTTAAGTTTTATTTGATTTTTGTTCGCTCTAAGTAGCACCCCCAGTAGATGGTATCAGAGCCATAGAGATCATGGACATTACAATTACAAAAACAGATTGGTATTACAAAATAGAAGAAAGTAAAGGAAATAATATATATTTAGAACATATTCCTAAGAAAATAAAAACAATAACGTTAATAATAATTAAAGATTTACCTCAAGAAATAAAAGAACAAATTATAGATAACCTTATAATAGGAACATTGAAAGATGAATATATATATGAAAAAATTATTATTGAACTAGAAAAAGAAGAAATGATGTTATATTGCAAAGATTATGAGTAATAAAATTATAAAAATAGAAAATTATTACACATTAGAAACAGAAAAAGGAAGTTATATATTTTTAGAACCTATACCCAATAAGTTAAAAATAATAACATTAAGAATAATTAGAGAATTACCTATGGAAATTAAAGCACAAATATTACATAAGCTAATTATAGAATCAATAAAAGAAAGATATATATATGAGAAAATAATAGAAACTTTTGAGAAAGAAGAAATCAATTTATATTATAAAGAAAAATATGAATCAGATGAATTGTAAAAACTATTAATGGAATTAATGGAAGTAAAAGAAATTCTAGATAAAAAGTTAGTAAGAATAAGAGAAATAAATCTACAAATACAAGATGAACTTTTAAAACCTGGAGATATAACAAACTCACAACAAAAACAAATATTAAAATTAAAACAAGAAAGGTATAGAATAAGAGCAAGTTATTACGAAAAAATGAAAAATTAACAAATAATAATTATATAAAACAAAAATGTGATAAAGTAATAAAAGATTGTAAAGATACTGAATGTAGAACATATTACTTATGTCAATCAAAGAAGAGATAAATGTCGATTGGTGAGTATATAGAAGAATTAAAAACACTAATAAAAATATTAATAGATGATGTTCAAAACATAAATAATGAAATAAAAGAAGTAAGAAATGATATTAATATTCTAAAAATTGAAGTAAGAAAAATAAAAGAAAATAGTAAAGGAAAAGAAAAAACAATAGACAAAAAACTAATAGAAAAAGAAATGTCTAGAATAGGGAAAAAATATACTGAACAAGAAAATATAAGAATAGAAGCAGGAAGTATGGATGATGAATTTAGGAAAAAGATTTTACCAAAAATAATAGAAGAAGAGGAAAAAATGGAAAAATCTAAAGAAAAAACAATAGGAAAATTAGAAATTAAAGAAAATCAAGATGATATAGAAGATAAAGATGAATGAAGAATTAGATTTACTTATAGAAAATTTTGATCAATTAAATCTAGAAAATATAGATGAATATCAAGTCCTAATGAACACTGGAGGAGGACCAAATAAAGCAGAATCCTCTAATAAACAAGAAATATTGGATCCAGATGAAAGTTATGCACCTATATACATTAAACCATATAGACAATACTATGAAACAATAAGAGATAGACAACCACCAAAAGGAAACAAATACAGAAATAGATTTGAACTAAATGATAATTATGATAAACCTGTTAATCATGGAGGAGCAAAATTAGACTTAGATTGTAAAATAGATATTAAAAAAGCCTTAGAAATTTGGGCAAACTCAATGATATTATTCTTTTTATATAACAAAGATGATACATGGGAAAGTACTGAAAGAAGAATAGACTTTTTAGTAGCATCCTTTGAAGGAAATGTTAGAAATTGGTGGGATGGAATAAATAATGATACAAAAACACTAATAAAAAGAAATATACAAACAGAAATAATAAAATCAGATAAAGAAGGTATAGAAAGATTAGTAAACTATATTTCAGATGAATTTTTAGGAGAAGATTGGATAAGAAATTTTGATGGAGAAGCAATAAAAGAAAAAGAAAATGCTAGGATAAAATTAATAAACCTAACAATATGTGATATGTGTAAAATCAAAGAATACACATGTGAATTTAAAGAATATTATTATACCCAATTTTATAGTAATGAAAATCAAGATGTATATAAAGATATGTACTATAATAAGTTACCAGGAACATGGGGAATATATTTTAAGATAGAATTTGAAAAATACATTAAAAAAAATCCTGAAGCACCTAGATCTTTAGGATCAAGAATAAAATTCTTATTTGAAAGACTTGCATATATATGTCAACAAAGACAATTAATGAAAAAATCAGGAAGATTAACTAAGATATGTTGTGAAGATATGGAAAAACCTACACAATGGGGATGTAATCCTGAAAGGAAAAATACTAAAAGGAAATTCAAAAATAAAAAATTTAAAAAATTTAGAAATTTTAAGAAAAAATATATAAAGCCTAGAAGAAGATATTATAAAAGGAAATATAATCCAAAAAAGCAACAAAGAAATAGACCTTATAAGAAAGATAAAAGCCAATGTAAATGTTGGAATTGTGGAGAAATAGGACATATAAGCCCTGATTGTAAAAAGAAAAAGGTTAAAATACTACAAAAAGAATATTTAGATATAGAAAGTGAATTAAGTGAAATATCAGATATTGAACAATATTATGATCAAGAAGTATATATAAGCGAATCAGATTCAGAAAAAGATAATGAATCTGAATAACGAGATTGAGGAAATAGAAAGAGATAATATAGATAAACAAGAATATGAAGGAATAGAAGGTTATGGATTAAAAGTACAATTTGATAATAACAAATTCAAGAAAATGCGAAAATTATCTTTATATCTAAAAATAGGAAAATGGGAAACCTTAGATATAATATGGAAAAGAGAAAGAATAACAATAAATGAATATCATAAAATTGAAAAAGCTATAAATGTCAGAACAACTCAAGGAACACATAAATTAAATCTTTTAACAAGAAATACAGTAGATGAATTATTAACAAAAATTAGTAAAAAACAAGGAGAAAAAATTCAATATGTCTATTTAGCAGGAATACAAATAATGTTTAAATCCTTATTTAGAGAAGGAATAGATTCACCTTTAACCGTAAGTTTACATGATGGAAGAATAATAAATTTAAAAGATAGTCATTTAGGAACTATAGAAGGAAACTTAGAATACCAAAAATTAATATTTACTTGTTACCCAAAATATTGTGTCTCAATTACAGACAAAAACTTCAATGAAGTCTTATGACTACATTTTAAGTTACATATGGATGATATAATGGAACCAGAAGACAAGATTATGACTATAGAATATAGAGCTTTGTACACATTTACTAACTCCAATTATGGAAATATATACTCTAAAAAATCATACATAGAAGTTCATAAGGAATGTAAGGATATTAGTAAAATAATAGAACCAAGTAAACAAATAAGTTTAATTCCTAAAGAATATGAATTTAGTATACTTAAAGATAAACCTGAAATAGCAGAAGATAAAAAAGATGATTATTCTAATAACATAATGTTTAGAGATGGAAGATTAATTAAAAGATCAACAAGCCTTAAATTACCTAGAAAATATTTAGAAGGAACTAGTAATATAAAAGAAATCAAACTTCATAGAAATGCTGGAAATATGAAGATAGAAGGAGAATATTATAATGGAAGAGAACATATTGAAGGACCAAATATACTAATTGATACGGGAGCAAGTGAATGCCATATAGCTTCAATTAGAAATAAAGGATTAATGACTCATAAAATTGAACCATATAGATATGTAAATTTTGATGGACAAATACATACTACAGAATTAGAAGTCAAAGTACCAATAAAAATAGGAGGAATTAAAATGGTAGTACCATGTTATATGGATAATAGTATGAATATAGATCCTCATATATTATTAGGAATGAGTTTTCTAAATGGATTAAAAGAATATAGTATAAAAAGAGAAGGATTATACATAACACATAATGATCAAACTATATTATGCGAAAAGAGATAAATGAATAACCAAATAAGTTTTCCATTAGCCGTATATATACAAGTTACTATAGTAAAAACAAATATAACAACATGTGCCTTAATAGATACAGGAAGTGATATAACAATATTTAAAAACTTCTTAATAAAATCATGGAATGAAAATAGTAAAATAAAAATAACAGGAGTAACAGGAGAAAGTACACAAATAATTAATAGTGCTGCTAAAGTCAGTATTATACTTGGAAGTAAACAAGTTATTATAAATAAGATATATATAATAAATTAGATTGTGATATATTATTAGGAAATGACTTTATTCAACAATTTCAATATTATAAACAAAATAATTATATGATAATGTTACAAATACCATGTGCACACTTATTAAAAATTCCAAGGGAATTTAGACCCTATAGAGTTCAGCCAGCCCAGCGTGGTGATAAATGGGAGAAAAAACCAATAATAAATAAAGACATAAACACAAAAATTCTATACAAAAAAGTGCTAAAAGCAGAAATAGAAATAAGTATAGAAAAAATTATAGAACAATTAGAAAAAACATGTGGAGAAAATCCATTATTATTTTGGGAAACCATACCATCCTAAAGCTAAAATAGAATTAACAGAAAATGTTATAATTAGAGTCAGACCAATGATGTATACTATACAAGATACACAAGAATTTAAAACTCAAATAAAAGAATTACTAGAACAGAAACTTATTAGACCAAGTAATGGACCTCATAGCAGTCCAGCTTTTATGGTCATGAAACATTCTGAGCAAGTTAGAGGAAAGGCTAGAATGGTAATCAATTATAAAGAATTAAACAAATATACTAAATTTGATGGATACTTTTTACCAAATAAAGAAGTCCTAATAAACATTGCAAAAGGAAAACAATATTATTCTAAGTTTGATTGTAAATCAGGCTTTTGGCAAGTTAAAATGGAAGATGATAGTATACAATATACTGCATTTAGTACACCTCAAGGTAAATATGAATGGTTAGTAATGCATTTTGGTTTAAAAATGCACCACAAATATATCAAAGAAAAATGGATAATATATTTAGAAAGTTTGATGAATTTTTAATTGTATATGTTGATGATATATTAATATGTTCTAATACTAAAGAAGAACATAGAAATCATTTCATACAATTCATAAATGAATGTAAAAAGGAAGGAATTGTTCTTTCAAAAAAGAAAGCTATAATAGAAAAACAAGAAATTGATTTTCTTGGATTATCAATAGATAAAAAGGGAATAAAATTACAAACTCATATATCTAAAAAGATAGAAAGTTTTCCAAATAAATTAAAATCAAAAGAACAAATACAAAAGTTCTTAGGATGTCTAAATTATGCAGAAGGATTTATTGAAAATCTTTCAAAAAAGAGACATAAAATACAAGTCTTACTTAGAAAAACAAATACTAAAGGATGGAGTGAAGAACATACAGAAGCTGTTAAATTATTAAAAGAAGAATGCAAATATTTACCAAAATTAAGATTGCCAGATGAAAAGGATAATTTGGTTGTTAATACAGATGCTTCTGATAAATATTGGGCAGCCATATTAAAAACAGATTTAAATGAAATCTGCAGGTATTCAAGTGGAACTTTTAACCAAGCAGAAATAAATTATACCACTCATAAAAAAGAATTGTTAGCAATTATTAGAGGAATAAAAAAGTTTTCATTATTCCTATTATCTAAAAAGTTTATTGTTGAAACTGACAATTCCAATGTTACAGGATTAATTAAAAATAAGTTGCCAATGGAGCCTCAATATAGGAGATTGCACAGATGGCAAGCATATCAATATAGGAGATTGCACAGATGGCAAGCATATTTGTCATTCTATAATTTCGATATTATTCATATTAAAGGTATAAACAATTATCTTGCTGATTTTTTAAGCAGGAATATCGAGTTTGGAGATGGATAATATCAAGCAGGAGATATCAGAAATAAAATTTGCGGCAGCATTTGCCAAAGATGAAGCTGATGATATAAAAGTTGGAATGGAGGCATTAGCTGAATCCTTAAGTTATAATGTCAAATTATTACTTGAGATCAGTTCGTCCCATACCAAAGTTACCAATGAATTAAAAGACCGAATTGATGCTCTTGAAGCACAATTAGAGTCTACAAATACCAAAAATACAGGGATTGATGCTTTAGCACAATCTCAAAATACCAAACAGTGAATACAAACAGGTACACCAAGTGGAAGCAGCGGTGGACCCAGTCAAATAAAAAGAGATACAATCATGGAAAGTCCCCGAAAGGTGACAATAAAAAATGATGATAAACATACAAGGGTGATCAAAATCAGAGCAGATGAAGATGATGAAACCCCTTTAACTCCAAGAGAAGAAGAATATAAAGCTTTTGCAAAACTTGTCTATGAACTACAAGATAATGAATCATATTTCATCTCCCCAGGAGAACATGTTTACCCAAGAATGATCATTACAAATGATGGAGACCCTAACATGGTTAAAATGGCGGCAGACTATGGATTCTTGGATTTAATTTATCCGGGAAAAGATTTAAAAGAAATTGAGAAATTTGATGATATCTTCCGAGGAGAAGTTTCAAAATTCGCCAAAGGAAGACCAATATATCTTAAATTTTACTCAATCAGTCCAGAAATTGATGGAAGGATATATTATCCTGCAGAACATATTATTACAGTCGGATATGTAGGCCGAAATTTCCAAATTGAAGTAGGCCAAAACAGAAAGTCATTGCCAAACATTAACAGATCATGGATGAGATCCCGAAGAGTCGTAGGGATGAAATATTGGAAAAGGAAAAAGGGGACAAGAGGGTATAAGTATAGATTAAAATGTGGATAAAGAGAAGGATTGACGGTTAAAAATGAAACAAGGATGATAAGAAAGGCTAGATGAGGGGCTTGAAGGGAGTATCAATGGAAATGGTAGGTGGTATGGTGCATGTGGGATGGATGAAAATGAAGAAGTATGAGTTTATGGATGTTGAAAAAAATATTTTAAGTATGATGTATAAAGTAAAAGTTCTCTACAACATGGCAAAAAATTTATACGATAAAAAATTTCAATGCCTATGCCAATATGAAGGATGGACACTTATGACAAATAATGGAAATGATAAATCTACAATTTTAAAAGAATATATCCAAAAGTTTGATATCCATCAAATCCATGGAAGTCCATCAACCATACAAGAGTCATGCCAATTGAGGGAGTGTCCCACATGCTATCCAAATGAAAAAAGGCCCCGCCACTATGGAGAATCTTGACAAACTCCATATGAAGACAATAGAGGAAAAGAAGATGTGAAAGAAAGGTGGACAGCTGAAAGAAATAATAGAGCTACAATTATGTAGTGGGAAACAGTTGTAATAATAGAACTCCATTAGTGGAGTATGAGATAATGGATGATGTAAGAGGCCAATAATCGAGCCTCATGTAGTAGTATAAATAGAAGCCTTTAGGCTAAGATAGAGGCAGAATGAGTTGAGAAAAAACACTTGAGCCCTCATATTGAGAGAAAAACACTTCTGTCTTTTGATATAATCTTTGTACCAATTTCAGAATATCAATAGAAAATCCATTTCTTACATAAAAGAATGAGTTTCTAAATCTTCATTCCCATAGATTCTTGATAGATCTAATAAGAAATCTCTTTCTTATTTTAACAACAAAAACAGTTTTTCTTTAATCCAAGTCTAGGGATTTGTCCTTAGAAGCGACACAGTGAAGGCAAGAAGCTGAATAGCAAGGATTCCGTTAAGGCAGGAGGCCATTGAAGGAAACAATTTGCACATTTAGAGCCTGAAGGTCACTCGATTCTAAAAATAAAGAGCCAGATTAAAATTAAGGTAGAACTACTATTTCTTGTTAAATTTTGAAAGAATTTCTTAAGATCTTAGAGAATCGCAGGGATTATAAATGTTTATGATTATTCATGATGTTTGGATTACTGTCTACCATGATGTTTATATTACTATGATGATGTTTATATAATATCCAGTTATGCCAGGTTATACAGTTAAAGGATTAAACGATTTATTAAAAAGAATACTTGGAAAAGTAGAAAATCTTATATCTCAACTAGAAAATACAGATGAAATATCTGAAGAATATATTAGACTTATAAAAGAATGTGAACAAAAAATAGCAGATTATGATAATATATTAGATTTATACTTTAATCAGAACATAAGAAATATAGAAGAACAGATTAGAAACCTACCCTAAAATAGAAGGACATGTCTTGCAATAAAGAAACCTATTTCATTAAGGATAAAATTGACTTTTTAACAGAAATCTTTAAAAGCCACTGTTCACAGGCTATTTTGAAAATTCTCCCCTTCAAAACTCTAAAGTTCCCAACTCAAGCTCCGGTGGTAGAAACTTTCAGAAGGTACATGCCATCTTCTTTCAATGGTGAGTGTGACACTTAGCTGTTAAGGAGTGGCTACGAAAGTTGGAACGGATCCTTCGACTTATAGGCTTCACGGATGCACAACAATTTTATGTGTGGAGTTATGTTAATTGGAGTAGCAAGTCATTGATGCGAGTCAAAATCATGAATTAGGATTAAGGCTCGACAACAGGCACTGGCAGACCGGGGGGGGGGGGGGTCCGGGGGGCCCGTGTCCCCCACCAACTTTGGAGATTTTTTATTTTTTATTTTTATAAACTCATGGTATTCAATTAAAATCTAAATTTTAATCTAAATCAAAGTTAACAATTAATTTTAATAATATATTTCATGAGATTCATAACTATTTAACTTTTATCAAAATTTACTAAAAATTTGATTTTAATTTCCACCAAACAGGCAAAATCAAAATAAATTTAAATTTCGATAACATGCTAATTTTAAAAATTCTCTGACGATCGTACGCTAATCGAATCTACAAATTATTTATGTCATCTCAAAACTTATTTCGAGAACTACATTATGTGCATATCCAATAGTCCAAGCAGATATCGAAAATAGTTAAAGATACGTTAAACGTGAGTCTTAAAGAAAGACGTCCAAATCGCATTTTTTAAAAAAAAATTCAATTATTTCATTCACAGTTATTATTTTTGCGATACAAATTTCTCAATATAATTTTCATCATTTTATTAGAGAATTTTATATGAAATATGACATCAAAAATTTCGAAATTTTACATCCGAAAAAGCCATATCTCATGTAAATTTTCGGATGCAAAATTACACGGGATATGATTTTTTTGGACGTAAATCTTTTCATTGTGAATTTTTCTCATAACTTCTTTGCAAGTTCGATTGTGCCCCCTAACTTTAAAGTTCTATGTCCGCCCCTGACAACAGGCTTTGACTTGTGAGCAACTCAAAGAAGAGGTGACCGAGAGTTTTTTCCCATAGGATTTATGGGACTTCAAGGAGATGGAGTTTCTACCGTTTAAATAGGGAAGCATGTCCCTCATTGACAATGAAAGAAAGTTTAATCAACTGACTAGGTATGCTCTACATCAGGTGGACGTCGAGATTAAAAAGTTTAAGAGGTTTGAGCAAGGATTTTATCATGATATTAGTGTGATTATCGTGTCTCACTATTTTGCTACCTATAGCAAAATATTAGAACGAGCTCATGTTATTTGGTATCAAAGGAATGGTACACAAAAATATGGGCAGAAGAAAGGTGTGACCATCAAGGTCAAGTCAGTCATCAAAATAAGAACTAGACTGAGAAAAGAAAATGGAATAACCAGGATAAGGAAAATGGAAAATGGCATAATAAAAAGTCAAACGCTGAAACTAATGCCGCAAGGACGGGGATACTCACATTCCACCCTGTCTTTTTAAGTGTAGCAAACAACACAGAGGAGCGTATTTAATGGAAAAGAATTTCTGTTTCCAATGTGGTAAGCAAGATTACATGGCTCGAAATTGCACGGCGTTTGCTCAAAGAGAGAATGAGAAGCCAAATAAGAATAATAAGGGAAAGACTCGAGTATCTGCTATGACTGAGCAAGAGGCGCGCAGCAGATCCCAACGTTATAACATGTATGCTTTTGATAGTGGATTTTCCCGCTTATGCATTATTTGACTTTGGAACAAAGTATTCTTTTGTTTTATCATCTTTCATAGCTAGATCTAGTCTAGTATTACATGTGATAAGTCTAATAGTATACTAGAGGTTAGTAAAGCATTAAATACAGATAAGATAGCCAAGTTTGTTGAAATGAAATTGAGGGAAGATTGTTTCAAGCAAACTTTTCGTAATGGACATGAAATACTTTAATGTAATCTTAGGCATAAATTGGTGCGATGTAATCACGCCACTATATAATGTCGAGAGAAATCAGTGTCTTTTAAAGTTCCAGGGAAACAAGAGTAAAGACTACACTTAAAAAAACAAAAATAATTTCAGCATTTAATGCTAAAAAGATGTTAGGTAAAGGAACATGTCACGTCAAGAAGCTTTAAGCAAGGTAATGGTAGTACAAGAATTTAAAGATGTGTTTCCTGAAAATCTACCAAGAGTCCCACCTGATAGACAAATTGATTTTGCAATAAATTTGATTCTTTAAGCAACGTGAGTATCTGAGGTACCATAGCGAATGGCCACAAAAGAGCTAGAAGAGTTAAAGGTTCAAATTCACGACTTGTTGGATGATGGGTTTATTCGACCTAGTGTCTCTTCTGGAGAGCGTTGGTGTTGCTTTTTTAAGGACAGTACCATGAGAGTGCACATAGATTATCGTGAATTGAAAAAACTCACTATTTTAATATTTAGTGGTTATTTTACTCAAGACGTCCTGTGCTCGGACTTAGAATCATTGCGCTCACGTCCAGGGGCGGACCTAGCACCTGGTCAGCCCCCGCGATCGCCCGTACTGGGTCCGTCGGAAGCTGCAAGTTCCCGCTGCTGCCGTCCGCCGGGAAGAAGAAGAACTGAAGAAGAGCAGCTGAAATTTCCCGCCCCCTCTTATGTTTTCATTTTTTTAGGTTATGTTTTCATTTTTTTGGGCCTTATTTTTTTAAAAAAAAGGCCCAACCCAATTAACCGGTTTTGCTTGGAATTGAACCATTAGCCCACACAACATAACCAATTTAACCAAATCCAATTA
This sequence comes from Fraxinus excelsior, assembly GCA_019097785.1. Lineage (NCBI taxonomy): Eukaryota > Viridiplantae > Streptophyta > Magnoliopsida > Lamiales > Oleaceae > Fraxinus > Fraxinus excelsior. Next base: position 31,982,885 of record CM032624.1, read on the forward strand.
ACCATTCCTATGGTTCAAAGAGGGGGAGACAAGTGACGAGGGCAAAGCGAAATTCCTGTGGCTCGGTCTGTTCGCTACCGATCGAGGCAAAGTAGGAGCTGAGGAAGAGGGAGGAGTTGTAGTCAATGAGGCAGATGGAGGCGAAAATGAAGAGATTGGAGAAGTTAAAAAATGGACGAGCGGTGAAAGAAAAAGTTGATACGGAGGAAAATTCTTGTGGAGATAATAATAATTGTGAAATTAATGTTAATCGAAATGGGTATTGATGAAGCAGCGTCGACTTTAAAGAGAAATATGGAAGTTGTTGGAATTGAAGCTCACAAATTAAACTGCAGTCAAGCCTAAAAGATTCCATAGCTGCCGACATAAGTAGAAGAAACTGGAATGTTGTCCACCACCATTGAAGGATTTATCTAGAATTTTGTTGAAGACTTGAAGTCTCCTCCACCAACCTTATTGCCTATATATGTGTGTGTATAGCTGTATCATATATCTGTGTGCGTGTGAGATTTGAGAAAGAGAACAGAGAGATAGGAAGGCACATTTTTTGTGCTTATTTTGTTTGATTGATGGATTTTTATGGATTACTTGATCTATGATATATGTAAATTATGCTATATTTTTGCTTAATTACTTCTTGATTGATATAACATATCAGATTCTCTTACATAAATATTTTGTGTTTTTTGCCAGATCTTTGTATTAGTCAGAATAGGGAATGATAAAGTAGATATAATCAAGTTTAAATATTTCAGTAAATCTGGGAATGAATTGAGCGGAGTAGAGATAATGGAACCCAAACAGACAGGATATAGTTTTTGAAGTGATGGTAACATGTTTTATGTGGTTTAGTCCGTATTTAGCTTCTTTGAATGCCGCATTAAGTCTTGCAATCAATTACCAAACAGGTGGTGAAAATTGGATTCGGGGAACAAGACTTGTTTTAGTGTGTTTATATAATTTTTAATATTATATAATTAAAGATTAATAATCAAACTCGTTCTTGCGATCGCTGACTGTCGACGTTGACCGGTCAACGTCCGCCCGGGCTGAACTTCGAGGCTGGGTCCGCCACTGCTCACGTCATTCGCTAGTCAGTTGTCGAATAAGTTTCGATCCGTACAAAAGACATAACGATATAATGATCTAGGCTTACCTTTCTCAACCCTAGGCGTATTCCATCCGTTGCATTCCCTTTCGATTGCTTAGTTCCGATTTGCCTTCACTCCATGGTTCTCCCATTTTAGGCAGAGTTTTAGATGATTTTTAAATGAGAGCCTGTATCTTTTTTGGGGTTGTTAGGACTCAAAAAACCTGATGACAATGTAATAACAAAGCAGACATCTGAGAATTTGGATTTTAATATTTAGTGCTTATTTTACTTATTGGGACTTAATATTCACTATTATGATTAATTAGGGACGAGATTGAAATTTTGATTATGTTTGCATTTGGTTTATAAGTGAATAGCATCGGCGGAACGCAGGATTTGAGGGGTTTTTATGTGCTTTTGTTTTATTAAAAGAATATTAATTTTATTTTTTTTTTGTAGAAAAAGAAATAAAATCAAGACTTGGTCAATCCTAGGTTGCAAGTGCCTCGACTATGCCCTTGTTTGGCTTAGGTTAAAATTCAATTAAAATTTCAAGTCAAAATTAATAATTAATTTTAACCATACATTTCGTGGGACTCACAACTTTTTAATCACATATTTCATCAACTTTTATCAAAATATATTAAACATCTTATTGTAATCTCTACCAAACATAGATATATCATGTTTAGTTTTTGAACCACGCTAGTTGTACCCGCGAGCATAAAAAGAAAATAAATTCTAGACAATTCAATTGTCTAGAATTTATTTGTATAAAAATCATTGATTAAATATATTTGATTAATTTAGTTTTCAACTTAGAAAATATTATATTTGTTCATTTTTATTGGTGGGTAGATGAGAGGGGGATTGACAAGAGAGAGAGAAAGAGAGCGTGAATTACTTGAAAAATAAAAATCACATCTCTCTAAATAAAATATTTTCTTTATTTTTCAAGGAAAATATGGTCACATGATAAAAAGTATGAAAATATTTTTTTTTAATCAAACAACATAAAAATAGGAAATTAGGTAGAAAAAATATATTTTCCATGAAAAATATTAGCAATTAAACGCACCCTTTATTTCTCTCTAGACTTGGCCAAGTGTGCCCCTTGTAAAAATCTTTGAGTACCTCTTTGATGGATTTTACTAGATCATGCACCTATTGTCTACCGTAGTTTCTTGAATAAGAGAGAGAGAGTATTAGGACATGCTGCATACAATTATATTGTTTCTATGATTCTTGTGTTATTGAATAAAATAATGTCGAGTTTTTAGTCTGGAAAGGAAATAAAATTAAGTACATGTTTGAGCTCCATTTTTGTTATAAAATGTATTCTGGAATAGTAATTTTTTGAAGAATGTGTGATTAACAAATAAAGAAAAATTTTCGCTTTACATATAAAATTAATTTATAGGATAATATGTGGTTGAAAATGAGTTTTTGAAAAAAACAAAATGAGGGCCAAACATAGGCTAAGACTTGGTCGATCCTACGTTGTCAACCCCACACTACAAATTTTTTAATTATCCGTGTTTGCCCTTCAGGCAAAATCTTTAAATGTCCATTTGATAGATTTTACTTGATCATGCACCAGTTGTCTACCGTAAACTTTTCCGAATAGAGTAAAAAAATATTAGGTCATGCATGCCGCACATAATTTTGTTTTTTGTTCTCTCTAATCCACCATATATGTGGTGTCATCATATACATTCTCGGTGGGTCCTCGTGCGTGCGTCCACTCGAGAGGCTGCAAAAGTTGATGGTAGGAGGCAGGGGCGGACCGAGACCCATTTTCTTGTGGGGTCAAAAATGAGATTTCAAAAATATTTAGGTTAAAAAAAAAAATTTAAAAAAAAACCTCAAAAAAATTTTTTTTTTTTTTTTTGTGGGGTCATGTGGGGTGACCCCACATGACCCCATGTGGGTCCGCCCCTGGTAGGAGGAGTCCTCAAGGAAGCCTAACAAGCTACTCTTGGGGAAACATATCATAGCATTTGGAGCAAATCATGGAACTCAAAATGCACACCTTCATCCCAAAAGAATATTCATGTCTACTGAGAAGTGCCTTGTTGTTGCTTACAAGGTGGACAAAGTTCTAAGGCTATTGCCCTAATGCCCATTTTCATAACATAAAGATGGATGGTGGCACATTGTTTAGTTCTTCTTTGTCACATAGACAGGCATGATGGTATAGGTTGGATGTTTATGGCCATGTTGGGTGGTTGATGAACTCAGGATACGGCAAGAATTTGAGAAAAAAAGATTAGGAGCTTGTTTGGGAGGGATTTTTTAGGGGAAGAATTGATTTTGAATAGTGATATAATGGGAAATGTGTAGTTGAAAAAGAAGAAAAAGTTATTGATGTGATGGAAAATATTATTTTATTGAAGAATGTGTTGTTGAAAATGAGAATTGATTTACTGTAAAATTTGAAGAATCCGTACCAAACGAGCCCTAGGTAAAAGGTTTACATATAATATTATGGGACAACTCTGTGTTTGTGTGTCTATTTGCTGATCCATGTGAGAAGAATGATGGCCTAGAATGAGCTTTGTCTAATTCTTTCTTATTTGGGCGATCATGGCCTTTCACTTAATTGGAGAGGTATATGTGGGGATTATGGGATTACAACCATTATTTGCCTTATGTTCATGCAATTAAAAAAAAAAAAAAAAAATCAACTAACAATTTTTTTTTTTTTTTTTAATTTCTATCAATATAATTGCATAATTATAGACGTACGCACGTTTATTTAATGATTCATTGCCACACAAATAGTCAATAGAAAAACTATTTCATAATTTATTGGTAGACCACATTGTCTCTCATAATTGAATTGAGTTTTGGCTGATGTTTCCTTCTTCAAGTGTCATTTAAATATGTCCTTCTTTTCTATTCACCTTTTGAAAACTCTCAAAATATGTCTTCTACTGTTAATATATTGAATTCCTTTCTCGCAAATAATGTACGTAAAAAGTGCTTGGTTCTAAAGTCGTATGTGGAACTAATATTGTAGCAATAATATTATAAATAATGAATGTTAGTTGAATTACATCATTTGTCAAACCTCAATATTTTGAATTAGTGCTTTAATGGAAGACAACTCTTTGCTTGGTAGAGGTCCAATAGGTGTTGCTAGGAACAAGAAATTTACTAAAATCACTCGTGAGTCGACGATCAATCAACATCTACATTAATAGATTGAAACCAGGAGTAAGTTATAGAGATAGACCATAGGAAGTTGTGGCTTTCAAGTGCCGAGTATCTCCAATGTGATTGTGAATTGTACTAAAATATGTGTCACATCACTCCAAAATGCTTACATGGTAAACAAAAATATGGAGGATGTTTAGTACGCCTTCCACAAGGGGTGGTGTGTTAGACATCCTCCGCTTAAATTTTTATAACGTATTTTCATGGGAGGATGTGTCCATTTAATTTTATATAATTTTTCTTCACGCTCTCTCTTAATTCTGTATCTTGTACGATTCACTAATTAGTGCAATCCACAGTCCCATTGGTGACACTCTTCTCTCCACCCACCATTTTGCTTGTTGCATGTGGGGTTCCATTTTAAAAAATCAACCTTATTAATAGGAGTAGTTCAAACTCTTATAAATTTGTCTATGTTTTCATCATTATTCGATGTGAGGTTTTATTCCTTAACATGCTCTCGCAAGATTGTAGTTTGTTTGAGCAGACCAATCTTGAAATCCGTGTGCTCAATTTTTTTGAGTCTTAATCGGATCGAATCGCTTATTGAAGCTTAACGGGCTCTAATACCATGTTAAGATTTGAGGTTCCTTCTTAAAAAATCAACCTTATTAAGAAGAATAGTCCAAACTCTTATAAATTAATCTATGTTTTCATCATTATTCGATGTGGAATTCAATTTCTTAACATGTGCAACAATGCACAATGTTACATTAGAGATGCTATAAGAATTTTTCAAACAGCCTACGGATGAGGGGGCGGCTGGGCGGTGCATGAACTAAGAAATCTTGCTTACTGAGAAACGAATGTATGGCCTACTAAGAGTGAAATGTGAGAGAGCTCCACTTATTGTTTTAAGGGGTAAAATTTGGTCAAGACTCACCATCATGTAGGGATAAAGTTGACCCTAATGACATATGAGTGTAATAGGATTGCCGACTTCACTGTATGCTTTATCAAGTGACTGTTGAGTCGGTGACAGAGATGAAGGAAATTTCCCCAAGTCTGCTACTTGAAGTCTAAGAAAGTGAGATTACCAAAGATCTTTTAAGGATAATTTATTGGTCAATTGGTCCACAAGATAGACAACTATAGTTTTGTTGCCCCTAGAGGTATGCTATGATCAGCAGAGACCATAACAATCATTATATCACTTGGGGTATGAACAATGAACATACTGAATCAAATTTCGAATGGGGGAAAACCTCAATTTAATATACAAGGAATAATTTTGCTGAGTGGATCAGGACCTTGGAGATTGCTTGAAACAACAAAGAGCTTTGTTAAGTTTGGAAAAAGCAACAAAGGAGGAAGGATCAAGAAATCACATGGTTGTGCCATTACCATATAGTCGTACCGTTCACGGCCTAGCCTAACCCATCTCATGTTCTGCTAGGCTCATTTTGAGACGAGCCACGAGTTGAGTAGGACACCCTTCTTTCACAAACCGGTTTGTTTTTAAACTTGTTTTATTAATATCTTTTTTTAAAAATGAGCCAGTAATGAGCTTGTTGACAAACCGGCCCACAAAGCTCAAGAGCCAAAGGGTCGAATCGAGCCTAACTTGTGAACACGAACCTAGCCGTCCATTGCCACCACTACGCTACACAGACAAACCTCTTCATCCAACAAGCCATTACGAAAGGCATTTTGAACAAACATCAGAGCAATTATGAATTAATGATGATAGAGGTTTTATCATTGGACTGAAAGTCTCAAAATAAGGCTAGTTATATTCGCATCAAATTTTCAATAAATGCACCACATTTTAATTATCTTAAATATGACTAATTGTCATTTATATTACATATATGTCCTTAATTCTTTTCATCACGTTTTTATCTGTAACCTTTTATTAATTATTAACAAATCTCATCGTTGATAATAGTTTTCATCCAAAAATCCTATCAAAGTGCTTTAAAATGAGGGACAAATATTTAGTTAGAATTTTGTATTTGTTTTTTCTTTTCCTTTTTTGCTTACTTAAAAACATGGAGGACAAATAAGTCTTTTTATTTCCCAATAATAGTTTTTTGGATAGAAGGCGTCATCACTGACAAGATACGCAAATTAATAAAAGGTTGAGGATAAAAATGTGATGAAAAACGTTGAAACAACATTTATGCAATTAATTCAATCTTTCTCTACTAAATAATTTAACTGTTCAACCATTTATTTCTCTATTGATAATATAATCAATTCATTCAATCTTTCTTATAACATAATTGATCGGAGGTAAGTCTTGAAATTTCTTTCTGCAAATACAACCGTAACCGATATGGTTAACAAGATTTTATAAGCAATATAAGTATTTGAAAAACAAACATTCAATGTCTTCAAATATTGTAGCACTTCAATTGCTCTCGTAGTTTCACTTGGTATATAGCACCGCAAGACTTGTAACTTCGAAAATAAATCATCTCCACTAATATCCGAACGCCCATTATGTTCCAGTTGTTTCTCAAGATTCATATAAGAGTTCAACAAAATTGAATGAGTCGCACCCATCAATCTCTTTAAATTGAACAAAAATCCAAATGTGTCATCATATTGTTTGAATTGTTCAAATCGAGTCCTCACAGAAGATAGAGTCTGATCAATTATAAAAACAAAGTATTCAACTCTAAAAGATTCTTCTACTGATTGTTTTACTTCATTACTTCCACTTTCATCAAATTGTTTTTTCTTCGAATTATACATTTTTTTTTTCTTGAAATACAACTTCAATTATCATTTCGCTTGCCTTTTTTGTTGCTTCAACCATGACATTAGTAAATCAATTTCTCTATATTCTTCAAGAAATGAAATAAGTCATTGCAAGAGGTCGATAGCATGATTAATATCGATGTTTTCGGTTTGAAGAAATTTACTCTCAATATTGACCGCACACAATAACCTGTACCAGATAATTATATCAAGCAAGAACTCAAAATTCTGAAGTTCATATTTTGCTAATGACTTGGCTTCACTCTTTACTTTAGGCTCTTCATTATTTTCTGACAAATCAAGTAAAACATCTTTTATTTGTGCAATTTGCTCCATTATAGTCTTCACACTCTCAACATGACTTTCCCAACGTGTTTGTGACATGACTTCACTGTCAAACCTTGTACATTATCTTTGAAAATCTTCCATCGCTTGGTAGAAAAGGAAAACAACGTGTAGATCCATTGTATCGTGCCAAAGAAGGATAAAGCTTTAGAATTACAATTCACCATATCGCACAATGCTAGATTCAGAATATGAGGGCCATATAAAGTATAGAAAGCTCGATGATTCATTTCAAGTACTCTTCTTTACACACCTTTGTACTTCCCACCCATTTTGGATCCGTTGTCATACCATTATCCTCTAATGTCATCAACATCAAGATCAAGTTTGGTTAAAACCTTTTGAAACTTGGTTGCAAGTCCAAGTCCTGTTGTGTTATCCACCTTCAAAAATTCAAGCCAATAATCTTCGAATGTAGGTAAGTTTGCTGAACGTCAACACATTGTATAACTAAAGACATTTGCTCCTTGTGACTAGCATCTGGAGTACAATCAAGTATAATAGTGAAATATTTTGCATGTTGAACTTTCTTCATAATTGAACTTCTCATCTCATTAGCCAACAATCGTATCAACCCATTTTGAATTATTTTCCCAAAATATGTATACTGAATCTCGTATGCTTTTGCCCGCCGTATGTGCTCTTGCATTATTGGATCAAACTTACTAACCATTTGCACCATTTGTAAAAATAGATCATTGTTCTCAATGTGTAGTCTCTTATCATTTCCTCGAAATGGCAAGGTGTTTTTAACAAGTCTGTTCACAATAATGATTATCCTCGTTAACACACGTCTCCAATATTCTCTTTCTATATCTATCACCAATTGAACACTTTTATCAAATGTAGTTTTCGTTTGAATCATATTTTTCGATTCAATCCAATTAGTCATGCAACGTAAATGCTCATCATTCCCTTCTTGACTTTTAATAGACCGATGCAAATTATGTCAATCTTTGAATCCATCATTACCTAATTTGCCGAATTTGGTGATATTTTTTGGTGTTTTATTGCAACAAAAGCGAAGATCCTATCCGTAGATACTGAATATACTAGCCATCTTTTATCAATTGTTTGCCCATTTGGTAGTTATCGCTTGTATTGTGAAGAATCGAAATGTTTCTTTGCACAATTTTTGGGAAACACGATGTCATCAACTCTTTTTGGATCCATTTCAACTAAATAATTCCTCGTTCTTTGATCATCGTTTTTCCAATTCCCATGATTATCCAAATTCAAAGAAAAGCAATCATCTTCTTCCTTATCATCCGCTTCATTAACACAAACATGTTTCATTACTTATTCGTCCTTATCATCTACTTCACTAACATAAACATGTTTTTATCATTTCTTCATCCTTATCATCTACTTCATTAACACGGTCAGGTAGAATCACTACTTCGTCCTCATTTAACTCATTCACATTGTTGCTTTTACTTGTCCATATTGCCTGCTTGACTTTGAGTATACAAAATTTCATTTCGTTTCCTTTTTCCCTTTAGAGCTCCGACTCATATTTATGAGGCATGGTGTATGAGTCTATATTTAATGCCCAATGATTAGCCTACAAGACAATTAAAAAATATCTTAATCATCTCACAATTAAAATTTTCAATACATTCACTACGTGCGTTTGTGCAATTGATCCTACTAGCTCCAATAACCATTCATATAAGCCAATCAGACCACAATTATATAAGTCGACAAGGCTTCAAACATTTTCAATATATTCAATATCAAGTTAGGGCAAGTCATTACTTACTTGAGAAATAGAATTTTGACGAAAGTTATGGAATCGCACCCTTGAGAATTCCACCGTCACATCTCACAAGTCTGAAATCAAAATTTTACATTAACCACGGCACCAATACAAAGTCTTAAGCTATGAAATTTACTCTTTTTAATCAATAAAAGGTCAAAAATGTAATATTAGTCAAATAATCGTCTAACACTGTAAAATCACATATGACGACCCACAGTAAGTTGTATCAATAAATCAAGTAATTGGACACGGAGGGGCTGCAATAGGCATGAAAATTTGATTGATGCAAGCCTCGATTTGTTCAATAGAGAAGATTTGTGAACAAAAAGGGATGAGTGTTGAGCTAGTTTGGGAAAACTGAAAGTATAGTAACCTCACCCCATATCCCCAAGTGCATTAGGTAAAACATCACTGTAGTAAAAACAATGAATAAAGTATCAAGAAAAGAAATTGTTTAAACAAGATGAGTTTCTCACACTTTTTTTTATACAATGTTTGGCAACAAAGAGAAAACCTACAAAATTAGAATTAGAGATAGTTTATTACAAATATAAATTGAATAATTTTTTGATAAATTTCAATTATTTACCTGAGCATCAAATCCATAGCGAACGACTCCATTTCAATTGTCCAACTCATAAGCAGGGAAGTGTTTGCAGCAAATTGGGTGACTATGAAACTAGCGAAAGTATCAACAGACGCAAAGTACCGACCAGTCGACGATCTACCTCGAAGAGCGACTCACAGTCGCATAGACGGCGCAATTAGGGTTCTTTTGAAAAGTGAATCTTGTGATTTGTAGAAGAGTGGGCCTTCGAAGGGAGGGAAAGAAGGGAAGAAAACAAAGGGAAGGAGTGTGGAGCGAATGGAGTCCGAAAAGGCGTCGACGGTTGGAGTTGAAAGGTGAGGAGATAGGCCTCTTGTTGATTTATTTAGTATTTAAAAAAAAGGTAGGCCAAAAAATGAGGCCACCTCCAGTTTTAGGCCTGATGCCCGCCTCAGGGCCGACCCTGACCGACCTCAGGCCGACCTTGACCAGTGTAACAATAATCTACAAGACCGCATTTTGATCTCGAGTAATGATATTCATCTTCATTGATGCTTAGCACGAGTCCAAGTTGCAATTAGATAGTATTAAATGATATATTTATTTGATTACAAAGTTAAACGATCCATTTAATTGAACTTATCAAATGTGGTCGTTTAAATTGGTGTTCCAACACTATTAGTGTTGAATAGCATTATTCTTTGCTCCGAGCAAAATTAATAATTGATTTGGATCAACCAATCAGTTTATTGATATTTTGGTCAGACCAATAAGTCCGATCCAATAACTACAAGAAGAGGATAAATGGCTTGACCGCTTGAGTCTAAAATCTTTTGCATCGATCCAGTTTAAGAACATTGCTTTGCAGTAAATCAGAGCCAAAAGCAAACTCAAGAACCCTCTTCCTCTTGAATGAGATTTGATGTGTGTGGCCCTCAAAAATCAGTTATGGGTCCCACTCTGAGCTCTACCCAGTTTGAGTCTGAATGCTATTTCCTGACAATATTATTGTTGAAAAGAGAAGATGAATTGCTCCTGCAAATGCAACATGACCAGTTAGATGACAAAAATTGACCACAGTTTCCATTTTAAGGCATCATTTTGTTTCTTATCCACCACATGAGGATGCAAAAGGAACACCCCACAGTTTTTTTCACCTTATAATTTTTTTTCTTTCAATTTTTTAAATAAAAAACTTTAGAGCAAAATATGTTAAAATTAATTTAGGAGGCACTTTTAATTAATAACGAAAATTAAACAAAATACAATTTAGGGAAGGAATTCGACCTGATCATGGTGCAACAAAGCAAAATACTGTTGTCCTGCGCTCTACGCTTGCAATAATTTTCTTTTTTCTTTTGTCTTTTGTTAAACCTTTTTTTTATTATATAAAATCATGTTTGATATCGGATGAAATCTAAATTTTAATTAAAATAAAAATTAACAATTAATTTTAATAACATATTTAATGAAATCCATAATTGTTTAATTTTTTTTTTTTTATCAAAATTTACTAAAAATTTGATTAGCGTACGATCGGCGAAGAATTTTTAAAATTTACGTCCAATTTAGACGTCTTTTTTAAGACTCGCGTTTGACGAATTTTAAACTATTTTCGATATTTGTTTGGATTATTCGATATGCCCATAACGTAGTTTTTGAAATGAGTTTCGAAATGACATAAGTAATTTGTAGATTCGATTAGCGTACGATCGTCGGAGAATTTTTAAAATTTATGTCCAATTATCGAAATTCAAATTTATTTTGATTTTGCCCCCGTTTAGTGGAGATTAAAATCAAATTTTTAGTAAATTTTGATATAAAAAAATTAAACAGTTATGGATTTCATGAAATATGTTATTAAAATTAATTGTTAACTTTTATTTAAATTAAAATTTAGATTTCATCTGATACCAAACATGATTTTATATTAGCAAGGCAAAGCGTAGAAACTTCAACAGGACCGCCACGTCTAGATATAGAGAGTATAATGTAAAATTTAAAGAATTATACTTCATGCGTCATATTCATACTTTTTGTCATCATATGTCAAACGTTGTCTCTTTAATTTTTGGCTACTTTTGTACTCGATATTTGAAGAAAACTTTCGAAAAGTCCATATCTTCCTAGCTGTCTCCAAAATAGAAAGATGACACTTCTACCGTCACTCACGTCTTTATTAACACCATATATTTTTGTATCCAATTTTAGTTAACCCCATCTAACCACTAACTATTAGTCTTCAAATGATATTAATTTCGATAATAACTAGTTATTTACATATACAATATTTTAAAAGGAAGGGTTGGTGAGAAACTTTTGAATACCAATTCAAAGGTGAAGTAACGGTTACGTGGAAATAGAGATAATTGTTCCATCGTATATATTTTTTTCAAAAAAAAAAAAAAAAAATAAAATTAATTATTCTAATTTTAAATAAATTAAATCAATAAATTTTCATTTTTAATCGAGTCTCTTTCACAATAAACTTGAGGTTGACTAATAAATCAATTAAAATATATTTTATAATTTTTTTCTTCCCATATTTTCTGTTTAAAATAAAAAAAAAAATGTGTCGTAATGATTGAAGCCCATATTTACTTGAATTAACCACGTAGTGCATTACTGAGATATATCATTATTTTAATCTCAGTTATTAAAAAAATAATAATAAGAGACCATTTTAGGTTGCTAGCATTTGAATTCTAAATGTCTGTTTGATTTGTGTTTCAATTTGTGTTTTAAGTTTTTAGTTCATTTCAAGTTTATATTTTGAGTCCGTTTTAAAATTGTTAAAAACGTATTGAGTTTGTCATTTTGAAAAATCATTTCTCAAAACAGAAAAATATAAAGGACGTTGGTTTGAAAATTTGTTTTATGACATTGAATAAAAATTTGATTATTCAAAAAAAAAAAAAAAACTATTTCATGTTAATATATTATTAAAGTAATATATATTTTAAAGTTAATGAATCTTATAATTTTTTTTTCTTGTCATAAAATTATAATAAAAATAATAATAAATTGAGTTCAAAATATAGGTAATAAAAATAAAAATTCAAGAATAAATAGTTTTCAATACGTCTATACACTACAATAATCATTAACAAATCTCAAAGACAAAAGTGCATACTATTGAAATATACCTTTTTAAATATGCATTCTCTCGTGGACAACTATATGTCGCACATTCTCGTGGAGTTTCAATGTAAATAATAAAAGTCTTGCTAAAAGTAGAAAATGGAAAGAAGAAAAGTTGTGAGACATTGACAAAAAATAATATATACGAAAAATAGTTATTATAATCAAAACATTATATTTTAGTTTATTCAACATTTTCAGATTATATACATAATTTCATAAAAAAAATATTCAAAGATATTTTTTTTAACAATTTTAATTTTCCTTTAACAATATCAATTACGTAAACTACTTTCAAAATATTATATTAGTATTTCAAAAATATTACGCATCTTATACATCATAAGTGCAATGCACACCCTTACTACAAGTTACAAATTAAAATACTTCACGAGTGTCTTAATCATCAAATTAATTGTCACTCTCATTAATTTCCAAGTTGTTAAAACATTTTATTTATATCTATCAGAGGCAAAATGTGAATTTAGATCTTCTCATTAGAGTAGAATTTCGATTTAGATTTCTTGAGATGTAAATAAGAATATAAAAATAATTTTAAAAATATTAATTTAGACTATTATTGAAGACGCTCTTAACAAATAGAAAACGACTCCTATTGAAAATTGAAGATAGAAGAATGAGAAACATTATCCCAAACCAGCAAGTGGAATTGCAAGGACAGACGCAAATGTCTTGAAATGGGCATCAAACTCATGCTGTCACATCACACTTCTACACCCTCTTTTTTTATTTTTATTTTTATTTTTGTTTACCATAACATATGTTTTCAAATATCCCCACCAAGGATGTTGCTTGTTAAGAGACAAATCAATATCAAGCAAAATTTGTCATTCACCAATTTTGGGATTTTTTTTTTGTCTTTACAGACCCAAAAAAATTAAAAAAAAAAAAAAAATCATTGTTTCACAATCAAGATTGATTTGAATCGGAAGAAAAAAAATGTGAAAATTGTTAAAAATTAAAATAACATCAGTGGCACAATTTCCATGATCTTCATCATGATATCACTGTTACACAAATCAAGGGCTCTCCATCATTCTCACGATTAGAGTCACTGGGCAATACTGTTTCACCACATCCTGTACATGTAAGCACTTGTGCCCTCATGGCTTGGTACTCCCAGTTCGTGGTCCCAACCACATATAGCATTAGACCAGCACAACAAACTTGTGCAGATAGCAAGCCAATCCAAAGTCCACAAAATCCAACACCTAGCAAGAGACCCAGCCCAACTGCCACCGGCATCCCCACTAGATAGAATGCACCAAGATTCACGTTAGCCGCAGTTGACGGTCGGGCTGTCCCACGTACAACCCCACATCCGATGGTCTGGGGACAATTCCCAAGCTCACATAAACCTAAAATTGGCAAAGCAGCAGATGTCAACCGTATGATGTTGAAATCATTCGTGAACATTCGAGCCCACAAATTTCTAACTGATGTCGCAAATATCATAGCGAATAAGCCCATTAGACCGGCTAAGAAGATTGATACGATTGCCGAGACTCGAGCTTTTTGAGGTTGGTTCGCACCGAGTTCGTTTCCAACCCGAGTCGACACAGCAAACCCGAGTGACGAGGGAAACACGTAAAGCAAGGACGTAGTTTGAATCAAAATTCCCATGGATGCCACAGTTGCCTTGGGGTCCACTAAAAGTCCACACAACACTATCATAATCTCATACCACCACCACTCTAGACAAACCGAAACACAGCTAGGCGCAGCTAGTTGAACGAGCGGAGCCCAGCCAGTCAAGCACTCCCGGCTCGGCTTCGTCCATGTTGGCACGTGCAATCCACGGGCCCAGACGTTGACAATAACCGTCAATAACACGATAACATTTGAAGCTGCGGAGGCAGCTGCAATACCAGCCACGCCAAATTTGAGCCGAAAAACGAACAAGTAATTGATGGGCAAATGCACGGCAGTTCCAGCAAGTGAAGCCATTGTGAGTGGCTGAGTAATACCTTGCGCCCGAAGGTAAATCCTTATAGGATGAATAAATGAATTTGTAATAAGGTCAGGAAGTGAAAAAACAAGATACGTGCGAGCCAAGCGTGTAATGTTGGGATCTTGGTGTAAATACAGAAGAATCTTGGAAATATTGATCCAAAGAAATGTAATTGGTATAGAACAAATCAGAAGAAAAATAACAGTCCTTTGCAGTGTTAAAGAAAGGAGCTTCGGTCGTTGAGCGCCGAACGCTTGCGAGCAAAGGGGCTCCATTCCTAGTGCAAGACCCGATAGCAATGAATAACCGGTGATATTAGCGAATGCTATGGCTAATGAGCCTGCAGCCAGTTCAATGTCACCAAGGTGACCTAGAAAAAGCATCGAAAGTATAGAGCGAGAATAGAAAATAAGTGCAGTTAATGCTATGGGAAAAGCAAGGCTGAAGAGTTGTTTAATTTCGTTTAAAAACTCTGATGGGGTTGGCAGGAGAACTATTTGGGGTGGGTTTTCTTGGGTTTCTTTGGTGGGCTTTTGCGGATTGAAGGATATTAGATCAAGAAAGAGGTGGGCTTGTTGCGGCGGCGCCGCCGTGAAGGGTTTGTGATCTTGATGATCTGTGAGTGCTGGGGTGGTGTTTGGATTGCACATATTGAGCGGCAGGCAGCGGCCGGTGAGTTTTCCGTTGGCTTTTCTTGAATTGTATGAATGTATGTATGCGTAATATGGACCGATTTCTTGAGAGAGAGTCTCGTGAAGAGCACTCCCTAACAGACCTCTGTGTGTATATCTGTATCTATATCTCTAGTTTCTGTCTCTGACCACTCTTTCTCAATTGGGACTATTAATAGAAGAGGTGATGTAATATTTTGTATTTTTTTTTAAAATTTTCTTTTTCAATTGACATTTACAGCCTTCACGGGGGATATTTTTTTTTTTATTTCTTATACATCTCCTTTTGGAATTGTAGTAAAAGTAAAGTTTCCTCGTGGTTTCAAGAGAAGTCAGCGAGGGAAGATTGGTAGTTCCCAGAGCTGCAATTTCCAATATGGGGTTGTTTTTACAAGGATGGGTATTAAATGGGTCAAGTTGGGTCGAGTCGAGTCGAGTCATTCCATTCGCCTGTCGTTCGGTTTGGTTGCCCCTCAGTCCTCATGGCTTGATAATTTTTCTTCTTTTTTTTTTTTTTTTTTTTTTTTTTTTTTTTTTTGGGTGAGAATTGCCAAAAATGCGAGCAGCTTGCACGAGATTTTTGCTACTCGGCTAATGTGCTCGCAAGTGGGCTTCACCCTTACTATCCAATGTGATTTGTTGCTACTCATTTAGAGCGAATGATGATTGAATAAAGTGTATACCATCCAATAAAATTGAAATGCATTTTTATACACTAAATAATGTGAAAGTGAACTACATTAGACAATGTTGAAATAAACCCACTTTTGCACAGACGGATGACGTCTCGACTAATAGCGTAGGCGATTAGCAAGCGGACATATGGTATGGAGATTTAGGGATTGTTTGACCAAGTTTTTGATAAAGTATTATCAGATTTTGATAAAAGTTGATAAGATGTATAGTTAAAATGTTGATAAGGCCATGTTTGGGTCGGATTAAAATCCGATTTTAATCTAAGTCAAAGTCAAACAATCAATATCAATCACATTTTTCATGGGTTCCACATATTTTCAACCACACATTTCAAAAACTTCTAGCACAATCCACTTAAAATCTGATTTTAATTTACACCAAACACCCTCTAAAAGTGATGATATATGATTAAAATTGAAATTTGACATATTTAAAATAGTAAAATTATATAAAAACAAGCACTTAAGATGAATTAATTTACAGAAAAAATATTAGTAAATGAGTAGCTATATGTGTGCCACATCACCCTCTTTCATCAACACATCGGGTGCCTCTCATAGTGAAAGGATAAAAAGGTCGACTGCCAGGGGGTTGGCTAATTTATGTGGAAATAATTTTCATTTTCTTAATTCATATAATTTCATGTTAGCAAACGGATTTGAAAATAGGAGCAATATAATTTCTTATTGGGTCACAAAGTAAAATAGCAGTATGTTTATATTGGATGAAGAGAAAATCTTGTAAATCTTAATTTTTTAGATTTTAGAGTTATCAGTTTTATGTATATCTTGTAAATTTCAATCTTTTAGATTTTAGAGTCATCAATTTTCCATCTTTGTATATACCTGAATCTTGTAAATTCCCTTATAAAATACAAGGCAATCAAATGAAATATACATACAGTTCATAAAAACATTTCTTTTTCTCATTTTTGCATTAACCATTTTCACGTGGTATTAGAGCTTTAAACGATATCATTCTCCAGCCTCAAATTCATTCACAATGTCTGATGAAACTCTTGCCACCAATATGACATCATCATTAGCATCATCATCATTGTCATCTATGAAATCAGATCCTTACGCCATTCATTACTCAAATAGTCCTTATACCGTTCTTGTTACACCTCTATTGACAGGAGACAATCATGGATCATCGAGTCGTGTAGTAACAATAGCACTTCGTGCAAAAAGTAAACTTGGTTTCGTTGATAGGTCACTCTCAATTCTAAAGGAGAAAGATGATGTTGTCAACTGGGAACATTGTAATAATTTGGTTTGAAGTTGGATTCTTAGTTTTGTCTTACCTAAAATCCGTCCAAGTATGTTGTATCTTGAAACTACAGCACAAATTTAGATGGATTTGAATGATCGTTTTTCTTTATCACATGCTCCTAAAATTTATGAATTGAAACAATCAGATTCTGACCTAAATCAGGAAGATATGCTTGTCTCATTATATTTCACACAACTTAAATCTTTATGGGACGAACTTAGGTCCATTATTTTTGTCATTCCATATATATATGGTAATGATAAAAATATTGTTGATAAACAAAATGAAGATCGTGCCATGGAGTTTTTTCGGGGACTCCATGATCGTTTTTTTAGCTATTCACAGTCAAATTCTCTTGATGGAGTCATTTCTTTCAATTCAACGTATCTACAATTTGGTACATTAAGAAGAAAAACAACAAGAGATTCATATTGGAACAATTCCTACCATTGATTCGACAACGCTTCAGATGTCTAAACCACCATTTCGTCATTCTAGAAAATGCCAACATCCTTTTGTGAACATTGTGACAAAATTTTGTCACGCTCTTGGTACATGCTACCAAATCCATGGCTTCTCGATAAGCAGGTAAAAAAATAATCAGGCACATCGCCATCTACTTTCACTATGTTTGCTAGTCAGTTGACACCTGAACAACACAACAAGCTTCCTACACTTCTAGCCAAAGAGGAATCTGGTAGATCATTAGTCCATTTGGCAAGTATAGCTCTTACTTGTCTATCATCGATTAAGGTGCTTTTAATCATATATGTACATCTCTTTCATTTTTCTCTTAATATTCGACCATTCATACAAGTGTATCAGTTCAATTGTCTGATGGTTCTCAAGCGTCTGTAACACATATAGACACTGTTCATTGATCATCCTCACTTACTCTCACGAATGTATTTCACATTCTGTCATTTAAATATAATTTATTATCTATCTCAAAAACAAAGTCAACAAATTGTGATATAATTCTTTCATTCTCTGAATGTATATTTTAGGACCGAGGAATGGAGAGAAGAAGATTGGTCGGGATAGTGCTTGAAATGGTCCTTTTATCTAGATGTAGATGTAGATTTTAATTTTTCTTTTTCTTTCAAGCATTGTATGAATTTTACCTATGGAATTCTCGTCTTGGTCATCCTATTAGGTCTCGTTTTATTGTTGAAAATAAAAATTCTTCAATTATTGTTGCAAATAAAGATTTTATTTGTGATATATGTCCGCTCGCTATATAATCGCGTCTTTCTTTTTTCTCAAAGTACATCTTGTTCTTCTCATTACTTCGAATTAATTTATGTTGTCATTCGGGGTTCCTTCTTTATACCTTCTAAAAATGGATCACGTTGCTTTTTTAACTATTGTCGATGATTATTCAAGGTATATTGGCTTTATTTAATGAAACATAAATATGAAACTTTCAACATGTTAATTCATTTTAATTTAATCAATCGTCAATTCAACACAAAAACCACTCTATCAACTTTGGTAATAAATACATTTTCCATCCTTAACTCCTTACCATTTGTTCAGACAGTGGTTCTGAATTTCTTTCTAAACAAGTTCAATCACGGTTCCATGAAAATAGGATTATTCAACAACGTAATTGCGTTGCGATCCCTAACAAAATAGCATTGTAGAACGTAAGCATCGGCATCTTCTTGATGTTGCTAGAGCCCTACAATTTCAAGCAAACTTGCCTCTTTCTTTTTGGGGGTAAATGTATTCTCACTGCTGTCTTTCTTATTAATGAACTTCGGTGTGCTGTCGTAGGCACTCAAAAATAGTTCTTAAACCTTTAAAATTAATGTAGTAGTGGAAGTAAGGGTCGATCCCACGAAAAGTGTGTAATTCAATATTTTATCTCCGTATAATGATTTTGGGATGGGAGAGGGGGGTTTGTATGCAAACAGTTGTAAATAACACAATTAATAACAATGAAAATTAAATTAACAGAAACAATCAAAAGACTAACCTTAGTCCAAATCAATATCCACATTCGGAAATTCACAATTGATCATAGATGCAATGATAATTCAGTTCATATTTTGAATATTCACCGTTGAAGTAATTTTCTTATTTCTCCTTAATTTTAGTTAGTTAGAATCAGTGTTCTAATTAACCCTAATTATTAAATAACCTCAGACCAGCGCTTAAAATTCAATTTAATAACAACTTTACATAATAGAGAAATCGATGAACTAGATAATACAAACACCAACGCTTGCATTCAATCTATTTAAACATTATTCTTAAGATTTAATAACCTATATCGCAGAAAATCATCAAATCCTAATGCTTCACAAGTTAAAGGTTTCAAACAATTACGGATTTGATATTTAACTTAGCGGTAGGTTGTAACGAATAATAAACTAGTAGACCTCTTAGCAATTAAACATAATAATCATGGAAATAAGTGAGATTTTCCCCGATTTTGGTCATATCTTTCAACACCAATATCTAATTGAGACGATTCAAAATGTGTTGAAAAGTTAACTCAAAGAACTACAACTTTTGCTTCAGAGACTATCTTCAAATTCGATCATTCTCTATGTCAAAATCTGGTCTCGAATCTTCATCACAAGGTTAGAAACAAGTTTAGAATATTTGCACTTTAATTCCTGAACTATCACTTTCTTCCATTTTGGTCCTTTTTCACTTGTTTCTTCCAAATTACGCCATATCCGTAGAATTGCCGCCTAAATCAAAATATGAGCGTAATGAGTATATTTTGGCACAAAATAAATATACGAGCGCATAAAATAAGGAGAGAAAAATATGTATTTTACATTTCTATCAAATTCCCCCACACTTAGCTTTTGCTCGTCCTCGGACAAAACTCAAATTTAATTCCCTAAAAACACCAGGTCATAATGCCAAGAACATAGAACTATCAAGCTTTTTCAAAACACATAAAATATTACGAATAAACATTTCACACAACTCATAATCAATTAGCAATCATTTTCATATGAAGGTGCAGTAAACTAAACATGTAGTCTCTCGCGGATATAAGCACTCAACTCTCGTGTGTTTAAAAGGGTAAGTGTTTCACTCAAATTCATTCTAATGGAGATGTTCTACCATATGCTTGCATATCTTCTCATTCGCCACCACTTAGATCACATGCTTTACAAGAAT
Organism: Fraxinus excelsior; assembly: GCA_019097785.1. NCBI lineage: Eukaryota > Viridiplantae > Streptophyta > Magnoliopsida > Lamiales > Oleaceae > Fraxinus > Fraxinus excelsior. The sequence continues at coordinate 32,003,459 of CM032624.1, forward strand.
TATAAGGACTTTTCAAATGTTGTAATGTGGCTTATGGTTAAGGTGGAAAATATTTGGGTATGTGACTCAAGAGCCATCGAAACTAGTGGAGTAAAGATAAATAGACTTAACTCAAATATATACATAAGACATGTAAATCAATCACTTCACGTAATAGCTTCATCATTTTTGCATCTATCCCATACAAATCGAACTCTTTCTTGAGATGTAGGAATAGTTATGAATATAGATCTTTTTCACATTAAAATCACTCTCCTTCATCACTTATTTTTTTTTTTTATTTTCTTTTTCTTCAATCATTCATTTTTTTCCTTCTTCTTGTGTTTTTCTTACACAACGTAAACTCCAAATTATACACCAATATTAGAACTCCCTGAATTGACATAGAAAATTTGTTCCAATTCACCAATAATATTACTACCATAAATCCTGATACCCCCACACTTATTTTCTTGCACACTCACACTTCTCATAACATTCAACAATATTCCACTAGCTCTAAAGCTTGGGTAAAGATATTGTTTTTCCAGTTTAAAGTTTGTAATGTGAGTTTATACAAAGAAAATGCAATAAGACTCAAAGGGGCTCAACAATGGAAAATTCAATTACATGGTCGGCTATTTGGCTAATGAAGCTCATTTATGTAACAAGGATGGCCTTAATCATGTTCGTGCATGCATGTGTCAATGTGATCTTGAAGAAAATTAAGACAAGTTCTAGAGAAACAAAACCATGGAAGAATATTACACATGAAAAAGAATAATGAGACTGTTATGGATGTATCAGTCTAAAGGCTCAAAAATCTCATCGACTTTTGTCTACAGAATTTAGTTACTACCATCCTCAAAGAAAATAACTCCACTAATCAACTCTAAGTTGGATGATTATTCATTCAATCATGTTATGAGTTCTTCAAAAACCTAATTAATTCTAGCAAATAGCATACACAACCAAAAATCTTTTAACCTCAACTTCTCTTCTTGAAAAATCATGCAATTTTTTTTTGAAAATTAACGCACTCAATCTAAATGCAACCTAAATCTAAATCTATCCCCCATACTTAAAACTTACATTGTCCCCAATGTAAGGTGTAATACAAAGAAAAGGACAAAGATAAAAATAAAAATGCAAAAATAAAAAGGAAAAAGGAACGAATTCCCATTGGGTTGCTTCCCAAGCAGCGCCTTTGTTTATTGTCTTTAGCTCGACTCAAAGTTTCCTTATTTAGCTTGGGTCTATCATGGTTGGCTTCGATTTTTCTTATGATGCACTAAGTCTATTGGAAATGATAACTAGCAGTGTTCCTCCACTCCCATGAAATAAATACTTGTAGTGATTGAGGTGAGACTTCAAATCTGGAATGGAAGTCTGCAAAACAGAAAGTAGAGGTTTCTCATTAGAAACTGGTAATACAAAACCAAAACTTTTATCTGACTCCGGAAGATTATTTAACACTGTCCCAGTTCTTTGTAATTTAGTGTTTAAGGCCAGCTCCTCTTTTTCTTTCCCAAGATGCTCAATATTGACATCTTCTCATTCTTTTTTAACAACAAATTTGAAAACATCATGTGCTAATTGATCAATCACATCAATAAAATGAACATGATTATTATTACATGAATATTGTATGGAATCATAGATATTAAGTTTAATGATCTTATCATCAAATTCCATGGTCAATGTGCCATTATTAAAGTCCATTTTAGTTTTGGATGTCTTTAAAAATGGTCTTCCTAACAAGATAGGGGTAGTATGATTATTATTACCCATGTCAAACACATAAAAATCAACATGAAAAACCAACTCATTAACTTTCACGAGAACATTCTCAACTACCCCCTTAGGATAGACATTAGATTTATCAGCTAGTTCGATTATCACACCAGTGCCAATTAAAGGTCCTAGTTTCAAGGAAATGTATACAGAATATGGCATGACATTAATAGATGCTCCTGAATCTAACATGGCCTTTTCAAACTTAGTATTACCTATTATGTAAGGGATAGTGAACATACCTAGATCCGTGCACTTTGGAAGAAGTTTCTTTTGAATTATTACAGATACATGTTCTCCAACTTTTACCCTTTCAATCCCCTTTAATTTCCGTTTCAAAAATTTGTGCACAATTGTTTCAAAAATTTAGCATAACGAGCACTTGTTTAAAATATCTAAAAGTGGAATATTTACCTCACATTTACTAAAACTCTCATGCAGTTCATCATGATCTCGTTCATATTTTCTAGATCCTACTAAAACTTGAGGAAAAGGGGGTATTGGTTTATAATCAGAGAGGGGTAAAAACTTACGCTCAGTCACCTCAGTATCATTGGTGATAGTCTTGTTTGCAACCTCATTTTCTTCATCTTCTTGCTCCAACGGCCTACGGGGTGCGGAATCTCAACCTCTTTACCACTTCTCAAGATGTTGCGCTCACATTTTCTTTTGGATTCACCATTGTTTGAGAAGGTAGTTTTCTCGAACTTTGCGCCTCTAGTCGACTGACCGCATTAGCTACTTGACCCATTTGATTTTCCAAACATTGAATGCTAGCCCTGGTCTCCTGTTCAAATTGCAAAGTGTTAGTGGCAAGGGATTTAACAATGTCTTCTAAAGACACACCAGAGTTAGAAGTTTGGCTATGTTGTTGTCTAGGAGGGTATGATTGATTATATTGCTGAAAATTCTGTCTTTTCTGATTCATAGGTTGATTCACTTGTTGATTCCCATAGTTAAGATTTAGATGATCCATCCATCCTTGGTTGTACGTGTTTGAATTGGGATCATAATTCCTCTGTGGTTGTCCAAGAAAACTACCGGCTGCATTTACGTGTTCAACGGATTCTTCTTGAAGTGTTGGACACATATCAGTTGGATGGTCTATCAATGAACAAGATCCACATGCCTTCTTTGTATAGTACCTTAGCCATTTGACGAACAAGAGTGGTTAGACTCGTTATTTGTTGTTCAAGGGATGAGACATTTACCTTGTTAATTTGTCTAGATGGGGGATCGAATCTAGTGCCAAATTGTTGAGAGTTAGCTACCATATTTGCAATTAAGTTCTTCGCTCCTTCTGGAGTTTTATCCACCAAAACTCCTCCACTTGCAGAAGCCAATTATGCTCCTTTCTGTGGGTAGAAGACCTTCATAGAAGTATTGGATGAGAAGTTGCTCACTGATCTGATGGTAGGACAACTTGCACACAATTTCTTGAACCGCTCCCAATACTCATGTAGGGATTCCCTGTGATCTTATCTGACATCACAAATTTCTTTCCTAATATTTACTGCCCTTGAAGTTGGAAAATATTTCTCTAGAAATAATCTCTTCATTCCATCCCATGTGGTAATGCTTCCCGATGGTGGACAGTAGAGCTAATCATTAGCCGAATCCTTCAGAGAAAATGGAAAGGTTCTCAGTTTGATTTGTTCTTCGGTGACTCTCGTAGGTTTCATACTTGTGCAAACCACATGAAATTCCTTTAGATGTTTGTGTAGATCCTCACCTGCAAGACCATGAAAAGTAGGCAAAATGTTTATTAGTCCAGATTTAAGCTCAAATGTAGTAGTAGCATCTAAAATAGGAAAAATTATGCATAAAGATTGTGGATTCAATGTAGGGGCTGCAAGCTTATTCAAAGTCCTATTTTCGGTCATGGTCCTTTCTCCTTCAAACTCAAAATCACTTGCAAATGAATTGTTGGGGTTGATATTGCTTTCTTCAAGATTTTGTTGGATGTGTACTCCTTAACCTGCGCAACGTTTTCTCAATTTCTGGATCGTACTGCAAATCACTTTGATTAGAAGATCGAGTGAGGGCATAAACAAACAAAACAAATAAATAAATAAATAAATAAAAACTAGATTAAGAAAGACAAATAAAATTCTATGCTAAAATTCTAAAAACAATAAAGTACCTAAAAATCTAGAAAATTATGATTTTTTTTCTTTTTCAAAAATAAAATAAACAACTAAGAAGCACAAAAACAAATTAACACAACTCCCCGGCAACGACGCCAAAATTTGGTGTGCTGTCGTAGGCACCAAAAAATAGTCCTTAAACCTCTAAAACTAATGTAGTAGTGGAAGTAAGGATTGATCCTACGAAGAGTTGTTATTCAATATTTTATACTTCGTACAATGATTGGAGGGTTTTATATGCAAACAGTTGTAAATAACGCAATTAATAACAATGAAAATTAAATTAACGGAAACAATCAAAAGACTAACCTTGGTCTAAGTCAATATCAACCTTCGGAAATCTACAATTGATCATAGATGTAAGGATAATTCAATTCATATTTTGAATATTCACCGTTGGAATAATTTTCCTATTTCTCCTTAATTTTAGTTAGTTAGAAACCAACGTTCTAATTAACCATAATTATTAAATAACCTCAAACCAGCGCTCAAAATTCAATTTAATAACAATTTTACACAATAGAGAAATTGATGAACTAGATAACACAAACACCAGCGGTTGCATTCAATCTATTTAAACATTCTTCTTAAAATTTAATAACCTCTATCGCAGGAAATTATCAAATCCTAGTGCTTCACAAGTTAAAGGAATCAAACGATTACGGATTTGATATTTAATTTAGCGGTAGATTGTAACGAATAATAAACTAGTAGGCTTCCTAACAATTAAACATAACAATCATGTAAATAAGTGTAGAATAATATTCAATACTTGAAAACATGAATTAAATTAAGAAAAACCATTTAGATCTCACAATATATGGTTCCGAGGGTTCAATCTCCTTCAACCAAGTGTAAAAGTTTAGTTACAATTCATGAATCTAAAAGAAAAATAGAGAAGAATAAAGTTGGGAGGCGTTCTGTACGTTTTGCTTATGTTCTAGGGTTTTAAAATATGTATTTATAGTTGTTTCCATATATAGTTGACTTAAATTCGAAAACTAGAGATTTTTTCCCGATTTGGCCAGGCGGACGCCCAGTAGGAAATGGGGCGGCCGCCTAGTACACAGCTGGATAGCATTCAGTGTGTTAGTCATATCTTTCAACACCGATATCCAATTGAGACGATTCAAAATGTGTTGAAAAGCTAACTCAAAGGGCTACAACATTTCTTCAAAGATTATCTTCAAATTCGATCAGTTTCTATATCAAAACCTGGTCTCAATATGAGGCTGAATACCGGTGCAACATTTTTCAGTTTGAAAGTTGATATGTGATAATATTTTGGCTATATTTCATCTCTTTGACTCCTTTCTTCATCCAATTGACCTCTAACACTCTCGAATCTTCATCACAAGGTTAGAAACAAGTTTAGAATATTTGCACTTTAGTTCCTGAACTATCACTTTCTTCTATTTTGGTCCATTTTCACTTGTTTCTTCCAAATTACACCATATCTATAGAATTGCCGCCTAAATCAAAATATGAGCGTAATGAGTAGATTTTGGCATAAAATAAACATACGAGCATATAAACTAAGGAGGGAAAAATATGCATTTTACATTCCTATCAACTTCAAACTCCATTCCTTAAATATGAATCACCTCATCAAGTTTTACTTGGAACCATTCCATCATATTTATCTCTTCGTGTTTTCGGATGTTTATGTTTATGTTTTGTTAAAAATATGAATATTCAACATAAATTTGATGCCCGAGCCAAGTCTGGTATAGTTGTTGGTTATCTGTGTGGTCAAAAAGGATATCACATATATGATTTCAAAGCTCAACAAATTTATGTTTCTCGTGATGTCATATTTTATGAGTCAATTTTTCCATATCACGATCTTACATCTCTATCGTAAAAAAATTCAGTTACCATTACTCCAATCAATGACGATGGAACATTTGACTACTCCACTACCCCATAAATTGTTTCCACTAATGTTTCTTCAAATAATTTTATCCCTCATAATCTCATTGTTTTTTCCAATGATTCTCCGGTGCCCGTTCTTACATCTTCTCAGCTTGATAGCTCAACCAATTTTTCCTCTATTTCTAATGACATTCCCTCCACAAATTGCTCTTCAATAGAACCTATTCCTATCATTAGTAATAACCCTCAACGAATTCATCACTCAATGGGTCATCTCAAGGATTATATTTGTAATCACACTTCATTCCAAACCGATTTCCACTATCAAATTATTTTTCTTTATCCCATCTAAGTCATTCTCATCATGTCTTCCTACCTAATATCATTGAAAATCAAGAACCAACATCTTATTCTCGAGCCATGAAATTTCATGAATGGAGTGATGCCATGGCCAAAGAAATTCAGGCCCTTGAATCAAACAACACTTGGACTTTATGCTCACTTTCCAAAGGAAAATCACCAATTGGTGGTAAATGGGTCTACAAAATTAAATGTTGTTTTGATGGATTTTTTGAGAGATATAAAGTTTTTTCTCCAAGGAAATCTCAATGAAAAAATTGTACATGAAACTCGTTCCTGGATTTTCTCGTCGTCTATGCTAATTAAATAAATCTATGTATGGCCTTAAACAAGCTTCTCGTCAATGGTTCTCCAAATTTTCAGCCACTCTTATTCGTCGAGGTTTTTGACAATCTATTTTAGACTACAATCTATTATCACTAGAAACAATGATGATGTCATATCTGACATAAAAGAATTTCTTGTCCAATAAAATATCTTGGCAATCTAAGACATTTCTTAGGAATTGAAGTATCTCGCTCTAAATAATGTATCAATGAAAATATACTCTTGACATATTATCTGATTTTGGTATGACTGGTTCTCGACCATCATATTTTCCTATGGAGCAAAATCTTCGTTTATGACCAAAAGACAGTACTTCCATTCTCGATCCAGCAGTCTATCGTTGACCCGGGGAATTGTCTTTTATATCTCACTGTAACACGACTTGATATTCAATATGCTGTAAAATACTCTAAGTCAATTCATGCAATCTCCATATTATTCCCGGTTGGATACTGCTAATCAGGTTCTTCATTATTTAAAAATATTCATTTCTGCATCTAGTTCTCTTACTTTAGTTAAATATACCGACTCTGATTGGGTTGGATATCCTACAACTCATTTCTCTATTACTGGTTATTTCATCATGTTAGGTTCTAATCCTATTTCTTGGAAAACCAAGAAACAACCAACAATTTCTCGTTCTTCTACAGAAGCGAAATATCGTTGCCTTACAACACTTATTTCAGAGTTGCAATGGTTAAAATATCTTTTCTCAGATCGTGGTACTAATTGTCCATACCCAATTCCAATTCATCGTGATAGTCAAACTGCTATTCACATTGCCGAAAATCCTGCAACACATGAAACATATTGGAACTAACCGTCGTTTTTTTCGAGAAAAGATTCAAGCAAACCTCCTTACTCCTTCCTACTTACAATCTAATGATCAATTGGCGGACATTTTTATCAAACCACTTGGAGGTGATGCTTATCGTCAACTAATTTGCAAGTTAGGTGTTCATGAAATTTCAACCTTATCTCCAACTTGAGGGGGGGTATTGGATGAAGATAAAATCTAGTAAATCTCAATATTTTAAATTTTAGAGTCATTAATCTTTTAGATTTTAGAGTCATCAATTTTCTATCTTCGTATATATTTAATCTTGTAAATTCAATTATAAATACAAGGCAATTGAATTAAATAAATATATACCGTTCACAAAAATACTTTCTTCTCATTTTTGTGTTAATCATTTTCACATTTTATTTAGTAATGTTTCTTTAAATGTTTATTTTTTAAAACTTGATCATGGAAAGAAATTCAATTATTACACGTTTCAACCAAAAGTGAAAGACATGGCTGGAGCAAAGATAAATAAGTTGCATTGATGTTGTCACAATAAACAGTCGAGAAAAGAGACAAAAAACGAGTTTCAAAAAGAAGATATTGTAAGGACTATGGACAACACATATCTCCATATTGGTATAATATTATCTACTTTGAGCCTAAACCCTCATGGATTTGCTTTTGAGCTTTACCCCAAAAGGTTTCATACCAATAGAGATATTGTACATACTTATAAACTCATGATCTTCCCCACTTTTAGCCAATGTGGGACTTTAGTCGTACACCCAACAATCCTCCCCTCTAACAAAGGACCACCGAGCCTCCCCTCAAACGATCATCCATCTATCCATTCTCTACCAACCAGGATTCTCCATTCTTCTCTGTTGGGGTCAAGACACGTCCATAAAGCATCTGGAGCACACCGCCTATCCAATAGAGATCATCCACTGATCTCATCGCGAGCAAACCGAGGCTTTGATACCATAATGTTGAACGAAGATCTCCAATTACCAAGTTTTCGGGCTAAGTTTGCCAACCAAATCAACACCCAATCGATCGACCTAAAACCTTCAAACTATTCCTCTATTCGGTGGTTTTCAATTGTACCCACTTAGGACACAAAGGAAAGGTGTTTTGCAACCCCAAAGGTGGAGCTACAAAGGCTGAAGAATAATGAGAAGATGAACGAGACAAACTACTAACGGAAGCACAAAACACAAAAAATGAAGCGGATGTGTCTCTCTCTCAAACAAAGGGGCAAAACACACTTGAATGACAAAGCCGTGAAGAAGCTACATAAATAGGATCACTTAGGGTACATTAATAGGCCAGCCTAACAAGAAGACGATAGGTGGGCTAAATAAGCCATCCACTAAGTGAGGAACTGGGCCATAAACAACTCTAATTAATTAGACTGCTTCCAATGACCCCAAATAGTTTTAGGGTCGGGTTATCAATCTTAGGTGTCGATACAATACTTATCCAACATCTGTTTTACATCATTGCCCGAGATTTATTGAGTATTAAAACCCAACAAATCTCTACCTTAATACCCAATAAATATGCAAGCAACCAATGCACATAGTTTATACTTGCATAATCAAGGTAACCAATAAAATTGATATCACAGACATTAACTCATGTTTCAGACTTGAAACACATACCACACCGCTCCATGTACTCACCAGGGCTAAGATCAAGAACGCCCAAATAGAAGTAGATAATTACAATAATCATTCAAGAGCAAATAAATATGCGATGGAGATATCATATAGGATAACACATCTTTTCAAAAAAAAAAAAAGGCACGTTCACAAAGAATAATAGATTAACACCAAGTTAATCAAGCATACGGTCAACATATATGCAACAAATGCATAGGTGACTCCTTGAAATGATCTCACCATACTTATCATATCCCATTTCGTGTTGCTCACACCTCGAGAATACATATCTTACCTCATTGCCCACTAAACTAATCACTTAACCTATGTCTAACTGGTAAGCCAGAATAAATCTTAAGTCATTGGGATAATCCTCTATCACGAACTTAAGTGGATAATGGGTCTCCACCTAACATAAGTGATAAAATTGTCTCTCTCACACTCCACCTGATCAGGGTCTCTTCTTAGATAAAGGATTCCAACATTTGATCACCTCTCCACTCGTGATCCAAATGCCACACTCCACATTCCCAGTACAAATCACCAATGTACCCCTAGGCATCTATACTCCACCTTACCAAAAGACATTCAACATGCTGCTAATGCATCCCAAACTACTATGCATGCAAAACAATCACACCAAGTAATAAGATCACTTTAATTCATGCCAATGTACATATCAAACACATTGAAATGCAACATATAATCATATAACGGAATTGGGCAATCAAACACATGTGAAAAGGATTACACATGGATGCACATATAGTAACTAGGTTTACACTTAATAAACCTCACTAGGGTCATAACTCGCTTATAGTCAAATTTGCCTTACCTCTTATCTTACCATTTTACTTATCCTTTTTCTTCTTGGGACAATCCCTAATAAGTGTCCAGCCTTACCACAATTGTAACACAGTCTACCACTAGTCTTGTCACATCTTTTGCCCTTCTTCTTACTACTCTCATCACTCAAGTCACTGCTAGCATCACCATTGTCTCGAGCTCTACTCAAATTCATTTGCTTAAACTTCATTCTACTCCTTATCATATGCAACTCACCACTTCTCTTATTCTCTTTTTCAACTTTAATCTCTATCTCCTTACTTCTAAGGGAATCAACAACAATCTCAGGTGTTAAAGTGTTTCTATCATACTTAATTGCATTCTTAACCTCTATATATGAACTAGACATAGAATTCAACAAAACATGACCTTATACGTATCAGACACTTTTTCATCACAATTAATGATATCTTGAACAAGTTTATTGAAAATATCCAAATTATAATCAAGATCATTTGAATGATCCATTTTAAAACTGAAAAATCTTTCAAGCAAGTACACCTTATTAGGAGTAGACTTAAGTAAATATAAGTCCTCCAACTTTTGCTAAAGTTCTTTAGAAGAATCAAGGTTTACAACTTTTCTCAAAACGGTGTCGGACATGTGTAAAATAATTGAAGTGTAAGGAAGTTCATCATATTCTTCATTTTGTACTTCTGTTAAATTTTGCAGGAAATTTGCCATCTATGACTTTTAAAACCTTTTGTTGAACTAAAATTCCCTTAATCTTTTGTTGCCAAAGTCACATTTCGTATTGAAAATCCCAATTTCGAAATGTGAAGACATTTTGATAAAC